>JAEMBT020000006.1:1491854-2691854 GCA_018873245.2 Archegozetes longisetosus
TTTGAATTGGTTTGCAATCGAAGTCATTTTGGATTCTTGTATACTATCGAAGAATATAATGAAAGCATAAGTCCAAAAAGCGAAGAGCAACTCAAAATCAGAGCGTTGGAATATATCGAAAGAGCTGTCATTTTAGTTTATTTGAATCAGTGTCTTAATTCAGGTATAAGTCATTGAAATATTTATGAAATTACAGCCAATATAAAATCAAAAGATTTGAAGTCAACACAATTAATAAAATCCATTTGGATTTTGAAATTTCTGAAGACTTTGATAATTAAAAACTAATTTAGAATTTTTCACTAGTTTATGTATTAATTTATTTTCAATTTTCTGTTTCTTTGATCAATGTTTTAATTTTGATCTCAAATTTTAACATCTTTAGAAAGCTATTGATAGCGATTTTCTTAGCTCTTCGACTCTTAAAAAAAGATTTGTTTCTAATAAAGATTGACATAAATGCATAATTTATACAAAGATAACGTTTAAAACATATTTTTATTGAATTTTCTAACTTCTAAAGTTTTTGAAAACTTTTCAATTAATATATTTTAACAAATATGTTATTAATACACTCGTTCGTAAAGAAGTTATTACTAAAAAATAGGTTCATTATAACCGTTGTAACTCATTGTAAATGTTTCTGAAAATATCTCTCTCTCTCTCTCTCTCTCTCTCTCTCTCTCTCTCTCTCTCTTCTTCTTCTTCTTCTTCTTCTTCTTCTTCTTCTTCTTCTTCTTCTTCTTCTTCCTCTCTATAAACGGTTTCATATGTTTTGGAAATGACAGATATGACAAGGTTCTTAGTTTTAAGGCTTCAGTTAATTCGATCAACCAATTTTATTGTAAATCATGTTGACCAATCATAATTGGTAAGGAGTTCTAGTTAGAAGACATTGGTTTTATCTCATATAAGCCTCATTTAACTGAGTTTAAATGAGAGCGCGATTAACAATACTTGAAGAGCAACAACACTAGAGCCTAACTCAATACCTAGTCCGTTGGCATTGAGTCCACTCCTGCCAAGTTGTCCCGCTTCTGTCAGCATAAAAAATGAAAGAATATTTTCTGATGGGTCGGGATGTACTTCGAGTAAGACTGCGATATCATCATTCAGTATACATCGATTGATATTCCAATTCTAACCAAACAGAACATCTCCTAATTTTGTGGCTTTCGATAGACATAAGCTACCCGTGCATTCTTTTGGCTGTTGTTCTTGTTTGCTCTTTAAATTAGTGCTTCAATTTGGGTCCCAGGGAGTAATAACCCCAGAGTGGTCCCATAACTCATATATAGTAACATATACAATAGATGGAGTATTTCATCCACTCGCAAAAACAAAACATATTTTACTACAAATATATATATAAACTGCAATTTATTTTTTGTGTTAGCAAAAAATCTAGTATTATATATGTGTGTTAAATAACGTGTAAAATGTGTTTCAATTGATATAATAATTGTTTGATAATTAATTTTTAATTTAGATGTCGAATAAAAGACAAGAAACTATTGATAACTATTTATGTGATGATAATCAAAGTGAAAGTGATGTGACATTAGATAATGTGAGCAAACAATTATTATCAAAACTAATAGCTGAAAACAACATATCAATTGTTCATTAGATTACAAAATTAACAAAATTACTCATTAAATACATTATATCTTTGTTAATATAATGTTTTCAAATTTCCGGGAGTCCCCGGGAGTCCCAGCGATAATTTTTCTGGGACTGGGAGGGATTGGGACTAAATGCTCTGGGACTGGAAGTAAAGAATCGATTTTTTGAACCTCTACTTTAAATAAAGATGTCTTTTCCATCTTAAAAGTTCTTATCTTGCATTCAAAACAATGATGTCCTCAAGTGAAACGCCAGCACCGATGGCAATGCATTTCATTTCCATAAGCCCTGACGGATAGTTTTTTTCAATGGCTTTCAAATAGTGATCATTTATGAACTTTTTCACGCGATCCCAATCTGGCAAAACTCCCGAAGTTTTGTAAAAGTTTAGGTTTGATATGATCTTCTGTTTTGTTTGTTCGCCATAACTCTTTTCTCTCGCAAATGGATTGCCACCGATTATGATACGATCGTATCTGTCTTTTGCATTAGCCATCATTAGACAGAAAAAAATCTACGATCTCACTTTTAACCGCTTAAACTGAATAAAATTGACAAAACTCTAGATTTTTTGACCACTTAAAAAGTGACTGCGAATATTATAAATACAATCCACACCTGTATACTAGTACTCATTTTATTCAAAAACAAATAGTGGGAATTATCACCTGACCCAATAATTGGATGAAAATCGACAAAACTTAATGCCTATCAATGATTCTCACATTCACTGCCTTATTGGCTACCATTTAAACAACTTATTCGAGACATTTGCGTTTGCAAACAATTCATTTAATGGTTTATCTCAAAAATATATGATACGAGTGAAGGTTGTTATTAGGTTGCGCTTACATTAACAAATACGTATTTTTATTACGAAATTTAGTTTTACACGTTTTCCCTTTAGAAATTTTGATTCAACTAAATATTGCATTTGATTGTTACGCACTCAAACAAATGTACCTCATTCAATCGTTTGATTAAATCGAGTTCCAAACTCGATTCAAATCCATCAAAAATTAATGCTTTCGATTAAGTTTACTCAGAAATAACTTGTAATTCGAGAGCTTTGAAGAGTTTACACAACTGTTTGCTAAAATTGAATTTTAGTCAAGTAGTGCAAAACTTATAGAAATACAAATGAGGCTGGGGTCGCATTCATAAAAGGTTGCAAAAATACTAATACTTTTAGCAATGCATTTGCAATTACTAAGGCGTCTATAATTCGGGACTCATAACCCTCTGATTCGGGATGGAAAAAGGAGTTTAAAAAGACACATTTTGGGGCTTATTCGGGAAATTCAAATTATTATTTTATTATAGAAAAATTTTAGTTATAATCTAAAAATTGATTGTATTGTATTACATTTAAGTGCTCAATAGTTTCTAAAGTCATGCTCTGCCGATTATCGGTTAAAATTCGCTTATATTGCGAAAAGGATCGCTCAACATCAACAGATACTAATGGGGCATATAGTGTTTGTAATTTATGATCATAAGAATTATCATTACTGGTAAACTTAATTAAATCCTTATTTTTATTCAACGAATTTTTGAGTTTAAGTGCAACATTTCCTTTGAGTTTCGATTCAACTTCTTTTAATATTTCCAGTTGTTTTGACATTTTCAATCCTTGCGTCTCCAGACTCTCTACTGCTTCGGGAAGAAACTCAAACCCAGATATATACAGAAGCGATTGTTGCAAAGTATTGTTCTTTTCAATTAAATCTTTAGCATTTTTAATTGCAGCTGAATTAGTTTCGGGATTATTAATAAAGTTTAATACTTTCGCAAAGTGTTTAGCATAATAAAGTGCAGCATTCATCCATGTTCTCCAGTGTGTCAATATTGGCAATGGTGGAAGGGGAAGTTCAGTCTCGTTTTTGAATTTATTTTGTCTATAAGGAGATTTTACCAGAATTTTCTTCATCGAGGAGATCAATGAGTTGATTTCGTCATTTTCTTCTCTTATTTTTTCACAGACTCTGTGAAGTGCGTGAATAATGCACGTGGCGTGATGGACATCAGGAAATAATACTTTTAAAGTTTCAACACTCTTAAGCATGTAAGAGGCCTGATAAGTAACTATCAATTTTAGTCTGCTAAACTGAGTGCCATTGGGCCACAACCGATTGCAGACATCGAGAACTCCTTGATTGATTGTCGAATAATTGGTGACATTAATAAACTTAGTCATTAAAAGCATTGGTTTGCAATATTTGCCATTTAAAGCTCTAACCAATACATTTAAAACAAATCTATTGCATGTATCGGTTGACTCATCCAGAATTAAACAAATATTATGATCGGAAATGACATTCCTGATTTGATTTAACTTTTCATTGAAACTTTTGGGGGTTACCTGTTTCGTAATGTTGAGGGATGTGGTGTAGTCTTTTTCGTATAATTTTCAAGAAAGTTTCGGAATGATTCGTTCTTAAGTTTATTCATAGGAATATCTGCATCTGAGGCATTTCGTAAGATCAAGGAAGTATTGATTATTGTTTTCGTTCAATGCAGAGTTGTTCATCAGTGCTGTCGGCATTGCTTGCTTTGGTTCGCTCTTCTTAAGTTTTATGTCATTTTGATGGGATTTACTTTGGAAATGCTGTTGAACACGGTTCTTTACATGTTGTCTATCAAAATTAATTTTTATATCACAGATTGTGCGATTCAGGACTACGCCATCAGTATTTAGTTGATCAGAATGTGCTGATACAACTTCACGGAGAATTCTTGAAAGTGGTGTCTTTATTCTCGGCATAATTACACAATGTATCACACTTTTATCACAATCAATCGACTAATAACTAAAAATTAGAGAGTATTGAACAAAAAACATAAAATATAAACACTATTCAAGTCATAAAAATACACCCATTAAACTGATACGAAAACCAGTTTTCGTTATGTACTATAGACAAAATTAATAACTTTTTAAACTTTCATTTCGCTCTGACTTATCTGCAAATAATTTTCAAACTATATATAAGACCTTTCATGTTATTCAAAGGTAAGTCAGCGCGACGTGAAAGTTTGTAAATTATTCACTTTTTTCATACTACATACTATACGTTATAATTTCAATTGGAATATTGCAAAAAAAATTAATACAATGTCATATTATAAAAAGTAATTTATGCTATGAAAACTTAAGTTTTATAAAACTCAGGAAATTTTGCGCAATTCGGTACATATTCGGGAATTCAGGACTGATCGGTATAACTAGACTTCACGTGGCCAGAGATTTTCGACATAAGCTTTGTATATAAATAATCTATAACTCAAACTGAGTTCAAATATATAAATTTTATTCACCGCAAATGACCAGAACATCGGTAAAAAAATTCCCGAAAAATCGACTAGACTTTACGTGGCCAGAGAATTCAGAGATAAATTTTGTGTACCGATGATCTATAGCTCAGGCTGGTTTTAAATATATAAATTTTATTCACCGCAAATGACCAGAACACCGGTAAAAGTATTCCCGAAAAATCGACTAGACTTTACGTGGCCACAGATTTTCAACATGAGCTTTATATATAAATAAACTACAACTCAAGCTGAGTTCAAATATATAAAATTTACTCACCGCAAATGATCAGAACATTGGTAAAAATATTCCCGAAAAAATCGGATAGACAACGTGGACAGAGATTTTCGACATAAACTTTGTATATAAATAGACTATAGCTTAGGCTGATTTCAGACATATAAGTTTTATTCACCGCAAAAAACTTATATATCTGAAATCAGCTTAAGCTATAGATTATTTATATATAAAGTTTATGTCGAAAATCTCTGGCCACGTAAAGTCTAGTTCAACCCTTTGCTCTTGATTCAGGAAATTCGAGAAAACAAGGATGTCATCATTTGACTTCTTAATACTTGATACGCGCTCATATCTTTATTTTCCGCTGTTTAAGTTTCAGGAGATAATTTAGGGTTTCCCGAAATATAGACGCTCTACTGATGATTATCGCAATACTGGGCAGTTTTGACTATCACTCTGTTATTCTATTAGTTTTACTACACGTCAAGCTTGAATATCTACTGTTATAAATTATAAATGAAAAATTGTTAGTTTAATATTAAAGCACCCGTTAAACATAGATCTGCGTGATCACTATCGTACTCTTCAACTCTTATTTATAACATTAAAGTATACTAAAATGATACGCTTAGTGTGTTTACCACCAGATTCCGCAAATATTTCTATTATATCAATAGCACGTGATACGATATCCAAGAATCTTAATTTGAAATGCTGACTGCCATTTGCCACATATATTATACCCATTCAAAAATTTCTTATCCATTCGAGTCCTAACCAAAGTTTAAGGTTAGAAAAAATGTATTA
Organism: Archegozetes longisetosus; assembly: GCA_018873245.2. Taxonomy (NCBI): domain Eukaryota; kingdom Metazoa; phylum Arthropoda; class Arachnida; order Sarcoptiformes; family Trhypochthoniidae; genus Archegozetes; species Archegozetes longisetosus. Next base: position 1,497,841 of record JAEMBT020000006.1, read on the forward strand.
TAATAAACCAATCGTATCACAAGTTTCATGGGTACAGAACATTCAATACTAAATATTCTCTATTAGGTTTTAGTGGCTTGTCCAGGATTTAATGCAATCCAAACAGTCACAAATTACATGAAAACTTGTAACACTACATTAATAGCTTAGATGATTGTAAAATTCGCAGTAATCTTGAGTTTCTAAAATTTTTATTGTACAAAAATCATTAGCAATCAAATAGCTTAAATAGCTCTGAAATGACTTTTCGAATGTACAGGATTGTTAACTCAAAACTGAACCTAACTGAACACTCAAACTTTTCTTATTCGTACTTTTTTGAAGAAAAGTTTTATTAAATGATCAACATCAGAAAAACCCTAATTTGAATTTTGATTAAACATAAGTCAAAGATAAGAAATGAAAGACACTAAAATGGTGTTCACAACAGTTGAGCGAACATTTATTATCTAAAAATATTTTGAATTAGAATCTTATAAACAAGTTCAGAAAGCTTTCGAGGAAGAATTTAGGTTTGACCAGAACTTCCAATAATATGATTCGAAGAGTAGTACTTTGCTTAGATCAAAACGGCGGACACTTTCAGCATTTATTATAAATTAGAATTATGTGTACTCTTCAAGCACTATTTTTGTAATTTATTCTATGAACTAAATAACTTATTGATATTACATATTGAGTTAATGCGTTTTTCCTTATGCATTCGTATAGTTAATCCATTTTGATAAGCACGAAAATAGAAAAGTTTTATCTCTTGGGAGTAGTATCGGTTCTGAGTTAATAACCTTGCACATATTTCTAGACAACTGATGGTCATCATTTTTAAGTAAGATTTTTGGACATCGTATGACACATCATTGATGTGATAAAAATATTCCCAAATCTGATAGAAAGTACTGAAAAACATGCCTCTTAAGAATTAGCTAATTTGAAGCTGATCTATAATTCAATACACAAATGAAATCATACTTTCTCTTATGTCAATGCAATGCATATGAATATGATTGGTCTGCATTTTTTGAAAGATCCAGCAAAGTTTTTAGCGATTAAATGTTTCATTTTATTATGTAATTAAGTATTTTGAGTATTCACCACTAAATAATCACTGTGTTGTTAGAGATCATGCTCAAGAATAAGTTTATAAGTTCAATTTTAGGTGGATCTTCATTTGTATTGTTGAAGTTTAACTTAATTTGAAGTTGAGCGAGATTCACAACAATATGGGGCATCTCAACAAAAAATTAAAATTATGTTTATTTAAATAGAAATTAACCTCGTTTAAAAATCTAATTAGACGCGAAAGCAGTTCAAAGCAAATAATAACATCTGTTGATGTTTAGAGAACAATGTATTTGTGAGTTTTATCAGCAATATAAAAATCTTTCATATTCTGAACAATTTTAATCAATGATAGAACGATGCAAAAAGCCAAATTATCGGAAGAGGTAAAAGAAATTTTGCAACAGAAAGGTTATACTATCGAACATTATATCAATAGAGGCAGTACTTCTACTGTATATAAGGCTAAGTCTAATAATAACCAAATGTTGGCCATCAAAGTCATACAATTATGGTTGCCAGATGTCCTTTTTTCTAGAGGATTGTCCTCGAATTTAGTAAACTCTCCTCGGTCCTCTTGTAAATGAAAAAGGACGCAAATGTCCTTGAGTTACAGATATTGTTTCACAAATATTTTTAAGATAATCGAAGTTGTTTTAGTAATTCGAATAGGAAATGATTTCGTCGAAAGACTTTTTAGCATAATGAAAAATTTATGGTGGGATGAAAGAAACAGATTATCAGTTAAACAAGTCAAAGCTGAAATTTGTACAAAAGTTAACTTTTCTGTCTTGTGAATCATTTTATGAATATGTAAAAACAAATGATCCAATTGTTAAAGCAGCGAAGTCTGCTCTGAAATATGATGCTCCTATAAGTTTATCGTAATTTGTTCAATTTTGTGAAATAAATTATATTTAATTCAATATTTCAATAATTGATTTTGTCCTCGAGTTTGAGTTTTGAAATCTGGTAACCATACATACAATTAGTAAAACAAACAGATCTCGTTAGACAAAAAATATTTGTCACAAGAAATCAGTATATCTCACAGTATTTGTCATCAAAACATTATTAAAATACATCGTGTTATAGAACACCAAAACAAATATGTTTCATAGTCACTGATTATGCAGATGGAGGTCATCTCATCCGAATTATGGAAGAGGCAAAACATTTAGGAGACAATAGAGTTAAGGAGTGGTTCTCAAAGATAGTGTCAGCAGTTGATTATCTTCACTCGAGAGGTATCTCACACAGAGATATAAAACCAGATAATGTACTCACAATAATAATACCTCAAAGTTATCAGATTTCAGTTATGCTCGAATTTCAATTGATTCAAGTGGTCAGATGTTAAAGTCGAGGTCATTGTGCGGTTCTTTGGAATATGGATCACCTGAATCCTTATCTCAATTAGAAGCTTACAATCCATTAATATCTGATTGTTTTAGTTTAGGTATACTTTTATATACAATGATTTCTCTTGAATTTGCATTTGGTTCGGGTCCCGAACTGAGAACTTGTGAGGAATTAAAGAAATTGAAAAGTGATATGTATAATGAAAATTTGAAAAATAACGAAAATTGATTTAGTTTACTAAAACAATTATTGAATCCTGATGTAAACTCAATAATAAGAAGCTGTCAAATACTACCTCATCTATGGTTTAAAAAGTGATTCTTTTTAACCCTTCGAAGGAACTGTGGGGTCTTTTTTGTCCTAACAATACTTTGAAATTCTGTTAAAAACAAACCATAAATGCAAAAAATCTAAAAAATTCTGTATTCTATCACAAACTATTTCTTAACAAAACTACATAATTTTCATTTTAATATTACTTATAATTAAAATTTTAAAAATAAATAAGTAAAGCAAAGTCTGGTGTCGTACCCCACCTTTCTATTCACGTAACTTTTTTTCGTAATATATTGCAATGCAATTTGGATGAATCCAATAAGAAAGGGGTTAACTGTGATGTCAAATGTTATGACTTGGATACAATACGATATGTGAATGGAATAGTGGGGTATTTTTGTTTAGTCCTTGAGTTCTACGCATAATAAGCCCAGATTCGTCCAGGAAAGTTCCCGCGATTTTTTGACCCCATCTTTCCCTTTAAGTGATTCTAAACACAATTCCTTCGAAGGGTTAATAAAATGAATTTATTGAAAGAATCTATCTATAAATGTTTGGAGTATTATATTTAAATTTAATATTTTGATCAAACACAACAATATTTCAATAGAGAATGCTAATTTTTAAATTTGAATTATTTTACAATATTGTTTTTGTAACACAAAATAGTTAATCGTTTTCTAAGTTTTTATCTCTAAATTTTAATTTTGACTTTTATTTAATTCCTAAAGTCTACAAACTGATTATCACCTAACATAACCTCAAAAATGATTACTTATTTCGCATATTTTTTGAAAACGATGTGAGCGATAGTGTTCTGTCATACAGAAGCGAAGATTCTGTATTTTGTAAATACTTTGACTGATTAAATGTTAAAATGAATGATTTTATAAATTGATTCACATTAAGCAAACTATTGATAGAACAAAAAAATAATTATTTGATTCGCAATAAGATTGCCGGATGAAGTAATTGAATACTTGAAAGAGAAAGAATTTATTACAGAATCACTTTTAGGAAATAGCATTTTCCTAATATTTACAGAACAATATCAAATAATACGATCAAAGCGTCAAACTGATAGAACAGTCTGATATTGTTGAGTACGAACATTAGAGAAAAATAAATAACTTTTCTACCGTTAGCCATGAATTCATAATCAAAACTAATCGAATTATTCAAAACAAAGGCAAATATATTTTCATAATCAATGCTTTTACTGATAGTCACTGGTCTTTGTCAATAGTTAAAATACAATAATTTCAACTGTAAGCTATAACAATAAATGTGTTGTGTATGCGGTTCTATAACTAATGACCAAATATTGCTATCAATTACCTCAGCTAAAGTTTCCGAAGCTTTTTGAAATTCTTTTAGACTTTCAAAAGTTTTTAACACATTTTTAAAATGTTCATTATATATTTATGATGATTCATTCTTGATTCAAATGATTATTTTTAATCAATGAGGCTTAAAGTAACTCTGAGTTTTAAGTTTTTTAAAGAAAATTTCTAAATAGTGATTACTTTTATTATTTCTGTCTGTTATACAAATATTCCGAGTTTTGAAACATTCGATCTGAACTCGAGAGTCTTGATTCCCGAATCATCGTCTAACTAGCAGGCTTCGTTATAAGTAACTTACAGCAAAAATTATTCAATAAAAGTTAAGAATGTGAAAAATCTGCCATTGAATGTAAAATAAATCTTTAGGTTCTGTCATAGCTTATGAAGTGGTCGGTAAGATTTTGACTAGCGAAAGACGGATATAAAGAACAATTTTTGTCAGTTCCTCCAATTTCGTTATATACGTGTTCTACTGTATATGTTAAGTTAAGAGATCCGATGCGATAGCAAAGAATTTACTCTAGTTTTTACGATAGAGTAAACAAATGATGCACTTTTACTAAGCATATACCTGTTTTCGTCTATATTAAACATTTTTCGGAAAACAACTCCCAAACTATAGACATCAGCTTTTGTATCATATTTTCTAGATTTTTCTTCTTCTGGAACCATAAATTGAACATCTCCTGTGTTTACTGTGTGTGATTCATCTTCTAAGTGATGAAAAGCTACTTCACCGAAGTCTACGATTTGGATAATACCATTTTTAAGTAAAATGTTGGATGGTTTCAAGTCAAGATGAATTAACGGAGGTTTGAATTGATGTAATTAACGCTTCTCAGTATATCAAAGAAAAGCTGACACATAAAATAATACCCAAAAGGAGTCAACATTTTTTCTTCGTCTATTTCTAGTGTGTATTTAAACAAATGAGTCTTTCATTATTTGATCTATTATATCTTCTAATATTGTATCACATGATTCCATTTGAATGCAAAACACTACGTTATTGTTTTGGTTCTCAAACCAAAAATCAAAGCATTTTACAATGCGTTGTCCAGTTTAGTAACGCGATGACATATCTCAGGCTCACTGAAGCATTTCCAAATATTTATCCACAATTTGTTCCCTTTGATAGCAAAAACCTCATTATTTAAACGACTGCTTGCTCTCCAAACAATTCCAAACAATCCTTCTGCTCTTTTTTTCTCGAAATCTCTATCGAGTTTACCATCCTTCATAAAAGGATAAAAAATCTGTGACTTCCTTCAAACTCATGAAGCGTTATAGCACAATAATTTAGGAAAATGTTAACCAGTGATCGAAATATAGTTTCCCTAGGAGTTTTAATAATTTTAATTCCACATTCGACCCAAATATAAAATTTATCTTCTTTTAAAAGTCCGACTGAAATACTACGTGAAAAGTGTGATTTGATATCTATAAGTTCACTACTTCCAATTTGTAGGTTTAATTTGTCAGTTGCATTGATTAAGTTCTCGTGAACACCTGAATTCTGAGTCTCTAACTGCCCAAATTTATTACTTCCAAACACGTAAATATCACCTTTATCTGAAAACAATAGACTATGGCTTCTACCGCAACTTATCTTCTTAAATGTGACATGAGTTCCGTCATTATTTTCAACGATTAACTTTTCAGGCTTTCTTAAAATCGTATGATCATGGTTAAAACCTCTTTATCACTATTGAAACTCCAACTGTAGACATAACCTTTGGCTGTGCGAACCATCGAATGATAAAAACCACATGAAATCTCCACAACTTCGTCTTCGTTGTCAATTATGTCACCAACTTCTATAGTTGTAAACTGATGTTTATCATTGATATTGTTCCTAACTGTCCGTATCTATTACTACCCAACCATAAACTTTGTTGTTTTCTGTTAATACTAATGTGCGATAAGCACCACGACTATCTTTTATTTTTACTCCTTTAAAGGTTTCAACCATAACAGGCTTAAAAAAATTGAGACCAAAGAAACTCTCCGGATTGGCCATAGGGTGGTTCAAGCGTATCTTCATTCTCAATCTGGAAACTATGACCCCAGAAATAAACTCAATTTTCTGTAACTGCAAAGACCTGATTCTCATTGTCCACAAGATTTATTACTTTTTCGCCAGACATGCTGTTTACTTTTATTAGTTCAATCAATTGTTCGATTCGTTGCAAACTCTTACAATTCGTTATCTCGAAAATTGAATTTTATCTTATTGAATTCATAAAATTGGTCATCTTTTGTTACTATAATTATTGCCATATCACAAAGGTATATTTAACTTTATCGGCGAAATGTGAAATCAATTTATTGCAAAGTCTGTGATTGTAAATCAAGGAATTTTTTGTATTAATTGACATATTTAGATTAACCACAAAATAAAAATCAGTGTTAGGATAAGAAATTTGTTTTTACCAAAATTTTCTGAGTAATAATTCAATGTCTACTTATGAATAGATTTGTATGAAATTGATAATATTTATTTCGTAAATCAAATTTTATCAATTTTTTCTAAATAAGTTTTGATTGAGTTCTGTTCAGTATATTGAAACTTATTTTTGATGATAGTTATAGAGAAACTCAAGTAAAACTACTTATCCTGTCAATAATTATGGTTGAAGTTACACGTATTACAATACTCAACATATATGCACACACATGTAAATAGTTCAATTATGTGAGTTATCGACTAAGAATTGAGCTGTTATGTAAAACTAAGAAGGGAATCATCCTGATTGTCCGCTTAATACTGATTTCTAATTTGATTGTAAAGTTTGAATAAACCGAGTTTCAAAATTCGTAAATTATTGAGCAAGTGACCTTTATCATTAATTTATTTGACTTAGTTTCACAAACTTTAAAATTTTATTCTAGTACTTATTATTGCTATCTATTTCAATTGAAGCAATAGTTTGATATGATAAATTGAATATTTCGTACTAAAATTTACAGCCTTGTGATAAATTTAGTAGAATTTAAAAGACCAGTTTATTTGATCAATAATTAGAACGTTAACAATTTTCGATTACAATAACTAGAATCGGAATAAAACGTTGCAGTTTCCGGAACTAAACGGAATAGGCTAATAATTTAAAGATCAAAGGTCACTGGAGTTAAAATTCCTAAATATTGATATTCGTATTTTGTAACTTTACAATTAAACAAATTAGAAATTAGTACCGGATGGACAATCGGGTTCATCCCACTAAGCTAGAGATGTGATAAACTCGACAAGATGTGTGCATGAATACGTAGTGCTCATTTTACGAAAGCACTACTTATAAATTCAATCTTATCATGCATAAGATTTGATAGTTACTAAGTTTGCTATTAATTTCAGGTAAATATTATTGGCAGCCATAAGTAACTTCCTAAAAGTTATTGAATCAAAATTTCTTTTAAAATCAAGTGAAAGAATATTTAAGTTTGTCTAAATAATTCGAATAAAGTTTGTGTAATTTATGTAATTTCAAATTCTGTACGCAGATTCGATGGCAAATACTTTCGAAGATAGATTTTCCTATCACTTGATTGACTACTTTACTGGAAATTTGAAATTAACTTATATTACTGATAGAGAGGTTTTAATTGTAACAAAAGAGGACATTACAGAATCAAAAATTTCGCTGAAGGAATGATTGGATTCAATGATTTGCAAAGAGCTTTCTAATAAAAAAGTGATAGATTTTGCTCATGGATTTATTCATGTAATTGCACTCACCTTCGATCAAAAAGTTTTTTTGTTAGGATGGCAATAGTTTTGGTCAACTTGGTAACGGATCACAAGCTGGACCAGCACCAGAATATTTCGAACCGAAAGTAAATGAAATTTTGAGTGATTTACAAATCAATCAAATTTGTTATGGTGGTTATCATTTGTTAGGACTTACAAAAGATGGCGATGTATATGATTGGGTAAGAATGATTGCAGACAAATAGGCTACGGTAGAGGTGGAAAAGGGGAATGTCAGTTAACATCATATAAAGTGAAGGGATTCGATGAAATAGTGAAAGCTATATCGTGTGGTGTTGCGTTTTCAATGGCTCTAACAGTGAGTAATCGTGTTTTTATTTGGGGTAATTATATGGGTGAAAATCTGAATTTACCAAGACATCTAATTGTAGATGCCATAATAAGTAAAATAAGTTGCGGATTTAACCACTGTTTATTATTATCTATTGATGGAGACGTCTATGCATTCATAGATAACAAATACGACAATTGGGTTATGAGGACAACTATAGTCAACTTTTGCCCATGAAACTGAATTCAGAATCGAGATTCAAAGATGTAGCAACGCATTCCTTGAGTAATAATTCGGCTGCGCAATCGGAAAACAGTATATTTTACATTTGGGGCGAATGTGTCGATGAAATGATAGCTTTTCCTAAAGAATAAACTCACACATCATTTGATGATATTTTTCTCGAATATTATCACATCACTTATAGGGCATTCAAAGGAGAATCCCGTTTCAATTTAAAGGACAACTTCATTTTGAATGAGAAATGTTCGAGAAATTTTACGGGAGAGGAATGTATGGAATTGTATGTAAGGCCCAAATGAGTAATGATGTGATATATGCTGTCAAAAAATGAATTTTAAAACTGAATTGAATCCTGAGCTCAATAAACAATATATCTTCTTATGTATTAATAAACTTAGAAGTGAATTGATTAATGAATATCTCGACATTTGGTTTGAAGATTATATCAAAGAATCAAATAAAATGCTTCGACTTGATATTAAAATAGATTTATGTGACACAACATTGAAGCGTATAATTGACGAAATTAAATACAATTCAAAGGAGGAGGGGAAACTTTGACTTGTAACTGGGCGAGGCGATTTGAGTTTACCAATACAACCCCCTTGGATGGTCTCATGATATGACAAAATATTAAATCCTAATTATGTATAATACGTATAAATATTTTGTATATATATTATCCAAAATTACATAAATTTTTGTTACAGTTTGTAATTCATTAAACATATATGTGTAGTTATATTGTTTATTAACATTTACTATAGGATTCTTCATAGCGATTAGAAAGCAGTAAATGAAGGCGTTTTTACTAAACCCAATTGTTTTGGCGGTAAAGAGCATAATTTACCAATTGATATGCAAACTATTAATGCTTTCAGAGAAATCTATTGAGAAAATATCATTGAGTCAGACAAAGATTTTAAAAATTTATTAGAAGTTATGCCTGTAATTGTCAAGCCTTTAATACTACAACAGGCTAAACAACTTTTCATCCAGATAATCGACACAATAAACAATTATTCTGGATAACTTAAAAATTTTGATCACTTGAACTAATATTTAAATAAAAAAATTATTTAGATTTTATTTAGTTGATTAAGATTTATTCTTTTTAAATATAACTTTTATTATAATAAATCTATAAGGAGTTTCATATAGTTTTCAGAAATTCTTTCATATTGTAATCTTTTGATTGATATTGTTACAAAAATATTCATAATATATTATCCCTTAATACCATTCCCAATGCAGTTTGTATTGATTAATATATAATTATTGTAATTTTAAGATCAACTCAAATAACGTATGTTGATCGAAAATCAAATCTATTAAAGATTATATTTTTCGTGATTCCAGATTTCATGGTAAGTATTGATTAATAAGTTCAGCGAGTTTATCAATATTATTGAATAATACTTCATCCGAGCTTACGTTCATTACTTCTATCCTTAAATTTTTATCCAAGTCCTAAAATCAATTGTAAAAGATCAGTGACTTATTTTAAAGTAATTTTTTAAACTACAGTAATAACTTGATATAGCGAGTAACCGACAATTAACATTCAATATAACGATGATTTACTAGGAGAAGGTTCACTATATAGAGTTGTTACTGTATTTTCATACCATTATTTGCAAATTATACGATTTGTTGATTCTGTCGATAATGTTTGAATCACAATCATTCGATCCTTTGCTTGGTTTAATAATGAATAGCTTTCCGGTAATTTTTGTGCGCTTCTTCATGTAGTTCTTAAACTTATTGAAATTTTTCTGAATTTTAACTCTATAATTGTAAACCAATTTTCCCCTTTCAAGACTGTTCTTGAGAATTTCTTCCATATCTCCTCCAACCAAATCCTTGTCACCAAATTCCTGCATCTCGATTACAGCTTTTTTTATTTTCTCGTCAACAGTTTTGATTTCACTCAGATCTCTAACGAATCGATCTCTGAAACTTTCAGGAATGATATGTTGAACGAAATTCTGTATGTACTCAAACAATTCTTCATCGGTTATAGAGTTCTTATTAATAGATGAATTTGATATCAAATCAATGACCACTGCCCTGCCAATCGGTGCTTTCTTTAAGATTTTTGTTGTTATCAAAGCACCAAAAGAATGTCCAATGATATCATAGTTACCATTTGGTCATAGCTTTTTAAGCAAATCCATAAAATAAACACTGACTTGTTTCATATTTTTCAAACCATCCATATCTCGTGTCCAATTGAGACCAATTACAGGTCTATTAATTTTTTTCGCCAACTCTTCAAAAGAAGAGAATATTCCTTCGACTGGAGGCAAAATATAGATCGGACTTCCGTTTTGTGCATTATTCAGTTTGGTGTGTGTTTCTGAAGGTATTATGAATTTAGCCAATTTTACTTTTGCTGTCTTGAAATCCTTTGCGATCATATTGATTTTCTCTATGTTTCTAGACCGAAAATCATTCATCTGTTTTACGGTTATTTTCTTTATCTGATTCAGAGTCAGTTTAATCCCGTATTCACATTCTAAGTTTTGCTGTAACTCAACCGCTAACAAAGATTCGATCCCTAACTCTCCTAGAGTTGTGTAGTTTGGCAAAGTCTTTGGGTCGACACCCAAATCGGACCATAATTGGTTAACAAGTCTCTCTTCCAAAGAACAAGCTGTTGTTTCTCTATCACCTATTACCTGATTTGAAATAAGTTAAATCAATAGATGAATAAATTATCTTATTACTTGTGAGTGTTGTTTACTTTAATTTTCATGTTCATCATTGATGCTAAAAATGAGAACTAATCGAAAATTATTTTAAAAGTTGAGTTAATTTTCGTCAACATATAAGCTCTATAATTAAAATACGAGGATTTTGAGAGTTAATAACGTTTTTGTTGCACAATTCATGTTTGTAAATTATTCTTTATATAGAGTTAAAGATAAAGAATGAAGTTTTCATATTAGCTGAAAAAGATGGAGTTTTTGTATTAGCTATGGATGCAACGAACAATAATTTAGAGCATACTTCTGAGAAAAAAGATAAGTAATTTGGTCCATTTGATTCATTCTCATCGAAATGGGTTAAAAGCTATTTTTGTAAAACTTTTAATTGATTATAAAATGAGTAGAAGCTAAACCTTTTAAAGTTAACTATAAAATTTTAGTTAACTTCAATCTCTTTTTAGTTAAAGTTAAAGTTAAAGTTAACTTTAACTAAAATTAAAGAAAACTAAAATAAAGATGAAAAACTTAAATTATTTCAGTTTTTAAACCTGCTTTTGCAAGCGAAGATTACAAGGTTTCTCAAAAACATTTCCAGGAACAGATTACAGGGAACACATTCCATTAATTGGATTAAAATTGAACACTCAATCTTATAATTCCGTTCTTATGCTTTTACAATCTATTGACAGAAAATTAACGTTTATTTATAATAAACATCTCAGCAATTTATAGTGTGTAATAAATTGATTAAAACTTAAAAACTGAAATAAAAACTTAAATTTTAACTAAAATGAATTATATCTTGATAAATAACTTTAACTAAAACCAAAATTAATCAAAAAATTTAGAACTTAAAAGGTCTAGTAGAAACCAATATGTTCATATCTAAGGTTCGCTTAGCAGTCGATGCATTTATCGAGTTGTTTAGAAATCATTTTCTTATTTTACTTAATTACAAACAATAATTAAACTTTAAAACTGAGAATCTGCTACTTTACTTACTATACTGGAAAGTATTGAATGTGGAGATTCAAGAAACTTATCCATAACATCCAAGCAAGATAGAATTCGTTGTTTCACAATACCAACCATTGATGAGACTTCTCTATCCGCCAGTATTCCGACGTCATCGATTGGTCCCCATTGTATGGCCAAACCATGCAATCCGTCTTTTCTTCTCATTTCACAAATACGCTCCATAACAGAGTTGGCATATCCATAGTTTATGTGTCCAGCATTTCCACGACCACAGCTCACAGATGAAAAACCAACAAAATAGTCTATGTGTGGATATAAATTGCGCGTCAATTTATCCAAATTAGCGAAAGTATTGATTTTTGATTCACAGGTCTGTGCAAATGTTTCTGTTGTTAGGTTTTCATAGAAAGCGTCATTCAGTACTACAGCTAAATGGAAAATACCACCAATTGTTCCCAAACCACTGGCTTGTTCGAGAAGAAGTTTTGAACCTTGTTCGGTAGTTGAGTCATGTGTAGAAACTATGATTTCTGTTTTTAACATTCCATTCATTGTTCCGACTTGTTCTATTCTTTTGATAAAAAATTTCTGATAATTAGATCTGATTCCAACCCTTGAGGTCAAAACAATGTTTCTGGCACCGTGAAAAATCATCCATTGAGCCAACTCAAGTCCCATGCCACCCAATCCTCCAGTAATGATATAAACTTTTTGTGGATTGAAGAATGTCTTTAGAGTAGCATTTAGTTTGGCTGTAGGACTGAATTGAAGTGATGGTGTTCTAACTTGTTCTTCTTCTCTAATTTTGATCACGATTTTGCCCATGTGTTTTCCAGTTAACATATACCTAAAGGCTTGATCGACTTCTGTTGGTCCAAAAACATTTATGGGTTTCACAGGTTTTACACAACCATTTCTGGAATTCTCATGAAGCCAATCGAAAAACATTTTTAGTCCGTCCAGAATCAAATACCAAAGATTTACCATATTAACAGAAATGAAGGATATATTCCTTGAGAATACGGACATTCCTAATTTATTACTCATCTGTATATCAAATTTTCCAATTTCAACAAATCTTCCGTTGACAGCAACGCACCGAAAACATGCCTGTAGTTTTTCTTCAGACAAAGAATTGAGCACCAAATCTACCCCCTTTCCTGAAGTCATTGACATAATTTGATTCTCAAACTGAATATCGCGTGAACTGAATATATGATCTTCAGGTATATTGTATTCTTCTATTAGAAATCGTTTCTTCTTTTCGTTGCCAACTGTTACAAAAATGTTGCAATTATAATACTGACAAACTGTAATCGCCGCTTGTCCAACACCGCCAGCACCAGAATGAATAAGAATACTTTCATCTAATCATAGAACAAAAATAAATCAAAACTTTAAATAAAGGTCGAAACATATTTCAAAAACCCTGTAAAATTCACGATAGAATTTTATGTTGAATTTATTCCTTATTCTACAAAATAACTGAATTTTAATATTTCAATTGTTTTCAACTGATAGGAAAATTATCTTTATTTCAGAAAAATGAATTGTATTCTGTCATACTTTTGTTTAGTTGAGCCCTATCGATGAGACCATACCAAACTGTACAATAGGTTGGCATAATAAGCCTTGGCTAGAGAAATCTGCACAAAATTTAAGACGCAATTTCTTAACCAAATATAGTTGATTCGATTAAATTTTGTTTTTACTTTGAAAGAATAGTTATTAGGTAACAAAACATTGCAATTATTAGTTTATAATAATTTATAATAAGAAAGATGTCCTCCTCTAAAGAGCTTGAGGCTAGGAAAAGGATTGGCGCTTTTATTGAAAACCCGAATATGAAAACTTGCGATATCGTAAGACATTATGAACTGGAGGGCATCCCTCGCCGTACAGTATATTCAATTATCCAAAGATTCATAAGGGGTCAGAGTGCCGATCGGACTCCAGGTCCGAGAAAAACCGAGAAATTAACCGAAAAACTAAAGACAAAATAATTGATTCGCGGTAATGTGATCACTGCAGAAGTCTATATTCGGGAATGTTTACCACTTCTGAAAGATTTTATCGATAAGTACCATTCAGACGATAAATATGTTTTCTGGCCCGATTTGGCTACTTCTCATTACGCCAAAACCACTCAAGAAGTTTACCAAAGAGTTGGAATCAAAGTTGTCCCAAAGAGATCAGTCCTCTAAATGTCCCCAACTCCACCCAATTGAAAGATTTTGGGCAAATTTGGGTAAACAAATTTATGAAAATGGGTGGACAACAGATGTAAATCCTAAACTAATTCGAAGAATCAAAACAATAATACGTAAAAGATCTGAAAATCTGTGCCAAAACCTTATGAGAGGTGTTAAGACTAAGGTCCGCAAAGCAGCGGACAAAGGAGTACTATCTGTCTTCAATTGATATCAATTTAAACTTCATATAATGTATTTTCATTTAATAAATTTCTGTTCAATTTCGGTGAAATTTTGATTAATAATTATTAAAATGATTTTTGTGCAGATTTCTCTAGCCAAGGCTTAGTTACAGACTCTTCCATTGACCAGTTCTCGGGTATTTTGGTTATTAATTCCTCTCTAACATCAACGAATGTGGAGATACCGCGACCCCAACAAAATCCGAAAACTCTTTCTCCAGTATCAGTTCGACGGCCAGCAAAATCAGTGCCTATAAGACAATCCGCAAAGCACTTTTCGACTCTTCCAACAATTCTTCCTAATATGGAAAATAAAAAACTGAAATTTTATTTCTATAGCTGAAATTGAATAATAAAAACGCAGCACAAAGATTAAGTTGATTTTCACTCAAGTTCAATTGATTTTTAGTACATTTATGAAAGATCTAGAGCGCATAAAATCTTGAGCTTACAACGGAACGTGCGATATTGATAAGCGAATCTCTATATTCCGACAGTTGTTAAAAAATGTTAGGCTCATAGGAAATACATTTATTTTATAATTGCATTCGAATGACCATTCCATCTTTAATTTAATTAATTAAAATTGAGGATAATTCATATAAGCATCGTTGTTTAACCATTGCAATAGTTCGGGAGTCTCATGCTTCAGATCTTGGCTTCGAATCCAAAGATAAACATTTTTTCATTCATTTTTGTGATTGAGCGAAAATTTGAATACATTTTTTACAGTTTCAAAACATGAACTTTGATTCGGTAGTGTAAATCGTCAAAAATATACCTTAGTCTAGATAATAGAAAATTTAACTATCATAAAAGTTAATTTAAAGTTCAAGTTTTAAAATTGTAAAAAGTATGCATATAATTTGTCGACTGATCACTGATCACAAAAAATGTATTTAAAAAATAGTTAATCCCTGGATTTGAAGCCGGGATCTGAAGCATGAGACTCAAATTGTTGCAAAGCACTAATGGAGGGGATATGTTAAACAATGATGCTTATTTTCATATGAATTATCCTTAATTTTAATTGATTTAACGATGGAGTAGCTATTCTAATACAATTATAAAATAAATCTATTACTTATGAGCCTAACATTTTTTATAAACTATCGGAATATAGTTTCAATTATCGATATCGCACGTTTCATCGTTAGTATAAAAATTATGTACAGTCGGTCGAAAAAAGTTATGCGTAGATCCCGGATTAATCTCTGATGCGTTTGGATAAGACAAGAGGGACGAGACAGAAATTGAAACTATAAGTTTATAGCGTCAAATTATGGCATTACTCAGTAGTTAAAAAGCATATGAGTAATAATATTATTCGTAGCTGAAGTCAATTTATTTGATATTCATAAGAAAAACAATAAGTCATAGAATGAAAGCTACTGATAAAATATATCAAACTAATTCAATCAAAATAGTTCAACAGTCAACTGTGATTCAGTTTAAATAATTTTAATGATAAGTTGGACTATCCTCTCGAGCTATCACTTCTTGTAACCGATATGGCATTGACTCAACTAACTTAATACAAAGATGAGTCAAATTGTATTTTATCAAAGTTCTAAACTAATCTTTTAAGTATTCGTTTATCGATTAATATCATTAAACGTAATGAGATACTGAATATCAGATCTCAATGAGTTGTTGAGCCCTTAGGTTTATCAACTCTTCTGCATCTTTTTAGTGATGACAAATACATAACTTTTATCTGTCGACGGTACAGCATATTACACATTTCGATTTAAGTATTGTTACGCTTTAGAATTTAATTTAGATTCATCTGAAATTGAAACTCAGTTTTCTATAGATATCTTAATAACAACAAAATATCTTAATATGATTTGATTATTTGTTTACCTGAAGCGATCAAAACATCTCTAAAGTTGAGTCCAGTACAATAAACTTCGCATCTAATTTGATTAACTTTTCCAGAATTGTGATCATCCACTATTTTCATTGGAAACACATTTTTAGAGTCATACCATTGAAGGCTTGATAAGTCTTCTCTTTGCCCAATATTCAAGTAGTAATCATTAGTTTGTATCTGTTGATCGCTTTTAGTTAAACTCAAATGTCTATAAGTGCCTAACTTTCCATCACGAAAGACATTGACAGCCAAATCGTTTGTGAGAATTTCAGAGAAAGGATTTTCTGAAAAATTCAGAGGAAGTTTGAGTTTTTTGTCATAATCAAAGATACACCTGACTCTATCGCCTCCGAGTTCTTGTCTCAAGCATAACGTCAGACCAATTATTCCATTAATAGATGAGTCATTTGCAATGAGCCAAAGTTTCTCATTTTTCTTATCATTTTCTCTGATCTCTAATAATCTATATCTTAGAATTTCAAACCATCTCTTATAATCACTACTTATTTCTATAATATTTTCTTCTTTAGGTTTCAGTTCGTTGATTGACTGAACTTTACGAAAAAGTACTGCCACCGAACAGATCGAATCGGATTTATTACAAACAATATTGAGTCCAATTTTTTGTGCTTCTATTTTGAACTCATTTATTCTTTTAGTTAGACTCAAATCATTGATATCTTTTTGTTCGCATAATCGATTCAATACAACCTCTGGTGATGTGAACACATAGCGAAATACTGTGAGTAAAAATCCATTATCTCTAACTTTTGCATAGAGTTCTTGCAAGAAGTTATCGAGTTTCAAATGCCATAAGTCATAACTGTCTCTGTAAATCAAGAGATCAACTGATTGTATATCTTTAGGAAATGTACTTTCATTTGGATTCCATTCAACCAATTTGTAAGACTTATTTTTCAAATCTTCTGGTAAACTTTCTTTAGAATTATTAACTAAAGTATAGTCAACATCTATAGGATATATGGCAGCAGTAGCCAAATAATTATCCACATCTATAGCAGTAATGGCATTGCTTAAATTGATTTCAACAACTCTAATCTCTTTCTTGGGAACATTGTTCTCACTGACGACATCGAGAAGAGGACGTATGAAGCGTTCATTCTTTGAAACTTGATTAATAACATCTTTAGTTGAATCAAATTCTGGTTTGTTAAGAATTTGATCTATAATTTGTTTTGAAAGTTTATCTTTTTGACCAATCAACAAATTGTTATTCTCAGTACGACAGAAATTTAAAATTTCATTGAATATCTTGAGTAATACATATTCTTGTTTTTCATCTCTCAAATAACTCTGAATGAGTTCTTTTGAAACCAGGTCACAACTACCCATTTCTATCGTTTCATGTAAACCAAGAATTTTCAAAACTTTATTTGCAAGTGAGAGCAAACCTTAAAAGAAATTTTAAATGTATTCAGTCATTAAATTGTAATGGATTTTCGAAGTTATTGTAAATTTCTTATAGAAAATAGTTTGAAATGCTTTCTGATTAAAAGTTGGCGATAATATTCTTTTGAATTATATTTACAAATGTTGTTTAACGTTTCAAAAATGTGAAAAATTTCGTACCTGTAGATATTCTGTAATCTGTTTCTTGTAGATGTTGTCAATGGCATCGTTCTCTTCATTAGGGATAAACTGATATGATTCACATTTAGGGTGTGTTGTATTGATTCGAGGAATAGAAGCAGTAACAAGATTATTGAGTTCAATACCAGGGGCAACAGTCAGTTTCAAATGAGTATCGCCATAAATGGACAGGATAGACATGTACTTTTCTTTGCCAATGTTGAAAATCTCTTCAAACTGTTTTATCTCAGGTTCCATTATTTTTGCATTTCAATCAATTCTTGTCCTTCTGTTTCAGTATCAGATTTTAAATCGCTTAAAGGCTGACTATCTAATTTTTCTGTCCTAGTTTTCAGATTCGTTTGCTGTTCAGAATAGTCCTCGTCATAAATCATTTTTTTGTTTTCTTCAATAGCGTCGAAAAGTACTTTTGGGTCACATCTCAATGATGTGATAGCTACAGGAACGAAAATATTCCTGGAACATTCTGCTACTAACATCAATTGTAGGATTGAATCCATAAATGAGATCCAATTTCCAGTCCATTTGACTTTTCCGTATATTTTATCCAAACTTTCGTTTCTCATCTCTTGGATTCCTCTAAATTTTGGGCCATAATCATAACCGCGAATTCGCAATTCTTTATATACACCATAAGAATCCAACATCAATGAATCACTGTTTGTGTTGAATTCTTGATTATGAATTAGATTTTGAGAATGGAGAGTATCATCTTCTAAAACACGGCCACGACCAAAAGATGCCATGTTATTGTTTTCCAGTATAACGAATTCCCCTAAATCAAACAGTATTTGATAAAATTTTACATAAATTAAATATTGTACATTTAGAAGCTTAATAATATTCGGTAGCAACCAAAAATGATGTTATAGTATGTTTTCTATCCGATCTTTATATAGAGTATGTTATGAAACTTATTTCATGTTCAATGTAGCAATCAAAGCAAATTACAAACCAAATTTTGCAAAAGTTTGACGCATAGCACAGGGAAACTGACATAGAACGGCGTTTATTTTTAGCTATCGATAATTATTAAGTTTTCAAGTGTAACTAAGAAATTGATTTCTGAATAAATCAGATGTTCTCAAAAAATTGAGTTAATTGGTTTTGTATGCTGTTCTTTTTTATTGGTTGCCAATCTAATTGAAAAGATTTTTAGCAAAAAAATGTTTCTTATGAATTTTCGAAATTTTTGTATGCTATAAATTCAAATTTTTGGCTCGACTATTTCAAGCTTTATAAAACGTTTGTATTAACACAAGAGTAAAAAAATTAATTAGATGAAAGTATTTTGTGTCTCCAAGTCAAAAAGCGGTAAATTTATCGCATATTACATGCCTCCAAGTTTATTCAAATAATTTTAGTTGGATTGAAAATTCGAAAAAGTCTGAAACACAAGAATTTTGTATTTATCCACTAATACATACCTGAATCTTTTCTGCATTTGTGAAATTACAGCCATTAATTTTGAGTGCAAACCGTGAACATGAATATATGATTTTATATTAAGTCTAACATATACTATTAGTTAAGCAAAATATGAGTCATGAAATCGCGGATTAACACAGAATTATTATTATCTTAGTAGGAATTATTTTTCGATAGAAAAAATCACCTGATGGCTCAAGAATCCTAACAGTTAGTTTAATTGTTTCACTTTCCGACAAAAATATTGGTCTGCGAAATTGAACATCTTCGAATAAGACAGGAACTTTCGTCCACTGTTGACCTCGAGACATAGCCAATCGTCTCCAAGCGAGCATCAAATAACCAGTTGCTGGAAATAAAACTTTGCCATCAATGCAATGGTCCGCTAGGAATTTGTATTCAGGATTTGCCAAACAGATCGAAAGTGTCATGTCAGAAGCTGTTGCTCTGAAGTTAAATTCAGGAAATTTCTTGACAGCATATGAATCCTTGTGATCCCATTTAATAAGTGAACTGATCGATTGTGTACCCCTGGCCACAGGCCATTCAACTTTTGGATATAAGTTCTCAATCGATGGGTTGATTCCCAACTGATATAATTTTCCAATAGAAAGAAGAAAATGTTCGAGATTTGTTTGATTCTGATCTCTCTTAATAAGAGGCACATAATTGGCTGATTCCAAAGATTTAGGAATAACGCTGGCAAACAATGCATGTGGTCCTATCTCTATAACTATCGCATCTTTTGGTAAAGTTACAAGTCTTTCATGAAAATATACTGGATTTATCAAATTATTAACAAAATATTCAGCAGAAGCATATTTTGCCAGTTTTTCACTCGATTTTAAATTCAGAATCGAAGTCGATATCCATTTGTTTGAACGCTCTCTGGGGGTTTTGATTACTCTTCTTGATGTTTCAACCATTCTTTGAGCTGAAGACTTCATATAAGGGCTGTGAAATGGTACTTGAATGTTATCGAGTTGACGAACAAATATCTTTTTGTTAATCAAGCTTTCTATGAATGTTTTTGTTTCTTTATAAGTCCCTAAATTTCGAGAAAAAATAGTTATCATCAGGAAAGAAGAATTTCTTGTTAAACAATTCATTAACTGTTTGAGTTAACATAAGTGTTTAGTTATGAATAACTGGTAATGACTTAATTTTCCAATTAATTAATTCAAAATATATTCTGTTAAAAAGTTATGATTAAAACTTCTAATTCACAATAAATTGATCTTAAATGTAAGATTTTTGTTTCATTTACCCGCTACATAATCTTAATATCTTAATTGCATTTTTAAACTTGGAAATCTCATCTAATTGCGAAATAATCACTTTTTACTTGTGCAGAACTTCTCTGCCTTTTATCTTGTTTAATGAATTAAGGTAAATTAGCTTATCTTTCTAACATATCATTCAACTTCAGCTAATTGAGCAGTGACTCAAGTTTATAGCAAGAGATTAATATCCAGAGAGTTAGCTTAGTGCCAACTTAAGTGATATTTGTCTTTCTAAATGTTGCCCTATCAGATTGCGTTAAAATGTAAAGACTAACATAATATTTTGCGGGCTTTGAATGAGCATTGAAGAAACAGAGAATGCTCTAAGATATAGTTTACCTGATATGGTAACCAATTCTTTTGAGTTATTGCAAACCACGTAAACTCCTTTTGGACATAATTGTTTAGTTTCATCCCACGAAAGTCCGACCGCTGCCATCAAACCTTTTGGGATTTTCTCATCACTCTCCGTGACAGCTCCTCTCCAGTAAGAAGTCAACATCGCTTCTTCTGTTGTGAGACATCCATCAGCATAAGCACATGCTATTTCACCAAATGAATGACCAATGATTCCATCGGGAATCACATCCAAACTAAACAATACTTCAGTTAAAGCCAACTGCATAGCAGTCGTTGCAACAAATTTGTTAGTTATAGTAGACATGGTATTCTTATCATCAGAAAGTAATAGATATTTCAAGTCTATATCATGAGGTTTAAGTATTTGTGCGCATTCTTCTATTTTATCAGCAAATATGTCGATTGGCATCAATGCTTTTGCCATTGCTGTCCACTGACCTCCCAGTCCAGGAAACAGAAACCAAATTGGTTTTGAAACTTTGTCCACCCAAACTGATGATTGTTTTACGTATTCATAGTTGTGATGTTCATCTCCTTCACCCAAAGGCTTTATTAACATCGAGGCTGTTACGAACAAATAATAAAGTAAGCAATATAATCAAAATGTACGATTAGTTATAAAAAGAAATTTCAATTGAAAAAATTGAAAGCAAATTCTTATTCTTCTCCTCTCGTCATCAAACAACGATTCGACCGAAACTGCAGCTAAATTAAATCTAACTAGTTTTGATTATCAACTATTTGAACTCGGCTCTTATCTAACAATATAGATTATGAGAAATAAATCTAAATTGACCTCTATGAGGAAATCCAGCAGAAATGAGTGATGGCTTGGTTTTCATCACATCGTTTATTAAGGCCAGAAAATCTCGTGTTATTTTGCTTGGATACTTTTCGATGAAGTTAAAGATAGTTTTTAGTGAATCTTCATTACGAGCACAAATATTTATCAGTCGAGGGATCTTGTCGATTATTTTGAATGAGCTTTTATCCAACACTTTATAGTTAGGTTTTAGTAGTGCATGTCCATTAACTCCTCCGACACCGAATGAGTTCACTCCAGCAATACCTAAATGCCAAAATTTTCCCAGTCAATTTTAATATCATATCATATTATAGCATTTATTTAATGACAGTTTGGATTAAATATAAGTAAAATTCGAATATTAATGAATTCTGAGAAAAGTAGTATAACTAGCTGATTCTTAAAAATTGTGAAAGTTTTGCGAGAATTTTCGAGAAAATATATTAATAACTCTGGTATAACTGCCACCTATTTTAGATTTGAAGACATTTCCGAATAAATTCAGGACTGATTGGAATACAAAAACAATGGATTGATTTTTAGTAAGATTTTTCATCAACAAATTATTGGATGTCAGAAATGAACGTTAGCTTCAAGTTTTTATCACTAGTCAGTGTACATGAATACAGTACTAACTCCATATACTGAAATCTCGTTATAATTGGGTATGAACTATTATTACCAGCCATTTCACTATATGAAGCTTTCATTGCAATATTGCACACGAAATCATATTGTCATATAATATCTAACGAGTAAGAAATACCTGGAATGTAAGTCAGATTTTCAGTCACTGGAAATAAAGGTGGACACATTGCTGATATTTCATTTTTTAATCGTTTTAAATTCAAATTAGGAGCAATGCATCCATTCTCATAGGAGACTATGACTTTTGTGATAGAAGCTATGCCACAAGCCCCCTCTCCGTGACCAATATTACTTTTCAACAGACCAATAGGTAGGGTTCCTTCGCGTCCATTACAGTATGCATTAAATATAGCTCGAGCTTCTTGTGGATCTCCGGCCTTAAAGCGAACAATTTAACAAAAAGATCACTTTGTATCAAACATTTCGAATTAGAATTTGTAAGCATTTACTTTAGTTCCAGTTCCATGTGCTTCAAAGTAAGTCACTTCTAGAGTATTCACATTTGCCTCTTTATATGTAGTAACCATAAGATCACTTTGAGATTCAGAAGATGGAAAGAAAGCACCCATTTTCTTATAGCCATCAATGTTTGTTCGGGAATGCAAAACAGTTGCGTAAATACGCTTTGCATCTGGTTTTCTCTGTAAGAAAAGACATGCAACTGTTTCTCCACGTACGTATCCATCTGCCTCTTCGTCCCACACTTTAGAAATACCATCAGAAGAGTTGAACTTAACAGTTTGGTGTATATGATTTGTGAATGGTTGAAGACAGATATTCGTTCCACCTACTATTGCCTGTTCACATTTACCTAAAATATAATGAACAATTTCCTAATGATTGAAAATTTTGTAATCAGATGATTTAAGATTCATTCATTATTTTCAAGAACATTTTTTAATGATTTAAATAGATTATTTTGAAATCAAGTTTTTATTGTTGTTTCAATCTTAAATCTTGTGCTGACTTTACATATTGTAGAATTGAAACTAAAAACTTATTAATAGAGCTCGTTTTTCCTTTAAGTTCATGTTTTCAATTTATCTGTTTTCTTTCTTCATAATTACGACATAACTAACAGGTATATTTAAACGCTTGCTAAACTCTCAGGCTGAACACTCTGAATATAATTTGAGCTATACTGAAAAGCCCTTCTTTGAATGATAGTGAATCGAGATTTTCTATTTCGGTCGAGTCTATTATTTATATTAAGATGTATGAATTAAATTGGAAAAATGCTCCACTTAAGAGTTATGACATGATTTCAATTGAATATTCTAGTTTTAGCCTATGATTGAAATCTACTGTGGGAAAAGTTGTGATTGTTATTCAGTCAAAGTTTTCAACACATGCTTTGTGATTAACTTTGATTATCGAGTTTGATGAACAAATCAACTGAATTTTTCTTATCAAGAATTGAAGTATGAATTCAAAAAGATGTAGTAATAAGTGATGGAATTGACCATCAGGCTGAACGCCTTGAATAATTGATAATGCAATGATTTTTCTATAGAGTTTCATAATATTTGTTTAAATTAAGCAAAAAATGAATATAAAGGCCAGAACCGTGAATTGGAGCAGGACATTACCTAATCGCAAGTCAGTGACAGCCGCATCTAACGCTACCATACTCGAAGAGCACGCTGTATCTATCACTGCTGATGGTCCTTTGAAATCGAAAAGAATGAAATTCTATTGGAATAAAAGGCTTTTGAAGTTCCAGAAATCCAAAATCCTGAATCTTTCAATGAAGTACGAGAATCGTATTGAATTTCTGATGGTTGTCCATCAGGCATTCCTATCGATCAATACCCGATATATACACCTGTTTTGGTTCCTCGAAGTGTTTGAGGGTTTATACCTTTGGTACAAAATTTGATGTTTCAAACTTTTCCGCTACTTAAAAATGCTATCAAGTAATACCTACATCGCAAATAGCTTCATATGTCGTTTCTAATAAAATTCTCGAATGAGGATCAACAGCATCTGCTGCTTCCGACATTAGACCAAAGAATGCTCCGTCAAATTTATCAATTTTTTTAATTTACCCATACGCTGATTCATGCTGTATAAATCTACAGGAAAATTGTTTTTGAATAATATTGAAAACTAATCGTTTAAACAATTTTTAATCTTTTATGTGATATTTGATCTATATTTCAAGCAATTTTGTTTAATAAAGAGTATTATGCAAAATTAGTGCTTGTGAGGAGTAATGAAAAAGGTTTCCAATAAAATTATAAAATTTTTAATTACATCCTGATCTGAGAAATTAATTTAAACCAAAATTATATAAATCGAATAATTTTAAAAATCTTTTCGAAATACAATAAAGTCTTAATATAAATGGATTTTAAACTAAGTTTTTTCTTTATTAAAAATCTCATTATAATTATTTGAACCTTGCACTTGAATAAAAATTTAGACTCATTTTAAGAAGAGCACCTATACTTTTAACTTCATATGTAATTACTTTCTTAGAGTCACATATTTAGTGATACAAATACATAGAAGTATTGAATATATAATAAAATGAGCATAACCGTTTAAAATGCATTTCTTTGATTTACAACAAAAGTTTTCACGTTTGTTCCAATAAATCTGATTGTCAAAAGTCAAATTTAAAATCGATAACAGTATATCTTACCGGTAGGCCAACGTCGATCATCTTCAGTAATCATATCAACTTTATTGTACAAATTTTCTGCAAACTCATCAGTACTGTCAGATTCAGGGAAACGTCCACTTATACCACTTATCACTATTTCTTCGCCTTCTTGAAGAATGAGTTTAATATCAACATTTTTCTCCATATTCAACTCAGATTAATATAAGTTTTGTTAGATCAAATTTACTTTCACTGATATTTTCATCAGAAAGATGAATTCTCAAGTGAACTAAAAACCTTGGCATATCTTCGTTTATATAGACATATTTCGAATAGTGTTAATGATTTTTGTGCTGAAGGTTTTATAAAATGCCAACTTTTTAAATAAATTACTCGTTTTCGATAAGGAAGTTTTAGTTAAAAAAAATGTTTTTAATTGAACATAATTATCATAATTATCAGCCAATATGTCCTTCTGATTACGAGTACTCTAGACGTGAACGTAGATTCTTCGTCGTAAAAGTCAGTTTTGCAGAATGTGATTTTAACAAGTCAGTGTAGCTAGAAGGCTTAATTTCTCTGTTTTTCTATTCTCAATTTAGATTTTAGAAACCTCTAATTTTCAAAATCATTATGAAATGCTTGAGTTCTGAGAATACAAGTCTCAAGTACACATCCATGTTCTACATAAAAATTTTTCTTTATTAGTGTAATAAATTCTGAGTTTTTGAAACGATATACTGTAGATAAGAGTTGTTAAGTCAGACTAAAGATCTTATTCAACTATTCAAAACCACGATTAAATATTTTCATAACTCTACTAATAAGTTAAGTTATATATTTTAAAACTTCAAATTGAGCTCAAATATGAGCTCATAAGTAAACCTTGAATTATTACAATTTGTTTAAAGTGATAACATTTAGTTCTTTGTCAAGACTCATTTATCGATTTATTCATAATTTTATTTGAATCATTCAATTTTCTATAAATTATTTGAATTTTAATCAGATTTTTTCATTGATTTTTCTGTTACACTGCTGACCAAGAGCGTAATCGAGCATTAACAATTAGAACAGTTTTAGGATCTTATTCTTTTATTAGATAAATATGAAAAACGTAGGCAGAACGACGTAAATTTGAAATTGAAATTTAGACATACAGAATAATTGAGACCTTCGGACCTATTTTTGATATTTTATATTTGGTCTCTGAGAAGCGACTACTCCTAAGAAAATAAAAATTTTGTATAGTTGAAATATGGTTAATGTGATATCCTGTAATAATACATACATACTTCATGTTAGTGATGAAAAATGCTCGAGCGGAGGGTGCCCGGTGTTGAGTGCGAGCGCTGAGCGCCTAAATTTAGCTGAGTGTAAAAGCGAGCGTTAGATCCTCGAGCATGAGCGTGAGCGCCGAGCGTCAAATTATTTAATAACAAGTTGAAAGTTAATACTTCATCTTGACATACAGTATATTAGACGAAGCCAGTGAAAACCTGAGTTTCATATCTTAGTAAATATATTTAATGACAAAATAGTAATTATATATCTAATATCTAATGAATATAATCGCCTCTGGTCTGGTTGACAAGGCCAAGAGAGATCAGAGGTATTCCATAACAGTGACTTCATTTTGTAAGTTAATTTCTCTCTCATAACATTTTCGTACGCTGCTTGAAACTGAACTTGATTGAAAATTTTTAGATTTTTGCTCTTTGTTCTTGCAAACTTTTTGCAAATCAAAATAAATAAGTCAAATAAAATTTTTAAAAATCTGCGAATAAAGCTAAATTTAAAGCTGCGTACGAAGAGCTTATAAGAGAGAAATGAATTTACAAAATAGCTTCACTGGTGTGGGACACCTCTAACTTCTCTGAGCCTTTGCCAACCAGACCAAGTGCGAATATATTAGAGTTATAATTATTATTTTGCCATTAAATACACTTTTGATGATACAAAATTTCGATTTTCATTGATCTCATTTGTGTGGTGCATGAGTTTGCTACATATACTGATAATTAGTCATTATTCTGAATCAAGGAACTTAGACATAAAGGCTGCGCACATAATTAAGTCACGGGTTAGATCAACATCTAAATCTTCACCTCTCTTACGTCTTGCATTTATAATGAAAATTTTAATATAACAAATTTAAACTTCAATTTTAATCATTTGTTAATTTTTTTAATTACATCAGATTTTAATGTTAAAGATATGTCCAGATGCGAAGTGAATATAAGGTATCATATTCAAATATAAAGTTTTGTGTTAATGTTTCGAAATTTTGGGCAATCTTAACGTAAGCAAACGCTAACAAAACAAGTAGACTTCATGACTTGATGCTCTGTAAACATTTGACGCTCTTTTGCTTTCAAAAACCGAGTGACGAGCACTACTTTTTACCTGAACATTAGTGTGAGTTGCCGTCACTGCTTCATGTGATATTGAAGAATAAAAGGTACTAATAACTTTGCATTAGTTTTAATGCGATTTGTAGAAAACATGCACATCTCGATTCAAATTGCACAAGGCTACACAGCCAATAACATCATTTGTACGTAAAACTTTTTCATGATTTCTCAAAAGTGGAAGATAATTACAGATTTTACATTTTGTTTTTCAAGATTTCTTACTCAAAAATCGCAGAAAATATTCAAGTTAGTCAAATTTTAGCTCAAATTTTACTAAAGATCGATTTTAACATCATATTCGCAAATACTTCTCGCAAATATATTTAAATTCTTATTTATTCTCAATTCTCTAAAGTTATGCGCAATTACTCGAAGAATGTGCAATAAACATAGAATCTATATAGTTCACACAATTTCAAAACAATTTTCGACTTAAAAATGAGTAAATATAAATATTTTCGTGACAATTGAACTTTAATCTGACTCTTAATATGAATATAAATTTATTAAAATCTAATATTTTTGTAGATAAATTTAACACTCATAATTTAAAACATGCTTATAATGACTTTTTACACGTTGAAAAACTAAATTCGATGACGTACAACACCTTTTAATTTATGTGACAATCCTTGAAAATGTGAAATTTTATGTCAATAACTTATACTATTGCAAATCGTTTAGTTTCAAGGATTAAAAACACTCGAGATCTAAATATTAACAGAACAGACTCTTATTGTGAGTGTAGGGAAAATGTATAAGATTATGCTTTCTGTAAAATACTGTACAGAAAACTGTTTTTGTATATAAACTGAATGTAAAAATAAAAATTCAAAGGTTTAGGTTTGAATGAAACCAAAAGATTGAAAACGGAGTTCTAGTGCGTAATATGCCTTGTGCATCAATTTGAATAAGAAATAAGCTTTTTTCTTTAAAATCTTACTTATATTGTTATCAATGGGATTAATTTGATAGTTTGATAGTTCGATATCTAATACATATTAATGCTATTAAATGTTATGTAGCTGTATTTCATTCCCACATTCTTATTCTTCCACTTGTCATAAAATATATATATTCTAATAACTTATTTCTTATTCAAATTGATGCACAAGGCATATTACGCACTAGAACTCTTTCTTCAATCTTTTGGTTTCATTCAGACTTAAATCTTTGCATTTTTATTTTTACATTCAGTTTATATACAAAAACAAAATGTAAAATCTGTAATTATCTTCCACTTTTGAGAAATCATGAAAAAGTTTTACGTACAAATGATGTTATTGGCTGTGTAGCCTTGTGCAATTTGAATCGAGATGTGCATGTTTTCTACAAATCGCATTAAAACTAATGCAAAGTTATTAGTACCTTTTATTCTTCAATATCACATGAAGCAGTGACGGCAACTCACACTAATGTTCAGGTAAAAAGTAGTGCTCGTCACTCGGCTTTTGGAAGCAATTATGTGTGGAGAAATTGAGCGGTGAAAAGAATGTGATAAATTCTTAAATATTTTTGATAAAACAATTTGTATTAACTAGTGTTGTATAGCTTAGAGATTTTTAATTTCTCTTGTCTTAGTCTTAGTCTTATAGTCAAAATTTCATTTCTCTTATCTTAGTCTTAGTCTTAATGCCAAAATTTTAGTTTAGCTTATCTTAGTCTTAGTCTTATAGTCAAAAATTTTCGTTTTGCTTAGTCTTAGTCTTAGTCTTAGTCTTACTACTTGTGCTAGTTATCTCCTTATAGCATATATTATAACATTTTGAAATTTTTGATTATCTAATATGTTTCATAAAATGATCAATAGACTAACAAAACAAAACTAAGCGCAAAGACATTCACTATTAAAATGTATTGCAATAGGAGTGCAATTGTTTATCTAGTGGTTTACAAATGGTTTTATAATTGAAAACTTCAAAAAATGAATCATTTCTAATGGATTAAATGACCATATTTGTATCTAAACTTCTGACTTTGTCTTAGTCTTAGTCTTACTCTTATAAATATGTTTCTCTTATCTTAGTCTTAATTTTATAGAAAGAAATTTCATTTGTCTTAATCTTAGTCTTAATTTGAAAATCCAAAAATCATTTGTCTGACTTAGTCTTAGTCTTAAGCCAAACGATTTTAATATGTCTTATTTTGCTTAGTCTTATTCTTAGTCTTAAGCTATACATCACTAGTATTAACACAATCAAAAAATGTTATGGCTTGAACAATAGATAAGATCAGCACATTTCCTTCACATCCAATGCATAACTTATGTAAACTATTAGTTTACTTCAAAATGAAATGAGAGCCAAATAGTCGAAACATTGAACACACAAATGTTCAAGATATACTTAACAAAAAATAAAAGAGATTGTTCAATTTAACAAACAGAATTGAGTTGAACAGGCTAAATATTCTAAGAAATTGATAGTTAAATCAATGCAATAAATCGACAAAAATGATAAATGAAAAATTTGACTTGGTAATATTACACGAAGCTCCATGGGACAAATCTAATCAAGTTCGCTATCGCTATCGTACTTCCAGACTCCTTTTCGGGAGACTCACTCGAGCCCAATTACAGAATGAGTTTTTCGCCATAAGATGGTCGAACGGGGCATGCTTGGAGCGTAGTTTTGTGACCGGATGCCCTTCCTGACATTTGTAGTGTTTGGTTGACGATTGGTGTTTAAAATTTGAAATGCACTAATGCTATATTCGAAGAGATAACTCGATAAGCATGACCGGTATCAAGACCTGATCTATGGGTTCTATAAATAGTATTATTATGAACCCAGGAGACGGAAAGATCTAAAAGTCAATAGAATTTGAAATTGTAGACAAAAATTTCAACCTAGGCAATAATTCGTGATCTGTTCCGTCATAATTGATGGACCACAAATAGATGTCTAAGATATTGATGTAATAAATTCTTAAAACAATTAGCTCATAATAGCTGGTGATTGAGGTTTGACATCGTGTTTGACAATAACCACAGCTTCTGATCAGTCTTGATTTGCTTTCAAGGCTTATACTTGGTTTTGGTTACACTATGAACGATTTGATTCGATTGAAGCAGCATCGCTATTGAAATCTCCATCTTTTATCACAGTATATCACATCCGAGACTTATTTATGAATTTGATTGAAACAAACTAAATCATCGATCCCAATCGATTATTATGCTCTTAGTATGATGAAACGTGTGAACAAAATCTTTGTTGTCATTTTTATTTAGAGATAAAATTTTGAAATTTTTAAAATTATCGATAGATAGAACTATATTTTTCTTGCCGATATAGTCAAACTCAATTGTATCTTGGTCTGAAATTAAAGTATTTGTTAAATTAATCAAAGCTTATGATTTTCATCTATTGATAAACTTTATGTTTTGTGGTTATCAGATTTTAATATATTCCATGAATGAATGAAATCTAAACTTAAAATACATAAATGCAAAAATATTTAAGTGATGAAGTAAATAATTAATTAAGTAATGAATTAGTTTTAAACACTTTTTGTTTTGATTTACATCTTTGATGAGTTGTTTTAAAAACATATTACATGTATTCAGAAACATTAAGAATATCATATTTAATTAAGGAAAGAATTTTGTTTTTAATAACATGTAATATTACGCATTAACTAGAAACTAGCTGGTAAAACACAACATGGCTATCAAAGCGTTGCTCATAATATTTTTAGTGATACTTATATTTAAGTCATCACTGGCACCCAAAACTGACCAACTTCGTGAAAGCATAACTGACCAAGATCAGAGAGCGTTTATAAAATTTCACGTTTTTGCGTGATACACCTAGTGAAATTTATGATATGCTACAAAAGATCACCAAATCTAAATGTTTGTCCCAAGCAACTATATATAGATTATACAACCAATACAAGGCTGGGGAACGAACCCACACCGAACGTAGGCCAGGATTAGGTGCACCAAGGACACAAGCAACTGATGACAAATTGAAACAACTACAAAACCTGTTAATTGAAAAGGACGATTGGACAGAAATCGAGTTAGTATATGAACTGGATGTTAGCCAATCAACAGTGCCACGTATACTGGAAGAATTAGGGGCACGAAAAATTGCAAGTCGTTGGGTACCCCATGCTCTTACTATTGAAAATAAAGAAAAACGATCGGAATTTTGTGAAAAATCTTGACATGTTTCGAGCCTCATTTGATATGCTAGAACGGATTATTGCTATTGATGAATCGTGGTTAAGTTATGACCCAGAAGATGCTAGATCAGCAAAAAGTTGGTGCTTACCTGGACAAAAGCCGTAAATACATAAAGTTAATTTTTTAAAAAATTAAAAATATGCTAGTGACGTTATTTTTGTATCTAGGCCAATCAAAGTTGGCTCAACAATGGGAGACTGGAAGCTAATGATAATAGCGGCTGTACATCAAAATCGAATAATCGCTTACAAAATATTACCAAAAAATAAAAATGTCAACCACGAAGTTTATTTGCAATTTTTAGAGTAACTCTTGCATCCAGCAGTCAGAGACATGCGTATTCGCTCTCCGCTAATTATCCAGGACAATGCTACACCACATCGAAATGCCGATGTCACTTCCTGAGCGCTGGGAGCAAGTCATTCAGAGTTGTGGAGAGTATATTGTATAATCATAATATCATTTATAAAATATAATAAAAAATTGTTGAAAATCAGAATTCTCAATATTTCTGAATAAATGTAATATTTATGTTAAAAATGTGTTGAGGACTAATCCAAATGTTTCAAATGGGTTTATAGCAAAAATAGTTTCACTTCAACTTAATTGAGCATTGATTTTATTGTGAAAATTCATCTTCTTGTCGTATTCTTTACAATGAAATTCAAATAGGAACATATATTAATTGTGAATTAGAAAAGATTTATTTTTCCGTGTAATTATACTATTTACGAACTAATGTCAAGGGTTGCTGAATCAAATGAATTGAAATCTCCACTGCAATAGAGAATCATGAATAAGAATGAGAATATACTTTTTATGATTTAGAAAAATAGTGTTATCAAGAGTGAGAACCAAACTGTTAACCACTATTTTCTTAATTAATATATTTCCATTAAATAGATGATCACTACAGTTTGCAAACATGTACGGTTTCTAAGATTTTCTTCCTCTTTTATAAATTGAATTATATACTTATCCAAAGTTATTTTTCTTAATCCATTCCAACTATTGTTATTTATCATATTTTCAATCACGGTAAGTATAAGCGATAAGAACTTTTATAAGACTTCTAATTTGCTAATATCCTAAGTTTTGATGTTTCGCCTTCTTAAATAAGAGATATTAACAAGACCAATCATTTTTTATAGAAGACTAATTTCTTATGAAAATTAAATAATTCAATTAGAGCTCAATATGTCAAAAATTCACTAAATGACTTGGTTTAGTTTAGAAAAAAAATCAAATTAATTTATACGTACAAGGTTTAGTTAATCTTCCATTGCAGTATATAACTGTTTCGAATATTAAAACTTCTAATTTTATAGTAGACTTTATGTTCATAAACAGATTCTGTTACAGTTCTGAGCTATAAACAAAAAATTAAGTCAACTAGTATAAGAAAAACTTTCACGCTTTAAGAGAAAATATTTTTAAAGAGTATTGAGAATCTCAAAATATTGAAGCTTTATTTACTATTTTTATAATTTACTAGAACAATTTACTATTTTGATAAGTGTTATTCAAGTCGTTATAAAGAACTTTTGTTGTGAAAATAATTCGATGTTCTCTTCTAAATGAAAAAATATTTAAATAGTAGTTAACTATATTGCACCCTAATCCTTATCAAAACTTTCTGACATTTTTTTCAGACTAATCTGAAAGTTCGAATTAGAGATAGAAAGCGACTGATAGTTAGCACACACAAGAGAAGTAATTGAATTGCGACCAAAATAAATGTTTTGGATGGCGTTGATTACGAACTTGATCCTATCGTTGATTGGATACTCATTTGATATTTTATTGAGCAAATCAATTGATCATTACGTCTAACTAAACAGATTTGCTAAAATCTAATTACTTTTGTTGATCTTGACAGGAAGCTTGAATAACGATAGAAGAAAAATACAAAACTTTCTTTTGTTCATTAGATGTTTGTGTGTACTACTATTCAGCGAATTCTGTAATTTCCTGAAAAAAGTTCGTTTTGCTGAACTAATTTCCTATAAAATCAGTAGTCTTGATAATCACTTGTTTTTCATTAAGCATCAGATCATAAATTGTATTTTGTGATTCTCTGTAATTGAGTTTGCTGCATCTATTGTTTTAACATAGTTTCATTCCTCTGTTCTTTCATTTTTTGGGAGTCTATTTAAACAATTTCTAATAATATGATTTTTATTAAATAGTATGTGTAGATATGACTCGAATTGTTTGTTGAGTTTGTTGAACAAAGTTTCTTGACAACACATCCATAAAATAAGAATTTTATCGGTTCATGTTTTTATCTAAATAAAATATGTTAACAATTAAAATAGATTCGTTAATATTAGTGATCATCAATGATGTTTTCTTAGTGCTAAAAAGGTAGTAAACACGATTGCATGTAGGTTCAGGCATATAATGGTCTAGCTAGACGATAAAAGACTTTCATTCAGTATGGATGTTAACAGAAGTTTCTTAACAGGAGAAAATTTGTAGAAATCTAATTGAACATTCTTGTTTTTACAAGTGTACAACCGAGGAAATCCTTAATAAAACTAAGTTATAATTAAAATTTATTTAATTGGTATGAAAATCAATATCATATTGATATGAGAAATGTTAAGATCGCAGCACAACCACCATATCTTTCAAATGATAATTGATATTGAATTTATCCGCAAACGTAAGAACGCATGTTCTGTAATATAATGCTATAGTCAGTTCTGGAATCACACGAGACTGAATACACTGTTTTCACCGAAGCAGCTATAAAAACACATTTGCTATGAGTCTAAACACACGCCGTTTTTCTTAAAAAAATCACGGCTCAGTCAGAAAATAAAGAAAACGGTGAAGTCAACAAATTTTATTTAGTTTTCTTCTCTCAAGTCATTTACTCAACCATTTTATAGATAGTATACTATAATAGATAACTACGAAGCATAAAGTATTTGTCCTTTATTTCTATTATCAAGCTGTCAATAATACTTTAATTCAATCATTCGATGCATTTTTCTCCTATTCAGTCAAAAAATAGCTGAAAATATAAATTTTTGTATGTTATATATGAAAAAGTTAGACCAAATGCATAAATGGTTAGCTCCGTCTTCGATCCATTTTCTCAAAATGCATCGCGAAGTGATTGTCGAATCAGATGAGAATCTAGTAATCGAATTGAGTAACAAATTGGCACATGAAGTGCCAATGAAAGTGCCAAAAATGCAAGTCACCGAAAAAGATGGTGCAATGTTTGCTCTGAACAATACTTCGTTGCAATTAATGAGACAATTGGAAAAACAGGGAAAACTTCGTCAGATCGAAGTGGAGATCGTGCCACTAAGCAAAGTGCCATTCAATATTCAACAGGGAATGATCGCAGACCAAGACAATGGATTAGATCACGGTCTTAATGATGGAGAAGTTGCTGAAGATGCTATCGATGATGATAATGATGATGATAGTAAACCTGGTGAGTAATTTGTTGTTCCCTCTTCTCAATAAATCACTTGATCCTCAAATGAACTCTTAGTTTTTCTATACTGCTATAATGTATAGTTCAGGAGACTATATGATACCCAAAAGTTTGCGTAATAATAATAAATTAGATATAACAGTGAAATAGAGTGTTAGATGCTTAACACACTCTTTAATGATTATGAAGAAAGTCTATTTTTATTAGACATTTCTTGTACGCCTTTTCTTCTTTGTTGCATATTGTGCAAAACATATATTTGTTGATTCAAAGATTTCATATTCATAAAAATTAGACTTTCATTTGATGTAACACCAGATTTTGTTATATAACTTTTAAGAGTAATTCGATCATTTAATGCTGAAAGTTGCATTGTATAACAAATAAGACGTGATTCAGGCTCGTATTTACTGCTTATTCAACTTGTATAACTTGTACTGAGCCAATACGTTGAGAATATTTTCTTCTTCGCGTCTTTTCTCTAATATCAAACATTGTTTTCCATATCCAAAATTTGTTGGTCAGCAATGTTTGACTTCTTATTTGATTCATAAATTCATATTGATCAGAGAAATGCATTTATTTATCTTATACTTATTCTCACATATCACAAAAGTTAATCCAAGCGTGCAATGAATGTGATGAACATGCAATACTTTCTCCAAGGATTTACAGAATACTCTCTTTTTGCTGTCAAACTAACTTTTATGAAAAAGAATTGCTGAACAATATGACAAAAATTAATGAAAAAGATGAAAAATCAGATCCAGATATAAATCATCTGAACAATATAAGAATCTCTTGCGAGAATTTGTGAAATTTAGGTTAGATTCTCAGTAGCTACTGTTTCGGAATAATTTTAGTTCTGTATTCAAGGTAGTGCATTTGCCAATCGTTGAATGCGTGCTTCTCTACTCACTGTCAACGAATATATTTTAGAAATCTAATAACTTTGATGGAAATATGGTACTTTAAGACACTTAGCTCTAATGCTTATAGAATTATTAAGCCCGAATAACCTAAGAATTCTTCTATCAGCTGTAAAGTTATAGGATTTCCATCTTTACATTTTTACACTCTAAGAAAATGTTGCTGTTCAAGCATCAAAGTATGAATAAAATTCTTATTGTCTGTTCGTGACTCAAATTGATTCGTGACTAGTTTAATATTTTATCCTTAATATAAAAGTTTTGATGCTTTCAAAATATATTCCCAAGTTTCGATATAAAGTAAGAATTTCTAAATTGATAAATAAGTGGAGTTGCAAAGCGGTTAAAGACTGTCACTCAAAGTATATTTTTAAGAGATACTTATGCCTAAAATTAATCCTAGTAATTTGTTAAAAATTTCACTGCTTTTTTCATTGTTAGTAAAACAGAGATGAGGATTGATTACAACTAAATGGTTATTATTTATGGATAATACGTGGAAAAGTGTAAACTATTTCTTTCTTTCATTGTGAACAAGAAACCATATGTAACAGATCTTGAATTTTCACATGCAATACAATAAGGCTTTGCAAAAAGTTCACAGCCCTACAGTTAAGTATTTTAGTTATACTGTTCAAAAAGCTCCTCATTTTTTACTCCTGAGGTATTGATCATACCTTTCAGCTAAGGCGGAATTGTTTTTCTCAACTCTTACTCTGGTCTATATAAAGTTTTAGCTAATGTTGAATTATTCACATGAAAAATTAGTTCCATATATCAATTCAATTCTCATGTAATAAAGTTAAAGAGGAATAAGCTTCTGAACAGTTGAGGCCTGCAACTCAATAAGTCTTTTAGGCAATCAAACAAATGAATATCTTTTAATAAACCCCAATGCATTGAATGATAAGCTTGAGAAATGAGCTGCAGTCACAATACATGAAAGTATTGATATGCAATAAAATATTTGATCCTCGATTTAAGCTTTCAATTTATATGAATTTTGAGAATAAATTAATAGATTAGGGAATTCATTGAGAAATTCTTCTGTCAGAATAAAATCCTGACTTGGACTCATTTTTTCTTATTCTAGAATGAAGTACAGCTGAATCAGGGCTAAAGCCTAATAGGTTTCAATCCATTATTAGTATATTCACTCAACGACTATACTATATTATAAAGTTTTAAATGAGGGCAACTTTTATGTTAGATTCCTTCGCCTCTCTTGAGATTAATGCATGAAAATTCCTATTATTAACTTCTCTTAAGACAAGTCGTTAAACTATACAGCATTACACTGTTAAGCCTCTCTCTCTCTCTCTCTCTCTCTCTCTCTCTCTCTCTCTCTCTCTCTCTCTCCTTTTTATTTGCTTTCGTCAGATGCATCCATACATTTGGTGTCATTTTTTGAGGAGAAGAGTGAGAATTAACCCTCTTATTTATGATTTTGCCTAACGCCTGAACAAACAGCTAGCTATGCTGTTCGTCTGCCTGCAATCACTTCAGATTTGCTTAAGTTAACTGATACTTAATTTACTCAAGTATTCCTAACTTCTTATCAAAATCTTTTCTTTATATTCTTTATGAAGTTTAAAAATATAATAATCACAAAAGTTCGAAACATCTATTTCTCGAAGTGATCTTCATTTTTAAAGTTTGATACAAAACCTAGAATTTCGACAGAAATGTCTAATTTTAATGCAAAAACGAACGAAAATTTTGACAGTTCATAATTATTGATGCTTCCATAGCTTTATAAATTATTCAAAAAATGAAATTCATTTAATGTTTCCTCTCAGAGGTTAACAGAAAATAAATGACAATGTTATATTCGATGAATAATAAATACCATCGAATATTTTAAACTTTTTGAAAAGTTATTCATTGCTTATGCAACAATGAGAATTTTGATGAGTTACGAACCAGAAGTAGTCTACAAATAGAAAATTAAAGAAAGAAGGCGTTGTTTGAGTGAGCGATGGTCACCGCGGCCGCTCACTAATTTTTTCTGATCTTTGGAGACGCTTGACGATCTGATTAGCTGAAGTAAATCTCTCGAAACTTGAAAAAGTTCCGATAAAATAGAGAGAGAAACTATGAATTCCCAATTGAGCAATTGATTGAGTGCAATCAAAAATAAATCCCAACAAACAGTATGAAAGTAATTTTCAGTTGTGAAATTGTCGAGCATCAAATTCTATGAAAAAGTTACAGCTATATTGTAGAGAACTTCAATTTAAAAAATCCCATATTTTAATTGTGCTTTTTCCGGTCCTCTCACTCAATAAGGTTAGCGATCACCAACTTAAATTGATAATTTTGCTTAAAAGCATTGTCTAAATTTGTTTTTCAATCTTTTCAAGCGAAAGTTCGACTGCAATAGTCTAAAATACTGTACTACTGTTAGTTTTATTGATTGAAATTCGTTTCAAATGACAGAATTTATTTGAATTGATTTCAGTTCAAATCCCTAACATTATGAAAGTTATTCTTTCTTTTATTGAATTTTTATCCTTTATTTGAATGAAAAATTGAGAAAATTTTGAGAAAGCCATAAGCCTACAAATAATTTGCAATATAATTGCGTTTTGAATGTTTTGATGCATTCGAAGCGTTCTGGTTGAAAATTATATTTCTATTGCATTTAATGGGATTCGAAAAAGTTTTTTTTGATGAGAGACATGCGTATTGTTTAATACTACCACATAATTTACAAGCAAAACATCTTTTTTGTTTTAAGCAAACTCATGAATATATCGATTGAGCTACAAATCAAGTTATATAAAACAGTGAAAAATTGTTGTATTATTTTAATTCAAAATGAATAAACTTTGAGAAAGACTAAAGATACTGCACAGTGTTTATTGATGGAAGCATAAGATGTAAGCGTGTTGTACTGTTAGCGCGTTCAACAATGAATTGGCTTTTCAATAAAGATATCGAAATCATTTAAAAAATAATGAAACGATTTTTTGAGCTTTTCTCAGAAGCTTTCTGCGCACAAAATGATAAGTAAAAGACTTGGCTGATCTCGAAGTCAACTGTTAAGGCCTAGCCCAAGCGGTAGATATTGAGTGTGGCATCTTCTCATCGATACAATTCATTTGGATTTGCAATAAGGGTTGTGTCAATAACTATAAGCTTTGATTGAAATAAGAACGAAATTCATGAGAACTGCAACTTTTTTCGTTGAAAGCTTTTCCAATGAATTTTCATTTTATCTTACTTATTTATCTTTTATATATTAGAAAGTAATTCCCTTAACAATCCGTTCAGATATAAGAAAGTTTTGATTTCAGAATAAATAATGACTCTTTGCCCGTAACTTCGAAGACAACTTCTCGAGCGTCATGTCTGTACTAAACTTATATTAATAAATATCTAATATTCGATACACAACAATCAATTTTGTCGAGTCTCAAATTGATGTTGAAAGAGGGATCTTCGGAAGAAAGAAAATTTCGATTCCTTGTAACAATAAATAACTTACAATACAATTGATTTATATTATTGATTATATTCATAAGGTCTGTGAAGACAAGTTTGACTCTTTTCTCTCATTTCTCTTCTATTATTCTATTGCAACTTTTTCCTCAATATATTTTGCGCTACGTTTTCATTACTTTTGACCTCATATAAGGCTTTTATTGAACCAGTATTAGCGAGAGATGGTATTTTTGCCATTAACACAAATGCAATGATGATACACTAGTGATTATACGTACCATTCATTTGATTCATAAAAATAGTATTATCTCACAAGTATAATGGAAAAAATCGACTCAAACCCAAATTAATACAAATTACTTATTAATAACAGTATTTATCTATTGGTATAACTTTGTGAATAAAAACTATTTTCAATAATCGATAAGAAATATATTAAAGAAATAGCTTATATACTAAATGAAATTGAATGTTATTTTTAGCTGAAGTGCAATTTGATTGAAAAATGTTGCCCAAAAACATACAACTACTGCTGAACAACTACTCACCTCTTTGATCAATTATTCAGATGAAGAACAATGGTGTGATAATTGCACACTCTTATTATATAATACATCATATACTTGTATACAAAAGAGTAAACTAAAGATAACTGTTATATGACTGATAGTACACATTCTTATACTTCTCTATTCATCTCGTGTTTCCCTTTTCTGATTCTCATTTTGTTTCATCTATTTTCGTATTTTATTACAAATCGATTTATTATTTCTTTTCTCGCCTGTTATATTATGCTGACAACAATTTAGTCAATTTTTTCTGCTCGGAATCAAATCATTGAATAGTTTTCTTTTGGATTTTCTATTAAGACTTTTGCGCAAATGTTTAGAGGACTTAGAGCCTAAGAAAAGGTTTGTCTTTTACTCTTTATTAACTTATCTATTTAGTAGAGTTGACTTCAGGCTATTCTTGTGATCTCTATTGAATTTCAATATAAAAGCATTAAAGACTAAACTTATAATAGATAGCAAAAAATGTCACCCATTCGTGATATTTCTATTCAAAAAGTTTCTACTGAATAAAGAACTTTTATGAAAAACAATTTTTTCATTCCCTCATTATTATTCAGGAATAGTATTTAACCTCAAGTATGAGGCAGAAGCAAAATGGGAATAAATTTTGGAAAATTTTGATAATAAATTTAGGGCAACAAATATTTTGAACAAACTTTGGCAAAACTATTTTATGCATCTGATGCATAAGAGCTCTTTTCTGCAAACCATTGCTTAATTAGATACAAGAAGTACCCTCGAAGTTGTTTGAATTAGTGAAAGCTCGAGAATTTAATTATAAAATTGTTTAAATTTCTTAGGTAAAATAGTGAACCTAATTCTATGCATCAGAACATGCTATTCATATAGAAGTAATCAAAATGCATTTTTGATTTTTAGCATACCTTCAATGCTCAGCGAATCAAAAAATTGGATGATTAAATTAAATTTGATGATTGTGTTCCTTTTATTCTTAAAAATAATATATTAAATAAAAGAATTAACATATGATTTGACATTAATACTCTAAATACTTTGAAAATTTGTTAGGCTTTTAGTTCTAAAACACGAATTTGAAGTTAATTATGCAATAAATTTAGCTGTTCTTAAGCTCCTCTCCAGTGGAAGAGTCTAAACTTTTTTTCTGTAGAACATTAAAGACTAATTAATAACTAAACGACTCGTAGTAGAATATATAAAAGTTAATTCTGGTTCAAAAGTACTTAACCTAGTCATTAGAAATTTTACTGGCCTGCGCATTATATTCGGATTCTTTTTATGAAATTTGATAAGATCGTTAAGGTATTAAAGATTTAGAATGGTTTGAAAATTGAGCTTCAGTTTGTATCCCAGGGCTATATTATCAAAGTAACAGTTTTAGTACATCGTTTGATTATAATTTCAAATGTTTTTAAATGTGTTGTGCAATACTCCAAACGCATTAGAGATACTTTATCCTTTTAAGTGAGTTTTCAAACAGTAAATCACAATTAATTATGCATTAAATTAAAGCTTATTAAAAACATTTTTCCAAAGGAAGGCTAAAAATCCTATTGTCGAATGAATAAATTCATGGTAAAACTAATTCTAACACAATAATCAGTTAAATTCTTATTAAATATTCTCCACTCAATTTCACAATCGTTCTTAATTTCTCTACAGTTTCGTCCGCATACGCCTGCATTTCAAATATTTTAAAAAGTTTTGTGTGACTTTAATAAGATATATATGATATAAAGTTGTTTTAGAATGTAGTTTAAAGCGTGAAACGAGGACTCCATATGAACGATATATGCACTTTAGTTTTTTTATATTAAAGTTAAAGTGAAAAATCAGTTACTCAAATGAAAATATCATATAAAACAAAAATGCATAAGACTCAACTGACCCAAGGAGTCATTTTCCGAGAATAAAATTGATCATTAACCTTGTTCTATAACAGAAAAATAGTGGGTAAAACCATTACAAAAATTTCAAGCAATTCACATAATACTAACCACTCATTAATCATTCGTAAAAATTCTACTGTTTAGAGACATCAAAAACTGGTAAAAAGAAAGGATACCACAAATTGCAGCTGGAACCAGTCAAATCCAACCCTAAGACTTCAACTACTCATCAGTACCCAATGGCCACAAACTCAGCGAGCAGTGCATCAGAAACTGATCACGAACTAGAAGACGAAGACGATGGTGAAGATGATGACAGCACAGAATCTTCGTCGTCATCGGAGGCCCTGTCATGCAATGTATGCGATCGATCGTTCTCTACTGCGCGCCAATTAGCTCAGCATCAGTTACAGAAAAGACATTTCGGATGTTCGGTCTGTGACACTGTTTTTCCGTCACTTATGGCTCTCGAACAACACAAAGAAACTCTTGAGCACTGGTCTGATGATGAACATGATAACGAGCAGACTGATGACGATAATGAAGAACTAGATGTTGTGCGACCGCAGAGGGAAGAATTAGAAAGACTCCTTTGAGTTTGAACTTCATTTTTCATTTTCTTTTTTCTCTCTTCCTTATTCCTAATTTCGTTTGCATAGCATATGATGTTTTGTCGAGCTTTTAGCGATTCTTGTTATCTAATATCGAGTTACTAACAGTATTTAAACTGAATAATCAAAATATTGAATAAATGATAAGTTGAATATACTTTAGAAAATATATTATGAGACCTGAAATTTGATTCGACGAACAAAAGCTTTTTCTAAAACAAATTAAAGTCGAACAAAATCAAAATTAACAGATTTGATGAAAAATTTCGACCACCCAATAAAACAATTATTGATTGAATTTATTGTTTATAGAATATTTTATGTTTATACATGAGTTTTATTTTGATGAATTTTCGGTATACTCAACATTTAAATCTTTCTTGGTTAAAGTATCTGACTTGACTTTCCAGCTGATAAGTAAGTATTTCTAGCTAAAATTATGATTGCTTTGCTATTTGCAATCATCTGATGTATAAGAACAAATTACTTAAAAATTTCAAAATCACGTTCAGCTAATTTATTTAACTAATATCAAAAAACAAAGAACTTATAGTGATTGTTTAACATTAATAATGAGATTTGATTGTCGAAGCACGCAAATGTTAGCTAAAATTTTAAAACAAATTGGATTATCATATTATAAAATCTTTTGTTTTTGTGGTGTTTATGGAGTACC
This sequence comes from Archegozetes longisetosus, assembly GCA_018873245.2. Taxonomy (NCBI): domain Eukaryota; kingdom Metazoa; phylum Arthropoda; class Arachnida; order Sarcoptiformes; family Trhypochthoniidae; genus Archegozetes; species Archegozetes longisetosus. The sequence continues at coordinate 1,541,078 of JAEMBT020000006.1, forward strand.
CACTACTGTGTAATAGAGAAATCACATTTTTATTTCTTTAAGTTTTCATAATCCACATTTAAACGAGACCCCATTGTAAGTACTTATGAGTAATCCCAGTTTTATAGATTAAAAACAGTTTATTTCTTGCAAGATCCTTAAAGGGGAACTGTTAATTATCGACCAACATAACGGCTTGTAGTCAGCGATAACTGACAGTGATTTTTCACTTGCAGTTGAGAGAGAAATAAAAATTCAAGCTCGCTCGTTAGAATAATAGAGTTTATCGATTTCATTATACACTAATGAATGTTAATGCAGAATATGATTGCATAGAATTTCTATCATCTCTCAATAGTGACTATACGAGATACTAGTATAATAGATATTTCATATCCTGTGCATGTTTTGAAAATAAAAATAAGATCCACTGAAACCCTTTTAAGAGGAATTCGAAGATAACTCATTGCAAATGTTGTGAATGTATTTGATGTTACAGTTAGTGCAGAATGTCTTATGATATTTGAAGCTTGCATTTGAACCATACTGTGAACTAATGCTAAAGAGATAAAGCAGATGACCGATGGCTGATATGTTGCTAAACTGACTCTATTTTCGCTAAATTGAATCCCAGTTGAGAATCGATCGCATAATTATAATTAAAGTAGAGAAAATGTCATTTTAGGTCGTTATTTATAGCAAAATTTTTCCTCTTTCGATGCGCCAAACCGTTTAATATTTATTAAAAGATGTTTTGTAATTCCGCCGATTCTTCTATTTTTAATACACTTTTAGATAAGATCAAGATCTATGAAATTATGATAAGGATCATCGGTACGAAAACTGTGGAAAAGAGTCCAACGGATATCCAAAGACTTGATACTTCTAAAAATTTCTAATGTATTTACAGTTGGTTCTCCTACAATCCATTCCTTGAGAATTTACAAGAGATTTTGTGCCAAAATAAGTTACTGAAGAAACCTGAGCAAAATCTCCAGGGGAGGTCCTATATGAGACTTTCTTTAGTGATCAACCATAAGCCTATAAATACCAGTATAAATAAAACCAAATGCACTTAACTTGATATTGGATATTATGGCGCTTTTATGCAGCAATGAGTCATTATATGGTCTTCTTTTAATTAAAATAAATATTCTGTCTATTATTTTAATTTTATTATAGAAGCACATAAGTCATAAACTATATTATAACCTAAATTAATTTTCCGTTCTCATGCTGAGCTCATTTTTATCATTGAAATAGCATAAATGAAAATAAAGATTATCAAGTATTTCGTACAAGACTAAACAATTATTAGTCCTTATTGACAAATTTTTATATGAATTGGTTGTTTGTGTGAGTATATCTCTCATAAAGAATATAACGGTCGATTCACTTTTTTGATAGCTTAGGTAATTAAAATTTGATAAAAATCAATGCTTTCAAAGGTATTCTAAAGTCTTTTGAATAAAAGCGAATAATTTCTCACCCTTAGAATTAGATTCAGTGTATCAAATATATAAAGAATTTTCTAATTATCGTTAAATAAGATAAGCAAACTTGACATTTCTTGCTTTCGATATTTAAGGCAAATATCTTTTAATACTAAATCTCAGCCAATATACATACGTATTCAGTACACGTACAGAAGTAAAAGTGCTCACAATTTACAGAATGATTGAACTCGTGAGTTATTTGAGACGAATTTTAAAATAGATAGAAAATTGCTCTGTTGATAAGGATTTCCTGTTTCCTAAGTTGTATACTTTACGAACTTTAAATCTCGATTCTAAGAAGAATTTCTCATAAGTTATATTCTGAACATCAGAACACACAATTTTTGATTACAATTTTTTAGTTTTGCTTTTCTTAGATTTTCGATTTTCGCGAACTTTCTTTTCTTGAGATATAGATATCTCATAATTTGAAAATAAAAATGACTTTAAAATTTGAATATTTGATTTTTAATATCTGCAAAGGTTAAAGTTTGCATTTCCTGAATATTCGATCTTTTTCTTAAGATTTCTTGAGAAGCATTACTTTGGAATAAAGTTGAAGTGTTTTAGTTACATTTTTAATGCAAATACATTGCAATACTCTTAAAAAATATTTTTACAGACGAATGATTTCAACATAAAATCGTTCATGTTATGGTAAGTGAGAACAAAAATATTCAAATATAAAAAATCTGAGTATATTTTATTGATTTTTGAGTAGCTTTAATGCACTAGACCTACACTATATAAGACGTTGGACTACCTTTTCATGAAACTTGAGATCACTTATAGAAAGATAATACGAATGAAAGTTTCATATTTTAAGTATACGCATAATAATCGAAACAAAATATTTTTTTAATGAATTATTTTTTGTCATTTTCAATATAATAATGTTTTTGTGTTGAAATTAATTATTTTATTTTGCAAAAATACTTTCGAAATCTGTAATAACAAAAGATTTTTCCCATCCTTATCTAAAGCGAGTTCAATTTGTTGCAGAAAAGATATGCTTATATTGTTAACTTTTCAACAATAAATTCAAGTAATGCAATGAAGAGTTAAAAAATCTAAAGCTAAGCAAACAGTAGAAAGGTATTCCAACAAATAGTTTGCATGCAAACAAACAACAATAGCTAATTAGATAAATCCTTCTCTAGGAGAATATATCGAAAATTTAACTTATTTGTTAACAATAAAGTAGTGCCACAGAATTATTTATAAGGATTATATACTGCAAGATCTAATAGAAGAATAGGGACGATAGTTTATTTGCCCGTATGTAAAGACACTTAGATCTGTTTGTGGTTGATTGAACTTTGCTCTCTAGTAATAATAAAAGTTCAGCACTTAATTCCGTTTCCGACTATTTATATCAGAAGCTTATAGAATTGTACTTAAATGGTACTTATCAGAGTAAAAATAGATAATGAACTGAATTCTTGAAAAAATATACGCACAATGCTTTTACTTATTTTTATTCTGGCAATCTTGTATCTAGAAAAACTGCTTAACTGAGCTTTGAATCCATTATATTTTAAAGTTTCGATTCTTTACATAATCTCATACTTAAATGACTAAACTATTTGCAAAATCGATTAAATTTTTATACTCAAAATGATTTTTTTCAACATGAACTTAAATTTGATAAACATTATTCATTGTTTATCTAAAATCGATAGAAAAAACACTTAAAGGAATCAAAGTTTAATGAGCTCTTTACAGGAAAAATTCAAAAATCATTAGTCTCTTGAGTCCTCAAATGACTTGTGTTTTTCAAAAAATAATCTAAACCTTTTCAATTGAATAATACAGTAATTTTTGCACTTTTTGTATATATTAATAGAATTGATTATTCTTATAACGGTGCCTAAAGTTTGCATACTTTGTGAGCGTGCTGTGTAAGTTTAACTTCCTATAAGAGCCATGATAAAAATTCTTGATTTATATTTAAAAAGCCCATTCAGTCATATACTGAATACTTATTCAGAATGTTATTAGAAAGTCAATAGAGAAATATTCCACAAGTAATGGTAAAAAAGAAATAAAAATTCGTCATTTCCTTCAAATTATTTTCGTACAAAAATTTTCTTTATAGCCCTCATGCTATCTACACATTGAGCTCAATATCAATTCAATTTTTATAGCTCAAAGTATAAAAATTCTATTAAGTCTACAATAGTAGGCGTTATGTCTGGTAAAGTGAAATTTTCACAATACTATTAAAAGATTGTGAACAGTCTATTATATGTTATACGTATTTACAAAATAGTACAAATGATGGTAACTAATAAACATCACGTGAATGTATTGCAATTGTCGTATAAATCAAAATAGAATTAACGCAAAACCAATTCGAGTGCTTTGATAAAAATAGACAAAATCTTTGACTTTTCCACTGTTTTTTGTATTCCTTTCTCTATAAAGGATGACTTTTATCTTAAGTTGTTTGCTATATGTGAATGTATATCACATTTGTTTAATGAGCCCATGAGAGGTAAAATCGATTTCTGAGTAAATGTTCGAAATGTCAGTGACTATAATGTAGACTGCCTCCTATTCAACTAAACTGCTTATAGTTTGAAAAAAAATGAAATTTTCTCATTTACAATCAGTATTATTATGATGTTCATGAAAAATTCTTCAAAGCTAGTCTTATACCTTAAGGCATGATTAGACCTTTTATGCTAAGGATTCTTTATAGAATGTGAGTTTGAGAGTGATTTACAATAATGTTATCTTTACACTCCATGATAAGCATCTATTTTTGGTTTCGATATTTCAAGCGCATGCAGTCTAGCGCTGATTCCTCACTATAGCTTGCGATGTCATTAGAGAATTGTAAACATACAACATATTCTTACTTGAATTATTTGGTTCGTTGTCTTGTTTATCGTTTATAGTTATCAAATAAAAATTGATCAGACAACAGAGCGTTCAAGAACAATGGTATGGCTTACTCTTAACTAGCTAGCATTTGACTCAATATGTAACTCTCACTATCTCATGATCATCACATCAAGTTATATAGAATACCAGCAAAACAAAATAATTTACACCTAAATCTTTGAACTTTTATGCTTAATTAGATTTTTCTAGTAATTTTCAAAAAAATAAAACGTTAAATAAAAATTTGATGCTAAATTTTGGCTAAATGGCTTTTCAAGATATGATTTCTAAATGGTTTAAGATATAAATCATAAAATCTTCTCAAAACTTTTTACTCCAGGATATTCTGATCAGTTAGATCTTCACATAATTCCTTAGCGTAGGTTCTCTACTATTTCCTGGAAAAACAAACTTTAATATTATGTTTTGGGATCTAGCCCATCAAAATTTGATGTGAACATGAATTTTCTCTAATTGAAAATCAGTGGAGTGTATAATAAGCCAAGTTAAAATAATTCCTGTTATTAGCTCTGACTTCTATCATGTTTAAAGTACATGGTAACTAAGTCCTCAAATGTTAAACTAAAGTATATGTTATTTAATGAGGAGCTTATGCTAAAATTCGTTGTAATCTGGTTCAAAGATTTTTGTTCAAATTTCTGCATAGCTTAATAAGTTATTTAGCTTGCAATATTTGTGAATTAACTGATAATTGGCAATAAAATATAATACAGATGAATGAGAATCAAATACTGGGGTTTGGATCAGTTTAAAATTGAATAGCTCTTCATGTGCTGAGATTAAGCTGTTTTTGTTTTTCGCTCCTTAAATAACGTACGACTCAAAGAATCCAAAATAAAATTAATTTTAGCAAGATTAATAGTTAGAAAACTTTAATTAATGAAAACACAAGGAATAGATAACATGAAAGTAGTAGTTATGATTCACTACACTTTTGCGATCATGTGAAATTTTTTCCTTAGTATTAAATTATTGTTAATTAGAAATTTTGTTTATCTAACTGGTTTGCTTATTAAATTTTCGTTTGAGTTGATGAATTTTTCACGAAAATTTTCATATTATGTGAGGCAAAAGTAGTACTTCCATATGTGATGCACATTTATGTGAAATCCGCTTAATTTTGGCAAAAGCCATTTTAAAATTTTTTTCATCTAGGCGATTCAAGATTTCAATGTGAAAATAAATATTTAAATCTGTGGACGAAAGCTCTTCAAAAGTCTCGCGATTCCATTAATTTAAGAATATTTGTGCAAAGTATAGCCACTCTAATAATTAATATTCTGTGACAGTTACCAATGATTTATTCATTTAGGTTTCAGTGTGTCTTTAAGAACTTGATCTTATTCTCGAACTGCATTATAGATAATATTATTGAGGAAATGGCTCAAAATGAAGACAATAATAATGTTAATGGTATAAAAGTGTGAATATATCACAGAATAAGAGACTTAGTATGACATGAAAAACTGAAGCTTTTATTTGTTTGAAAGCTTTGAATAATATCAAGATTAACTTTTTACCCTCAAAGGAGCTATATTTTTAATTTACATTATACATTCCAAAATTTAGAACTCATATGACTGTAATTTTATATGATCACATATCTGAAGACTTTAGATTAAAAAGCAAAAGATTCTCTTTATAAATCTCAGTATAACGTCGTTCTAAGTTTCAGACTACTAAAACATTTGAAATTCATCAACAGTTATCAGAAATTAGTCTAAAGGTGGAATTTTGGGCATTTTGAAGTAATGAATTGTCTGTACAACTATAAGAGCTCTTAGTTTTTATCATCCAACCAATCAAACAGAATATATCTACCAGTTTTATGAAGTAGTTCACTTCAAAAAACCTATACTTGGGTTTTATTAACCATCAAACTGCTCTAAAAGGAAAAGTTTATTAGCAAGAAGTTATTAGTAATAGTTTCAGTTGAGCTTATGATCAGTGGGTTCATAATAATTTCTAACAACACATTCCTTCAGAGTTTTCAAGTAAATATCTTTGAAGTGAATTCTATAAAACTGATAGCTATATTTTAGACTTATATAAATGTATGAACGATTGGTTGTACGCTCTTTTTATAGAAGATTTTTGAAACTAAACGTAGAATGAGATGCAAAATTTTTGGAAATCATACTGCGTTCGAAAGAGAATAAAAGAGGATGCCCAGTTTCTATGGGGTCGCGGCCTAACTTGGTTAATAAAAATTCTGTATATTTTGCAAAGGTCTCGATGAGTAGAGGGACTTTCTCCATGGGTACGATCTCTAAGAATGTTGGGTAACGGAGACAATAAGCAAAATTTTTCAGGCCACCTTCGGTTCCACTCAAGCCCGAAAAGAGGAAGTACTCGGCAGGGATCCCGTCCAGAGAAACCTCTAAATAAAGCTAGAGGTCGTGTGACCTGAAAGGGGATAGACAGAGCATTACTCAAGCAATGCTCAATAGGCTCCATGAATTTATAGAGGCTCAATGGCTTAACCGGAAGTCTGCCTCGTTTGAGACAGTGGATGAGAATTCTATTTCTAATTTTCCCTCCACTGGCAATGGATGAACTCTGACTTTTACCACTGGGATCATAATAGTTGAAGCACTCCCGGCCTTATGTTGAGCATCTAAGACCGGATGGGAACTTCGAGATTCAGATATACAGGTATATTGGACCTCTTTCACTTAGCTCCCGTAGCCTATCATCTGGTGACTCTATGTTGACCCGAGGCCAGATGAAGTCGCGGTACCGGAATCATACAAAATACTTCATCTACGTTTTAGTAGATGGAGATCTCTCCGGTGCCGCGACCACAGCAGAGTACTCTTGTTAGCGCAAGAATGGCCAGAGAACCGTCGGATACTGTGCGCACATAATGACGGTTCTCTGGTTCCTCAGGTATGGTGGATACCATCCCAAGATTCAAATGCCCGCAGAGTCGCTGAACGATCTCTGCATGCTATTTGAAAGCACTGACGAAGATTACCCAAAGTGATTTTGATTTGTTTAAAGGTTGATAGGTGCTGGAAGGGCTTGCAAGTCTTGTCCGAATCAGTCATAACCCCTTATAAAGCATGCCTCCAAGCAGCAAAGGGTGAACGGTGGGTTATTCCGGCTAAATACCTTTTTAATGTGTTTTTGGGAACTTTGAGATCCTCAAACAGCTCATATTATATATATTCAACATCTACTCTTCATATAGAGTTATTTTATATCCATTTTTACAATAAAAAATCACTTTTTATTCTTAACATAAAAGGGATTATAACTATTGACCGCAGTCACTTTGGTCAAAAAGATGCTGTATCTAGACTCTACTCTTCAATTCCATCATAACGATACCCTTATTTATTTTGAACCAAGGTAGGCCGATTCCGGACATCCTCCTTTGTTTACTCGCTCTCCAAGTGAATGAAAATTATTATTGATTCAAAGCTTATGTAAGAGTCTGGAAATTTTAAGTTAGATCTTAAGATTTTGGTGAATGATTTATTAAGATAGAAGATTTTACCGTAAGAGGTATATTAGTGGAATCTAATCTCGAAATATGAAGGATAGGATCATCAGTGATATGTCTGAACTTTTAGACACATATTTTATTGATGAGGGAATCATATTTTAATTAAAGTGAAGTGCGCACGAAAAATTTGTTTATAAGTCATCGAAACTATATAATAGAAAACCATATTTACGATTATTATTAGATTCATATTGATAGCTATCTTCAATATTCAAACGTTTAATTTCTTCGATCACTCCTTATTGATTAATCTGATCAAAAAGATAATTATTTTGCCGTTTGATATATAAATCGTTATTTATTAGAATTGTAAGTTTATTAAATAAAAATTTTATATTTACCTCATGGTAGACTGCGCTCTTCTGTAATGAGAAAACTACTTTTAAGTTAAAAATTATCTGAATATCATTTATGATATTATCATTGATATGCGTAAATAAATTGAAATATCTCGTGTGACATTTTTTCATTCTGTTCTTTCATTGTAAAAATTGAATAGAGCAACAAATTTATATAAAAACATCTGATCGACTAAACAGATTTAGGCGCTTAAGTAATTCAAAAATTTCAAAGACTTCAGCTCTTCTCGTTTTCTCTGCTTCAATACGTTTGTTAAAAAAATACTACAATAAAAGAAGACTTCCTTCAAGAATGACACGATCCTCATTACTGCATCTAATACTACATCAAAGTTTGTTTTTCAGCTAAACTTTATCCTATCCTTGAAACGAGACTTTAAGCCAAAGCCTTTCGGTTCGAAAGAATGATTACTTTTTCCTACTTTCAAAAAGTTCTTTTCGAAACATCACAAGTACTTTCGATCTGGAATTCAACAAAGACTTGTTTACTGTTTAACAATTTAGGTCTTCTTTCAAATGGTTAAAATCAATGCTAAAATTTATCGCTTGTTTGGACAGCAATGTTCTCGAAGTGATTACAAAATTTTTTCGGCTGTCAATCGAATGACTCTTTTCGGAGCTGACACAAGATATATAAAAGATTATAGTCTTGAATAATGAGAATCGAAAAGAATTGAGTTTTGATGTTTTGCGAGGCATATAAAGTTCTATTCCTATCGATCCTTTTTTGCTCAGGACATGAAAACAGATATTCAATCATGTAAACTGAAAGGTGAAGCCATTAAAAACTATTGTCTACTCGACTTTTGGTACTTATTTTATTTTTAAAATTTTATTCAATATTCTGAATGGGAGCTCGAAAGTTGCAAATGTATCAGATATTAATATATATAAGAGTATTTAAAATCTATGACCGGCTGTTAAGAGTTCTTATGGCTTTTTACGCAGCTATAACTCAATTAAATTCATATATCCTTTGTTGTACAAAAGGCTACTGTTTGTCACATAAAGGCTTGATAGACACAATTTATTGGCTTTGGAGTCAAAATTTATTAGAAAAATGTTTAAAATTCTGAAGACTGTACATTCTTTTACCGAATAAGACATTTTATGTAACAAGGTTAAAATCGATTAATTGATTGAATATTTTTTGTATAGGTTATTCAGTTATTGATGGATTGAATGCCTAATTGAAATACTTCTGCAACTAATATTATATTGAAATTTTAAAAATTAACTGATTAAACTGAGGCATGTACAATTACTTGTTTGAAGAATTCAAGTGTTTAGGGATCCTAAAAATCTATTTTTCAAAACTTAAACTCAGCAAAACTAATCAATTTCAAATTTGGACAAATTCTGAGCAATCTTTATACAAAACCTGGAAGACTAAATTTTTCAATAGTCAAACTCAGTTAATTAAAATATACCCTGTTTGACATAAATGCTTAATATTTCAAATATTTGCAATTGCTTATTGAGAAATTTTGAATTATCCACATTTTTAATTTGACCATTTATTCTTTTAATAATTAAGCCAATAATTTAAAATTTTAAGATTTTGAGCAATCTGAATTTCTATGAAGATTTATGCATTTACCAATCTTGTGAACTTTTATGCATTATTCGATATAAGCAATAAATATTCAATGAGTTTAGTTGTGGACATTGCATTCTGTACTTGCATTTTTCATTGAAATAGATTGATAGACCGTTCAATTCAGATAAAAAATTTAGCAATTTATTAAAAATTCATAAGATTAAAAGTGTAACAGAATCTAAGAATAAGAAAGCATTCAGTGTACATGATTTTTGAAACCTATGAAAAAGTAGATTCATTTCATTAGTTTGACTGTCAATCTGAACGACACTTTAGGATCATATTTTCTATTTATCGCAATTTTTCTCCTATAATAAATGGAAAATTTGAAGTCTGACTGTCATAGAAATATAAAGTTTTATAGAAAAACATTTCTGATACAGATATGACCCTATAGGTCTTTTCAAATGAGATGATCAATGAATCAAATCACTCAAGACTTAAATGATTAAATTTCGTTTCGATAACAAATAGATTAAGAATGGAATTAATATTAGCCGAACTTAAGGATAGGAGAATATTTTACATCGTTAATTCTAGTTAATTAACTTTCACTTTTTTAGTCTTTTTATTGCTGTTGTTCTTTGATGACCTTTTCCTCGGCCCCTTAATTCTGATCGCTTTTACCAAAGCCTTAATTCCAACATAAGTCTCTTTTCCAGTGGGTTCGATCTGAGAAGGAGGTAATACAAATCCATGTTTGCCTAAATCTCTCATTTCAAGACAGTAAACATAAGGAACTTTTGCCACTCCGTAAGCCCAGTCTTCATGAAAGTTGAATAAAACTTACTTTGAAATAAATTGAAATGAAAATCAAATAAAACTATTTACCATCAGATCCTTGCGATTTATCTGAAAATTAATTGAGGCAAGAATCAATTATTATGTAATTACCTTAATTAGCTTTTGTTAAATGACTCACAAAGAACTTGTGCAGCACTTCCGACCGTGTATTTAGTTTTATTGATCGAGAATAGTGCTTTCGCTGCTATGTTAGCGACCCTTCTCTATGAATACAATCATCGAAATTGAAACAATAATTTGTGCTCAAATTATTTTTATTTCAATTATCTAGAAGTATAAAAAAAAGTAGTAATGAGAAAATTCTAGTACCAGTTCTTCAGCTGTTGAAGCGTTTGCTTTAGTCCAACCCTAAAGTAAAATAGGTTAAAAGTTAAACAGGAATTAATGTATAATATGTGAATGAAAGGGAAGAGCTCTTAAAAGATTAAGAATTGCTAAAGGTCAGACTTCAAATGATGAAGCTTTCAAATAGAAGGTTCACATGTGATCCAATAGAATAAATATCAACTAAAGTTCTGTTTACTTTCAGTTTGAGGAAAAACAACAAAATTTGAGATAAAATCTCAAGAGCTGAGCTTATCTGTTAGGAATAGAAACTTTTGAATAGTTCTGACATAGTTTTCGATTATTCAAGAATTTTCTATTTCTAGATAGAGCTTTTCAAATTAGCTAGAATTCGAAAGGTATTATTTGAGCTGAAATAAAAATAAAATCGAAAAATAATTTCAAAAGTGTTTACAAACCCACGGATACAGGAAATACTGTCCATAGGAATGAAGTGTAATAAAAACTTTGATGCGACTCTTGTTTTCCAAAACGAAATTTGAAATAGCTCTCGACTCGGGTTCTGAAAAGGCTTTAGGTCCACGATATGTCTCTTTGCATGGATTCGGGCTAGAACCCTCTCCATCAAAATGAAAGTCAAAATTACGGTTCAAATCAGTGCCCACGCATTTTTGGCCCGGATGTTTAGCCCTGTTTTTACGCCACATTCTATCCTATTCAAATAATTATAAGCCTTAATTCGTTTCTGTCACAACATTGTTGTAAACCGAGTTCTAAATCTATACTTCGAAATTTTAAGTTAAGGCACATCTCATTAACCCTGATTTAGCTTCAACATCAAAGCGATCTACAACGATTTTATGAACGAACTGGTCTTTTACAAATATAGACTCTACTACCGGGCTGCATCTGTATTGTTGTAAATCAAGCTCACAATAAAATTGATTTAAGATTGGATAATACTGGTAAAATTCACGAAGATAAAAACGAGTTTATGAAAAATTATTGTTGTGAATAATTTATAACGACAAATACATATTTTTGTGAGATAAGTTCATAAATTTTGATCTGGTAAAATGATTGTTTAGCTACAGCTTGTTACCGTTGTGTGTGAATATTCATATCCATCTGGATTTACACATGGAGCAATATAAAAATCATATTTAGTCAGCAATTGTCTGGTAGGTTGTTGACCAGCATTGAATTCCTTCACAAGTTGATCAATAATGTACAAAGCAGTCGATACCCCGATCCATTCTCTAGCATGCATTCCACCATCGATGTGAATGATAGGCTTTGTCTTTGACTGATGATTGACTCCAATAATAATTTGTCTCATATTTCGCTTTTCAAATGATGTTCCAATAGAATGAACAGCTGCTAATTGCGGATTTTGTTTAACTATTTTATCCAAAAACTTGAAGATTGCATCTAATCTTTGATAATCACGAAAAAATCCTCCTTTTAATGATCTTTTTCTGATATTTCGAGGCTTTCTCACTCTTCTACATAAATAAGATATAAGTTTTTAAGCATAACAATCTCGATACCTAAGTCACGAGCTCATTATCTATTTATGAATGATATGAATGATGTTATCTTAACAGCTATTTGTTTGCATCAATCTTTTTACTTTGAATGAATGATTGAAATGACCTGCAAGAAACTTAATTAATTGAATAATTCAAAATTGAATGCTCACTTCCCAACATCAGGAATTAATACGTATCTTCGTATTCGCCGCCTCAGTAATTGTCTGTTGAATGAGTTTCGATATTGAGGATATACCATAACATCTACAGGCCGTCCAATAGTTGTGGGAGGCAGCCATAAGACTATCTTAAAAAGGATTTGTATGTTTTTAAAAATTTCATTTTTGAAGCTTACTTTTTAAAAAAAGTACCCAAGCTTTTGCTTTTAATTATTGAATGTACCATCATATTAAATTTTTAAAAATTAAACCGTATAAACTATTAGAAAAATTAATTATTTCAAATAATTCGATCGCAAGTATATTATGTGATAAATAAGTGGAAGGCATTCTAAACTAAGGTTGCCCAATTATAGACTAGCTTATACAACATAATAAATAAATGCAAAATATTTGTTATTAACGTTATTTGACTGAATCAAAAGACAGTATTGGTGAATTTAGTTCTATGTGAACGACTCTTTAAGAGCGAAAATAGCCTTGATAGAATAAGTTTCAATTTTAACAATTAATATTGAATATCTAATCAGTTGACAAAAGCTATCGTTTCAATGAATAAACAATTGAAAGTTTTAAAAATTAATAATTTGATAGAGCTGATAAATTTTTAAGAATGAATATCATAATCACATGTGAAGATGAATGCAATGATCGAAAATAGCTGAGTTGTGACAGGGTTTTCGGCATAAATCTTATAACTTGCGACCCGTTGTAATCCAATCTTGTTCTAGTTTTCCTCTTATATACTATACTTTGACCCGATTCTATTAATAAGTAAATAAAAATCACAAAAAATAATTCAGTTTTGACATCCATTACGAACAAGTTAAATGAATAAGTAGGACGTCATCAGTGAACTTATTAAATATTTAGATTTCTTTACATATGGGATTACAGGTGTTTCATCAAAATACAAACTCAATCATATGTTTACAGTTGTTTTGATTAATACTATTTCTATGCATTTGTTTATCACAAAATTGAATAAAAATTTTGAATTCCCTTTTGTAATTTTTACAAATAGTTTTTCAAACTTTTTATTTAAAGTTGGACTTATCAAGACTTGTTGAACAAAAAACTGTCAATGTATTGGACTTTCAATACCAAGAATATTCTGCAGAATTTTATGTGCAATGCTATACTAATGGATATTACTGTAGTGTGCAGTACATAAGCATTATAAATAATGCTTACACTTAAGCTGGATTATCATGTATTATATCCAGTCATTCGATTAATTGCTTTTTCGTATTCTCAAAGCTTTATCTTCTTATACTTCCGTAAAGAGGAAGAAACCTTTACTTAAATAAGACTCATTTAGCTCTCGACAATCTAATGAAGATGAACTCAATGATAGAATGACTTCATTTTTCTATCAAGTAATTCTATCTGAAATGATGCCAAACACAGTTTCGGATTTTCAATCTCTAGCTCTTTTAGTAAAATAACGTAACTATTTATGATTGTGTAATTATGAATTTCTAGATGATATCAAGTGAAAATATATTACAATTTTCAGCTATTAATAAATCCAGATTCAAGCCTGAGCTGAAATACTTTGGATATTAATTTTGCATTAACTCATTTAAATCTTTTGTTTTTGGAGTCGCTGAACTGCATTGAATAAATACATATAATTTATGTGTCAACTGCAACGATAAGACGACGTTTGTGGTCAGCCAAATCTCTTATATATAAGCAAGTAACAGTACTTTTATTCAAAAGAATGTGCATGCAATGCATCAAATGGTTCTTAGTTGACATTCTAATTAGTAGCTTTAGCTAAAGAGAAATGAAATTGTATTTGGTTTAAAAATTATTAATTATCATCATTAAATTTTTAATTAATTTTTTGATAGATAATCCTTTTTAAAATTAGTTAAGGATGTATATATTTTTGTAACATAGTGATTATGTCTTAGACTCTAGATTTTCAAAGTTTAGATAAATAATTATTTTTGTGCAAATCAAGCTAAACTAACATCCAATTTTTCATTCACTTGAGCATAAAATCATTTACTAAATGATTCAGCTAATTCTGGAGTTGAAAGCTTAGCACCTTCAACAACTGAATTAGTAAAATTAAATTTGGAAAACTTTACTGCCTGAAACTCACCATGCACTAGACTCTTTGTAGTGTTCAAAAAGTTATATCCAGAACATTCAAAACAGCAAACATTTCCCTCGAAGTTGATTGAGCTTTATTAATTTTCTTATCTGTTTTAAAACTTAAAGTTAACGCTCACTTCACTTTGCTTCCATTAATTTAACCTACTGTAGTTAAAGTATTAGAGAAACTCATTATTACTATCATTTATCACATTACAAAAGCAGCTTAAAACCATTCTATCACCCACTTGCAGATCAAGTGTTTTCTTGGCCTCTATTCTTAAGTTTTCAATAGCTTTTCATTTTGAAGATATTTATTGTTCAAATTAAATATTGATTATTCAAATGCAGAACAAATACAAAACATAAGAGTAGGTTCTATTCCTAACAAAGCCGGGCAACTCTGATTTAGGCAAATAAATAACAGAATATTCTACAATATATTCATTGCTTATATTGGTCTTGATGGAAACATAAATGTATTTTCTATTCGTACAAACTTGGTTCATTACATTATAGTTTTTAAAAAGCTCTACACTTACAACACTTGGTATTCAATGTGTTAATAGATATCCCAAGACCGATAACATGCATAAACAAATATTGACAGCCATTATCTATTGTTGCCTATAAACATGAATTAATAGTATAGACTATCGCTTGACTATCTATTGCTTTATACCTTGTATTATTTTCTACGTATGAAGATATTTCAGTTAATCTTGATCGTATTTACAACAAAATGAAGTTCAAAAGAGGAAATGCGTCAGAAAGAAGTTTAAAAAACTTCGATCGCAATTCAGAGTAGAAGTAGGAATCATAAGAAAAAAAACAGGAATCCCAACGGATCGAATGAGAATAGAAGTGAAAATTTTAACAAAGGACGGGATGAGGATCCCGTTTGAAATCGATTTCAAAAAGGTTCTATTGAATAGTGATAGTTGTGGCTTTCAAAATTCTTCTCTAAATAAATACAAGACGAACCAATTTTTCAAAAACGTTTTCCCTCAAACATTTCTCAGGAATAAGCTATCAAACCTCTTTGGTTGATATGGAAATTTATTACTTTGAACTGAAATTCGTAAGCACTTTGTTTCACATTCAGTTTATTTTTTACAACACAGATGCATTCAATGAAAACTGTAGAATAAGTTTTCTATCAATTAAAATATATCCATATTTTATCTTTATTTCAGGTGAAACTTCCTTCAAAGACAGACTTGTTAAAAATAATGAATCATGTGTTACTTCTTACTTCTATCATTATTTACAGAAAATTTTCGTATGTTTCTGGATAATTTTATGGATCAAGCATTTAAAATATGAACTAATGTCATGTTTTAACCTAAATTGCAGAATAAGATGAATAATGGGATCGAAGTTAAAATAGTGAGGGCGATTACCAAATTTTTTAGATTGAAGGAGTATTTAAGAATTTCATTTTCGCATCTCTAATGCAATTTTTACTATCGATAGGACTCAAAGCTAGAATGAAGTATAATTGATTTAATGCTCGATAGAGCGTCAAAGATTTGTGCCACTCTTCGGGGAACTTTGATTATATAGAAGAACGATAAAAAATAAATTTCCACTACAAGTCTTCTTTTAAGAGATATCTGTGTCGAGCAACTTCTATATCAAAATTCGATACAGAAAATGATAACAATTCAATTAACTGAACTCTGAAAGCTTAGGTAGTATTTCGAAATAATCTTGAAGTTCTAGTAATCGTATCAACTTTTATTTTGTTTAGAAGAAGAATGTCGTAAAAGTTTTAAAACCAATTAGTTTTACTTAACTTTCAAGTCAATAAAGATCCAGATAATTGAATTAAAAATAAGAATAAGGAGCTTCATTCAACATTGCATTAACAAAATGTTGAAATTAAGTATAAGTGCATTGCGAAAAAGCGTCATTTGAATCGCTTTATCAATTATTTTCAGTTCACTTAAGGAAGACAATTATTGCCTAAGATCTTAAAAGATACCGACCTTTTATCGACCCTTTGTTTAGCTCTTGAAGTCTTTATAATTGTGGTCTAAATAGTCATGGAAGGCCTTTTCGATGTTCGTCAAAATAATATTCAACTTTCGGAAACATTAATAACTAAGTTATTCATTGAACTCAGTCATTTCTATATTTTCCATTCATAAGATAAGGATTCCATTCATTAGTGAATCATATATGTTATAATCAATAAATGGCATCATTTATGAAAGATAGAAATTTCGGTAGAAAGAAAAACACGAAAAGAAAATTGAAATCTTAATTAGAATCGGAAACAAAGTCAACATTTTATTTCGTTTATCCGTTCTGTGATAAAATCTTACAGAATTAATTAGTTTTTTGCTTCTCCTTCAGCCCATCATAAATTTTGCTATATTTATCGAAAGCACGATTAAGTAAAATGAAACTCAGACAAACAATTTTAGATAAAATGTTTTTTTCATTTTGAACTTCGAACAAATGAAATTTTTAATAAGAATAAGTTAAATAATTTACTTGAAATTTTTCAGAAACAGAAAGTTATATTTTCCTTACTTAATCCGATTAATTACAATTGAACTAAAAGAAAAAGACACTGTAAAAGAGATCTTATCTTTGGCGACTTCAACTAATTAGATTTGATTCAGTGAAAAAAATTAAATTATAGTCACATTAAAGAAGAAGATAAAGTTAAAACTGTAATTTTTTTTGCTATAAGTACTGGCCTATTTTAATTAAGTTGATTTGAGTAGATTTCAGTCTAATTTTCGGCAATTTTTTATTAAGCACTTAGAATAACGACTTAGAAGCCAATGTGAATTTGAATTAAGAAAAATAGTGTCTATAATGTGATAAAGAAAGAATATGAGAAAATTCTACTTAATTTCATTTTAAGATAGTGTTTGAGCGTTTATTCTATAAATTATTTTTTCAATCCTTCTATAAGTTTGTTTACTTAAGTTTAACAAAAGAAAAGATTCGATGGAGAAACACAGAATAACGAAAACTTTATTCTTGGCTTTTGCAAAGATTCTTTGAGCGAAAAAACACGAGCATCAAATAATTGATTGAAATCCTTCTGAAGCATTGGTTTGTATCAGAATAAATGATAAAAGATTACGATCTTTCGGAAAGCATCAAAAGATATATTCCTCGAGAATGAATTTGCTTAAGATACTGAGTGTTCTAAATTTTTTACATCTATTTCGAATCGAATACAACAGGACTGACAGAACCAGATTTTGAAGTGAGAAAATGCATCAAAGATTTAAAATTGAAGCCAAACTTTGAAAATAAAAATACTTTTGGCTTCTATACAAAAATATCAATATTTAATCTGAGAAAACATATAAAACATTTATTTTTTCTATGAAGTGCTGAATAATTTCTCTATTTTCAAATCAATACTCAATTCTAAATAAAGTGCAGACTAAAGAAGTTTTCGAATGAAACATATTTCATGGCGTTGTCTGACTTCTAGCTAAAAAAAGTAAAAATATTTGACGTATGCACAAAATCGCCAAATTAGTTCGAGAACTCAAATCTTATATACCTAGAGGTTAACGCTTATATTTGACAAAAAATAAGAACAAAATCTTATATTAAGAAATCGCATAACAGATGCTGATCAAAATTTAATCAACTAAAATTCATAAAAAGTATAGCCTCTCAAAAGGTTAAGTTTTGCTAATAGAATATAAGGTTTTATCATCGTTGTCGCCCGTATTGTTGCAGATCATGCTCGTATTTAAGGCGAAGTTAGGTAACACTGATTGAGGCAGACCTAACATGAGCTTAAAATTATAGAGTATAATTGATGAGAGTCATTTGCAAACAATACGGGTGACAATTCGCAGTAAAGCCGGGTATTATTAAAGATCGTCAATCACAATTAGAATTTGATAAAGCTTAATAACTAATTCAGTGTCAAGTTCTTAATGCCTAAAAGAAATATAATTGTTAATTGAGGAAAAAAGGGAACCCTAAATTATTTTAAAATAAAATTACAATAATATGTTAGTTCTTTTAAAATCTATTGATATTTTCAAGTTTAGAAATTTCTAAATTCAATAATCTGACTAAAATACTACTTATAAGATTAATCGAAAGTTGCAGTACAATATGTATATTGAATCAAGAATTAAATTGTCTGCTAGATAAATAAATCCTAATTTGGTTTTCAATATCGATTCATTTTTAGCATCAATTTAATGCAGTTTATATAAAAGTATTTTTAGAGTTTGATCATATCATATAAGAGATTAGTTGTGAGTGATCTATCCCTAACGCAACTTAGTGTCAAAATGATGTCATTATCTTTTCATTCCATAAAATATTTGCTCTCAATTGTTGACAAAGTTGTTTCAATTCTAATAATAGCTCACATTATTTAACAGGACTTTATTAAATCAGTGTTTACTCATCTATTTTTTATTAAAAGCCAAATTTTATGGACTGCAAATAAAACTTTTCTAAACAAACAAAAAACTGTGTTAACTTATAATTATTTTTAAAAGCTTTGTCCTTCAAAGCAATAGTAAAACCTTAACACACTACAAAAACGATGTCATAACAAAATAGATTTTTCAACACTAAACTGATCTATAAATTAAACTATTTCTAAAAAGCTATTAGAATGAGATATTGTTCCTATTTTTCAGGCTTATTGTATTAGCCTTTCAAGCGATAAACGAATCATTGTTTTGTCTTGTGTGTGATCAATTTTTGTTGAAAACTATTAATAAGTATTACTTTGATTGTTTCAGTCAATTTAAGTTATATCTGGTCTCTATTAACAGTTCAATTGAGCTAATCTTTCAAGATATAGAGCTCATTTATACTGATTAGAAAATTTAGATCAAAATTAAGCAACTTTTATGTGTGTTCAATCTTTGATCAGTAATTTATCACTTTTTTCGGTCTAGCATAATAAGTCATGTTCTGAGATCTCAAAATTTCAGTGTTTTACCTCTTTCCTCATTGCTCTTGAGGCTCCTTCTTGTGGCGAACATCTCTTTTCGATTAATGATAGTTTTGATGAGAACTTTAACTTGTATTTCAACGTAATCCCAGATGTGATTCGAGTTAAAAATCAATGTTCCCTCTCTTAATACTCCGTTTCATCAAATATCGTCAATAGAGAGGTGATGCTAAAACTCTGAAGATGTCTCTTAAAAGCTGTCGATCATGTTTTAAGACTTCAAAAGCAAAAAAATTGTTTATTTTCCTGACTAAAAGTTCCCTAATTAAGGAATACTGCTGCAAACTGTATATGAGTTAAATTTGATACTCTTGGCAATCGTTACTGTTCAATTCTAACATTCTTTTGGAGAAGATACTGTCATATATCAAAATTTCGAACTGACTAAAGTACAAGATTCAAATCGAGTAACACCTATATTATGACGACTCTTCACGAATACGTTCCGCATGCAATTTATTCAGGATAACCGATAGTTCTCCAATAAAATGTTGTAAACTTGATTATTTTATTATGAAAACATTTTATTTATAGCATTATATACAATATTTTCAGGTTTAGGTCGATTGCCCGACACGCAATTGTCCGATTATACAATTATCAGTTACAAATAAGTAAAGTAAAAGTTGAAAGTGAGAGACTCAACGTATTATTCAATAGGGAGTTCTATATACATCAAAAATACAAATGCAAATGAAATGTTAGAAATAAGAAAATAACTGACAAAAAATTATAGAGAAATATTATGGGCTATTTCTCGTAAGAAATCGATGATATAGTCATAGGTTCTGGACTGTTCCTGACAGATCTATTAATGATTTAAACTTTGCCCACGCCAAATGTCATATAAAAAAGCATTTAGAAGTCTAACAAAAGGCAATGCGTGTCGGGCAATTGGTGTCGGACGAACGTCCAGGACCCATTATTTTCAAATAATTTATGTGACATCTTCATTCATTATAACAAAGTGAATAACTTTGATAAACTTCAGCAATTTTGATTTGTGGACAACTTAAACTCAACAAATGGCACTTCATAATCAATTTATTGTGTATTTATAGTTTTTCAGATAAAATAAACAAAATTAATATAAATTTTCATCAGGTGGTTATTGTGTTATAATCATTAAAAGACTAAACTTATCACATATATTAATAATTTGACACTTTATTCTTATAAAAATTAGATTATTTATGACAATAACAATTTGTTTCGATAATTCTATCAACAAATATGGCAACAGCATAAGGATCAAAGGCCGAAAAAATATTTAATTTTGGAAATTATCTGAGTTGACAATGCTATTATTGATGGAAGATTCTTGAACTAACGTTTATTAATAGCCAGAGTCTAACTCTCAGATATCGAATAAGATTCACATGTTTTAGTCAGATATGATCAAAATGGATGTCTTTGAAGTACAAAAGCTAAAACTGCTTTAAAACTGGACTAAAACCTCATTTATTCATCAAAGTATTAGGTAACCATTAGTTTAGTTTTTGCAAAATAATACTTAAATAATAGCAGTTTAATTTTGTCAAATAGCTAAATAATGAAATAACTTGAACAAATACTCGAATGATTGAATCCCATTCTATCAAATATTTTCTCAGCCTTTGATAAGAATTATATTTTATGAATACACATTTTATCGAAATCTAATACTGAGCACAGCTCGATTGAGTAATTAATTAAACCTAAAATTCTATTCAATTATTATTGAGTTATTATTTTCGAAACAATAGATTCGTAAACGAGAAAATCGATCGTATCTAAGCGATAATTCTCTTTAAACTTGAAATAAAATTTTTAATATAAATGGTTACAGATAATTTGATAACTTATTGATATAATCTACATTTCGTAGTTCTAAAACTTTCCTAATTAAAGAACCAGTCCTTTCAAAATGTTTTTCAGAAGCTCTTTGAGGAGTTGTGTGAATTGAGAGTTAAGACACATTCTTAGAAGTCTTGAGAATCGTTTAATTGAAGATGAAAATATTGATAATTACTCAAAAGTCATGACTAGTATTCATTCTTATGATGCGAAATAGTTGACAAATGGACACGTTCTTAATGAGTAAACTTGTTGATTAGGTAGAAATATATAATTCGTAATCAAAAATATAAACGAAAAATAAGCACAACATTTATCAACTTAAAAGAGGTTCAAAATGGTAAACCTCTTCTCTGTATAGGAATTATAACCAGGAAAGAAAGCGACGAAACGACAGTGACTACGAGAAACACCCAAAAGAGCACTTTATCGATAACTAGTGCCAATAATCTCCATTCGTGAACCATTCGGTTGTGTTGGTCTTCAATTTCTTGCCTCCAGAGCAGATACCTTAATATCTGAGATAACTCTTCCTGAGAAGACATTCTGGCAGTCAATCCACTAGCTGTTGACTTATTTCCATTATTAGTACTGCGTTTAGCCTTAGTCTTCAAGTCAGTAATTAGTTGTTCACTTAGTCCACAACTAGTATTTGTTATATTATTCACATTATCACTAGTGGTGGCAGAACTCATTCGATGAATTTTCATCAAATCGTTGTCTCTCGTGTTCCCAATACTGTCTTCAACACAACGTGATGGACTATCACTAGCTATGCCTCTGAGCATTACATCGGCAGCCGATTTAATTAAGTGTGGCCTCAATAATGATTGTGTTGTTGACAATCCTGAAGACTTGCTGGTCATAGAACCGTATGTACTATATAAATGTGAAGTGTATGGACATGAAGACGAGGATGTGTGCCATGTGCTTGATATCTGTGAATATTATGATTTTTGAAACGAAAAATGTTTTAATTAGTTTTAAGGCAATCAGAGAGTCATTCAATTATATATTAGTGCTGTTTTCATTGAGTTAATACTTTAGCTCAACTTCATTTCTGATTATTCATCAGATATTTTCTAATTAGAGTAAGAACAGATGGTGTTTAATTATGGCATAAATGAAAGAATAAGAATATTCTGATTCTTCTAGTGTCATTAGGCGAAGCACGCAGTTCTATTTTTTGTGAAATTTCACTCAAAAATAATGAGTGGATATGACAAATAGTTTTATATATCATTTACGAGAAGTTGTAATCGAATTCTTCTGGTCATATCTTAAGGTTAAGTTAATAAAGAATTTATAAGATAAAATTAATTAATAAAATTTCACAAAAATACTGAATGAGTAAGTTATAAGATTGATAGCTGCAAAATACTCATTAATTTCTAATTACATTAGATAAAAATTAGTTTTATCTCAATATTTATAGTATAAACCCATTGGAAGACGTGATCTTCAATATTTGAATCAGTGGATGGGCAAACAAGAAAATTTTGTTCCATATTCGATAATACTTTGAGCGTTTTATCAAAATGTTCACCTTAATAAAATAAATTACGAATTGATAATGACTTTTACTTTTGAATCTTCTGGAGTGTATCTCACAAATGGCCTCAAATTGACATTGTAAAATATCTAAATTAATTTTTGGTGAAGGCAATTAGGAATTGACTACCAGTTCATAGCTGTTAGTCGTGCATTCATTCAGTATTGTTGCGAACCATATTCACTCATATGCTAAATTAAATGAGCAAACAATACATTTTGTGGTGCAGATCCATTGCCATTAGACTTATAATAATCGTTATAAATGTTTTTATTAATGATCCATTTTTTGAGCCATTCGGGCATTTCTTTCTTAATTGGTCCTCTATAGTGAAAGTTGAGCACAATTACAGTCATTATGATTGACACAGAAGTGATTCCCATCACTGCTGTCAAATAGACACCTATTAAAATAGTAAAGATTAATTTTCTTACAAATAACATGTAGATTCAGGGCTGAGCTGTCTCTCAGTTGTTGTAAACCCCGCTCACATTTAAATCAATTTAAATTTAAGTAACACTGGTCAAAATAAATCTAACCTAAACTTGGGTTTCATCAATGAGCGTGATCTCCGACAATACTATGTGAGATAATTTAGATGAAAGCCTAGCAGAATGGTAGCATCAATGGTGACGGACTTGAATTTTGGCATTTTTTACAATAAATCAAACTAAAAATTTTTCAATAAATATAGTTGTTGGTTGTGCATGCACATGTAACTTAGTATTCCTGCTCAGGGTTTCGATGTCAGACCATTAGGTTTACTTATCGCAATTTAAGATGAACTCTGTGGCATATTTTCGCTTCAAAATAAAAGTTATTTGCCAGAACTATACTAAATTAAATGAAGTATTTCCATAAAAAATGCTCAAAATAATTGAAATCTTAAAAACAAAAATCTAATTGAATATTAACTCGAAATGCTAATGATTTGAAATTATATAATCTAAGCGCGTGTAACAATTAAAAAACTACCATTTCTATCGAAAATTCCTCAATTTAATTAAGTATATGAAAGGATAGCAATCAAAATAGTTTGTTGTCTTTCTTTGATGCGAAAGATTATTTGGAGAACTTAATTCATACCTAGAAGAGGAATAGATTCACTCGTTTCGGGCAACTTCTCCGAAATGGCTAGCATGAAGACGGAGAAAGCTAGGAGAACAGTAACGCCAAGAGCTATCTTTTCTCCAGAATCAGGCGGCAAACAAAACACAAGTAGAGTGAGAACCGACATCATCATACATGGAAGTATTACATTATACATGTAGTACAAAATCTTTCTTCTAATAACTACGGTAATGGTTACGTCAGGGAATGGCTCATAACAACACGAATAATAAACTACATTTCGAACTAAATGGGCCTCAATCAGATCCCATTCACCGTTTGCCACGTAGTTAGTCAAATCTACATCTGCTGTTCTGTTCAGTACGTCAACCTTTGAATTAAGAAATGTTAATCATTAATTTATTTGATTTCTAGAAATGGTTGCATTTGATTAGGGCTTTCATTCTAAGAACTGTTGTTATTTCTATACACAAATATGGCTATAAGTAGAGCAAAAATCAAAGTTCTTCCCACTAGTATTCGGTAATTTTCTACTAACTTCTCTTTAGATGAGTGAATAAATCTTTTCTTCCTAACTTGATTCTTACAATTAATCACATGTTTGTTAACATAGTTTTAAATTAAAAAATTTATTATTTTCAAGATTCTGTTGAAGACAATTTTCAATAAGAATATGTTGAAATTTTAAGACTGATAGCTTAGGTACGAGAAACTTTTTTCAATTAATCAAACTTTCATTAATTCACTTAATCTTATGCCTAATGACTCATTACTAATGAGTTATTAATTACTTTTGAGTTGATTAATCGCTGAACTAAGAAATCTTTGCTAGACTAATGATAAGCTTACAATTTAGGTATTAAGTATATACCTGTAATCCATCATAAATCCACGAACCGAGTTTCATAACACAAGTCTGATCATCGAATGGAAAATAGGTGACATCGACGGGACACGTACTCCTAAATTTGGTCGGTGGTGGCCAAAACACGTTGCCGTTGGGCTCAATCATAGCTCGACTATTCATATATCCACGCGTATAGTCATCAGCACTGACAATAAGTATAAAACCTTAATTCACGAATGGCTAATAATTTGATTTTTGAAATCATGCAAGTTTTGCATTGAAAACATATTTTTAAATATTTTATTAGTTGGAAATCAGATAAATTATTTAATGAATGAAAATAAATTTTGCAGCCTTATGTTCACAAAACCCATTCGTAAAATAATTGTAATAGAATTAATACTTGTTAAAAGTTGAAGGAAATAACGCAGCTTCATCAAAACAATATTAGTCCATTGTTTGGACAAAATTATTAATTGAGTAAGAATAATGCAATTGTTTTCAATTATGAAAGTCTAGAGCATTTATTCTGCATCACGAATGATGTGATTAATACATAATTTAGTCTTTTAAACTGGAACCAAATTAGAAATTAAACCGAAGAACCACAAAAAGATTTTCTTTTAAACTTTTGTCTTTTAATTAATTGAAGAGAACTCATGGAGTGTATGTTGGTTCTCATTTGTATAAAAAAATATTTTTTAATAGCTAGTTAAGTGGAGCATTAAACTAAGCCAAATAATGAATTGTATTGAACGAATAAGAAAGTTTTCTTTAATTAATTAAAAAAACTTAAGCAGATCTGAAGAACGACGACTTTGAGGCTTTAGCATTAATAGCTACTTACGTAAGTATTTGATATTGTACAAAATACAGTATAATAAATTGTACTTAGATTTTCTTAAACTCAAGATAAGAATCTAAATGAGATCATCAAATCGATTTAGTACTTAAATATCCATTTGGTTTAAAGTCATTTTATAAAAAATGTAAAAATAAATTTTTAAAATTTGCTTTTCATAGTTTTAAAGCTTTATATTATATCTGACGTGTTCATCAATAAAGCCAATGCACCAATTTTTACTCTTTAACATAACATTATATTATTTTAGTCAAAAAAGTAAATAAATAAAACTAAAAAATTGGTTTGTTGGCAAAACGCCATCAATCATAAGAAATTTTGTTCTATAAGAAAATGTGTGACAAATATTATAATATTGATGTCTGATTCAATATAGAGACACTGCTGTCATAATAATGAGATGGAAATGAAAAGAGAAAGTCAAAGTAAAAATTATCGATTCTCTCTTTTCTTGTCACAACTAATTTTAGTGCATAAACAAAGTCCTAAAAATTTTAAACCCACTATAAGCTCCAAAGAGTGTAAGGAATAAGGTGCCAGTCAATCAATGAATGATTAAACTCTTAAATTTTTCAAATCTAGCTTTAATTAAGTCACAGCAAAATATTTATAATTTAAGAAAGCAACTATATAGAGTAAAAACGTACCGAGCATCCAACATCATCACTTGATAAGAGCTAAAGAATTTTGAAAAAATATAACGGCAAATAATGAAAATTCCGTTGAATGTAGTGATTGATTAGTAAGCTTGTACTCAAATATTAAATTCGATAACAATACAGCAAAAGAGGTTAGTTATCGGAAACTCAAAAGAATATTTCCTTAGCCGGAATCGAAATCTTATAAACTGCTTATAAATTACATATAAACATCTATTTTAAAGTGAATGTGAGTTTTAAAGAAATAAACATTGAGTTGAAGTTTTATATTAAG
Organism: Archegozetes longisetosus; assembly: GCA_018873245.2. Taxonomy (NCBI): domain Eukaryota; kingdom Metazoa; phylum Arthropoda; class Arachnida; order Sarcoptiformes; family Trhypochthoniidae; genus Archegozetes; species Archegozetes longisetosus. The sequence goes on from JAEMBT020000006.1 coordinate 1,567,909, forward strand.
AAAAATTTTTTAATTTGTGATGAGTTAAAGAAATATTAGCTAAAAATTGTTGGCTGTCTCAATACTAGATGAAATTCTACTGAAATAGAGATTGAACTACACGATAGAATTTAATTGATATCTCATCGACAAACTTGATAGTAAATCCTTCGAATACCGTAAAATTAATTTCACATTGAACTATTCGATTTGAAAGAATAAATACTAAAAGATTTATAATAAATTTATCACTCAAGTATTCATCATGCTCAACGATTGAGTCAGCTAATTCTATGAGAAAAATATTTTCAAGAGTCATACTTCAAAAAAATTCATCTACAATGAAACTGTGTTGGAAAAGTGCTATCAACTTAATTGTGAGTTATTATAGGTGTATTAAACATTGTGGTCGTCGTACTGGATATAATAATGGTTTCAAAAGTGGAGAATGAATTTTTTGTTGCTTCTAGCATTCATTGTTGAAGAATAAAAATAATAAAACGATCAGTACTATAATGCATGTAACATTAATGCAAAAAATTTAAGTCTCTTGGTGGTCGAATGTTACCTAATCTTATAAGGATAAAGTTACAGAATTAATAGCGCACCAGATTTGTTGAAGAGAGATATGAGTAATTTACTTATATTTGATGTAATAAGCACAAACCACATACAATCGCATTTATTGATCACTTTGATAGTTTTTAATGTATTAGAACGATGTCAAAATGTTTATTTTAAAGCTAGGTGCTTGTTTCAAATTTAAACATACTTTTCATCTGTTTGATTGAATATTTTTCATTCCTTATCATAAAATATCAAAATTTTGATAGATGTTCTTCAAGCATCGAAACAAACTTGAAAGCTAGATATTGAAATTTTCATTTTATAACTTCGGACATTTTCACACCCCTTTTTCATGCATTACTTTTCTCTTAGACTGCAGCAAAAGAACCAGCGATTTAAAGCTCTCTTTATTTGAAGGTTGAGAAATGTTCAAGTTATGAAAATTTTCAATATCATTATTTTGAAGGATAAATAGATTTTTCGGATGCACAAGCGTTTGTCCCTACAGCTTCATAGCTTTCAGCTATTGTAATCATACTATTGGAGTCAACTCTCAATTTCTATATTTTATGAGTCAGTGAGCTTTAGTTCAATAATCACTTAAACTTAGTGTAGATAAAATGTTGGCTGCACTTGTATTAAAAAAGCTATTTTTGCAGAACGCGCTGATATTTTATTAAAACTAGCTATCTAAAAAAAAGTTAATTTGGAGCGGCGGTAACCAAACATAGCAGCACGTTTTGCAAAAATACCTAAGAGAATATGAGTTTTGTGGCTGTGGGTATATACTCTAGTCTGTTAGATCTTTCTCGATAGTTTACAATAAGTTACATCAACACAAATACAAATAGAAAATTTAGGAATTCTCGATACAGTGTATGAAGTTATCTTTTGAAAACTGAAAATCTTTGTAATTTTCAAAATAGTGATAGAGGCCGCTCAAACAGGTAAAAATGAAATAACACCTTGAAAGAAATAAACTAATACACCAATGCTTTCCAGAATTATTGAAATAGTAAATAAAAATTTCAAAGAGAAGCACGAATTTTTCAATCTTGGCTGAAGAAAACTAAAATGAAAATGATGTATAAAAACTAATGTATTTATTTTTGATCTCATAGAAGTAGTAATGATTCGAAAGGTATTACCAAACAGATTCGAAAATTCGAAGATTTTATATCATCTGTTATGTAAATGTCTTCTTTGTGTCATGTTTAGTGGAATTGGTTATGAGTTAAGCCAAGTGTTTAGCTAAGTTTTCTTCAGCAAAAAGAGTATTTGGAAAGAAGATTCGAAAAAGAATTTCGATGATGTTTACTATGATGTCGAAAAGCTACCATTATGGTAGATTTGATTGCAGGGTACAAATCGTGTTCGAATTTTCTATTGAAACACTTGATTTAAATTTTAATGGAAGAAAAGTGCATCTATACTTTTCAGATATTAAATTACGTTTTTGTATAATCGAACTAGTTTTTAACAGAGAAATATGATATAAAATCAAATAATAATCTATTATTTAAAGAAAATTTTTAATATATTGAGTTCAAGTTACCAATAAATTACAGAATAGGAACAACTTGTATAAGCTTTTCATCAAAGTTTTTAAAAACGGTTTTTGTTTCACGTTTATTCCTAAAATCAATCTCGTTGACTAATTAATTTCAGTGCTTTTTTAAGCCAAAATTTCAATTTCAAACGAATAATACAAAAATAGAAAATAAAAATGAATCACTAATAATAAGCATAAGGTTCACGTTATAGTTGATTAGTTCCAGTGTAGATCGAAATTTATTTAAAAGTCGGTTTTGATATGTGATAAAGTTTAATATTTTTACTAAGTAATTATCATTCTCTAATCTCTCATAAATATGAGTTTATCTTTTGTACAGACTTCTTCAATCTCAAGATAAAATTCCGAATGATTTCGTGCGGTAATAAATATTTGACTATAAGGTAACCTCTTCATTAGAGTAGTTGAAAAATGGAGTTATCAGATCTTTTTTCACGGTTTACAAATTTTATACTCTATATGACCTGTTCATCAATAGAACAGCTTCATCAATTGTTTACTCTTCATCGTATATATTTTTAGCCTAAAATACATATTTCATATATATAAATACATACATATATATTGAATATGTATATATGTAAAGATTCAATTTTCGGGAGAATATCATCAATCATAAGAAATTTTGTTTTATAAGTAAATGTGGCAAATATAATATTCACGTCTGATTCAATATAAAAGATACTATTTTGATAAAAATGAGATGTAAATGTAAAGAAAAAGTTTAGGAAAGAGGCTATCGATTCTTTTTCTCTTTTCTTATCAGAACTAATTTGCGATTTAAGTGCGTTAACAAGTCCTAAAAATATTAAATCCACGATAAGCTCCAGAGATTGTAAGAAATTACTTACCAGCTAGTCATTGTATAATTACGAGCTTAAATCTTACTTGAATTAGATCAATGCAAGATATTTTTTAGTTTTAAAACGTTGTCGTCAATCTTTTAGAGATGATATATCTCGCCAACACAAAATACTATAAAGAAATTCTACTGAAGCAGATGTTTTTTTTAATTAGAAGATTAAGTTGCATATAAAGAACGAAGGTCAAATAGACATATTTGATTATTTAACTGGTAGAAAACTTTTTATCCGAATGCCTCCAATTATAGAATTTACTGTATTTAAAAGGAATGCATTCAAATAAAAGAATATTGCTATTATTCACTTATTGTTCGTTATTAACAAGTGAGTCAATTTAGTTTATTCAAAAGAGTACTATTTTTAAAGTTACGTCTAAAATGTTTTCAGCAAAAATATTCAGTTTTGAACTTGCTAACTGTCCGATTGAGAACTTCGACAGATGTATTAAGCATTGTAATTTCGGTAATAAATGTCATAATGGATGGGATAGAGAATATGATTTCGTAAATAGAGGTCCCAAAACTGGAGAAATGGATTGTTATTGTGTTCGTAAATTCACTGATGAAGAACGAAAAATTATAAATAGAGATCAATGCAATAATTTTATTTATAACTGCTTCCATAAAAGTCACACTGAATATTCTTGTAATAAAATACGATCAACATGTGATGCAACAAAGTTTAAGTCTTTGTGTGATGGAAAGATCGCCAGTCTTAATAAGGATATAGTTAAAAGAATTTGCGACAGATATCATGTTAAAGAAGATACAGGAAAAAGTTTGGTAGCCCTGACTCAAGCCTTTCATGATGTAAAACAAATCGAAATGTAATTATATTCATTCTTAAGCATAAATAAATGTTTCCTAATCGCTTACAGGATAGCAATACAAATATGAATACAATACCAAAACCTCCAATAGTTCTCAATGAAGATTAAGTTTTAAAAAGTTAAACCCCTTCATAATTTTCAGATTGATGATACTGGCCGCTCAATTAGATCAAAGAGAAATAAAAATTGGAAATAAAACGCTGAAGATACCTCCAAACATCATTGCGAAAGCTATGCAAAATTTGAATAAACTGGAAGCAAAGTATGTAACTTTTAATGTTAGTTTTGGTTCTCAGGTTGCTACGTATGCCTGCAATTTTCAGGTTTTCACTCGATAATTTTGCAATTTGACTTTTAAATCCGGTCAGTTTTTGGTCAATTCATAGAAGTCTCAGATTGACCTTTAAGTGACCTGGCAGCCTAAACATTAGCTAAAGAAAAGTCAGGTGGACATAATGTTTTCTCACGAAACATTCGTATTCGTTTGAATAATAGAAGTATTTCAAAATAATGAATAAATAGATTTCAAAATTTTAAGGATTATAACGTAAGATTTTAACAACATTCAGAAGTTGTAACTATATATTCTAGATTATAATATCTAATGAAATCAGTTAAGTAAACGAACTAAATGCAAATTTTTTTGACAGAGAAAAACAAATTTATTTGAAGAAAAAAATGGAAGAATATAAAGAAAGAAAGAAGGATGTTGAGAAAAGTTTAGCTAGCTAAATGACAGGCATCTTGCAATACTCTGCGAGTGTGATGTTTAAGATATTGAACTATATATGACTTAGTACAGTAAAACATATCTGAATCTTCAACGTTACTGAGCACATGATACCAGTTTCACATTAAAACGCAATTGAGTGTATCTCACGCATCAGATATTTTGAAAAATTAGACGCACATTATTCAGAAATGAGTAGTATTGGCAAATTTCTAGAAACTAAATTTGATGAGAAACTTTCTAGAAAGTTCCTAGAAATATTTCTATGATCTAGATATTTTTCTTTCTCTAATTTTAATGAATCTCAGATTTGTGAAATAAAATAAAATGTCTTTTACCGGCTGTTTTTAAGTTTTAAGGAATAGAATCTCTTTTACGTGTTTTTTAGAAATAAAATGACTTCAAAAATTAAATCATATTGCAAATCGGAGAATTTTTAATTAGAAACTGAATAATTTTAGCTAAATAATGAATACTATTTGATAGCCATCTATATTTTAAGAATAACCATGAATAGTAAGTCAACGAATTTAAACATAAATTAATGAATGAACAATTTTTAATAATATAAATTTTTGTGATTATAGAAGGTTCATGTCATACTATGAGAAGCTCATATTTTTCAACGGAAGGTTCACAACAGGATAATTTCTCGGTTTACAACGAGAAATTATCTCTCGAGAAACACTTTTTACAATACTAGTACTGAATCGTATAATCGAATTTCATTTTGACAAAACGAGTTTTTTATTGATAATCAGATGAATTCACATATCTCTTCTGGTTTAGAATCAATCATCTTTGTATAATCAACTTTAATTTTGAATAAAAATATGATTTGATGAAACTGGTATTTTAATGTTGGTATTAATTTTTAGTACTTTGGGATAAGTTTAGTTCCAATATAGAACAAAAATAACAGTATTTTAGAAAAAATTTGTAATTAAATGCTAGCCTAAAACATCAATTTCCATTATCAATTTATTTCAATAATTACTTGAAGGAAGGATTTTGATTTTAAACACGAGTAACAAGTAAAAAATTCAGTGGTAAGAAAACCTGAGATTTTACTACTAAAATAAAATATCGAATATAAATGTTGACGCTCTCGATCATTAGCTCTAACAGCCATTAGAATTCTGCAATCAGTATTTTGGTATCAGTTTTGATTTATCTTGAAACTTAATATTTCTACAAAAACATTTTTAATTAGTTTCTAATCGATTTGAAATACGTAGAGGTTATATGACGACATGATTCAAATAGAGGAGACTGAATAAATAAACTGGTTTATTTGGTTGCAAATCAACCTTCAAAACTAAGTTACTTTTGATAGTGTTCCTCTGTAATTCATTCAATTGAAAAGGGATCAATTAACATATTGTTATATCAGAATTATTACTCATCAATTTGATATCGTATGAATACATGCTATCTAAAAATCTTGGTCTCATTCAAAATGATGAATTGAAATTGATTTGTAGCAAAAAAATATCCTGATTTTATCTACTCAATTGTCCGATTCTGAGTTATAGTAAATTTGCTAAGCATTGTTCTGGTAGTAGATGTGATAAAGAACACGCTTATCACTATTACAGAGAATGAAAAAAGGAGAATCAGTTTTCTTATTGATTTCGAGAATCCATTGATGAAGAGAAAAATTATGACTAATGATCGATGTGGTACATTCATTCATAATTGCTTTCATAAGGAGAATACTGACTATTCATGTGAACGGATTTAGCTTACATGTGATAAGCAAAAACTGGAATCTCTTTGCAATGGAATGGTTCCCAATCCTGAAATAGGAGATCATGGATGTATAACGAACAAAATGCATCCAAAGTTGTAGTAGTGATCTCAGCTGACATATCTCATTTGAATATATCTAAGTTATTTATTTTCATTTTTACGTCTCACTATAATTTTTATATGATTTAAGTTCAGTTAAAAAGGTTCAACTATGCTACCATTCAAATGTCTCTAATACTTATTTGATCTGACAGTAAACAACCAATAGGCAATTCATAAATTAATTTATAGTTAGTTAATGAGATGCCTTTACTCTATATAAAGAGACGCCTGAGTAGGTCATTATTTTAATATTAAGTTTTATCTAATTTTGTCTATAGTATCATAGTGATTGACGCCAATCTAACAGGTCATAAAACAATTGATTATAATGGCAAAAAGTGAGAAATAATGGTCGAGTTATCAAAGAAGTAAGTGAAGCCTCATTTTGAAAACCTATCTTAGCCACCAGGACTCTTAATACCAATCAATTTCTATTTTTCAGATTAACCAACTTTATTATTCATAGGTATGAATCTCTTCCTTGATAAGTAAAGATGAGTATAAGCTCAAAATCCTGAGTTTAAAGCTTAGCAGCTCAGAATCCTATTGAGCTGAGCCGAACTCGCCTTCAAACATGCTTGAATTGCGCTCACACCCATAAGCTCAGGGCTGGAACCTGGACTACACTTATGAGCTTATCATAAGAATAATGAATAGATATTGCTCTTAAATCCAACACGTATTTACTCTAACTGAAAGTTTTAATACAAACTATATATTAGTTCTGATCAGAGTTTGACTTTATTTAATGTAAACTGTAATATGAGGCCACATTTACGTAGTATATAATAATAGTAAAAATTAGACAATATTGAAAAACTTTCGCTTATAAATAAACATATTTAAATCAGAAAACAACTCTTTTAGCTTAAGTCGAGCTTCACTTCAAGTTCCCAGATGAGCTGATTTTGAGCTGGAAGCTCATCGCAGCTCAAAGCTAGCCTATGTTCATCACTATGCATAAGTATAATAAAAGAGAAAATTTCATTGAATTGCTCAAACATTTTCAGATATTTTAAAGCGAAAGCAAGGCCCATTCGCTGCTTATAGATTATTAGTCATTCATCGATTCATTCGTATCCTCTATGACCAAAGGACTTAACAAAATAATTTTTTCTATCAGTGTTATATCTGCTAGTATTAAAATTAACTTTTTCGCGAAAGCTGTTTTATACTGCTTAATTTTACGGAATATTAGTTTTATATCCTATGACTTTCGAGTTGAAGTCTAACACAAGTCAAAATTTAGAAAGATATAATTGACAACTCGTCGAAGTATTTTATAATAATGATATTACTATTGCTTTTGAATTATTTAATTTTAAATGAATCGAATAAAGAACCTTTGATACAGATGTCCAAAAATAACTCATTAGGTCTATATGAAGAAGAAAAGCACTGATAGAGACTGCCCTAGAATAACATAAAATAAGAGTAAACATACTGATAAATGGAAAACTAAACTAAATTAGTAGCTTAGTTGTGTGAAGAACATCAGCAGCGCTGACTACACCATTGTTTAAATAATAAATTGAATTGAATTGAGATTCGAGGCGACAATTGCCGACAAAAATAAGCAACTTTCAGTAGTGTGTCCATTAATTGTTATGGAAAATGTCTAACATTGTTTTCAATTAATTTAGCTGTAAGCTATTCAACAATCAATACAATAATAACTAACTATGCAGCCAAAAATTTAGAATATTTCCTAGAAACATTTGAAGTTGCTTTCAGTAAATGAAAGATTCCAATATTATAAGACCCAAAAGTAGCTTTTTATCTATATAATGTATGCTTTAGAATATGCCTTTAGTTAGAGAGTAAACAGTTAGCACATGATTCACAAATATTCTACGCTTATTCCTGTCAATCGTATAAAACGTAAATTGGGTTGAGTACATCTTTCAATCAAAGTTTTTTGTCATACACAAAGGTTTTAAGTATCGTTTAAAGAAAATACTTTAATTTTGGATTTGATAGTATATTTTCGCGGAAAATATGAGTCAAATATCGATAAACATTATCTTTCAAGTGAGTTATGGTTTATGAGCGGAATAAAAAGCTTGGAATTCAATCTAGCATAAACTGTAATATTATTTCTGATCCATTAAGACATCTATGTAGTTGTAGAAACGTCAAAATTGATTATCTACATTCATACTTCTTATAATCAAAAGCATTCATATTTCAAGTACTAAACAAGAATCAACATAAGTTTGATTATCATATATTTGAATTGAGACTTTCAAATAAGACTTTTGCTTGCAATTACTTTAAGACTAAACTCTCTAGTAAGCATTAATAACAATAAACACTTACCTATTGTACAAGACAATGTCAGGCCTCCAGATCTTTTCGCAGGGAATACGAATTTTTGTCAAATTTCCAAATTCAGATGAATTCCATGTCAGAAATTCATCGATCCATTCCTTGGTAGGAAGAGAAAAATAAGAATAAGAAGATCAAAGGTTGGATCAAGTAATACAACTTGTGAACCATTGATGACTGAATACTATTGCTTATAAATCAATACTTATAGACCTGATATCAGTCATGCATATAAGAGATGAAGAAATACTAACTGTCATGAAAAGCACATTCAGACTCATGAGGATATAACTAAAGCCTAGTTTGACTCAAGTAGAGTATTAGTTTAGTTTATTATAATATTAAATACTTGTCGAATATGTGCTAACTTCAAACTGTTGCCTCAGATCTTTTGTCTTATAAGCAAAAAAATTGTAGAAAAATGTTGTTTTCTTGAGTTCTTCTCTTGTTGTTTACTGAGAATAATCTTTGTCTCACGAAGAAAAAGAATTCTTGGAGTAGAAGATTATTAGAAATTTTTGGAAAGACTTCACTACTATTTTGATTAAAATGAAATGTATTGGAAGGGAGTGTAGTGACTACTTCATGTATTGTGAATTGACCTTAAGATAAGAACTTTATTGTTATTTCGCTATTTATCAAACATTCACTCTCTTGTTCACAATAAATCATACTTTTCGAGAATAGCTCTTAAATCTATATTCATCTCGAATCACAAGCTTAAAGATTAGATCACTTGATCTGTCATTTAAATACGATATGCAACAGAAAACTGAAATATCCTGTTTTATATCCTGATAAATTCGCAGTCAATTTATATTATTAGGAAATATTGTTATCTTTGAGGTTAAGCTTCAACTTTAGATCTACTGGAAGCAATACATTAGTCTTTAAATTAAATTTGATCACTCAATTCTAGTAACAATTGTATGTTTCACAAAAATCGATTACAAGTTCTTCATATACCTGATCGAGCCATACATTAGTAGTCAAAACCTGATTCTTCTCGTCCTAAAATGCCAACAGAATAGAAAAATATATAATTCAATAAATAACTTGACGGACAATTGAATGGTCGATAAGAGCCAACAATAATGACCATAAACTTGTCTATGAATCTAAAATAAAATAAAAACCATTGAATACCAGATCGAATATTTGAGTTAATGTGATTCCGAGTCTGATAATGACTGGAGTGGACGCGTCTTTCACTGGTCTTATGCTATTATCATAGTTTCGCATTAGATAATCAACTAGTCTTCGTTCGTCGTTTGATTGGATTAGTAAACTATCATTTATGTTGTTCTCATTATTATTGACAGTCATTTCAACACTAGTCGCCAGAATTCCTGAAAGAATATTGAGATAGAAAAATAAATTATTAGTTTTGATGGAAGTTAGTCAACGGATGGGTGAGATCTTAACTCATATTTATGACACTTTTAGTATTACGCTCCTTAAACATATTAAATGTTGAGAATTTGATTGCCATTATATTATTCATGAATTAATCATTAGACAAAATGAACTAAATAAGTTATGTGTTCAAAAATTTCGATCTGTATTGAGACAACTATCAAGCTTTCTGTTTCAATCAAAGTACAAATTAGGTAGATCGTTAGTAATGAGCGAGTGTGCTAGGGTTCCGTTAAACTTCAAATATTCTCCCTGAATTACATGTGACAGCAAAATTATTGAAAAATTTAATATCAATAATTTAAGAGAATAAGTTTTTTGGAAATATTTTTATGCTGAGTCCTACGGAGAAAGATCGAATTTCACAAAAATTAATTTTAATAAAGTGTTGATTTTGTTTTGTTGAATATGGGCTCAGCTAAAGCGTGTGATAGGCAGATAATTCAGGGAAATTTCAGAAATGGACCAACCATCGGAAGTGAATCAAAAATTTAATTGAGATTTCAAGTTAGAAGCAAATATTCATTTTATGAAAACATATAAAAAGATGCAAATCATTTTTTGAGTTTCGATCTATGGTAGTTTCAAGACTGTATCACACAATAACACAAAATTGAATTCTGGGTTCGAATTACAAAATATTTGGAAAAATGAATGACCACATTGGGAATTCCTCTATTTGACAACTCGCGAAGAGTGGCAAAATGGATAGAAAAATAATTTCTTTCTTAAAATTATATTGAAATTTTTACATTTTTTGACTCAAATTGCATTTGAAATTCAATTAACCCTAGAACAGTATTTCACGGTCAAAATGACCCAAAGGTCTATTAAAAATGTTATAATTATTTAATGCAATTTCCAATGTTAATAAAACTGATAGTATTTTCAAATGAGTATATTTAGATCGTATTAAGCAATAAATTAATTATTTACAAATTTTATATTTAAATTGAATCATTTTTAAAGTTAGTTCTATTTGAGTTTAGGCCGTAAATTTGTATGTGAAATAAGTTCTCACTCAAACCTTAAACTGATTACGTCAACGATGACGACACTAATAAAGTACAAAACACGCTAACTGTTATGCACCCTAAACCTCACGATAACATACTTTTCCAAATGAATCGATGGGTCAAAAAGACCCTATTTTACTGAAATCATCAGTGAAAATCGTTTTACTGTTTAAGGGTTAAAATTCGAACCCGCTTCAATTCTTGAGTTCAACTGAGATCTTCCCAAAAACATGTGTCTCATACCCTTGGATTGAGCCAATTTTCAAAAAGTAAAATATTTTTGTAATTAACTATTTAAGTCGCAATTTTGTTAACGAACCTTATTATAAAAAATAACTGATATGCAACTCATATCTCACGAATTGCATGAGATTTAATTCTGAAAGTCTTACTAAGTGCTTTATCTAATGTAGGGTATTTAGAATCTATGAAAGCTCCTCCCAGTCACTGATTAACAATTATATCACTAGTTTTTAGAGAAAAAGGGAATTAAATGATGATTTGATATGGTCATATTTCTCATTCATATAATATATTTTCGTTGATTTACTGATAGAAGAAATGAGTGTATTCTACGATCAATACATAAGATTTTAGCAAAATAGCTATCATTTTGCTATAATTTGTCTATACATTTAAAAGAAAATTATTTTCCAGTTCTTATTGAAATATGACAAGCATAGTTGAAACGTTATTTATCAATGGTTTGGTTTGAGCATCTACAATATCCACAACAACAGAATGAGAATATGTTAGTAAAAATGAAAATTTAGTATATATTTGGAAACTCTAACTTGGGTGTTATTTCTCATTCATATTCAAATCAATGTATTTATTTAGAGAGATTTCTCCAGAAATGAATTTTCTTACCATTAATATCTGTCAATATTTAGAGCACAGCTTCCAGACTTATGTTCAATGCGTGTATCTGTTCATGACTGCAATCTTTCAGCTCATCACAACTCATATCTGTTTAGTTTGTTAGAATATTAATAGCTTTTGTATCAATAAAGATAGTGAGCTGAAGCATGAATTTATGTGATAAGCAATCGTATTTAAATTAACTTATTCACATCCAACGTTACCATAATTAAATTTGATACCAAAGGCCGTTTACTTAATTTATACAAAAAATGGACAACACTTTACTATATAGTGACTGAAGCACAAGTCTGCAAATAATCAACTATTATTTGCCTGCGATAGGCCTCAGATTGGCAACAATTGCTTATTGCTAATTAGTCTAGAACTCGTGTTTACCTTTTATTCGTTGTTTACAACACAGATCTCTTGAACATACCGGAGATTGAAACTTCGAAAACATCTCTAATAAAACATATTCTTATTTAGCTCTATAAGCTTTCTAAATAGATATTTTTGTTCATATAAGGAATTTTCTAACTGCATTAGACAGTATACCATATTCTATGTGCTATCTACGGATTCGTCGCTTTTCATTCATAATTGAATGTCTTCACATAAATCTGGTATTTTTCTATTCAACTATAATAGAAATAAATCTGCAGTAAACCCAAGAGCCTAATAATCTTAAGATTGAGATCGAGGCAAATATCTACATAACTAGAAACTTCTAGAGAGTCTCAGTCATAATAACAAAAACTTAAAATGCGTAACAAGGTGTTGGGAATCTTCGAAACTAAGGAACGTGAACCTTACCTAACCTAACAAAAAAGTTCTATATTAAATGCCTAAAAATAGCATTTTCTTAATACAGTTAAACAGAACAGATAAACAAATTGAGTTAAGTAAGTCTCTATACAAATAAAATATGAGGTTTTAATTTCCTTAACTGGTATGTGACTCAAATATTTTGAGACCGCCGTCACTTTGGAGAGCTTTGACTTTAGAGCTGATTTAACTACTAGTTAGCTTAAGTTTAACTACTAATAGTCATAGGTCCGAGACTGTTTCTAACAAATCTAATAATCACTTGAACTTTTTCTATACATATCTAATATAAGAAAAGCAATTAAAAGCCTAACAATAAGTTAACATCAAGTAATTTTAGTCTTGCTAGCTCTCAGTGTAACTCTCACTCATGTTCATACTCATTAGTTACTTGAATCTTTTAATAATAATGCATTCTCCTGTTGTGTGCTGCTAAGTGTGTTTAGTATTCTGTTTAAACCGAATCAATCTAAGGGAGTCATTGTATCACAATTTAAGTCTCATATAATTATAACTTGTTGAGAAATACACCTTACATATTTTGTTTTTAGGGGTCTGGTTCAAAATGCAGACAATCAAAATGCCGACAGGTCGTAATACCGACACCATAATACCGACAGGTCAAAATACCGACATGTTCATAATACCGACATGGTCATAGTGCTAAAAGTTTGTAATACTGACAACTTATAAAATTAATAATTAATAAAAATTACTATAAATAATAATTTATAACCATTTTTGATAATATACACTATGTATTGACATCTTTGAACTCTTTGGTTTGTGAATAATTTAAATATATGAATACCAATACTATGTATTGCACGGTTTTAGGCCTTCAAAAGTTCATAGTAGTTAATATGAAAAGATATGAATAATGAGTGCATCAAATTATCAATATTATACATTTTCAGCATTTTGACCTTTCAGTATTATGAACGTGTCGGTATTATGAATGTGTCGGCATTATGAACATGTCGGTATTTTGACCTGTCGGTATTATGGTGTCGGTATTATGACCTGTCGGCATTTTAATTGTCGGCATTTTGATCGGATCCCGTTTTTTAGCACATTTTGAGTTTCGAATATATTGGTGAAAATGATGTCTATTCAAACAAAATTTAATAAAGTTCGTATGGCTTGTTTCAGAAACATCAAATACTGATAGAATAAAAAAGCTTGCGAATCGTCTGATTTGAGTGGTTCATAAACACCTAAGAATTTGAATAGAAGTTCCTGCAATACAATAGCAAACACTACAAGAACAGATATTTGAAAGAACCTTCGAGAGTGCAGTTCAACAACTAAAGCAATAGATTATATCAATTGATAAAAAGAGATACTTCAGGACTGTGTTAATGTTTAGATAATGGATAAAGAATTGAAAAAAGAAAATAATGTTTGATTTATCGTCGTATTTGTCTTATAACTCATTTTGAGATTTCTTTCAGAACTTGTGATGATTGATATTTTCTTGGGTCAATACTTCAACAATTTGGTCAATACGTAGATATCATTTTGATAATAAAATAATTGTTCATCAGAATGAGAGCGAAGCTATGACGCATTACAGGGCTGCGTTAATCTTTGCTTAACTCAATAAATTACTTCAAAAAATAAATCTAAGGCTTATCAGGCTTGGCTATTGTCAAGAAGTTAGTATCACAGATTCTAATTTCTTCAAATTTCAAATCGTATCACGAAATACCCCATATGTGGTCAAATTAATAAATTTATTCTTTGTGCGCCACAAAGTTTTCACAACGGGCTTTTGCTATAAGCTAGTTCACTACATTAGGGTTGAACTACAATCACTTTTTAAGAGACTATTAAATCGTATGTAGTTCAAATGAGTACTTTTCGGTATAGTCGATAATTACTTTTGAGTCTATTTGTGACTTTCACCTCGAAGTGCACAACTTCAAGATTAGAATTTTAAATTAATTACAAACTTAGAACAGATAAAAATCATAAAATAAGAATATAAATCTTATATCTAATCAAGCAATTAATGTTATTTTGATTTTTGAAAGCTTCCATATTAGCTTTGCTTTCATTCAATTAACCCTCAAAAGATAAGCCAAAAGATTCTATTTTCCGTTTAAATTATTATGAAATATTATTCCTATTATGATAAGCATAATTTTCATTCTATTAATATACAGAGTAGACCGATGCTTCCCATAAGATCGTCCGAGGTCGGGATCCTACTAGTGGGAGGAATATTTATGATCTAAGAATTTAAATCTTCATAGAATGAAGTCTAAAACTGAAGAATTGACACATAATATTAACTTTCGTGCATAATATTTTTCAAATTGCTATCAAAAGTCACTTTGAGGTTTTTAGTAATGAATATCCGTCCCTTTACCAGTTACCTAGATAAAATTGAGGCCGAAGAACTATACTGGGATAGACACTAATCGAGTCAATCTAATGTTTTGGATATAATTAGGATTACATTCGGAGTCATATTCTCATAGATCGCTTCATCTTTTAAAAAGTAATCAATACTGAATCTTAAATAGTGACAAAGTTTTTGGGTAATATACTTGTAATGTACTTGTAAAAAGTTAATTATAGCCCAATTTTATAAAAGTAGATATTAGATAGAAGTCTAATTGGTTCTATACAAAACTTTGAAAATTAAAATTAAAGTGTGAGATATTTTATTTCAAAACTTACTGGGAACTCGATCTGATTATAGGTAAAAAAGTTATTAATCAAAATTTTTTTAATATTAATTCCGTAAATCTGGATTTTAGCTGATTAATAAAATATCAAATAAACTAAATTCAACTAAAAAATTCATCTTTAGTCATGATAAGTAAGATATCAGATATCAGATTACTACAGATTCTAAGCCCGTTGTGAAAGCTTTGTGACGCACACAGAATAAATTTATTAATTTGACTAAATATGGGGTATGTTGTGATCCGATTTGAAATTTGAAGAAATTAGAATCTGTGATACTAACTTCTTGACAATAGCCAAGCCTGATAAAGCTTAGGTTTATTTATTTGCTTATGATTATTCAATAATCATAAGTCATTCAATAGATTTAACTAATCTGACTATAGAAGACACCATAGATATAAAGCATTCTGAAGAGTACTAGAATTATTCTTCCTAAGAAGCTTAGAAAGAATTTCTATTTGTGAGATAACATCTATAAATAAATGCCATTCATATTGACTTTCATTTTATGGATGAAATGTAGAAAAATTGTTAGGTATAAAAAATCGATACTTCGCAATATAAGAAATATTATTAACGCTTTCCATAAAAATGATGTACAGAATTAGGTCTTCAAAGTTATCGCAATGGATATAAATACTTATAAACTAATCAGTTTTCGCCATAAATAAATATAAAATCATAAAGCCCAAAGAAATTGAATCTTGGATCGATTTTAATCAAAGTATTGCTCTATTTCTCGAAACATTTTAGATGTTATGAAAAATTTTTCAGATATTTTAAAAGTTTTATATATTCTAATGTCTCAAATCTTGGAAAATATTTAAGTTTGACTGACAAAATGTTGTGTCGAAGATCTTTCTTTGATTGATTATCCGAAACAAATAAAAGTTACTATTCATATCATCAAACATTACTTTTATTGGAAACTTGATATTTACTATTCTTATTTTCTTGCTTAAGATGACATCAAACTTACGTATTTTTAGAATTACTTTCAATTTGAATAATAAAATTCACCCACGCATTTCATAGATTTTATGTATTCTTTTCTTAATATACAAAATTGTAGCTAAAATAAACACCAAATCAAGTAATCACCATAGATTGTTACTCTTGTTTAAATTTAAATTACCTTCGCCTACAATCCACATTTCAAGTAATTTCTAATGGATGTGGCTATTTTGAGCCCTTTTCATGGCTTACTCAAAGCAATAATCCGGATATTTGATGAGAGACTAATAATGTACATGCTTCTAATCCTCGTTGTGGCGCTCGTTTACAAATTCAGATTTGACTACACTTTATGTACACAAAGACTTATTTTATATGCGCTTCCTGTTGTATAAATGAAAATAATTGCATATTATAATAATCCATCATATTGTGGAAGCAGTCAATCGAATATCTATTTTCTTCCGCAGATTATTTTCAGAATTGTACTGGACGTTGTTTAAGCAAAACTATTGACAAAAGATCGAAACGATGTATCCTCACAACAGCGTCTAAGAGGACGTCTTTACTTTCTAGCATTTGTGTATCGAATTTCGATAATTCGAGACAGAGCTGTTGATAAAAATGTGAGCTCACCAAAAATCATAACAAGAAGCGCTTATATCAAAATCATTTTGATTGCACAAAATTTTTATTGTTTCAAATTTCAGATATCATAACAATAGCTTATTATAAGGCAAATATTCTGTTGATGAAAAAGAAAATTATTTTTTACTTTCTTGACTGGATATAACTTTTCAATAGATATAATAAGAGATTTTGTTCCTCTCGAGGCATTTCAATCTCTCTAAGATATAACATCTCGCCGAGATATTTTCAATAAATAACAATACAGTAGAAAGTAAGCATAAGTTTCAACTTTCAATACTTTTAATAAAATATTGATAATTCTGCTGAATATGATATTCCTCGTAAGAACATAAAAATGCCCTCAAGTTCTCAACTACAGAACAAAAGTTCTTAAAAGAATTTTTGATCGCAAATCGATCGAAAAAAGTTTTATTACTTTTTAAAATTCAAAAATCAATTATTGTTGAAAATTAATTAACTTGAAGCAATACTCACCGTTAAGTAAATTGAAATAAATCAATAAAATAGTTATCATTATTGCTCTTCTGTTACACAGATGATTCAAAAGTTGATCATTAGATCCAATTTTGACTATTCTCTCATTGTATACTCGAGTAGTTGAAAAGCACTTATAGTTGAGAATTGCTGTCGTTTTATATTGTTGAAAACTCATTCCTATATTAGTTTAAAAAGAACTTTTTCACTTGGAAGGTATGACGGTTTAAGAAGCTCTCACTTTAACTCGTAACGCAGCTTTTGGTCCAAATAATATAATGCGATTATAAAAATTCATAGCATTATCAAACTTCTCACATTTAATGAGCACTCAATTTATGACAGAAGCATAAATAATAAGCTTCAATAGAAAATATTTTTTTAAATCACATGTTGATTATATAGTTTTGAGAGTTTGTCACTAATTATTTGAAAGTAATTTTCACATATATTCCGACACATAAGTCCGTTATTATGTGAATCGAAACAATGAAAAGCAAGATTTATTACCACCAGGAGAGTGTTAATTCTTTTTAAAAATCGATTTAAGCTTCAAGTTTCGGCATAAGATCTTTCAATTCTTTGAATAAACAAACATTAGTGGTTTTCGATTTATTTTTTCTTTTATAATGCTTTTGTCACTCTTATGTACATTTAAAGTGGTGTCTATTTTGTTTTGTGTTTGTATCCACTGATGAGAAATAGTTGTGTTCACTTCTTCTCCTATTAAGTTTATTTTCATTGACGAATACACATATCAATTGAGAGCAGGCGCACATCCATTACTCAACCCGAAAAAACAAGTCTCAGATTCGTATTCGCGGAAACAAATAATAATAATATAATCGAAACGCATTTTTTCGAGTATGTAGTTTTCCAAACTTTACAATTATGTTTAATAACCCAATTTGCGATCTTCCATCTATTTATTATTTCAAGTTCATTATAGATAATAAGAAGAAAAAGATCCAATATTTTATCGGTTTCTTCAAAAGAAAAAGAGCTGCACTTAATCTTAAATAAGTGTTATATAAAGACAACTTTTTCTGATGCAAATTTGTTTAAAAATGCTGTTGAATATGCCCTAAAGCACAGATTCTTAATAGGTTTAGCTGCGAGTTCTTGGAGAAATTTTTGTTTCGCTATATCTTATTTTATAAGTAGATCTTATTATAAAAACTTTATAAGTCTTACATATTTTTGATGAGATTTACTTGTGTTTATTGAATAAAGTCTTTGTTTTCATGTTTTAAAAGAAAAGATGAAATTATTTACTACCAAACAAAAGAGTTGTGGCTTCTAATGGTTTGACATTTACTTGAAGCATGTTTATTGTTTAAATGAAGTCATATTTCTTTATCTGTAAATCAGAGATAATATCCAAAAAGAAGAAATTGTGAGTAAATCACTTTTTTCCTCTGTTATCAGTTTATTATTTTAACTGTTACAGTCAACAATGTTTCGTATTCGTCGTTGTGTGCGAACAAAATGAAGTGCCACGTCAATAAGCTATGGCAAAATGCTTACCTTCCAGTCAAAGTCAATGCATTAGTTATAATGAAAACAAATGTTACTATTCCGATCTGTTTCGCAGCCAATAAATATCCGACTGATGATAATTATGCTTATTTGTGGTAGCTTGGCATCACTTTTATTGTGTCATAAGCTGTTTCATAATTATAGAGATGTTTACAAAACTCTTACGACTCATAAATTTGTTTTCTTTCACAACACATCACTTCGTGAGCACATAGAAAATAAGTAGATGCTGTCGAGACATCAAACTTTTGCACTCATTATAATTGTTGTTGATTTTAATTCCAAATGTTTTAATGTCTGAACGATCTAAGAAAGAGAGAGAATATAAATTAAACCAAACAAAGAGCTAAAGTTGAAGTCAATTAAATTTCTATCGATTTGAATATGATGCAAATGTATTCCGAAGCTTTTAAGCGAGATTAAGTCAGGACTAAAGATTTTTTGACTGATTTTATTCTATAACAATAAGAAGTGTGTCGTCTTTGTTGAAGAAGCCATTAAGAAATCTATTCAACATGATAACAAATTTCGATTCAAACTTATCTGGATTTCAATTTTCTATTAAACCAGACTATGTTTGAAGAGTCTACTAGTATTACTGTAGTCTAATGGTAAAGAGCTTTCTTTGAGTATACCCCAAGATTGAGTTGTTTCTTAACTCTAGTAAAATGAGTCACAAATTTCTTATTTTATAATAGCATATATTGCAAAATCAATAATCAACTGACAAGTGAGGCCGAAGTAAAACCAATTTGCGTGTCGGCAAAAATTCAACTATTGATTTAAAGATAAATTTCGATATTTTTAGGGCTATGACTCGTGACCAAACTTGTAAATCTCACGACCAGTGCATCGCTCAATATAAAATCAATTGTAAAATGTATTCATATGAAAAGGACAATTCTTTCAAACTTATTTATATTTGCTCTTTTTGTAGTAAATACAAGTATACAATAAAATATTTTGAAAAATTATTTTTCGAAATACAACTTTTATTAATAGAAACTGAAGTAGTTTCCTGAATAGTTTGCTTCTTACACAAATTTCTAACTTAAAAATTATTTTTCTAAAAGAATTTGTTTAAAAACTCTCTTATCAGTTAGTTGTTTATAAAAATTGACAGATCTCTGATTAAAAATCTGCGTTATATTAATATTGATAAGCCGTTACTATAATGAATAAGATCTGTAATACAGGCCTACATTTGATATTTGAATATCTTGATAAAAGTTTATTATTTTTGAACTGAAAACAGAAAACTTTAGAAGATATCACGCGAAACATCAGTTGAATATTTATTGTTTAAATCGTTAAGTTAACAAATATACTTTATTGTTATGAAGTTTACTTTGTGATTATTTCACTTCAATTATTCAATATATGCTATTCCTTCTCAGTTAGATTTTTTTATCCAACTTTCAAAGATAGAAAATTCAATTTTTTTTCATTTGTATTAGTCCGACAACATCTAACAATGAGAATTCATTGAAGCGAATAAGAACTGCTGTGATAAATATACTCAAAGGATTCTGAAATATTTGCTTCAAAGAATTCTAATCATTTGCCTGTATGCAGAAAAAATCTTTGCGTTTTCTACTCCGATAATATGTTATTACACTATTAGAACATGTTTAGCATTGTTATTCCTATTTGAAAGTCAGTCTAACTATCAATCAACTTAATCTAAATAAGCTAAACATTTCTTGCTATCGAATAAATAAAATTGAACCTCTTTTTCATTAAAACGTTGTGTAAATATTATGAACATTATAATGATTACAAGTCGTCAAAAGTGAGATAAAATGCTTTCACTTGTATTTGATGCTTAATACACTGCACATAGCAGTCAATTATGCCTCACATTTATAGTCGAGTTTGAACATTAATAAATCTAACTTAAGTTTCACTCGAACTCTAAAAATTTTAACTGATCACCAACTTCATGATTTTATGTTTTTTAGTCCAATTAAAAGTTTAGTTTAGACATATAGACAAAGTTTTAATAGTCGTTTTAGTAACAAAAGTCGCTTTTAAAAGCAATAGAAGTGTTTATTTTGTTACTTTTCCTGAGCTTCCAATCAATAAAGTGACCATTTCTTAGCCGACCTTTCATTTAGTAAATCTGATAGACTATTTCGGTCGAAAATTGGTTCCATTATTATAGTTATTAGAGGTTGTCCTCAATCTCTGCGTTTTTTCAGTTTGAATGTATTCAATGCGTAACAGAATATTCTCATAAATGTTATCACAAGATGAGAAAATATCAGTTTTCGGTTTTACTCAACTCATTTTTCAGTAAAAAAATAATCTTAAAAGTATAATTAAACTAATTTTAGCGATTTTTCTATTGACTTGGAGCTTTTCAATTGGATCGAATATCTCTTACTTCTACCAAATAAACATTTGTTGCTTATTTATCATATAAAATTGTAACTTTGCCGAAAACTTATTTCATTGAATTTAAGTAACGAAATTAGAACAGCAAAAGAGGATTTCCGCCTTCAGGTTATGCTATTTCGTTACTTAGACTGAAATTGTAATTATTTAACCCGTCACTGAAAGCGTTAGCAAAAAGAATAACTATTATAAATACTACACAACTTTCACTGATATAAATGCATATCATTTCATTCTTTTCATTCTCATAAGCCTTGAATAGGAATTTTAATAGTTGTTTGCAATAAGTTTATCAGGAATTCCAGAGCAACCTTTCAATAGTAATATTAAATTACATTTAAATTTATTTGAGTCAATGGTATGCAAGTTATTTCGGTTTAAATTCAAACTCAAAATAAGAATAGTTCGAGGAACAACACGCGATTTGTTAGCTTAAAAAAAGTTAACACACTTAAGATTCGAAGTCTAGTCATAATAGAAGTTCTAAAACATATTCTGTGCATTTTATTGCATACAAAACTCTCATTCATTGTATTTATCTGAATGTGTTCCTTTCACTGCTTCATATTCAAATATTAAACAATAATGCTTAATTGTAATTATATTTTGGCTTATAATTATTTATAGTATAATAAAACTTCAACATTATGTGACTAATTATTAAAATTGAAATCATTCCTGCTCTGTATGATTGATGCGTTGTAAAGACAATTTGTGGAAATATTAGAAATGACCACAATCTTCATGAGTGCTTTTAAGATTGACAAACTTAAATAATTCAAATTAGCTCGAAAGTTGTTTGTAGATCAATTGTATATTTAATTGAGATAAACATGATTAAGTGAATAAGAGATTAATTTTGATAAATGTATGATTACTCGTAATAAGAGAACTGATAAACATAGCGAACAACTACTAACATTGCATAAATCAATGTGTAAATATCAGATCTCACATCATAAGAGTCTTAAGTAAAGTCATGCAAGAAATTCAAACAATGATTGGACAATATTTAGCGGAAGAGCACATCTGATTCCGGGCTAACAAGTAGGATAAGAACTGATCAAAGGATAAGTTAAGCATTAGCAGGTTGCGTAGATTGTGTAACATTTTATTTGAGCTCTATTTGCCTTTTGGGAGTTATTTGCTCGATTTAAAGGCTCTGATATGTAATAAATTGATTTGTCTTAAACTCCTATTCAGATAAAGGTTCGCTACGTTTTCAATTTAAGTTTCTAATTTAGGAATACGAGCTAATAGACTGTAATTTAAACAAAGCACTATTTTTTCAGTTAGTTGCGGCTAACTTAGAGAAAAGATTACTGTTCGATATTTTACTGACTATCCACTAATTAAAAATGAGTAAACGTTTTTCAATTTTTTGAGCTCAAAAGTTCTTATATAGGCAAATAAACTTAAAATGTATGATCTACAATTAGGATATCTTTAACTTCTGAACTTTTTACGATCAGTATTCAATTTAAAAGCGCATACATTTAATTACTTAAACTTGTTTGAAGTTTCTAATCAAGTTTATAGTAACAAATAAATCAAATCAAGACAAATAAAATAACAATTCTATTGTTCCAATGAAATTATTAGCTGTTTTTCATTTCAAAAATTGCCTTTTTGATACTTTTAATATTTGAATTCAAATAAACACTGTTGGTTTATGGTATGACAACAATATGTGAACTATATAAAACTTTATTATAACTATTGAATTGTGGACTCGGTGGTGAGAATCCGAGTGAAGTAAGTTTGGTTTAAATCGCTGTGAGACTTTAGTTTAGAAATCAAGTTTCACGTTGATTTTTGCTCATAACTCAGCTAAATGCCATTTAATAAGCCTTATTCAGCTTCAAACACACAAATTTAAAATTAAATTGTCTATCGGAATAGTTGATCTCATAAGAATTCAGCATAATCATTTTTCTCAAAATGAATAAGTTTAAATTTTAAACTAGATACAGAAAGAACTCGAAAATTTGAGTTCTAAACATTTTGTTCTATGATCTTAGTTTTGAATGATATGTACGAAATTTTGCATAATTTTCGCCCAATTTTCTTACATTTCATAGGCTTTCCTGCTCATACCGAATTAATTCTTTTCAGTTGGCTATAAAGGCAAAATACTGCGTTACGTCGAAAACTTTATTCACTAATTTATATTGTAATTTAGAGAATCCTTAACTTTATAGACCAGAGTCTTTGGCAAATTAAGTATTTCTCGATTCAAACTGAGTACTTTTTGAACGTGAAGCTTATGGAATGCTTGTCTTTGGTAAACTGTAAATTATCTATGAGCTTATTTAATAGTCAGATTTGTTTTCAACTACTTTAAAAGTTGGTTATTAAACTACAGACGAGCTTGAGTTTTTTTGTATGCAACTTTTAATCCTCATTTTTATTTAAATCATGATCTTCTCTAAAAGTTCGCCAATTTTAATCCCTTTGTTTATACTTAAAACCTTAAATGGAAAATGTCCAATGCATCTGCGTTGCTAACAAAACCCTTTGTCTAAATAAAAAGCTCGAGTTCTCGCCTGTGCAGGTCATAAAGAGAAAAACAATAAAATAAGAACTTTGAGCGCAAAAACCAGAAGTGATATACATCTCTCTTTAGTAAGACTAAAACGGAGGCCTATTACATATTTTGTACTAATTAACAAGGAGACTATATCTGAAATGGATGATTCTTCATCGAGAATTTCAATAAACACAGCTTTAATTTTGAAACCATTCTTGTGATTCGTAAAGAATTCGAAACTGTGCAAATCTTTGTTTGCTTGGATTTCCCTAAAGCTTAAAACATATTCATAAACGCGTCTCAACTCAATTTAAGTGTTTAAAGTGTTCTAATAAAAGTAAAATTATTTGAGGGAAGAACTTAGATCCTGTTTTGGAAGAAGAGATCTATTCTGGTAGATGATGAGAGAGAAACGTACATTTGCATAGAAAGCATTGACTCTATATTCTATCAAAGTTTTCATCGTAACAGATGGTGTCATACCATCACAACACAGACATAAGTATAACATTAATGCTGCTTTTTTAGAGTGAAAAACATATAAGTTTTGTTTTAATCCTTTGATTAAATGAATCTCATATCGTATCCATAATGAGAAGATATTTTACTCTGAAAAAAAATCAAAATGGATATAATGTTTCCAAGAAAATTGTAAAATCTTTTTATTGTTTTTGATTAAATCAATAAATTTAACTGATTTGATAGACTTCTCACTGACTCTCTATTTGGATAAATAAGGTATATCTCTATTTATTGATTGCTAAACTAGCCTAAGCATGTCAATTTTTATAGTTCACTAAAACCACAATCGTTGGTTTATTGCAGTAATAGTAAATTTATATTCAATACACTAAAAGTTCGGGAACTGAAATCACATTTTCTCATAACAATAAGGAAAGTAAAGAGTCTTTACGATTCTCAACTTACCATAATGGAATACCTTTATAGGTGTGAGTGAAAGACTCGCTAATTTTGTTTCAATCCTCTAATCAAATAAATTTTTATCATATCTGGTCAAATTAATAATAAGATATCCTGCTTTGATAAAGGATTCAAATACTTTATCGAGGAGAATTGAAATAAGTTTCATCTTTTTTTTAACAAATAAAATAAATTTGATTCATTTGATGTACATTTCTTTGGATCTATATTTGGATGAATCAGATGTATCTCGACTTTCTATTAGATTAGTTTAATTCGAAACTGTAAAAGAACATCTTTTTCACAAAACTCCATGCACTGCAAGAATCTCCAGAAACTTTAGAAAGACTTTAAAAACTTTAAGAACCTTAAAAATTAACAATTACTAAACTCAAATCAAAACAGTGAATGAGATTTGAAATTTTAAACGGAACCAAAAATCTTGGAATCTTAGTGAATAAGAATTTAAATTGCCATATACGATTATCACTGATAAATTTGAGTTTTTAATTTTGAGAATCATTTACAGAAGTTAGCATGGATTTTAGATTTACAATCAAAAGATTTTTCTAAAATATGAATGTTTTACTTTTAACTTTTGATGAATTAGTCATATACTTGAAGTAAGAAATCATAAATATTCGCCATTTTACTCGAGAAGATTCAAGATTTTTCCAATTTGGCCAATAAAGTACGAGATAGCTATCAAATTTTCCTAATCGAGAAACGATTTGTGTTGTAAACCAATAAAACAAATTTGCGGACAGTCTGAATTTCAACTTCTTTTATTAACGCACTATTGTACTGACTCAACTCAACAATATAGGCTTACAAGAAATCAAACATTCCGACTAATAAGCCTATTTCAAGCATAGAAATCGAAACGTACTTCAAGACTGGCTTTGGAAACCAAAAGGCTTATAATAGTTAAATGGTAAGGTTAGACCGAAAGCTAATGTTTAATATTTAGTCATCTAGCACTTATATGAACGAACTTCTGCACAAGAAAACTTTTTCAAAGCTGAATCAGATATTGAACCTTCTAGAGATTAAATGCTAACCATATAAAAAATACTTTTCTAAAACATTTATTTAATCTCGCAATCTTGAGGTTTTTCATGGGAAAGATTAATATTATTTTATAAGATTAAATGTTTAAAAAAAGCATTTTTGTGTGTCTATTATTTAATCTCTGAAACTTCAAACTCTGATTCAGTTTCGAAAAAGCTTTCTTATACATTCGTTCGTTCTCGTAAAGGACTAGACGACTAAACGTTAAATATTAATCTTCAGTCTAGTCTTATCATTTAATTTTTACTCGCCCTTATGATTCCAAGCCAGGTAATGAGTGCATTTCGAAAATTTAGAGAAATTGTTAAACTGTCATAAATCATATATGATTTATTATTATGATAGAGTTGAAAAGAAGGCACTTATTCAAGATCTAATATATTTGAAAGACTAACGAATTTTTTGACTCATAGGCTTCCAATAAATTAGTTGGATAAATAGATGAAGCATCTACTTAAAATTTTAAAGTCAATATATTGGCTACTGTTTCAAATAAAACTAAATCATTCATAACTATGATTAAAGTTAAATCTATTTTTCTATTTTAATAACTAGAATTTATAAGGCGGTAGATTAAATTACTGGAAAAAATATTAATTCAGTAAAAAACAGATGTTCCATTTAAAGATTTAGATTTAGAGCTAGTCTGGCATCAATTCTTAACTCGTGTTGCGTAACACACGAGTGCGTAGTTTTGAAATTCCTGTCGGTCAACCGTTCCCCTTTATATGTCTCTCGATCAATTTTCATATTATCGATTTCTCTCATCGACAAGACATTAAAGTTTATAATAATTATAAACTAATTTAAATTTTCAGCAACAATGAATTCGAAATTTCAAAATTTGCACCTTTCCCCGTATCATTGCACATCTATTTTTATTATTAACCTAGTCTTTATATTTTGTGAAGAATGCCATCAAATAGCTTTATTCTATCGAAAATATAACTTATTTATCCATTGGTATTTATATTATCTAATCTGATATCGACTGTTGAATAAAATGACTGCAGTATAGACATCTTATTAAAGAATAAATATAAAACTCGTAAATCATTCATAATTCGTAATCATTAAGTGTTGTCATCAGCAAAAGTGATAGCCTTTACCTCAATCATTATTTCATTATTAGAAATAGTCATGATTTATAAATTTTTCACCAACTAGTAAGAACTGCATTATAGTTATGACACCTTCAAAATTCAAATGCAAGGAGAATAGTTTGATTTGAATGGATATTCCTTTAATTCTTAAAGATTATTTGAGGAAAATTCTTTACAAATACCCAATAACTTATGTTAAATATTCGACTTGATTGAATTTATAGAATACTCGAGGTTTAGTTCCTCTTGTAAAATGATGAACTATTGAAATAAACTTTTCTATCTTTGACTAATCTTAATGAAAGAATAATAAAATTGTCAATCAATGTTGAAATAATTGAATGACTCACTAGAATAATAGTGAATCGCTATTTATTTGAACCCTTTCAACATTCTTATGGTGAACTGATACTAACTCTAACTTTGCCCTCAATTGATGTGAGAAACGAGTGATACAAATGCTGATGAGAATGACTTCATTCTCTACTTAATAAACTTTGTTCACACCTCACAAATTTTCGTTCCTTTTGGCTAAATAAATCTTCGCCTCAATCGAATTAGTTATAAAAAGCGGAAGAGAAAAGTTGTTTTCAGTGCATAAAACTGTACGTTCTTTGCATAATATTATTTGCTTCTATGTTTCTCTGAAACCAAATTTTTGTCTAACAGCTCTCAAATTTTGTGGTTTAGAGCTATTAAACTCAACGATATATTGATATTTAAACTAATTTAGTTTAACACAATTTTCTACTTAAATACGTGTACAGAAAATCAATGCTTGACAACGTACTAAAAGAAAACTTTTTTTGATGATTGCTCCCATTTACAACCAAAGCTAAAACATTTGATTATTGCTCAATTTAATCAGTTCTTCCCTATTAAAAATGCCAGTTTAAGCCTATTTGATACTATTTGCAATATAGTTGATGAGTTTTGTTCAATATTAAGTTCAATACCCCGTTTAGTGCCAGTATTAGCTGATCATGATTGTTTAACTAAGGATTAGGTACTTTAAAAGAACTAAGGCACTGAGAATTTCATAATCGAACTAAATATTTAAGCACGTGTAATAATAATTATGTAGTATCATAGTATGGAATATTACAATACTCAAGTCTATATCCAAAAATTAGGGAAATCGAAGATGGTTCCAAAAAAATTTTATAACTTTTATATTATTTAAATTGAAAGATCGATAGCTAATCCATGTTTTTTGCTTCCAATCTCACAAATCAAATTCCTTTTCACAAACGAATCGATGCTCGTCGAGCACATTGTAAAAATTCACATAAAACTGTTATAGATTTTTAGTTACAGTCTTCAATATTTAATGCTCGGATCAAAAGTTGTATTACAGCTATAACACATTATTTTTCAGTGCCATCTTGTAATTATTTATTACACAGTGAAAAATGAAAGAGCTCCTCAGTGACTATAGATTTTCCTCAACAGGACTGTATCCATGAAGATCGATTCAATATAACTAATCAGGAATGATGCATTTGAATCTGTTCACCAAGTTTTGACACAACCTAATATAAAGTCTAAGTCTTTTTGTATACAAAGCTAAAAGTATTGATATGTCTGTTCCAATGAATCCGAAATATTATCAATCCTGTTCAACAGTATAAATGCGATTTAGTTACAGTATGTAACAGTTTCTAATTTGCATGAATTGCTTGCATCAACAGATTTTCAGGTGAAAATTATCATATATTATAAATAATTTCCATGAAAAAACATTTCAAAGCAGTAAAAACCGCGCGATTTTTATAGCGCTGTAATTCTAGACTTAAATAAGAGAATAATTATCAATACTATATTAATAATTAACTATTCCGTATGAACTATTTCATTATTAAAATTGAGGATTCTTTACAAGTTTGCGAGAAATTCATCAAAAATTGGTGGAAAGTAAACCTACTTGTGAAAGTCTTCCAAATTTGAATTTCAAAGTCGAGAAACTTTATCGGCGACTCATAGAGATTTACTTTTATTCATAGCTATAAAGTCTTGCATTTCAAATGAATGATTGATCGCTTAACAAAACTGAAGCCACTTTGAATGCATTCATTTCTGCATTACTAAGCTGATACTAAAGTGAACATCAAGTTCAGGTCTGAATAGAAAAAATCATCAAATCCTCATTCAATTCATTGCAATAGAGGGTAAAGTATAAATAAGTCGGAACTTGTTCTATGATTTTTTGGCACTAATAACAAATTGATCTTTTAGTGAGTACTCAAAAGATCTTGTGTTATACCCATGACGGATGAATTCGTTTGTATTTAGCCTAAAATGAATGAGAAAATAGAAAAATGTGAGGCTTTGCTATCTTTTTAGATTAAAACATATTTTTTGCCATTATTTATAAGTTCCATAAAGAGATCTTAGTTTCTAAAGAATTGTTCTGTTGAAGCCGATTACAATTACTTTAGTTATTTATCGATTGATAATTGAACAATCAGAAGTTTCAATCGTCCCTGATGAAGCTGGTGAAAATTTCATTATTCATCGAAAGCTTAAATTCGAATCTAGGTTGCTTTGGTTAGGTATTAGTTTCTTGCTTTATCGATGTCATTCTTCCAATAATTGTATTATTAGTATATTATTTTCGTAACTAAGTGTTTAACGTTTTTAAATTTAAACACTTCAACTTTAACAGAATTTCGGAAGACTTTCAAACTACAGACTGTAATAGTAACACTTGAATCATTTTTATTCAGCTGTTATAAGAGAGTGGAGAGAGCATTTATTTGCAGAACAATGTCAATTTTTTCTCATCAAATAGAGATACATAACTAATTCTGAAAATTTCTGAAAAATTTTCTCGGTTAATGAAAAGAATTATTTCGGTTAACCTTGGCCAATAATGATTTTTTCGCTTTGAGTATCTTACGCACAGATATGAATGCTCTGATAAAAAACGTATCTCTTAAAGCATTGAAATGAGTAAAGCACACTTAAAGCTGCGTTTAGAAATGTTTATAAAAATATATTCCGTTCAAAGTTGAATATGAAGTTTATTAATTATAACGTGTAATTAAACATATATAGAATTTTATTATATGAATAAAGTATAAGCCGAGCTCAATGTTTAAAATAGAATCCGAAAAAGAGGTTAACTCGAGATAATTTTTTATTATCGGGACGTTTATATTCTGATAAAACCATATAATGACTCATTTACGTTTATATTTTCAGAAAATAATCACATGCAAATAATTTGTAGAAATAAATGTAGGATTATCAAAATTGCACTAAAATTCATTAGTTCTGATTGCTTTTATCTAAAATATATTGAGTGATTGCTTTGTGAACTACTTCGAAAGATTTAAAGCAGATATTTCATACATTCATTCTCTCCAGAATTGCACAATAATTTTAAGTTTCGAGATGAGTCAATTCGAATAAAATAGTATCGATAGCCAGATAAGTGTTGGGTATGCTGTCTATGAGTTCGGGAAATATTCCTTAACAAAATAGTTAATTAAGGACAAATAATTCGAAGAGTCAGTTGAACTAGAATTAAGAGACTTATTTTATTTTATTTAATTAAATATAAAATATAAAATATTTCCGTTTAAGATCTCTTTATTCAGAATTCATTTACAAAATGTGTTAAATAAAATATGGGTCTAATACTGCAATATACATATTTTAATCAAAACAGAAGACTTGAGTAGAATTCGGTTTTCAAGTGTTTTGGGAATCGATTGATTAATTGCATCGTTAGATATTTAATCAAAGTTTTGTTGAATAATCAAAGAGTTTTTCTTCGAGATTATCGGAAGCAATCTCTTTAACAGATATAAGAAAACTTTTGTTGGTTTTGAACGAGCGAAACGTATAATGAACACGAGTCACTTTTTCCATAACAAGCTTTTTAAGAATCAAACTTGTCTTAACTCTAGTTTTTTAACAACGATGGAAGAAACTTTTAAAGTACGAAAATTACTCAAATAAATCTTCATGAGTTCGAAATTTTCGAGAGACGATTACTAAATGGGGAGATCGCGTGTTTTCAGGAGCTGATTCTGATCATATCAACGTTGTCATAGTATCTTTCAAAAATGATGATAAAAATGTTGAGCTCCAGATATCTGGAAACATGGTCATCCGAATCCAGAACCTCGATTAGAGTATAAAGGAAGTCATTTGAAAAGTAATGGTTTTTAAGAATATCCGCTGTGCAATTTGAATCGAAATAGCTCTTGTTTATCGCACTACCAGAAAAAAACTAAATTATTCTAAACATCTCATTCCTCAATCAATTATTGCCAACAATATTAGTTTTATTTTGAGTTAGTTGAATGTTCTCTGAATACTGTAAGGCGGTTAACAAGTTCTTGATAGTAAAAAATGTTAGAACAAATATATTTGTTGTTTAGCTATATCAAGAATGAATTTCCTTTCAAGTAGTGAGCTGCGGATCGAAAGACTTGGGTATCGCTAACTTGAATGATAGTTCAGATACACTAACGTATGTGACTACTAGATCATATAGTATTCTCTTAACCTTGTTATCGAATAAAACACTGATATTAACGACAATCAAACTGGAAATAATATATTACACTAATATGCGTGACAGCAATTGATTGAGAATGAGATATTTAGAATATTTTCAATTTTTCTTCTAAAAGTACAAGAAACAGGAGCTATTTTGGTTCAAATTGCATGGTCAATATTCTTAAAAATCCATTACTTTTCATATTACCTCTTTTGTCCTCTTATTGAGATTTTGAGCTTTAGATATCTTCCAGATATCTGGAGCTTAGCATTTTTATTATCATTATTGAAGATACTATGACATGATACCCATATGGTCAGAATATTTTCAGAATCAACTCCAGAAGACACTCGGTCTCCCCTTCAGATTTTATTCGACGAAAGTCATATAAGGCTACATAAACCCGTGTTGTACCTTTAACTTTTATGATTTTGATGATCTTTCATCTTTGATTTTTGAGATAACATTTGAGAGCTTGACTAGTGTTTCAGCTTTTTATTTTGTTATATCTCATACTGTATAGCTTCCTAAACCATTTGATCTACAAATCTCTTTATGCGCATAAGTTTTTAAAATTAAAGATTCATAGAAATCATTCTGTTTACCACATTATTTAGGTACACTCAAAAGCATTATTATAAATTTAAACATTAAGTCAGATTTTAATCTAATACACCACAATGCTTTGCGTAGGGTAGAATTTGAATAAGCATTTTATATACTGTTGTTTGAAGCTTGATTTCATAAATTTTTAATAGTAAAGTTTAATTTTCAAAACTGATATGTAATAAAATCCCTCATCTCAAAGTTATGAATACAGTTGCACCAAAAACTTTCACAAACACTACATTATTGTAAAATATGTGTCAAGACCCTGAGAAAGGCTAGCGATATATTATACTTAAATAGTTATTTGAAACAAAAGTTAAAGGTGCAAATTAAAGTTGGTAGTTTAATCTAATCAAAGCATTACTCAAGTTTTAAAGATAAAAGTGTAAAAGATATTGAATCTTAAATAAAACTATAATTCAAAAACCTCAATTATAATTCATTAATTCACTAAAAGATTTTGAGCCTGATATTTTCCATTATCTCAATCTAAAATTACTTTCAGAAATTATACGATCGACTGTCGAATTGATTTGAACCTGAATTTAGACAAAAAATAGACAAGGCACCAGGGAATCAAATAAAATTCAGCAAATTTCTTACAAATACCTTTGCTTACATTATGGTTTTTGAGCTGCACTTCAAAAACTTCATGTTATCAACTTTTCCAAGACTGTAACAGAAAATATTAAAGTTTAATTAACTCACAAATTACGAAGTTGAGTACATTTATAGAAATTGAATTGTTAGTAAGCTCTTCAATCGTTATTTATAGCATCAACGAAACGCACTCGAAGTATCTCTTATTAGTAACTTTGAAATAATATTGAACTAAACTCACAAGTCCCAGTATATATTCCGATCAAATACAATGAGAGCATAAGAGCCATAACTACTCGAACATTGCTTTAACAAAAAAGGTTTAGACATTTGGCTAAAATGTTTGCCACGAACTCGATAGTGAAATAAATATGGAGAGAGTGCGCAAATCTATTTGAATGACAAGAAATGTAACTTTAATTCTACTAAACTGTACTTTTGTTCTTTTAGACTTTCGCCTAAAATGCCTTTAATACTGGTTATTTAGCTAAATTCAACTCAAATTCATTTTACACTTCAATGATTAATAGAATACACGATAAAATGAATTTTATTACGTATTCTGCTAAATAAAAGTAAATCCGATTAATTTATATGAAAATTATTCATTTACAATAAAAATCATGAATTCACTTATCAATAAATAAAAACCGTTCATTTCATAAAGCTTTAAGGATTATCTGATTTCACGTCTCTTCGACTCATTTCATATGAATATACTTCTATTTTCATAACTAATTAATTGAAGTACAAAATATTTCAGCGCTCGTATTAGGTGTGATGTGATTTTTAATACAAATTATATTTTAGTTAAATGATGTTTGCTCATGATTCCTATTCCGTATTAATTTTCTCATTTCGCTTATACACATGATTGAAGAAAAGCTCACTTTATATTAGCTCAAATTGAATTTAGTCACAAATTTATTAAGTATTAGACTCCGAAAACATGATAAACTCCTGATTTTTTTGGTAATTAATTTACGACACCATCAGAGTTAAACTTTCTCTAAGACTATCAAAATTTGTTTTCAGTAAACTTTCAATTTCTCGTTCATTTTTACGTGCGATAATTAGCATATGAGCAGTTTTCACCCTAAAAGTTACAAGACTTTAGAGATAATGAGTTAAGTACCAAACTGTTGAAAAATACCTTTCATTTGATTCAATGCGCGACATGTAAAAATTCGTTGCAAAGTTATCGAGACATAAGTAGATAAAGATTACATTTCATCTTAATTGACATCTAATTATATTTAATTAGTAACTTCTAACAATTAAATCAAAGGATTCTAGATAAAAATACTGTAATCACTTCATTAATTGGTCATTTGATATGAAAACTTCATGTTACTAAACAGGTCAGTTTGTAATTAATCGTAACGGTCTTGAAAGTAAGAGATTGTTGTTGTAAACCCCGTTCATTCAATCAAAATATAAGTTAGCATGAGTGAGTGAGTGGGCAGGAATTCTGATGGACTACAAAAATCTAAGATTGCATTAGATCAGGCATTCAATAAAATGCTTTCTGAATTCAATCTGATACAGTTTCTGAGACATGAATTTTTATCAATTTTTTTATGATGGAATCTATCGGCAAAAGTGCAACTTTAAAAGTTAATTATGGAAATATTATTTTTATCTTGTTAAAAATCAGTTCAAATAAAGAGTACGATAGGTACATGCTTTTAGAAAAATCTCAGCTGAGCTCAAAAGTCGAAAGTGAGTCAAAAATTTGATTAAATGCAACTTGTGTCCATAAATGAGGAACTTCAATGTAATCTTAAGGGAAAAAATATTTTTATATCCATTTTTCCACTCTTTGCAAGTTGTCAAATACGAATATAAGAATTTATAAGAATTCCTAATATGGCGATCCATTATTGTGGATACTCTGTAATTCGAACCTGAAATCCGAAATTCAATCTTACGTCATTGTGTGACATGTAGCTTAACTTTGAAGTTACTTCTGAGTGAAAATAGAAAAAATTATCTGCGTCTCTCTATATGTGTTTTCACAAACTGAATATTTGATTCTGATTTGAAGCATCAATTAAACTTTTGATTCGCTTACGATTCTTGAGCCCAATTGAGATTTTTCCAAAACATGTGCCTATCACACTATTTGGTTGAGTCAATTTTAAATAAAATAAAAACAACAATTTTGGTAATTAACTTTTAGATTTGCATTTTTTCGGTAGATTATATTTATAAAAAAAAATTAGTAAAAAATCCACATCTAAACTGTTGATAAAACTTTCTAATAGTTTTTCTGAAATTTTTGACCATATTGAGAATACTTGAAGCTTACCAGAATCTGCTGCCACTCATCACTAACGAATACCTAATTTCAATATTGATGCTCTAACTTGATTGGAAAAGAGCGCCATTTACAATAATCGCTTTAATTTCAAGTCAATTTAAGCCTGTTATGAGCTAACAATTCACCGAAGCAAATATTTACAAGTTTTTACCAACTCAATTATTGTTTTGTGATATGGAAATACTGATCATTTTCTTCTTTAAAAGCTTATCACTATTTCCTGAAATATTCAAACAAGAAATGCACATCATAATAGCAATCAATAACCCTTAAACCAAACGACCTATCAACAAAGATGTGATTATAAAATAGAAAATAAAATTGAAAATGACTTCTTAATAGAAGCTGATGTGAGAGAAGTCGAAGGAATGAATAATATTTTTCTTTCATTCTGAGCGATAAAGTGATCGCTAATCGAAAATAAATCAAGTCTTTGCTCATCATTTGCACACTTTTAGAGATGCTGTTATTGATCAATAGCTCTGATGATAACTGTATATAACAGAACACAGCCAGGAACAGAGGAAAAAATAGTGGACTCCAATATTACGTCAAGTCTTAGGGCTAACAATCTGTCGGTCTATCAAATACAGTATTGAATTATTCTGATAGCGACATCGATACTATGGCATATTCTAGTTTTCTATCCATTAAGTGTTTAGTCATCTCAAGGGAAAGACCTTTTTATGCTTTAGTGAAGATTTGTTTCATTTCAATGCTATCCAGTCTATCATTTATATCTTGCCCCGACTTCGTATCAAAGAAGACTTCGAGCCATATTAAGAGCCATAGCATGAATATGAAGAAAAATTGAATTCCAATAACCGCACGTCAAATGCATGTTATAAATTGTTAGGCACTAGCGGTTCCAAATACCTTTTCTATTATCAACTCAAAATAGGATATTTCTCATAAACAATGTATATGATGTCAAAAAAGTTGCCAGACAGGTATTAATCAAATTAATAACTAATCATTCGAATTTCAAGTAATTATTTGACCAAAGTGAAACTTTAACGTTATTTCTTTATTAAACAAGTTAAAACTTTTGAATATTATGCATTTTTGTGGATCTTTCAAATTGAGGCCTAGAATATAATGACAAATACTATAAATATGTTGACGATATGGACTCATCTCATTTATGGTCTAGATCCGAAACCATAGCAAAGGATAGCATTATTATTATTAAACCCATTTATTAGATTGAATTAATCTATTACTTAATAAGATTGTCCGTTTATAACTTGTTAGATACGTCTGCCAAAGAACTTTTATGTAACACAATCGATAGCTTATAATAAGTTTCACGTTTAGAACTGACACTAAATCTTTTAAGGCTTTCCTTTGAATAATAGCACACAACTTCTTTATTGATATAATCTCATATCAGATTTAAGATTCATACAAGTTTTATCATTGGCTTGCACGTAAACCTTTGTCAACATAACCATCAAAACCAAACTTTTTATGGAATTATACGCTTCTTATTTAGTTTTGCTGTCTCCTAATGGGACCAAACTTTTTTCGCCTTCATTCTTACATTCAAAGTAAAGATTGATTCTTTCAAATATCTGGTACGAGGAACATTCAAAACTTCAAATCTGAAATCATTATTTTGAAAGTCATACGCAAAACATTACTTTTAAGTCAAAATCAGCAAGGATTTTAGAAAAACGCAAAGTTTGCACTTCATAAAAAATACATAAATCAGTCAAAAAATAAACGCAAGAATATCTCGCAGAATATTTATCATTGATAAATATCTCTAAAGTATAAACCAAATTTTTAGAAACATTTTCAAATACTGAAATGCTCACACAGTATTTTGCCAGTAACTGATTAAAAATTATTTACTTGATATAAAAGTTTAAGAAACATATGATTTCAAAAGTAATGTATCGTAAAAATCTCATATTTATATGATTGATACTGACGTGAAAGGCTTGACAAACTATCAATTTGTGTCAGAATTCTGTAAACTTTAAACTATGGCTGAATGACCAACTTTTAAGTAGTTATAGTTATCATAGGAATCGATTCAAATACCTAACGACACTAATGTTCCCTCGAAAAAATTGATTATTGCCTTATATTAAGCCTGAAAGTGTTTTATGGTTGAGAAAATAAATCAAATTTATTATTTAAATTGAATAAACTTAATGCGTGCTTGACTTTCAAACTTAATTTAAGGTTAAAATTGAATTTGATGGATTTAAAGCAACAGAAATTCAACAGTCTTCTCCTTTGATAAGACTTCACGAAAAAATGTTTGCTTTCATTATTTCATTAAATAAAGTTCAGATTTTTTTGTTTCATTCTCACCTAAATTGATTTTAGTCACTGAGGCAAGTATAATCACAAGAATCGAGAATACTGTTTGAATACTGTTTGATTAAGTCTATGCAAATTTTTTATTTCTTTTTCTGTTCACTTATGAATTTTGTAATCAATTTTCTATGAAACTTAATCATTACTGATGGACACTATACTATATGGTCTCATGCGTATAATTCATAAGACGGTTAAACGTGCTCATATCGGACAGTATGTTTAATCTGATTGACTATTTGATAAGCTTCTAATGAAGCATATTATTCTAGAAGAAAGATCTTTAAGTAAAACTTCTTTGTTAACGCTATTTTTTCAGTCATACGAGTAATTGAGATCCACAGATGCAGTGAAACCTCCATAAGTTGAATACTCTCTATGTTAGAAACCCTCTATAAGTTAAACGCAAACTAAAGACCCGATTCATTTCCATAGCATTGCACTACAAAATATATTCTGCAAGTTAAAGACCTCTTTATATTAAAGTTAAGAACCCCTTTTAAGGGTTCAATACTATCCATAGCATCTCTATATCATAAACATTTTTCAAAACACAATTCGCGTAAAACATTACTAACATTAAAAACATAGTATTCTTAGAATTGGATGGCAATTAATTAAAAGTATTACAATTTGTATCTAATTTGATCTATTATAATGTCGAGAAAATATAAACTCAATGAATTGCCAGTTGAAAGAGTTGAATTATTAAATAGACGTTGATCGGGTGAAAAAGTTGATAAATTGGCAAACGATTAGGCGATATTTGAGGGTGCGGTTTCTAATATTTTCAAGAATCGGGGAAACTTCTTAAACGAGTTGAACACTTGCAGTAATGAAGTGAAACGAATAAGAAAAATAAATGTTTTTGAGTGCATATTCTATATCTTAAAATCCTCTTTAATTTAAAGCTAAATTCTGGTCCCAAACGGCTTTAACTTATGGAGGTTTGCTCTGTAATTCCATTTCTATAGATCCTTATGCTGTCAGGTCAGGTCACTAGATTTCATAGCGTTTCTTCCGAGACCTATACTGTGACGCTTAAATACCAAAGAAAGAACCAAAAGGCGTTTTGTTAAATTTTCGAAATTCTCACAAAAACAAAGTACCAAGTACTCGATCTTCGAAAAAATTGCTCGATTTCGGTACTGAACTGTGAATATGAGACTTTTGTCTACTATAAAAACTACAGTAGTTTCACATGTTTATCAACTCTTGAATACTCAAACTTTTGGTTGTAAGCAAACAAATGAAATTGGCCCTTTCGATTTTTATTATCTTCCTTTCATTCACAAAAAACACATACAAATACTCGTAGTGGACAAAATTGAATCCATAACCGACTTCATAGATACCACCCATCGACTGCAAAAATAATTTCATGATATGAATAATAAGTTTGATTAACAAAAAGATTCCCAAAAATTGTCCTTCAATTGGGCATAAAAGTTTCTGTAATCTTATGGGTTGATTGAGTTGGAGTTGAGTTTTACTTCTATAATCTTTTTCTATGATGAATATAAAGCAAGAGTAAATTTGATTTATATTGTATCGCAAATTTCGCACCAATTGACATGTCAGGAGAAATTCAATTGCCTGAGGAAGTGATTGATTGAAAGAGATTAGCAGAAAGTTATTTCAAATATTAGACTTGATTTTGAAATATCACTCTTTCTAAAGAGTAAGAGTTGGAATACAAGAGACTTTTTCTATCCTTTGGATTTAATTTTATTTTTTCAGGCAAACACTTAAGACCTCTTTTTAGGATGACAATTTCCCAAACCTGTCAAACAAATGCTTCTGAAACATTTCAGATTTAAATATTAAAAATCTGATTGCAAAATATTTATATAAAATTCTCTTTCTATAGAAATATTTTTCTTTTCAAGATTTTACAAAAGTTTAAATACTTAGAAAAATTGTTTGGAGCTTCGCGTGATTTATGTGTTTTTGAAGATATAGTCTATTGAATGTGAGATAGATTGTCGAGATTTTCTAGTAATGGCCATTTTTTGTCAACATTTTATAGTTATTCGCTTTGGGAAAGTTTATAATAAAAATACACATAACTTTAAAAACTAGTATTTCTCATATAAATAAACATCTCACGAAAAAAAAGTATTATTGCTCGTAACAATAAAAGTATTTTCTGTTGGCTATCGATCTCGAACTCTACTCTTCAGTAGAAACTTGCCTTAATAGTGGTCTCTCTAAATAAGACAGAATATCTTGAACAGAAGCCAAAACAGACAAACGTGCACACGAGTCACTCTTTGTTTGGCTCAGCTATGCATTTGTCCACTACTGATGACAAATATCATGATTACGGTCTACTTTTGCTTCAATCATATCCTATTATTGATAGAGTTTTAGTTACATAACTATCATATTATTTTATTGCACTAGTTTAACAAATGCTTCTAATAATCATCTGTTATATAAAGTAAAATCTATTTTCTTTCATTACTGTTTTCCTCCTGAATTTCATGTATTATTAAGCTTTTCTCCTATTTAATGAATCTGTATCTTTCGGTTGAATAAGAATTAGAGACTAATCAGAGATGATCTGTGACAAAGCGTTAGAGGATTTCACTGTTCAGTTTTGGGGTTTGAGAGCAAATGTGTTTAAGTTTGTCTTTATTGGATTCTAGTCAAAGAAGCATAAGTGTGATTCAAGAGTCAGAACAGTGTCACATCAGCTCTTGATACTTATGATACTTTTGTCTAATCAGTTTTCCAACAAATTTTGTTTAACTTGTGTTTTAACTAAATAAATAATTTGAATAAAAGGGTTTTCTAGTTTTATTAAACTAACCTTAAACGTCGAAACATTTTAAAACTTTTCTCTAGAATACTTCTTGCATTTTATAGAACATCTTATTGACTAAAGAAACAGAAGTTTTTATCATAATATTTGCATTTTTAACATTTTGGTATTATTACTAAGTCTATTATCCATTATTTATCCTAGATTTTTGTCACATAATTCTGAGAAGTATTCAAACATTTTTTTCAGTATATAATTCAAGACGTAAGTCATGTAATTAAAGATTATGAAAAATGACGGATAAGTTCTTTGTTTATTAAACCTTATCATTTCTTATATTGTGATAGAAACTATTTTCAAAATATGTGTTATAGTGTTAAATGATGTATGACTTTTATGATGAATAAAGATAAACGTATTTATATTTATAAATATTATTTATAAACATTAGGTTTCCTAAACTGCTAAAAAATGCAAATTATTTGTTAATTGATAAAGTTTTGAATTAGTGTAACTGCACATTTTAGTGCGACGCGTACTTTAACTATTAGAAGTCTCGCTAACAACTAGATCTAGTTACAACTGTAATTAAATTATGTCCATCATTATTTTTCAACCAGAATCATTTTGAAAATGCGTGCTAACACGCTCTCAACTGAACCTGAAAAACATTATTACCAAACGTATAAAAATGACAGACCCTGAAAAGTAGTAAAGAAAAAATTTAAAGTAAAATATCTATTGAATCAAACACAAGACTAGTAAACAGAGCGGATTAAACAAATACTGTCACATTGTGCTGACAATCAAGCGTTTGTAAAACTGAATGCACTTTGACAAATAAGATTTAGGATCGCCCCATTAAATCTTAGTTTTAACAAAAATTCGATGCAGCATCTGTTTTTGCAAATTCAAATATTACTTGGCTGTAAATTTAACTTTTATACCAGGTATGAGGCAGTTTTTGACACCTTCTTATTCATGAAACCAAATCAAGATCCAGTAATTGTCTCAATAAGCTATCGTTTCTGCAATTTTCAGTTAACTTGCATTCCTGCTTCAACCGTTTACGACTAAACTTTCTTATTACTCTTTCATTTGTTGGTTTTGTTTCCATAACCGAACGGAAACTCAAGTGTAATCATGGAGTAAAGAAGAACACCTAAACTAAAACAATCAGAAACTATAGGATTGTAGGTCTTGATTTCAATCTCGATCCTAGTCAGTATAGCTTGAGGCCAAAGATATTCACAAGTCTCACAAAAGATCTAGTCATCAAAACCTCTCCATTTGAACCGATCGAAGAGAGCTCTCCATTTGAGAGCTTAAAAGAAATCGGTTAACTTTATGATACTACTATGTATCAGTATATTATATAGTTTCATATCTCTCTCTACGATTCCTCCCGAGTGCAAATAATTTACTGGTTTAACAATCTGTGAAAGCCATTTGTTAAACTTAACTTTAACTGAATTTGAACCCATCTCAAGTATTGTAATCAGATCTCTGTTATCGGTAAAATCAGTGATTATTAAAATACATTAGTCATTGTATTGAATAATTCGATTAGTTGTAGTTTTGAATTCGTGGTTAACAGTAGAAAAGATATTGATTTCCAGTCAATGTTTATACATAATAATATCCTATAGCTCTGTCAATTTGATGACTTTGATCACATTGTCTGATATGGTTCTGTAAATACTAGCAAAATACTATTTCCTAAAGATGATTCTGAAGTAAACCCTTCATCTTTCAAGTGTACGATTACCCCATTCGGCAATCCATTGATCCACTCAAGTTTTTGCACAACAGTTAAAATATTTTAAATTATAAACTGATTCATTTCTTATTGTGAATCAAATAATTATTTTTGTATCCTATAGATAATTAGCTTAATGTGAACCAATTTTTTAAATCATTCAATTTTAATATTTAACCAATCAAAGTATTTATAAAATAGAAAATTTCGCACATTATTGCTTACATTATTCTTAAATATATATGAAATAAACATTCATTTTCAAGGTTATGGAAAGTAATTGTCTTCAAGAATTGGGCAAAAGTTAAAATTAAATGCTAAAGATAAAAACTTAGAAAACGATTAACTATTTTGTGTTACAAAAATAGTATTGTAAAATAATTTAAATTTAAAAATTATCATTCTCTACTAAGATATTGTTGTGTTTGATCAAAGTATTAAATTTAAAATGAATACTCCAAACATTTATAGATAGATTATTTCAATAAATTCATTTTATTAAATAGAATTACTTTTTAAACCATAGATGAGGTAGTATTTGACAGCTTCTTATTATTGAGTTTACATCAGGATTCAATAATTGTTTTAGTAAACTAAATCAATTTTCGTTATTTTTCAAATTTTCAGGTAATTTCCAATTTTCATTATACACATCACTTTTCAATTTCTTTAATTCCTCACAAGTTCTCAATTCGGGACCTGAACCAAATGCAAATTCAAGAGAAATCATTGTATATAAAAGTATACCTAAACTAAAACAATCAAACATCAATGGATTGTAAGCTTCTAATTGAGATAAGGATTCAGGTGATCCATATTCCAAAGTACCGCACAATGACCTCGACTTTAACATCTGACCACTTGAATCAATTGAAATTCAAGCATAATTGAAATCTGATAACTTTGAGATATTATTATTATGAGTACATTATCTGATTTTATGTCTCTGTGTGAGATACCTCTCGAGTGAAGATAATCAACTGCTGACACTATCTTTGAGAGACACTCCTTAACTCTATTGTCTCCTAAATGTTTTGCCTCTTCCATAATTCGGATGAGATGACCTCCATCTGCATAATCATTGACTATGAAAACATATTTGCTTTGGTGTTCTATAACACGATGTATTTTAATAATGTTTTGATGACAAATACTGTGAGATATACTGATTTCTTGTGACAAATATTTTTGTCTAACGAGATCTGTTTGTATGACTTTGATGGCCAGTATTTGATTATTATTAGACTTAGCCTTATATACAGTAGAAGTACTGCCTCTATTGATATAATGTTCGATAGTATAACTTTTCTGTTGCAAAATTTCTTTTACCTCATCCGATAATTTGGCTTTTTGCACCATTCTATCATTGATCAAAATTGTTCAGAATATGAAAGATTTTTATATTGCTGATAAAACTCACAAATACATTGTTCTTTAAACATCAACAGATTTCTAAACTAGGTTTTTATTTGCTTTGAGCTGCTTTCGCGTCTAATTAGATTTTTTAAACGAAGTTAATTTCTATTTAAATAAACATAATTTTAATTTTGTGTTGAGATGTTCCCATATTGTTGTGAATCTCGCTCAACTTCAAACTAAGTTAAATTTCAACAATACAAATGAAGATCTACCTAAACTTGAACTTATAAACTTATTCTTGAGCATGATCCCTAACAACACAGTGATTATTTAGTGGTGAATACTCAAAATACTTAATTACATAATAAAATGAAACATTTAATCGCTAAAAATTTTGCTGCATCTTACAAAAA
This sequence comes from Archegozetes longisetosus, assembly GCA_018873245.2. Classification (NCBI taxonomy): domain Eukaryota; kingdom Metazoa; phylum Arthropoda; class Arachnida; order Sarcoptiformes; family Trhypochthoniidae; genus Archegozetes; species Archegozetes longisetosus. Next base: position 1,611,767 of record JAEMBT020000006.1, read on the forward strand.
ATGCAGACCAATCATATTCATATGATTTCATTTATGTATTGAATGATAGATCAGTTTCAAATTAGCTAATTCTTGAGAGGCATGTTTTTCAGTACTTTCTATCAGATTTAGGAATATTTTTATCACATCAATGATGTGTCATGCGATGTCCAAAAATCTTACTTAAAAATGATGACCATCAGTTGTCTAGAAATATGTGCAGGATCATTAACCTAAAATCGATACTACTCCCAAGAGATAAAACTTTTCTGTTTTCGTGCTTATCAAAATGGATTAACTATACGAATGCATAAGGAAAAACGCATTAACTCAATATGTAATATCAATAAGTTATTTAGTTAGTTCATAGAATAAATTACAAAAATAGTGCTTGAAGAGTACACATAATTCTAATTTATAATAAATGCTGAAAGTGTCCGCCGTTTTGATCTAAGCAAAGTACTACTCTTCGAATCATATTATTGGAAGTTCTGGTCAAACCTAAATTCTTCCTCGAAAGCTTTCTGAACTTGTTTATAAGATTCTAATTCAAAATATTTTTAGATAATAAATGTTCGCTCAACTGTTGTGAACACCATTTTAGTGTCTTTCATTTCTTATCTTTGACTTATGTTTAATCAAAATTCAAATTAGGGTTTTTCTGATGTTGATCATTTAATAAAACTTTTCTTCAAAAAAGTACGAATAAGAAAAGTTTGAGTGTTCAGTTAGGTTCAGTTTTGAGTTAACAGTCCTGTACATTCGAAAAGTCATTTCAAAGCTATTTAAGCTATTTGATTGCTAATGATTTTTGTACAATAAAAATTTTAGAAACTCAAGATTACTGCGAATTTTAAAATCATCTAAGCTATTAATGTAGTGTTACAAGTTTTCATGTAATTTGTGACTGTTTGGATTGCATTAAATCCTGGACAAGCCAATAAAACCTAATAGAGGATATTTAGTATTAAATGTTCTGTACCCATGAAACTTGTGATACGATTGATTTATTATAATACATTTCTTCTAACCTTAAACTCTGGTTAGGACTCGAATGGATAAGAAATTTTTGAATGGGTATAATATCTGTGGCAAATGGCAGTCAGCATTTCAAATTAAGATTCTTGGATATCGTATCACGTGCTATTGATATGATAGAAATATTTGCGGCATCTGGTGGTAAACACAGTAAGGCGTACCATTTTAGTATACTTTAATATTATAAATAAGAGTTGAAGAGTACGATAGTGATCACGCAGTTCTATGTTTAACGGGTGCTTTAATATTAAACTAACAATTTTTCAGTTATAATTTATAACAGTAGATATTCAAGCTTGACGTGTAGTAAAATTAATAGAATAACAGGATGGTAGTCAAAACTACCCAGTATTGCGATAATCATCAGTGATGTTATTCAAATTAAGGATTTTAGAAACATAGGTATAAAGCCGTGTGTTGCCATCATTTGAAGTGTTATTCAATTTTATGATTAATAACTTTGTTTTATAATAACTGAGGAGAAATCTTGAGTAAGCGGCAATGGCACCAAAGCCTTGTATTGAAAACATCCCACTGGTCGATCCGACAAAGAAACCGGTCAGAGTGAGATTCCGTCTGAAGAACGAACATCTTTTGGCTTGCAGTCAACTCGTTCCTAGATCTGGATTTAGGTGAAACAGCAAACTAATCGCATTGAATACGAACCAAAATGGAGCGATTTATCTCAATAACATCACAATTAAGTGCTCATCACAGGCTTTCAAGTTGTCAGCCACTGAATCTGTTGTGTCGTAAAACTGTCGACAAAGCGGTCGATGAGAATATATCGCACGGAAAACTGTTTTATGACTTAAAACCAGTTTATGACGGGTCAAAAGTATGTTTACTTGTGGTACGATTATCGGTAACTACGTAAAGACGACCAGAATCATTTTCAAGGTCATTGACGGTAATTACACGGACTCACAGTTCGCGGTCAACACTATTAGTTTTCACGAACTGAGTTTTCGATAAGAGAACAAATGCGATTTCATTTGAAGCCTCTAATGTAAGTTTTCTGTCAGGGATCCGTTATGACCAAAATACTGATCACTACCTCTACTCCCTAGATATTTCGACGACCATCGCAACAGTATTAGAGTCGGAAGCAGTTGGCATGCACTATCTGTCAATCTATATCCCGATGTATTGGCGGCGTGCAATTATCAATCGGTTGATCGTGCATTTCATTCTATATCAACTATTCGACCGAAGAGTTTATGCCCGCACTACTTCCGTTTAAAATGTGCAAACTAATGATAAGACCAAAATGGAATTATTTCTGCTTATTAGCGACTGACCAGCATTTCAATCAAAAAGTTTCACTAAAGCAGGCAACTGGAATGATTTTCATCTGTGTCTCAGCTCGACTAAAAGAGCATTTCGATATCAATAAAAGGTGGCCTAAGTTCTCGAGATTTTGGCTTTATTGAAAAACTATTTATAGAAGAGTTTAGTGTCGAAATATGTGTTCAACTGATCTCTCTGAATTCTCGCATTCTTAATACTCTGACTTTTGTAAAAGAAGGACAAACATTGCATACCAAAAGATAGCGAGTGGAGAAATGGTCAGTTCTAAAAATATTGTTCATATCAGAAAGTAGAAATTGGTATGGTTAATTTGGCGGTTTGTAACTAATTTTCAACACATAAATGTTCATTAAACATTTGTGTAATTATATTGTTTATTAACATTTAATATAGGATTTTTAACAGTGATCGGTTAAGAACGCTATAACTGCAATTTGAGTTTTATAGAAATCGTGAGTCAACTTTGTTCGATTAGTTTGATAAGTTAGATAGGTAAAAGTTAGAATCTCATTCCGATCTTTACTCAAAAATTAATTCAAGCCTTACCCTTGAGTTTGATATAAGTCTGATCCAGTTTGCAAGGGGGTAAGGGAGTCAAATAGCTTTTGAAAACTTTGATTTCTCCATAGACTCCATTATTAAAAAAGCAAGAAAAATTCTTTTATTCTCAAACTATACATAATTAGGATTTAATATTTTTCATATCATGAGACCATCCAAGGGGGTTGTATTGGTAAACTCAAATCGCCTCGCCCAGTTACATATCAAAGTTCCCCTCCTCCTTTAATGCGTAGTTTGCATATATGAGAACATTCGCAAACAATGAATGAAAATGTTTTTGATGATCAAGAATTTGATTTTCTTATTAAAAGAAGAATATATAGTGATAATAATGATGATGAAGAAGTTGAACAGCCAAGAAAAAAGAAAAAATCAATACTAAAATAGTTGCCTCTGATCCCAAATTATCAAAAATTAGCACACAAGCGGTCTTTTCATGAAAGTTGTGCTTTATTACCTAGTGATCTACAAATTGGCCAATTAAATGGATTTCGGATATTCAGTTACTTCTTTTCTGATAAAATCCTAAACGAATTTGTAGAAAATAGTAATACTTATGCATTATTAAAGGTATCAGAAGTTGAAAATTGGAGGCCTATTACATTGAGTGAATTTAAAATATGGTTAGGAATTTTAATATACACGGGAATTATCAGATCGAAATCACTGGATTTATTCTGGAACAGGTCAGAAGAGTGGCCTACTCATAGCATAACTAATTTCATGACAAAGTGGCGTTTCAAACAAATAGAGATATATTCATATAACTAATGCAGAAGTAACCTCATGGTTTTTCAAAATTGCTCTACTGGTAGAACACATTAAATATGTTTCCAAAAAAACTTTATTTACTGAAAAATTCAGTTGCTGTTGATGAAATGATGGTACGATTTTTTGGTGGAAGTCACACACAGTAAGAATGAAAAATAAGCCCACATCCGAAGGCTATAAAATTTACACTTTATGATACTGGTTATACTTATACATTTTCATATTATTCACGGATTTCTGGCGATCAAAACGAGTTAGTTAAAGGTTTAACAAAAGTTGGTTCAATAGTTTACAATCTTGTGAAAGAAATACCAACAAATAGGTCATTCAATATTTATATGGATAATTATTTTTCAAGTATTTCACTATTTAATAAACTTAAAGAGAATGGATTCGGAGCTTGCAGTACTGTTAGAACCAATACTTTAGGATTCCCCAAACAATTACGTATTACCAAACCAATAAAATTTGACTGGAACACTTTGAGTGGTATTGTTGAAGATAATGTCCTTTGCTTACTATGGATAGATAATGGACCTGTTACTATGCTATCAGCAATTCAACAAATTATAGGTAATAATTGGTTTGTAGAAAGATTAAGAAAAAGAGCCCGAGAAAAAAGCATTAATGCTGAAAAAGTGCGTGAAACCTTTAATGACCAAAATACGAAACTAATTAATATTCCAAAAGTTATTGATGATTATAATCACTACATGAATTCTGTCGACTTAGCTGATCAAATGAGAGCATCGTACTGCTTGAACCTTATGGTGAGGAGAACATGGGTTCCGTTATTTTTGGTGGCTTATTGATATTTTAATTGTCAATTCATATCTTATTTTAAGGAATTCTGGTATTGAAATATCTCACATGGATTTTAGAATGAACTTAACATGGGATAGTCAAACAAGGAAACCAAATATCAAAACAAAGAACATTGTCGGAAAGTCTATGGGATTCTGCCTAATTTGGCACTCGGGATCTGATGATATATTTTAATAGAGGTCATCAGCCTGATCAAAATTGCCAATGGACCCACCTTCGTACAACTTATAGTTTAAGCGTTAGATGGGGTTGAAGTTTAAATTGGGATAAAATGTAGATTTATTCGGTGGATATTAAAGATATCAAAAAATAGTTTTCATATTTGTAGTCAGCGTTAAATTCTGCATCGAAACCATACATCATATATTCAAAAATCTTAAAATCAAAAAATCGAAAAATTCGACACAGAAAAAATTTGATTTGATATTCGGATTCAGCGTTAAAAAATACATATCGACAGTTCTGTGGTATCTCGGGTATGCACGACATCTGCCCGAGATTCCAATTCCTGCAGAATTTCTGAATGATATCTGCGCGGATTTGGAGGAACAAGAGTAAGCCTCGGTGGCGACTACAATGGGGAGTCCGGTGGGGGTGGAGGGTGGGGTCCCCACCAAAATATTACATTTTAGATCGTGATTAAATATGTTATCATATATTAAAAAATATATGATAGGCAGGGTTCGGCAATGTTCTTTAACAAGAGCTTCAAACCTGAAAACTAAACTAAATCTAATTATAGTTAAAAACTCGTTTGTCACCAAAAACTTTTGTCTTCCTGAGAAACGATTTGCATCTGGACCACATTTGCCACAATATAAAGATAGTAGACAGAAATGCGTACTTTATAGATATAAATTTGCGAACCGAAGATTTGACTCAACTGCAAGTAAAACATATTCCTCTTGTCAAACATGTGAACTTCCTCTATATATCAACAAAAATCGTAATTGTTTTGCAGAATTCCACAAGAATTAATCCAGTTCTATTACGTTTTCAATAGGACACATAAATTGTAATAATTTAGCATAGTTAAAGATTTTTTAAAAATAAAGTTGTGTTCTGTATAAAAAATTTTAAATTCGGACCATATATGGTTTGATTTTTCATTTCTACTAAGGGATATCTTATCAAATAAACAAGTTTAGGATAAAAAATTCATACTTCTTTTAGTGATATATTTATAGAGTGTGGTGGGCCTGGAGGGCGTATTTGGGGTTCAGGCTCGTTTCTCCAGATTAGTGAATTATTAGGCACTAAAACTATTTATTCAATACTAGTAAATAAGTTAATGATTAGGCAGGAGCTGAGTCAGCCCAACCAACCACTAAGCACAAAACCAGAAAAGTTACTATTAGTTATGTTTATACAAATCTTAAATATATAACAAAATATATGTCAACTCAAAGCAAGAGTTGCAAAAGTACAAAAAGTGACTCGATTTAAGTTGAATAGAGTTGTGAACTGACTTTTAGGTCAGGTTCAACTCAATAGACATGGTTTAAATTAACTTAAACTTTATAAGTTTACGAGAAAAAAACATGCGTACATCTCATGCAAACAGCAGTGATTTTTTGAGGAAATCAAGTATTTCAAAAGACTTAAAGGTCTTAAAATAGTATTTTTAAATATAAGGAGTTTAGCTAAATACTTCATTGAGATTGAAGTGTTTTTAAATTAGTTTAATATTGATATTTTATGCTTATCATAAACGTGGCTCTCAAGTAAACACAGCGATCATGAATTTAGCATAAATTATGACTTATAGAAGTGTGATCGCGTCCATTTTGGTGGTGGAGGCGTCATCATCTATACAAAGAAGTCTATGACAATCAAATATGAAATTTTGGACAAAAGCCCAAACATTGAATACGATTTGATTGTTCTGAAGGTTATTCAATGTCATTGTAAACACTTTTTCGTCGGCTGTTTATATAGACCTCCAAATTTAAAGTCAGAATCTGATCAAAAACTGCTCGAATTTTTGAATGAGTTATCTTTTCAAGAACTTATAATTGGAGGTGACTTCGACATTGATTTTTTAGATAGAAAGAATAAAATTTGGTTTGAAAATTTCAATGATTTAGGACTTGAACAAATGATTTGTATTCCAACACGTATTGTTGAAAATAGCAGTTCTTGTATTGACCACATATATGTCAATCACCAAATTCACATCTGCGGTAGGGAAACTCTTCCTATCGATATCAGTGATCATAAACCTGTTTTCATTGCGCGCAAAATTAATTTCCAGAAATATTTCAGAATTAATGAACACAATGTCATAAAATATAGAGATTCGAGAAACCTTGATAAAAATGAATTCAACAGTCACTTCAATGAAGTCTTGCGATTTTCACACCACGCGTGATATCAATAGATCGGTTGAAAGTTTCTCAAAGAGTTGAATCTCTTTATGATCAATATGTACCACAAAAGACAATAAGGATTAAATCAAATATGAGAATCCCTTTCATGAATAGACATGTTCTTAAGCTCATGAAAGACAGGGATAAAGTGAAACAATTTTGATCGATTAAAAAAGAGAAATATTAATATTCCACAACTTTTCGATGAATATTAAAACTACGAAATGAAGTGAACATCAAATTAAGGAAATTAAAGAAACTCTGGTATGAAAAAAGAATAGAAGAAAGTGGTAATAATTCTGGAGAATTATGAAAAATATTGTCAGAGGTTGTTGAAACAAAGAAATCTGCTTAAAGCGATACAAAAGACAGTGAACTAGATGTCAATGTTCTCAATGATCACTTCATATTGTAATAACGTCTTAGTTTCCTAATTAGACCTATATCATAATATTTTTGTAATAACCTATATTTCTAAACTCTAATTCTCATAACTCACCTTATATGTCAACATTTATTACTGACTTAAAGATTACTTTCTTATTTGTACAAAAGAAATCTTCACATGCTTGTCTCAACTGTAAAAGTTATGAAGACAGCTGATAGTAAGCATATTTCATCTCTTAAAACCTACCTAAGTATGTCCTAAATATACAATTTTCCAATCATAGCTAAATGTGCTATTAACCTTGTAAGATTTAACCTATCGTTGTAAAATATTTTTCAACTTAACCCGCCTATTGTTCCTATAAAATGTCGTGTTTTTCCTAAATTTTTCGCTCTTCTTCCAGTGTTAAAAATCCTGTGAAATCTTATGTAATTTGTGGTTATGTTAAATAAAGTGCTATATTTTAAAAATTGATTTCGTACACGCTCCTATCAAAGATCCAGACTTTACAATATCAACTCCATTGACTTTATTGCAGAATTTTTCAGATGAAATAAATTTGAATGATTTAAATCCGGTCACAAAAAACACTTTTTCTCTTCCAGCTGTCACCGAGAAGAAAGTTAGTGAAAGTATTGCCAAACTTGATATCAAGAAAGCTGTAAGCTGCGATTGCATCCCATCTGAACTGCTTAAGATCTCATCAATTGTTTTTGTGCCAATCATCACATTACTGATCAAATTAACGTTTTCTAGTCTATTTCTTCACTGTGGAAAACAGCATCAGTCAAAGCTCTTTACAAAAGTGGCAAAAAATCTGATTTTTCAAATTATCGACCAATATCTATATTGCCTAATATTAGTAAAATAATGTAAAGATTCATTTTCGATCACCTTATGATATACCTTACTGAAAATAAACTTCTAAGCGACTCTCAATTCGGTTTCAGAAGTCATCATTCATGTTCTGATACATTACTTTCAATTCAAAATGATGTTTACACACAATCCAATATGAAGAAAAAAGTGTGTATTTTAACATTGGATATAAAGGCATTCGATACTATCAGTCATGGTATTCTTATCTATAAATTGTTTCGTTTGGACTGTGACTGGAAATCGCTTCTATGGTTCGCCTCATATTTAAGAAACCGCAAACAATTTGTCAAAGAAAACAAAGTTTCGCAATGCAAAGAAGTGTCTGTTGATGTTCCCCAAGGAAGCCTTTTAGGTCCTCTTCTTTTCTCCATTTACATCTATGATTTATCTGCAGTTGAATCCAAGGGCGAAATATTCTTTATACAGATGATAGTACTATTGTTTTCTCCGCCGACAATTACTTCGATTTGGAATAGAAAATCAACAGATATCTTGTTAATATCAATGCCTGGATGAACTGTAACAAACTTTCTCTAAATACAGATAAATCTAACTATATGCTGATAAACCTTTCGAGTCACTCTTGTGATGACTTGAATGTAAACATTGGTAGTAGTGCTATAAAGAGAATCGATGATACTAAAATTCTTGGTATGATTCTTGATGACAGGCTCTCTTTCAAAAGTCATATCAATTATATTAAGGGTAAAATTACCAAAAGAGTAAACTTTTTAGCAAGACTTCGTTACGTCTTGCCTAAAAAGTCATTGAAATTAGTTTTCAAGTCACTTATTTTGCCTATTTTTGATTATGAAATTTGTGTCTATGGTTTAACCTACGAATCAAATTTAAGTGGAATTTTCAGCCTTCAAAAACGAGCAGCAAGAATAATATGTTCTTCTAATTCAGATTATTCGATTCTTTTTAGAGAACTCAAGTGGTTCCTTTCATTGCAAGAAGAAACTATTTTTCATGCATTTTTGCATGCAAATGCTTAAACAAGTTATCTGCTTTTAGATGTCATTCCTTTTTTAATTTTAAAGAACATTGAAATACTAGATCTTTAACTAATAATGAGCTAAGTTTACCTAAAAGTCTTTGAATGTTTTTCTTAACTCTATTTTTACTCGGGACTAAAAATTTTCAACAAAATAGATGTCAATATTCGTAAAATTAGTAATTCCAAGAACTTTGTAGTTAATTTGAAAAGTTCATTATATTCTTAGTTTTTAAATTTGATTGTTGTTATTTTAATTTATTGTTATATTTTGTTAAACACGTCTTCGCATGATATCAGCAATTAGTTGAGTTAACGGCGTGTATAAATAATAAAAATTCGAATTCAAATAAAATACATGAATAAGAAGTGTTTCAGGGAAATATACATTAAAAATTATTTTCTCAGAATTTTTGAGTAGGCTATAGTTCGCATTGACTCCTGTGTAGCACTAGCCTTTATTTACTGACTAATGCATTATTTTTTTCGGAAGCTAATACAAGTGTTAAAATAAAAAAATTATAGATAATGGTTATCGTTCAAGTACTTGTTTACTTAAAAAATGTAATGCATTCGTATTTAAAATTTTCATATTACTCTTATTAAAGATAGAGGCATAGAAACTTGGAAAAGTCATTAAATTTTGTTATTAGTTGTCAAAGTTATTAAGCACTGTCAAATTTACATACTCACGATTAATAATATTTTACTGTCCAAAAGATATCCCAGTGAGTGATATGTCATTTTAAAGCCTTTTGAAAGTTAATTAAGAATATGTATGTCTCCAGTGTCACTTTTGAGTGTCAGACCCTTTTATCGTAAGTAATTTGTGGAAATCACAACTTATATTTATATACCTTTAGCAATCATATTGCCTTTTCTATTTACGTTTATCAATTTCTTTTTTAAAAGAACTAACTCTTCATTATACGAACATCTTATAACTCAAATCTACTTTCAGAGCCGCCCCCACTTTCCTAATATAATTTGATTAGATTTATCCCCTGGAGTTCCGTATAATATTACCAAGTCAAGTTTTCTCATTCATCATTTTTGTCGATTTATCGTATTGATTTAATTGTCAATTCTTTAGATTATTTAGCCTGTTTAACTCAATCCTGTTTGTTAAATTGAACAATTTCTTCTAATTATTCGTTAAGTATATTTTGAATGTTTATATGCTCAACGTTTCGACTATTTGGTTCTTATTTCATTTAGAAGTAAACTGATAGTTTACATAAGTTATACATTGAATGTGAAGGAAATATACCGATCTCATCTATTGTTTAAGTCATAAATATTTTGATTGTGTTAATACAAGTTATTTTATCAAAAATAATTAAGGATCTACTCTATATTCTTTCCACCGCTCAATTTCTTTACATAGGATTAGATGGCTTCAAGATATAGTCTATTGTTCGACAAAAAATAATCACTATATCTCAAAACTATTTTGAAAAAATAATACCCCACTACTATGTTTTACTCTTTACCTTCACTGTATTAGTTCTTATTTAATTTTAAAATGAAAGTAAAGGGCACTCAGAAAATAGTGTTTATGTCATTTGAAATCGCAAAAAATTGTAATCTCTTTAATAAAAGACGCGTAATTATAGCAAAATAATATTACATATGCTGACTATTAATCATTAAATTTTCACAGAACTAGGGCCCCCTGATATCCAGTTAATTGCAAGTTTCTGAGAATTCTCGCAATTAGTTTTTGTGTGCTTTCTTCCAACTGTGTATTATGTTCTTAGTTATTGATTGGAAATCAAGTTTAAGCACTGACTTTGAACTTTAATACCATTAAAACCATGAATTAGTCAATGATGATTGAGGGTGCAATTTGTAGGCCATTTATCTGTTTACATGAGTTTGTTGTATGTTTTCGCCATAAATTGAAATTAAGATAATGAAAGTGTCTGAAAGGCAGGCCATCACCGATAGAGCTGTGCATTTCTATGCAGAAATTAGTGAGAGATTGAGAGTGAGAGAGTGATTGAGAGTGAGAGAGTAAGAGATTGTGAGATTCTGGGCATTGTGTAAGAAAAAGTATTCCGAGAGGTCAGTCCCAGCAAAAAAACATCCGCGGGTTTCGCCAAATCTGGTCACGAATTAGTCGAGAAGTCGCCAGAACTCATGCAAAGAATATTATGAAAGGCATGAGGAAAAAGCTTCAGCAGATCGGCGACCACGAGGTCTATAAACCACTTAAGCCTAAAAACTAGTCGCATATATAATCATAATTATTGTCATAAAATCTCATAATATTTGAACAATAAATTACTTAATACTTTAATTTTTAACGCAGTGCTTAAACTTGATTTACAGCCAATATATAAATTTAAAATATTTAATGCCTTCTACTTTTACACTATTCTTTAGCTAGCTTTGCATTTATCCCAAAATTTCTCAATAGAGTGGACCTAAGACACATCAGGAGATGGTAGTATGGTGATAGCCTTCGTCTTTAAGATGTAACCAGAGGGGCTATTCTCGACGTGATCTTTAAGTTAAAGATCGAGTTTAGTACGATTTTAAGTAATGATTGATTCTCAAAGCTCTCGTTAATTAAAGATCGATACTTAATTTAAAGACAAGCATTAGTCTGTCGTTAAGCTATACTTAACTATTGTTTACGCTTATATTTTCACTTTTAAATCAAAAATTTAGTTTTATATCACAGAATAACAATATTTCATTATAAACTCGAGTATTATTTATTGAAGATCAAACCTGAAGAAGTTCAAGGAAACAGTGGAAATCCAATTGAGATTTATAATGATATAGAATGCGTTCAAAGGTATCTTTTACACGAGAGGCTATGGTTTATTTGTCCCGATTATTATTCAATGATTTAAAACGTCCAACAAAACGGAATCATGCATTACCAATAGCTGTACGAGTGATTAAACATGTACATTTTAAATTAATGTTTATATCTTTTTTACAAATGTTATTGTTGTTCATATAACATGTGTCTCAAAGTTCGTACTAAAAGTGTATAAAAGTGCATTTTTAAGTATCGTTTAACGATTTGTTTTGAGAATCAATCCCTAAGCCACTTAACGATCAATCATAAAGCGATCTTTAAATTCGATCCTAAAGTTAAGTAAGGATTGAGTATATGATTCGTACCAGAATTGCGCTACAGGGAGTCTATTCTCGAAGCGATCTTTAAGTTTAAGATCAAGTTTAGTACGATTTTAAGTAATGATCGATTCTCAAAGCGCTCGTTAATTGAAGATCGAGACTTAATTTAGAGACAAGTAATGATCGATCTTATAATTAAGTAAGGATTAAGTTTAGGATTCGTACCATGTTTCGCGAGTTCGTCGCGTTCATCTTTATTCATATTTAAACCACAATATATTTTAATGAATTTTTGTGGGAAGGTGTAGCTAATAGTGTACTTCTAACCCCATATGTCATTAATCATGTGATCGCGACAATTCAGCGTCGCACTGGATATTTTACCGAGCATCCTTTGTGAATTCAAATAATCAAACCTTAACTCGATGATCAAAATTTATCTTTATATTATTATTATTATTAAGTCATTTTTTGCTGATTCATATCTTAATCTAATAAGCGTTCTGTTTGTTTTCTCTAAATAAGTTTAAAGATACTATCCTTACAGGAAATAAGATATTTCATTTTAAGCCTCACGAATGAACACCAATTGGATAGCAATCCTGAGCTCAAATTGAACAGTGTGAGAAAAGTAGACCTATATTTGAAATTTGATCCTTTGAAGATCATTCCTAATGTTAAAATTTTTGAAGAAATTCCTGTTTTAAATATGATCAACAAAACTAATGAATGTGAAAATTCGTTTTAAAGAGAACAGAGAAAAAATACTTCTCGTTAATGTCGAGGTCAAATTGAGCATTGAGAAGTAGCCAGGCTTGGAAACAACTCTGATTAAGTTTCTACTGTTTCAATTATTATATAAAATTTCTGGATATACTTGAAAGATACCAATAAATTATTATGATTTTAAACCGATGACTTGAAAATGATAAAAACTCGATAGTTTCAGTTAAGGACTACAAGAAAATTTTTAAAGAAAATCTTGATCGTTAGTGTCAATCAGTTGCCAAATATAAGGAGATTTTAATAGAAATGACATTTTCACAACTATTGAACTTCATTCTGACTCTTAATATGAATATAAATTTATTAAAATCTAATATTTTTGTGGATAAATTTGACATTGATAATTTAAAATATGCTTATAATAGTTATGTAGTCGCGTTTCATTGGCATATTCTTATTCTTCCACTTGTCATAAAATACACATGATATTTACTAATTTTTAAGCCCAAAATTGTTTTGAAATTGTTGTGCAAACTATAAAGATTCTATGTTTATTTCACACTCCTCGAGTAATTGCGCATAACTTTAGAGAATCGAGAACAAATAAGAATTTAAATATATTTATGAGAAATATTTACGAATGTGATGTCTAAAAAAATGTAATTAAAAATGTTATCTTTCACTAGTTGTATCTTTTAAGATTGAAAAACTGATATTTTTTAGATCTTTAAGATATATTAAATCGATCTTTAGTAAAATTTAAGTTAAAAGTTGACTAACTTACATATTTTCTGCGATTTTTGAGTAAGAAATCTTGAAAAACAAAATGTAAAATCTGTAATTATCTTCCACTTTTGAGAAATCATGAAAAAGTTTTACGTACAAATCATGTTATCGGCTGTGTAGCTTGTGTAATTTGAATCGAGATGTGAATGTTTTCTACAAATCGCATTGAAACTAATGCAAAGTTATTAGTACCTTTTATTCTTCAATATCACATGAAGCAGTGACGGCAACTCACACTAACGTTCGGGTAAAATGTAGTGCTCGTCACTCGTCTTTTATAAGCAAAAGAGCATCAAATGTTTACAGAGCATCAAGTCATGAAGTCTACTTGTTTTTTTAGCGTTTGTTTACGTTAAGATTGCCCAAAATTTCGAATCATTAACACAAAAATTTATATTCGAATAATATGATGCCTTATATTGACTTTGCATCTGAACACATCTTTAACATTAAAATCTGATGTAATTAAAAAAATTAATAAATGATTAAAATTGAAATTTAAATTTGTTATATTAAAAATTTTATTATGAATGCAATACGTAAAAGAGGTGAAGATTTAGATGTTGATCTAACCCGTGACCTAATTATGTGCGCAGCCTTTATGTCTAAGTTCCTTGATTCAGAATAATGACTAATTATCAGTATATGTAGCAAACTCATACATCATACAGATGAGATCAATGAAAATCGAAAATTTGTATCGTCAAACGTATATTTAATGGCAAAATAATAATTATAACTCTAATATATTCGCACTTAGTCTGGTTGGCAAAAGCTCAAAGAAGTTAGAGGTGCCCCACACCAATGAAGCTATTTTGTAAATTTATTTCTCTCTTATAAGCTTCACAGCTTCAAATTTAACTTTATTCGCAGATTTTTTAATTTTATTTGACTTATTCATTTTGATTTGCAAAAAATTTTCAAGAACAAAGAGCAAAAATCTTAAAATTTACAAATCAAGTTCAATTTCAAGCAGCGTACGAAGATGTTATGAGAGAGAAATTAATTTACAAAATGGAGTCACTGTTATGGAACACCTCTAGTCTCTCTTGGCCTTGTCAACCAGACTAGAGGCGAATATATTCATTAGATATATAATTATTATTTTGCCATTAAATATACTTACAAAGATATGAAACTCCGGTTTTCACTGGCTTCGTCTAATATACTGTATGTCAAAATGAAGTATTAACTTTCAACTTGTTATTAAATAATTTGACACTTGTCGCTCACGCTCACACTCAGCTAAATTTAGGGGCTCGGTGCTTGCACTCACCACTGAGTGCCCTCCGCTCGAGCGTTTGCCATCACTGACATGAAGTATGTATGTATTATTACAGAATATCACATTAACTATATTTCAACTATACAAAATTTTTATTTTCTTAGGGGTAGTCGCTTCTCAGAGACCAAATATAAAATATCAAAAATAGGTCCGAAGGTCTCAACCATTCTGTATGTATAAATTTCAATTTCAAAGTTATTAGTATTTCTTAAAATTAATGTTGTTTTTTTATTGATAATATAAATTTAATTTTACAAATAGTTATACAAGTTTAGTCAATGATATAATCGCCCTCATTATCGATAACAACTCCCCATCTTTTGGTCAAATTTTGAATGCCCTCCCTATAGAAAGAGGGGGTTTGGAGGCAAACGAACTTGATATCCCATTTCTGATACTCTCAATATTTGCAAACGTTTTATCGTTTAGGAAGTGCTGCAAAGATCCGAACAAATAGTAATCGGACGGTGTAATGTCTGGTGAGTATGGCGGATGAGGCAACACTTCCCATCCCAACTCCCGGACTTTGCAGCACTTCCTTAATGATAAAGCGTTTGCAAATATTGAGAGTATCAGAAATGGGATATCAAGTTCGTTTGCCTCCAAACCCCCTCTTTCTATAGGGAGGGCATTCAAAATTTGACCAAAAGATGGGGAGTTGTTGTCGATAATGAGGGCGATTATATCATTGACTAAACTTGTATAACTATTTGTAAAATTAAATTTATATTATCAATAAAATGAACGACATTACTTTTGAGAAATACTAATACATCGTTCTGCCTACGTTTTTCATGTTTATCTAATAAAAGAATAAGATCCTAAAACTGTTCTAATTGTTAATGCTCGACTACGCTCTTGGTCAGCGGTGTAACAGAAAAATCAATGAAAAAATCTGATTAAAATTCAAATAATTTATAGAAAATTGAATGATTCAAATAAAATTATGATTAAATCGAAAAATGAGTCTTGACAAAGAATTAAATGTTATCACTTGAAAGAGATTGTAATAATTCAAGGTTTACTTATGAGCTCATATTTGAGCTCAATTTGAAGTTTTAAAATATATAACTTAACTTATTAGTAGAGTTATGAAAATATTTAATCGTGCTCTTTGAATAGTTGAATAAGATCTTTAGTCTGACTTAACAACTCTTATTTACAGTATATCGTTTCAAAAACTCAGAATTTATTACATTAATAATGAAATATTTTTATGTAGAACATGGATGTGTACTTAAGACTTGTATTCTCAGAACTCAAGCATTTCATAATGATTTTGAAAATTAGAGGTTTCTAAAATCTAAATTGAGAATATAAAAACAGAGAAATTAAACCTTCTAGCTACACTGACTTGTTAAAATCACATTCTGCAAAACTGACTTTTACGACGAAGAAACTACGTTCACGTCTAGAGTACTCGTAATCAGAAGGACGTACTGGCTGATAATTATAATAATTATGTTCAATTAAAAACATTTCTTTAACTAAAACTTCCTTATCGAAAACGAGTAATATTTAAAAAGTTGGCATTTTATAAAATCTTCAGCACAAAAATCATTAACACTATTCGAAATATGTCTATATAAACGAAGATATGCCAAGGTTTTTAGTTCACTTGAGAATTCATCTTTCTGATGAAAATATCAATGAAAGTAAATTTGATCTAACAAAACTTATATTAATCTGAGTTGAATATGGAGAAAAATGTTGATATTCAACTCATCCTTCAAGAAGGCGAAGAAATAGTGATAAGTGGACGTTTCCCTGAATCTGACAGTACTGATGAGTTTGCAGAAAATTTGTACAGTAAAGTTGATATGATTACTGAAGATGATCGATGTTGGCCTACAGGTAAGATATACTGTTATCGATTTTAAATTTGACTTTTGACAATCAGATTTATTGGAACAAACGTGAAAACTTTTGTTGTAAATCAAAGAAATGCATTTAAAACGGTTATGCTCATTTTATTATATATTCAATACTTCTATGTATTTGTATCACTAAATATGTGACTCTAAGAATGTAATTACATATGAAGTTAAAAGTATAGGTGCTCTTCTTAAAATGAGTCTAAATTGTTATTCAAGTGCAAGGTTCAAATAATTATAATGAGATTTTTAATAAAGAAAAAACTTAGTTTAAAATCCAGTTATATTAAGACTTTATTGTATTTCGAAAAGATTTTTAAAATTATTCGATTTATATAATTTTGGTTTAAATTAATTTCTCAGATCAGGATGTAATTAAAAATTTTATAATTTTATTGGAAACCTTTTTCATTACTCCTCACAAGCACTAATTTTGCATAATACTCTTTATTAAACAAAATTGCTTGAAATATAGATCAAATATCACATAAAAGATTAAAAATTCTTTAAACGATTAGTTTTCAATATTATTCAAAAACAATTTTCCTGTAGATTTATACAGCATGAATCAGCGTATGGGTAAATTAAAAGAAATTGATAAATTTGACGGAGCATTCTTTGGTCTAATGTCGGAAGCAGCAGATGCTGTTGATCCTCATTCGAGAATTTTATTAGAAACGACATATGAAGCTATTTGCGATGCAGGTATTACTTGATAGCATTTTTAAGTAGCGGAAAAGTTTGAAACATCAAATTTTGTACCAAAGGTATAAACCCTCAAACACTTCGAGGAACCAAAACAGGTGTATATATCGGGTATTGATCGATAGGAATGCCTGATGGACAACCATCAGAAATTCAATACAATTCTCGTACTTCATTGAAAGATTCAGGATTTTGGATTTCTGGAACTTCAAAAGCCTTTTATTCCAATAGAATTTCATTCTTTTTCGATTTCAAAGGACCATCAGCAGTGATAGATACAGCGTGCTCTTCGAGTATGGTAGCGTTAGATGCGGCTGTCACTGACTTGCGATTAGGTAATATCCTGCTCCAATTCACGGTTCTGGCCTTTATATTCATTTTTTGCTTAATTTAAACAAATATTATGAAACTCTATAGAAAAATCATTGCATTATCAATTATTCAAGGCGTTCAGCCTGATGGTCAATTCCATCACTTATTACTACATCTTTTTGAATTCATACTTCAATTCTTGATAAGAAAAATTCAGTTGATTTGTTCATCAAACTCGATAATCAAAGTTAATCACAAAGCATGTGTTGAAAACTTTGACTGAATAACAATCACAACTTTTCCCACAGTAGATTTCAATCATAGGCTAAAACTAGAATATTCAATTGAAATCATGTCATAACTCTTAAGTGGAGCATTTTTCCAATTTAATTCATACATCTTAATATAAATAATAGACTCGACCGAAATAGAAAATCTCGATTCACTATCATTCAAAGAAGGGCTTTTCAGTATAGCTCAAATTATATTCAGAGTGTTCAGCGCTTAAATATACCTGTTAGTTATGTCGTAATTATGAAGAAAGAAAACAGATAAATTGAAAACATGAACTTAAAGGAAAAACGAGCTCTATTAATAAGTTTTTAGTTTCAATTCTACAATAATTAAAGTCAGCACAAGATTTAAGATTGAAACAACAATAAAAACTTGATTTCAAAATAATCTATTTAAATCATTAAACAAATTTTTTGAGAATAATGAATGAATCTTAAATCATCTGATTATAAAATTTTCAATCATTAGGAAATTGTTGATTACATTTTAGGTAAATGTGAACAGGCAATAGTTGGTGGAATGAATATCTGTCTTCAACCATTCACAAATCATATATACCAAACTGTTAAGTCCAACTCTCCTGATGGTATTTCTAAAGTGTGGGACGAAGAGGCAGATGGATACGTACGTGGAGAAACAGTTGCATGTCTTTTCTTACAGAGAAAACCAGATGCAAAGCGTATTTACGCAACTGTTTTGCATTCCCGAACAAACATTGATGGCTATAAGAAAATGGGTGCTTTCTTTCCATCTTCTGAATCTCAAAGTGATCTTATGGTTACTACATATAAAGAGGCAAATGTGAATCCTCTAGAAGTGACTTACTTTGAAGCACATGGAACTGGAACTAAAGTAAATGCTTACAAATTCTAATTCGAAATGTTTGATACAAAGTGATCTTTTTGTTAAATTGTTCGCTTTAAGGCCGGAGATCCACAAGAAGCTCGAGCTATATTTAATGCATACTGTGATGGACGCGAAGGAACCCTACCTATTGGTCTGTTGAAGAGCAATATTGGTCATGGAGAGGGTGCTTGTGGCATAGCTTCTATCACAAAAGTCATAGTCTCCTATGAGAATGAATGCATTGCTCCTAATCTGAATTTAAAACAATTGAAAAATGAAATATCAGTTATGTGTCCACCTTTATCCCAGTGACAGAAAATCTGACTTACATTCCAGGTACTTCTTACTCGTTAGATATTATATGACAATATAATTGCTCGTGCAATATTGCAATAAAACTTTCATATAGTGAAATGGTTGGCATTAATAGTTCATACCCAATTATAACGAGATTTCAGTATATTCAGTTAGTACTGTATTCATGTACACTGACTAGTGATAAAAACTTGAAGCTAACGTTCATTTCTGACATCCAACAATTTGTTGATGAAAAATCTTACTAAAAATCAATCCATTGTTTTTGTATTCCAATCAGTCCTGAATTTATTCGGAAATGTCTTCAAATCTAAAATAGGTGGCAGTTATGCCAGAGTTATTAATATATTTTCTCGAAAATTCTCGCAAAACTTTCACAATTTTTAAGAATCAGCTAGTTATACTACTTTTCTCAGAATTCATTTATATTCGAATTTTACTTAAATTTAATCCAAACTGTCATCGAATAAATGCTATAATATCATATGATATTAAAATTGACTGGGAAAATTTTGGCATTTAGGTATTGCTGGAGTGAACTCATTCGGTGTCGGAGGAGTTAATGGACACACACTACTAAAACCTAACTATAAAGTGTTGGATAATAGCTCATTCAAAATAACCGACAAGATCCCTCGACTGATAAATATTTGTGCTCGTAATGAAGATTCACTAAAAACTATCTTAAACTTCATCGAAAAGCATCCAAGCAAAATAACACAAGATTTTCTGGCCTTAATAAACGGTGTGATGAAAACCAAGCCATCACTCATTTCTGCTGGATTTCCTCATAGAGGTCAATTTAGATTTATTTCTCATAATCTATATTGTTAGATAAGAGCCGAGTTCAAATAGTTGATAATCACAACTAGTTAGATTTCATTTAACTGCAGTTTCGGTCGAATCGTTGTTTGATGACGAGGGGAGAAGAATAAGAATTTACTTTCAATTTTTTCAATTGAAATTTCATTTTTATAACTAATCGTACATTTTGATTATATAACTCGTTTTATTATTTTTTCATAACAGCCTCGATGTTAATAAAACCTTTGGGTGGAGGAGATGAACATCACAACTATGAATGCGTAAAACAATCATCAGTTTGGGTGGACAAAGTTTCAAAACCAATTTGGTTTCTATTTCCTGGACTGGGAGGTCAGTGGACAGCAATGGCAAAAGCATTGATGCCAATCGACATATTTGCTGATAAAATAGAAGAATGCGCACAAATACTTAAACCTCATGATATAGACCTGAAATATCTATTACTTTCTGATGATAAGAATACCATGTCTACTATAACTAACAAGTTTGTTGCAACGACTGCTATGCAGTTGGCTTTAACTGAAGTATTGTTTAGTTTGGATGTGATTCCCGATGGAATCATTGGTCATTAATTCGGTGAAATAGCATGTGCTTATGCTGATGGATGTCTCACAACAGAAGAAGCGATGTTGACTTCTTACTGGAGAGGAGCTATCACGGAGAGTGATGAGAAAATCCCAAAAGGTTTGATGGCAGCGGTCGGACTTTCGTGGGATGAAACTAAAAAATGATGTCCAAAAGGAGTTTACGTGGTTTGCAATAACTCAAAAGAATTGGTTATCATATCAGGTGAATTGTATCTTAGAGCATTCTCTGAATCTTCAATGTTCATTCAAAGTCCGCAAAATATTATGTTAGTCTTTACACATTTTAACGCAATCTGATAGGACAACATTTAGGAAGACAAATATCACTTAAGTTGGCACTAAGCTAACTCTCTGGATATTAATCTCTTGCTATAAACTTGAGTCACTGCTCAATTAGCTGAAGTTGAATGATATGTTAGAAAGTTAAGCTAATTTACCTTAATTCTTAAATAAGAAAAAAGGCAGAGAAGTTCTGCACAAGTAAAAAGTGATTATTTCGCAATTAGATGAGATTTCCAAGGTTAAAAATGCAATTAAGATATTAAGAAGATTATGTAGTGGGTAAATGAAACAAAAATCTTACATTTAAGATCAATTTATTGTGAATTAGAAGTTTTAATCATAACTTTTTAACAGAATATATTTTGAATTAATTAATCGGAAAATTAAGTCATTACCAGTTATTCATAACTAAACACTTATGTTAACTCAAACAGTTAATGAATTGTTTAACAATAAATTCTTCTTTCCTGATGATAACTATTTTTTCTCGAAATTTAGGGACTTATAAAGAAACAAAAACATTCATAGAAAGCTTGATTAACAAAAAAAATATTTGTTCGTCAACTCGATAACATTCAAGTACCACTTCACAGCCCTTACATGAAGTCTTCAGCTCAAAGAATGGGTGAAACATCAAGAAGAGAAATCTAAACCCCCAGAGAGCGTTCAAACAAATGGACATCGACTTCGATTCTAAATTTAAAATCGAGTGAAAAACTGGCAAAATATGCTTCTGCTGAATATTTTGTTAATAATTTGATAAATCCAGTATATTTTCATGATAAACTTGTAACTTTACCAAAGGATTCTATCGTTATAGAGATAGGACCACATGCATTGTTTGCCAGTGTTATTCCTAAATCTTTGGAATCAGCCAATTATGTGCCTCTTATTAAGAGAGATCAGAATCAAACAAATCTCGAACATTTTCTTCTTTCTATTGGAAAATTATATCAGTTGGGAATCAACCCATCGATTGAGAACTTATATCCAAAAGTTGAATGGCCTATGGCCAGGGGTACACAATCGATAAGTTCACTTATTAAATGGGATCACAAGGATTCATATGCTGTCAAGAAATTTCCTGAATTTAACTTCAGAGCAACAGCTTCTGACATGACACTTTCGATCTGTTTGGCAAATCCTGAATACAAATTCCTAGCGGACCATTGCATTGATGGCAAAGTTTTATTCCCAGCAACTGGTTATTTGATGCTCGCCTGGAGGCGATTGGCTATGTCTCGAGGTCAACAGTGGACAAAAGTTCCTGTCTTATTTGAAGATGTTCAATTTCGCAGACCAATATTTTTGTCGGAAAGTGAAACAATTAAACTAACTGTTAGGATTCTTGAGCCATCAGGTGATTTTTTCTATCGAAAAATAATTACTACTACCATAATAATATATCTGTGTTAATCCGCGATTTCATGACTCATATTTTGCTTAACTAATAGTATAAGTTAGACTTAATATAAAATCATATATTCATGTTCACGGTTTGCACTCAAAATTAATGGCTGTAATTTCACAAATGCAGAAAAGAGTCAGGTATGTATTAGTGGATAAATACAAAACTCTTGTGTTTCAGACTTTTTCGAATTTTCAAACCGACTAAAATTATTTGAATAAACTTAGAGGCATGTAATATGCGATAAATTTACCGCTTTTTGACTTGGAGACACAAAATACTTTCATCTAATTAATTTTTTTACTCTTATGTTAATACAAACGTTTTATAAAGCTCGAAATAGTCGAGCCAAAAATTTGAATTTATAGCATACAAAAATTTCGAAAATTCATAAGAAACATTTTTTTGCTAAAAATCTTTTCAATTAGATTGGCAACCAATAAAAAAGAACAGCATACAAAACCAATTAACTCAATTTTTTGAGAACATCTGATTTATTCAGAAATCAATTTCTTAGTTTCACTTGAAAACTTAATAATTATCGATAGCTAAAGATAAACACAGTTCTATGTCAGTTTCCCTGTGCTATGCGTCAAACTTTTGCAAAATTTGGTTTGTAATTTGCTTTGATTGCTACATTGAACATGAAATAAGTTTCATAACATACTCTATATAAAGATCGGATAGAAAACATACTATAACATCATTTTTGGTTGCTACCGAATATTATTAAGCTTCTAAATGTACAATATTTAATTTATGTAAAAGTTTTATCAAATACTGTTTGATTTAGGGGAATTCGTTATACTGGAAAACAATAACATGGCATCTTTTGGTCGTGGCCGTGTTTTAGAAGATGATACTCTCCATTCTCAAAATCTAATTCATAATCAAGAATTCAACACAAACAGTGATTCATTGATGTTGGATTCTTATGGTGTATATAAAGAATTGCGAATTCGCGGTTATGATTATGGCCCAAAATTTAGAGGAATCCAAGAGATGAGAAACGAAAGTTTAGATAAAATATACGGAAAAGTCAAATGGACTGACAATTGGATCTCATTTATGGATTCAATCCTACAATTGATGTTAGTAGCAGAATGTTCCAGGAATATTTTCGTTCCTGTAGCTATCACATCATTGAGATGTGACCCAAAAGTACTTTTCGATGCTATTGAAGAAAACAAACAAATGATTTATGACGAAGATTATTCTGAACAGCAAACGGATCTGAAAACTAGGGCAGAAAAATTAGATAGTCAGCCTTTAAGCAATTTAAAATCTGATACTGAAACGGAAGGACAAGAATTGATTGAAATGCAAAAAATAATGGAACCTGAGATCAAACAGTTTGAAGAGATTTTCAACACTGGCAAAGAAAAGTACATGTCTATCCTGCCCATTTATGGCGATACTCATTTGAAACTCACTGTTGCCCCTGGTATTGAACTCAATAATCTTCTTACTGCTTCTATTCCTCGAATCAATACAACACACCCTAAATGTGAATCATATCAGTTTATCCCTAATGAAGAGAACGATGCCATTGACAACATCTACAAGAAACAGATTACAGAATATCTACAGGTACGAAATTTTTCACATTTTTGAAACGTTAAACAACATTTGTAAATATTATTCAAAAGAATTTTGTCGCCAACTTTTAATCAGAAAGCATTTAAAACTATTTTCTATAAGGAATTTACAATAAATTCGAAAATCCATTACAATTTAATGACTGAATACATTTAAAATTTCTTTTAAGGTTTGCTCCTCACTTGCAAATAAAGTTTTGAAAAATCTTGGTTTACATGAAACGATAGAAATGGGTAGTTGTGACCTGGTTTCAAAAGAACTCATTCAGAGTTATTTGAGAGATGAAAAACAAGAATATGTATTACTCAAGATATTCAATGAAATTTTAAATTTGTGTCGTGGTGAGAATAAAAATTTGTTGATTGGTCAAAAAGATAAACTTTCAAAACGAATTATAGATTAAATTCTTAACAAACCAGAATTTGATTCAACCAAGGATATCATTAATCAAGTTTCAAAAAATGAACGCTTCATACGTCCTCTTCTCGATGTCGTCAGTGAGAACAATGTTCCCAAGAAAGAGATTAGAGTTGTTGAAATCAATTTAAGCAATGCCATTAGTGCTATAGATGTGGACAATTGTCTGGTTTCTGCTGTCGTATATTCTATAGCCGTTGACTACACTTTAGTTAATAATTCTACAGACAGTTTACCAGAAGATTTGAAGAATATGCCTTAAAAATTGATTGAATGGAATCCAAATGAAAGTATATTTCCTAAAGATATACAATCAGTTGATCTCTTGATTTACAGAGACAGTTATGACTTATGGCATTTAAAACTCGATAACTTCTTACAAGAACTCTATTCAAAAGTTAGAGACAATGAATTTTTACTTACAATATTTCGCTATACGATCACATTACCAGAACTTATATTGAATCAATTATGCAACAGCTATTAATGATTTGAGTTTAACTAAAAGAATAAATGAGTTCAAAATAGAAGCACAAAAAATTAGACTCAGTGTTGTTTGTCATAAATCTGATTCGATCGGTTCTGTAACAGTACTCTTTTAACAGTACTAGTTTAAAAAAATTTTAGGCTCATAAGTAATACATTTATTCTATAATTATATTAGAATAGCTACTCCATCGCTAAGTTAATTAAAATTAAGGATAGTTCATATGAAAATAAGCATCATTGTTCAACAAACCCCCTCCATCAGTGCTTTGCAACAGTTTGA
Organism: Archegozetes longisetosus; assembly: GCA_018873245.2. Lineage (NCBI taxonomy): Eukaryota > Metazoa > Arthropoda > Arachnida > Sarcoptiformes > Trhypochthoniidae > Archegozetes > Archegozetes longisetosus. The sequence goes on from JAEMBT020000006.1 coordinate 1,637,011, forward strand.
GTCTCATGCTTCAGATCCCGGCTTCAAATCCAAGGATTACCTATTTTTTAAATACATTTTTTGTGATCAGTCGAAAAATCTTATGCATACTTTTTACAGTTTTAAAACTTGAACTTTAAATTAACTTTTATGATAGTTAAATTTTCTATTATCTAAACTAAGGTATATTTTTGACGATTTACACTACCGAATCAAAGTTCATGTTTTGAAACTGTAAAAAATGTATTCAAATTTTTGCTCAATCACAAAAGTGAATGAAAAAATGTTTATCTTTGGATTCGAAGCCAAGATCTGAAGCATGAGACTCCCGAACTATTGCAATAGTTAAACAACGATGCTTATATGAATTATCCTCAATTTTAATTAATTAAATTAAAGATGGAATAGTCATTCGAATGCAATTGTAAAATAAATGTATTTCCTATGAGCTTAACATTTTTTAACAACTGTCGGAATATAGAGATTCGCTTATCAGTATCGCACGTTCCGTTGTAAGCTCAAGATTTTATGTGCTCTTGATCTTTCATAAATGTACTAAAAATCAATTGAACTTGAGTGAAAATCAGCTTAATCTTTGTACTGCGATTTTATTATTCAATTTCAGCTATAGAAGTAAAATTTCAGTTTTTTATTTTGTTTATTAGGAAGAATTGTTGGAAGAGTCGAAAAGTGCTTTGCGGATTGTCTTATAGGCACTGATTTCGCTGGCCGTCGAACTGATACTGGAGAAAGAGTTTTCGGATTTTGTTGGGGTCGCGGTATTTCCACATTCGTTGATGTTAGAGAGGAATTGATAACCAAAATACCCGAGAACTGGTCAATGGAAGAGTCTGTAACTATTATGCCAACCTATTGTACAGTTTGGTATGGTGTCATCGATAGGGCTCAACTAAACAAAAGTATGACAAAATACAATTCATTTTTCTAAAATAAAGATAATTTTAGATAATTCTGAACCAAAATATAAATTTAAACAATATAGAAAATCAACGTTATTTTCTTAATCGATAAAAATATATTTGTTTCTAGTTTAATACAATCTTTTATCTCAAACATTTTGCGAAAACGACAAGAACTGAGGGATGAACAATAACTTATGAATTTAATCATTGTTATTTAAACTTATGAAAAGAGATGTTAGCGATTACATGATTAAAATTTTTTTACATTTGAACAATAGGATAGATTCTTGGATAAAACGAATCGTCGCCTGAACACTATAACGTTCTAAATGCAAAAGTATATTAACGAGAAAATGCACTTTCAAGTTCGATGTTGTTACACACAAACAATGAGTTGAAGAATAATTTTCTAAAATATGTTACCAAGCAATATATGTGGGGTACTTGTATTCCACTGTTCATTTTTCCTACTCTGTTTCTATCATTGATAACTCAGAACTGATTTATGCATTTAGAACTTTGTTGCACTCAAATCCCAAACTGAGTGCTATCAGGTTCTAAATGATCGAAAATCGATAAATAGCTAAATCGGAACAGATTTTTATAGAAGAAACTTTAAGGAAAAGTAGAAATGAATTTAGAACACTTTATAAATGTTTCGACATTATTTTGTGAACAAATTTTCTTAGGTCGAGATTCGACTTGACTATTTTTACGTCTCATATCATCAGATATTTCATTAAGAAATTGTTTGAATCACTGAAAAAGTCAATTTTTATAAAGAAACGCATTTAACAGCAGTTTATTAAAGAATCGAATTTATCGATATAGAAGAAACCAAAGTAACTAAATCAACTTTAAAAAAATGAAATATCAGCAGAATATGATCCTCCTCATCGGACTTCTATGAGATTTAGTTTAAATAACTCAAAATATTGTGAAAACGCCTGTTTTACAAGTATTTTGCTCACCTAACTCGACTAATTAGGCGATTACGACCGAACCAGACATAAATTGACAAATTTGAATAAATACCAACATCAAGACCATGACAACGTATATGAATTCGTTAATATAATTAATTGATTTTGTCAAAAAAAGGATTTAGAACTTTATAGTACTCAGGCGACGAAATAAAATTCAATTTTATAGACTAAGAGATTGTTGCTCCTAATACTAAGTACTTAAAATCATCGTTGAGACAGGAAAATTTTTATTCAAGTCATACAAATTTGCCTTCATAGGCTTGTTATAAAATTAAACTGCATCTAGTTCATATCATTACAATGAGAAATGTATTCCATTCAGTTAAAAGTAATTATCGAAATTTAAGCTAGTTTCATTTGATTTTTACGAAAAAACTCTCTCGACTCATAGCTTTAGATTGAATTTTATGTAAATGTTTGTTCTTCCTCTGTGCCGGCTTCACAAGTATTTTCAGTTGAATTTTCTGCTTTAGTAGTATCAGAAGCGTCAAGTCTTAAAATGTCAAACAAAATTTTAATAAATATAACCTCTGCCAAAATATCTTGATAACAATTACTATTGTACAATAAGATGCAAGTTTCTTAAGTATTTTTCGCACAAAATAGGAAAACGAGGTAAAATACAAAAATTTTCCTATCAGCATTTGAAAACAATTGAAATATTAAAATTCAGTTATTTTGTAGAATAAGGAATAAATTTAACATAAAATTCTATCATGAATTTTACAGGGTTCTTGAAAAATGTTTCGAATTTTATTTAGAGTTTTGATTTATTTTTGTTCTATGATTAGATGAAAGTATTCTTATTCATTCTGGTGCTGGCGGTGTTGGACAAGCGGCGATTACAGTTTGTCACTATTATAATTGCAACATTTTTGTAACAGTTGGCAACGAAAAAAAGAAACGATTTCTAATAGAAGAATACAATATACCTGAAGATCATATATTCAGTTCACGCGATATTCAATTTGAGAATCAAATTATGTCAATGACTTCAGGAAAGGGGGTAGATTTAGTGCTCAATTCTTTGTCTGAAGAAAAACTACAGGCAAGTTTTCGGTGCGTTGCTGTCAACGGAAGATTTGTTGAAATTGGAAAATTTGATATGCAGATGAATAACAAATTAGGAATGTCTGTATTCTTAAGGAATATATCCTTCATTTCTGTTAATATATTAAATCTTTGGTATTTGATTCTGGACAGACTAAAAATGTTTTTCGATTGGCTTCATGAGAATTCCAGAAATGGTTGTGTAAAACCTGTGAAACCCATAAATATTTTTGGACCAACAGAAGTCGATCAAGTCTTAGGTATATGTTAACTGGAAAACACATGGGCAAAATCGTGATCAAAATTAGAGAAGAAGAACAAGTTAGAACACCATCACTTCAATTCAGTCCTACAGCCAAACTAAATGCTATTCTAAAGACATTCTTCAATCCACAAAAAGTTTATATCATTACTGGAGGATTGGGTGGCATGGGACTTGAGTTGGCTCAATGGATGATTTTTCATGGTGCCAGAAACATTTTTTTGACCTCAAGGGTTGGAATCAGATCTAATTATCAGAAATTTTTTATCAAAAGAATAGAAGAGGTCGGAACAATGAATGGAATGTTAAAAACAGAAATCATAGTTTCTACACATGACTCAACTACCGAACAAGGTTCAAAACTTCTTCTCGAACAAGCCAGTGGTTTGGGAACAATTGGTGGTATTTTCCATTTAGCTGTAGTACTGAATGACGCTTTCTATGAAAACCTAACAACAGAAACATTTGCACAGACCTGTGAATCAAAAATCAATACTTTTGCTAATTTGGATAAATTGACGCGCAATTTATATCCACACATAGACTATTTTGTTGGTTTTTCATCTGTGAGCTGTGGTCGTGGAAATGCTGGACACATAAACTATGGATATGCCAACTCTGTTATGGAGCGTATTTGTGAAATGAGAAGAAAAGACGGATTGCATGGTTTGGCCATACAATGGGGACCAATCGATGACGTCGGAATACTGGCGGATAGAGAAGTCTCATCAATGGTTGGTATTGTGAAACAACGAATTCTATCTTGCTTGGATGTTATGGATAAGTTTCTTGAATCTCCACATTCAATACTTTCCAGTATAGTAAGTAAAGTAGCAGATTCTCAGTTTTAAAGTTTAATTATTGTTTGTAATTAAGTAAAATAAGAAAATGATTTCTAAACAACTCGATAAATGCATCGACTGCTAAGCGAACCTTAGATATGAACATATTGGCCTCTACTAGACCTTTTAAGTTCTAAATTTTTTGATTAATTTTGGTTTTAGTTAAAGGTATTTATCAAGATATAATTCATTTTAGTTAAAATTTAAGTTTTTAAGTTTTAATCAATTTATTAAACACTATAAATTGCTGAGATGTTTATTATAAATAAACGTTAATTTTCTGTCATTTGATTGTAAAAGCATAAGATCGGAATTATAAGATTGAGTGTTCAATTTTAATCCAATTAATGGAATGTGTTCCCTGTAATCTGTTCCTGGAAATGTTTTTGAGAAACCTTGTAATCTTCCCTTGCAAAAGCAGGTTTAAAAACTGAAATAATTTAAGTTTTTCATCTTTATTTTAGTTTTCTTTAATTTTAGTTAAAGTTAACTTTAACTAAAAAGAGATTGAAGTTAACTAAAATTTTATAGTTAACTTTAAAAGGTTTAGCTTCTACTCATTTTATAATCAATTAAAAGTTTTACAAAAATAGCTTTTAACCCATTTCGATGAGAATGAATCAAATGGACCCAATTACTTATCTTTTTTCTCAGAAGTATGCTCTAAATTATTGTTCGTTGCATCCATAGCTAATACAAAAACTCCATCTTTTTCAGCTAATATGAAAACTTCATTCTTTATCTTTAACTCTATATAAAGAATAATTTACAAACATGAATTGTGCAACAAAAACGTTATCAACTCTCAAAATCCTCGTATTTTAAATATAGAGCTTATATGTTGACGAAAATTAATTCAACTTTTAAAATAATTTTCGATTAGTTCTCATTTTTAGCATCAATGATGAACATGAAAATTAAAGTAAACAACACTCACAAGTAATAAGACAATTTATTCATCTATTGATTTAACTTATTTCTAATCAGGTAATATGTGATAGAGAAACAACAGCTTGTTCTTTGGAAGAGAGACTTGTTAACCAATTATGGTCCGATTTGGGTGTCGACCCAAAGACTTTGCCAAACTACACAACTCTAGGAGAGTTAGGGATCGAATCTTTGTTAGCGGTTGAGTTACAGCAAAACTTAGAATGTGAATACGGGATTAAACTGACTCTGAATCAGATAAAGAAAATAACCGTAAAACAGATGAATGATTTTCGGTCTAGAAACATAGAGAAAATCAATATGATCGCAAAGGATTTCAAGACAGCAAAAGTAAAATTGGCTAAATTCATAATACCTTCAGAAACACACACCAAACTGAATAATGCACAAAACGGAAGTCCGATCTATATTTTGCCTCCAGTCGAAGGAATATTCTCTTCTTTTGAACAGTTGGCGAAAAAAATTAATAGACCCGTAATTGGTCTCAATTGTACACGAGATATGGATGGTTTGAAAAATATGAAACAAGTCAGTGTTTATTTTATGGATTTGCTTAAAAAGCTATGACCAAATGGTAACTATGATATCATTGGACATTCTTTTGGTGCTTTGATAACAACAAAAATCTTAAAGAAAGCACCGATTGGCAGGGCAGTGGTCATTGATTTGATATCAAATTCATCTATCAATAAGGACTCTATAACCGATGAAGAATTGTTTGAGTACATACAGAATTTCGTTCAACATATCATTCCCGAAAGTTTCAGAGATCGATTCGTTAGAGATCTGAGTGAAATCAAAACTGTTGACGAGAAAATAAAAAAAGCTGTAATCGAGATGCAGAAATTTGGTGGCAAGGATTTGGATGGAGGAGATATGAAAGAAATTCTCAAGAACAGTCTTGAAAGGGGAAAATTGGTTTACAATTATAGAGTTAAAATTCAGAAAAATTTCAATCAGTTTAAGAACTACATGAAGAAGCGCACAAAAATTACCGGAAAGCTATTGATTATTAAACCAAGCAAAGGATCGAATGATTGTGATTCAAACATTATCGACAGAATCAACAAATCGTATAATTTGCAAAAAATGGTATGAAAATACAGTAACAACTCCATATAGTGAACCTCCTCCTAGTAAATCATCGTTATATTAAATGTTAATTGTCGGTTACTCGCTATATCAAGTTATTACTGTAGTTTGAAAAATTACTTTAAAATAAGTCACTGATCTTTTACAATTGATTTTAGGACTTGGATAAAAATTTGAGGATAGAAGTAATGAACGTAAGCTCGGATGAAGTATTATTCAATAATATTGATAAACTCGCTGAACTTATTAATCAATACTTACCATGAAATCTGGAATCACGAAAAATATAATCTTTAATAGATTTGATTTTCAATCAACATACGTTATTTGAGTTGATCTTAAAATTACAATAATTATGTATTAATCAATACAAACTGCATTGGGAATGGTATTAAGGGATAATATATTATGAATATTTTTGTAACAATATCAATCAAAAGATTACAATATGAAAGAATTTTTAGAAAACTATATGAAACTTCTTATAGATTTATTATAATAAAAGTTATATTTAAAAAGAATAAATCTTAATCAACTAAATAAAATCTAAATAATTTTTTATTTAAATGAGAATGTGAACAATTTTTTCATTTAAATATTAGTTCAAGTGATCAAAATTTTTAAGTTATCCAGAATAATTGTTTATTGTGTTGATTATCTGAATGAAAAGTTGTTTAGCCTGTTGTGGTATTAAAGGCTTGACAATTGCAGGTATAACTTCTAATAAATTTTCAAAATCTTTGTCTGACTCAATGATATTTTCTCAATAGATTTCTTTGAAAGCATTAATAGTTTGCATATCAATTGGTAAACTATGCCCTTTACCGCCAAAACAATTGGGTTTAGTAAAAGGATCTCAGGTTTAGCAAAAACGCCTTCATTCTCCGCTTTCTAATCGAATGTAGATTCCAATTTGTAAATGTTCAAGTCTTCTTGGAACGGATCTATTAAACAACACTTGATATAATCAATATGAATATGATTAGAATTATCAAATGCTTGTCCATCTATCATATCCTTAAATAAATTCACACAAAATCGCGCAGAACCTTTTCTAACGTGAACCTAGAATCTTTCTATTCTTTGATTTGATGTACTTTTGCTGCACATAAAACCTTTTTCTTCTCCTAAACTATCAAAACGATACTTACGTAATAACAGTTGAATACCACTGATCAAAGAATTTTCTGTTCCGCGATCTGCTCTAACAATTTTAAGTATCACATTTTCATCAACAAGAGAACTGTGATAAAAATTAGCGATGACTTGAGGATTTTTATAAGAGAAGCAAACCTATTGTTTAAAATATTACGTTTATAGGTTAATAATAAGTTTTTGCACATTTTACTGGGTAGAATTTTCAAGACATTTTAGATTTTACTTTTAGAAAAATAAATTGGTTGATAAACTATTCATGACTCAGAATTACTATCAAATATAATGTTAAGTATCTGAATATTATAGATTAACAAATCGTATCATTTTTTAAAAAATTCACTCAATCAATTACAATCTTTTAATAAATAGTAAAAGATCACTACCAGTTTTAGTATTTATGATTTGAAGGTAAAAACTTCCATATTATGGCTTGTATTCAATTTTAGCGCTTTTAATTTAAAATATAGTATTTATTATAAATTACAGAAGTTTATATAAATTTTTTTGATTCATAATCATTTGAGTTAAAAATGACTCATTTAGTACTTCCTTTAGAGTATCATTCATAATTTATTTCTGTAAAGTTTTAAAGTAAAATATTGGTTAATAAAACTATTTCTAACTTACTCTGAGCCAAATGACACATCTGCTAAAGCCGTCAACACATTTATGAAATGGAAATCCATATAGTTTCAACTTATCTTAACCATCTAAATGCTAAATATGATCAGGTCAGGAAGACAACTATGTTTAAATAAATACTTTATTCTCTGAAAAATATTTTCTTATTTAAAGTGGAAAAAAAGTCAAAAGTGGAAAGTGGAAAGTTACAATGGATTAGGGCCACCATGCTATTCATATTGATATTCTCTACAATGAATATATAGCATCAATATGTAAATTCGAACCAATTATAAACCTAGAAAGTTATATTGAGAAAAATTGATGAATGAATATCGAAATATCAAATATATAGAATTATTAGCTTGTTTTCCCGACATCTAATACTTCATGAACATTCAATAAGAATCAAAATCTATCATTTAGGTATTACAGTCACTGAATCCAAGCTTCCTTTCAGAAACTCATTAAAACCAAATATGATTTTTCAACAGGGTGAAAAACAAATTCTGAAAACAGATTTTTTATTCCCCAAACTCTCCCAGTTCCCAATAAGGATTCGTCAGCTCAAATAGTTATTTATCTCTGAATTGAGAATTGACTTAAATTACTGTATGTAATGAACGTTAGTATGGTCAGCATTTCTCTATTGAAACAGTTTTTGAATTACTACAACTTTAGCATGTCCAGCGATCAATATTTTTTATATTATACACTATTTCGAATATGATATAATATGGTACTGATGCCATAAAGATATTTCTTTAATGGGTCTCTTAATAGTTAAAGGCTATCCCACAAGAATTAATTGTATTAGTAAACAGGTAAAATACACTGTGATAAGCAAATGAAAATCTTCTTGAATTAATGCATACATTTCAAAATGTTAAGTTGTATTAACGGCCAAATCAATTTGATGAATAAAGAGAATCAAAATGATAAAATTTTGATTTGGTGAATATCTATACTAAAAGATAACCTTAAAAATAAGTACTTTTGAATTGAATTAAAAGACTTGCCTCTACAAATAGCAAATCCATACATTGCATCCGAAAAGCATTTACATAAACAAGATCAAAAAGTTATAAATAAACTCTAATAATTTTATTACAGTTTGCCATTTTGTTACTATATTGAAAGCTAACTAAAATTTTTACTAAGGTATTTTAACTAAAATCCTTTTAATATGAAATTGGAGCACAAATTTCACTGCTCTGTACTGTATTTGATTGTAAAGTTTAAGTGTATGCCGATTTCGATATCAGCATAATTTTGTGCCAATGGCCTATTCCTCAAAACTATTAATTTGTTTGATCTAGTTCTGCAGAACTAAATGCTCAATCCAGTATTAATTGTTGTGATGGAATCTTGGAAAAGCTTGGATTCTTGACTGAATAATAATTTTTCTTAAAAAAATATTCTTTGAAATTCCACGAAAGTTTTTGACAAGACGCAACTTTAACAGAAAAAGTATTATACTGATAATAGTGGACAATTTTTTCAAAAGTTTTCATCAATTAAAAAATATTTAAAACTAATGACTACCTAATAAGTCATTTCTATTACTTATGAGTGCATTGTTATGAGTGTTTCTATTATGCATTGTTTCACTTAAAAATGATTTATTGGTTAATCATTAGTCATCAATCAATTTTAAAGTGATAGTCACATTTGATAAAGTTACCTAAGAAAGCAATGATCTTGATCATCATCTTAGTACTGATTTATAATTTATTTGATTACAAAGTTTCAATAAACCGAGTTCTAATATTCGCAAAATCTTGTGCCTATGACCTTTTACCACCTCAGATTTATCAGTTTATTTTGTTCAATTCCACAAACTTTAGTTTTATTCAAATATTAATTATTTCTGTTGATCTCATTTGAAGTAATATTTTAATAAACGATACTCAAATCAGATGTAAGTACCATCTAACTGTAAATGTGTATTTGTAAATTATAAAGCGTTGCACAATAGTTAATAAAATTTAGGGCTAGGCAACTCATGCTGACGTATGTTAAGTATATTGATATTAATCAATAAGTGCATTCTTAATAGCTAGTGATAAGTCAGCTTCTCAATCGTAGATTTTGAGTCATGTTAATGAAAAAGATTTGATTTTTCGTATGACGGATACTGATTGTTTTGCAATCACTAACTTATTATTTCAATTTACGCCTGGTAACTCGCAATATCTATTATACATCCCAGTGCATAAGTCACTAAGAATTGTGATTGGGCAAGTTTTTCCACTTGTTCGGCAATGAAAATAGCTTGAAATCAATATTTTTTAAATGATACATAAGCTTTTAATTCGATTCAAAGTTTTCGAATTAATAAATGGTGGGAAAGCGTTCGAGCAGTTCTCTTAAAAGTTGTTTCATTAGAATCAAAAGATGAAATCAGTTATTGGCAATGTTCTAAATTAAAGTATAAGAACGACATTTATAATCAGTGACCGGGCCCAATATATTCCTGAGACCGCTATCGTATTCTTCATTAGAGATCCTTAAAAAAATTCCGTCGCGAATACTTCTGATGAAACACTTGACAAACTCATGAAAATGCCTGTTCAGTTGTGAAATAAACAAATTTTATACCAATAAAAACTAAGAACTATGATATTATTGTCTTTCATTTTTGCCACCTAATGAAAACGTGCTACCACAGAATTCATACGCTTATCAAGATTTTATTTGACTGAATTAAAGCATTTACACTGTACTATCACCTCCAAAATTCTCTTTTAAGCTCCGCCAAAAATGAATGGAAAGAGATATTGAAATAAAAATTTAACTTATAACTTTAAAAGTTTATAGTAACGATAACATGCATTCATAAAATAGTATTTTGTGATAGTGAGTTTACAGCATTTCCTCAAAATTCTGACTATAATTTTTGGCGAAATTCGAATTTTTACACAGACTTTTGGAGGTGATGGTACGTCTATACATATATGCGTGAGTGTTTTTCGCGTTATCACGTGCACTTTGGAAAAATTTAATGAAATTATTCATCACTATAAGAGTAAAATGCCGGTCATATCTTCCTAAACAACGTGTTGCGTAATCTTTTATGTATTTATCATTTGCAGTTATACTCTTATTTTAAAAATCTCTAATCCTATGAGAATAATTACTAGCAATAAGCGGCAAGTCTTTCTTCAGCATTAGAAAAGCCATTTGAAAAGCCAGTTATGAAAATATTTAGATAACGTGTCTCAACGTTGTTATAGTAACATCTATATCGTTTTTTCGCACAATCTATTTTGGATGGAAGACCAACAAGATCAACAGAATAAATGCTTGTAACTTCATAAACAATAATTTCGCAAAAATCAGAAAAGTTTCTTCGAATTTTTCTTAAAGATTTACTAATTAACCAGTCATTTAAAAAATCTTCTGTAAAACTGAAAAATTCAGCTTCAAAAAATTGAAAAGAATATCAAGCACTTCTCTAAAATCTGAATCAAGATTTTCCATTTAATAATTTGTTCTATGTGGAAAACATTTAAAGCATTTATCACTGAGATTGAAATAACCAACTACTCTCTGATAAAACTTGAATGAATCCTTTTTTATCATTCAAGTGAAAAATCTTGAATGAATGTTTTCGCAAGTTTTAGCGGAATTCTAGAATTGAATCCACTAATAAGACTCATTTATTTTTAAGTCAAGTTTAATCTTTATTTAGTTCGAGAAAAAGTAAGTCAATTGCCTGATCTAACACTTAATATAGAAAGTGCCAAAATATACACACATTTGCGTCGCTTTTCGTCACACATTTGCGTCACTTTTCGTCACACATTTTTTTAAGATTGCGTCTCATTATACTCCATGTCATGCTGCATGCTCTGATATATTTATCCTTCAAAGCTGTCGAAAAAATTCTTTCTTGTTTTTCTTATACATGTATAATTGACATAACTTGTACGCTTTTATTCAGTTAGAAATCTCTTTGCTCTCAAGTTTGACTTCATTTTAACAGTTTCGTGCATTTTTCTTTGAGAAATTAATTTCTGGTTGTTGTGTAAAAGTTTTCTCACATTAGTTTCAAAATTATGGCCACTTATGAGAGACAAAGAGCTAGAAATGCATACAAAAAACAAGTCGAATATTTTAAAAATGAAATGAAACACGAATTGAGGAATTATCCAAACATTGATTTTAACGCGAAAATGAATATTAAATTCAAAGCTATGGGTTTGAAACGTGAATGTCTTGATAATTATCGCAACGATCTAAAAGGCATAGAATACGACACAAGACTTCATGAATTCACGGACATGTGGAAAATTCATACGTACAGCCCGATCAAGACTAAAAATGTTCAAAGTTTTATCACGCTCAAAATTTTCAATAGTAATTGGTCAAGAACATCATAACTGCAATTTGATTTTGTAGGAAGAGTGGGCTAACATTATTTGCTTAGTTCGATAGGTCAGAGTTAGAATCACATTTCAATCTTTGATGAAAAAATAAATTCAAGCTTTTCTCTTCAAAATAGTATAAGTAGGCTGACCACCTCTGTTCAGACCACTTGCGTGAGATTTTGATACATAGGAGGGAGTAAGCGATTTTTTCAGTGAAATTCCAGAGATCAATCAATTTTACACTTAAGTTAAAAACTTTTCTGCTTAGAATTACATCAATAATTAGCGAATAATTAACTGTATTTAAAAGTCTATTTTTTATTAGATTTTGCAGCTTTTAATGTCGCCTCATTCTTCGAAACGTGATCAGCAAACTTATCGCGTGACATTTGAAAGTTAGACTTTATACAGATCTCTGTTCTAGTCAAATCGATATTCATTAAAATTCTCATCATTCCAATTTCTTCATTTAAATATACAATCCATACAGAGCTGACAATAATTGTGAGATAATACGTTTTAAACTCATTTAAATTGACTTATGATTAGTTTTATTTGAATTTGTCTCTCCTTTATTTGAGGTATTTTCCTTGTAATTACAACTTTATATCTATTGAACTTTTACGCATACATTTTTGAAGCAAAGGCTCATGTTCTCTAACTTTTGATAGCCTTAAAAATAACATAATAGTATTTGGTTTTACAGTTTAGTATCGCTTATATTTTAAAATTTTTCATGTCATTCGATGATATGAATCGAAATTATTAGTTTGGAAATTGGTTTCTAATATATATTTAAAAATTTCAATAAATTTTCTAAATGCGTGAGACTCGCCTCACGCAAGTAATCGATGGGGTAGACGTGAGTCAGACCCCGCGATGCGTGAGAGGTGGTCAGCCTGGTTATCTAGCAAGAAATACGTTTCCAACAAGATAAACTTCTAATTGTGATGTAAAATCTAGTAAAAGACAAATTTTAAATGCAATTATAGAAAATTTCAGACAAATAATGAATTTTTAAACCTTCTTACAAAATATTGTGATTATTGATGATTGAGATTTCAGTCAGGGTAAACTTTTATCTCAATATAATTTGCTATTGAAATCAAGTTATTAAAATATTTAAATGATGTAAATTGAACTTTACATCAACAGCTTATATTAGAAACTAACATTTTTACTATAACTGTAATATGTTTAATAACAAGCTATTAATCGCAAATTAAATAAATTTATAGTCTTTACTAAGTTTCAAAAAATTGTTTTCATCAAATCTGTAAGGGAGGGCTTATATTATTTTAATATCGCATCTTACAAACAATTTCAAAAAATAAAATGTAGAAGGTGAAAAGTAAATAGTCATGAAGAATTTGGGCCATCATAGGAAATAATACTATTTTGGAAGAAAGCTTAAAACGTCAAATGTTTGCTTTCAGGTGTTTTTCGGAATATTAAAATAATGAGGCTTGTGGCATTTAGGTGGAAATTAGCAGCACTGAACTTGCAGACTAAGCATTCATTTAACAATAATCGGAAAACAAATGTCGCCTCTTTCTGTCAGTTATCTCGAAACTATAAATAATTAGATACAAGTTAAATGCAAATAAATAAGAATTTGTGGACAATCTTGCTAAAAATATTGATATACCATTATACCATATCAATAATGAGAAAAATAATATATTTTTATTAACGATTGTATTGCTTTTAATATTTATGTTTATCAAATCGCTCTTTTTTTTAAAAGAACTAAATCTTCCTTATTGGAACATCTTATAACTCAACTCTACTTTCAGAGTCGCCCCCATTTCCCTAACATTACTTGATTAGATTTATCCCTGGAGCTTCGTATAATATTACTAAGTCAAATTTTGTCGTTCATCATTTTTGTCGATTTATTTTATTAATTTAACTGTCAATTCCTTAGACTATTTAGCCTTTTAACTCAATTCTGTTTGTTAAGTTGAGCAATTTCTTCTATTTTTTGTTAAGTATACCTTGAACGTTTATGTGTTCAACGTTTAAACTATTTGGCTCTCATTTCATTTTGAAGTAAACTAATAGTTTACATAAGTTATACATTGAATGTGAAGGAAATTATATCAAAATAATGTCACATACGCTGACTATTAATCATTAGATTTTTATGATCCTCTGATACCCAATTAATCGCAAGTTTCTGCGCGCTATCGCCATTAGTTTTTGTGTGCTGTCTTCCAACTGTGTATTATATTCTTAGCTATATAACCCTGAAATTTTTTATGCCTTCTACTTTTACACTACTCCTCTTTTAAATGAGCTTTACATTTATCCCAAAATTTCTCAATAGGGTGGGCCTGAGACACATCAGGAGATGGTAGTATGTTCATAGCCTTCGTCCTCAAGGTGTAACCAGGTTCTAGCTTATCCTTATCAGTACAGTCTCCGTAAAAGTACACGACGTGTTTCGCGAGTTCATCGCGTTCAACTTTATTCATATTTAAACCACAATAAATTTTAATGAATTTTTGTGGGAGGGTGTAGCTAATAGTGTACTTCTAACCCCGTATTTCATTAATCCTGTGGTCGCGACAATTCAGCGTCGCACTGGATCTTTTATCGAGCATCCTTTATGAGTTCAAATAATCGAACCTAAAATAACTCGACGATCAAAATTTATCTGTATTTTATTATTATTAAGTCATTTTGTGTTGATTCATATCTTAATCTGATAAGTGTTCTGTTTGTCTTCTCTAAATAAGTTAAAAGATATTATCCTTACAGGAAATAAGATATTTCATTTTAAGCCTCACGAATGAACACCGATTAGATACCAAACCTGAGCTCAAATTGAACAGTGTGAGAAAAGTAGACCTATATTTGAAATTTGATCCTTTGAAGATCATTCCTAATGTTAAAATTTTTGAAGAAATTCCTGTTTTAAATATGATCAACAAAACTAATGAATGTGAAAATTCGTTTCAAAGAGAACAGAGAAAAAATACTTCTCATTAATGTCGAGGTCAAATTAAGCATTGAGAAGTAGCTAGGCTTGGAAACAAACTCTGATTAAGTTTCTACCGTTTCAATTATTATATAAAATTTCTGGATATACTTGAAAGATATCAATAAATTAGTATGATTTTAAACCGATGACTTGAAAATGATAAAAACTCGATAGTTTCAGTTAAAGACTACAAGAAAATTTTTAAAGAAAATCTTGATCTTTAGTGTCAATCAGTTGTCAAATATAAGTAAATTTTAATAGAAATGACATTTTCGCGACAGTTAAACTTCGATTTGACTCTTAATACGAAAACAAATTTATTAAAATCTAATATTTTTGTAGAAAAACTTGACATTTATAATTTTAAAAATGCTTATAATGACTTTACACGTTGAAAAACTAAATTCGATGACGTAAAACACCTTTTAAAATATGTGACAATCCTTGAAATTGTGAAATTTTATGATTCAGTAACTTATACTATTGCAATTTTTTTTAGTTTCAAGGAGTAAAAACACTCGAGATCTAATTATTAACAGAACAGACTCTTATTGAGTGTAGGGGAAAATGTATAAGATTGTTTTTTGTAAAATACTGTACAGAAAACTGTTCCTGTTTACAAAGCGAATGTAAAAATAAAAATTCAAGGGTTTAGATCTGAATGAAACAAAAAAGATCGAAAACAGAGTTTTAGTGCATAATATGCCTTGTGCATCAATTTGAATGGGAAATAAGTTATTTTCTTTAAAATGTTGCTTATGCTATTAACAATAGGATTACTTTGATATTTTTGATAGTTCGACATCTAATACATATTAATGTTATTAAATGTTATGTAGTCGCGTTTCATTGGCATATTCTTATTCTTCCACTTGTCATAAAATACACATGATATTAACTAATTTTTAAGCCCAAAATTGTTTTAAAATTGTTGTGCGAAAGATTCTATGTTTATTTCGCATTCCTCGAGTAATTGCACATAACTTTAGAGAATTGAGAACAAATAAGAATTTAAATATATTTATGATAAATATTTACGAATGTGATGTTTAAAAAATGTAATTAAAAATGTTATCTTTCACTAATTGTATCTTTTAAGATTGATAAACTGATATTTTTTTAGATCTTTAAGATATATTAAATCGATCTTTAGATAAATTTAAGTAAAGCTTGACTAATTGAATATTTTCTGTGGTTTTTGAATAAGAAATCTTGAAAAACAAAATTAAAAATCTGTAATTATCTTCCACTTTTGAGAAATCATGAAAAAGTTTTACGTGCAAATCATGTTTGCGGCGGTGTAGTCTTATATAATTTGAATCGAGATCCGCATATTTTCTACAAATCGCATTGAAACTAATGCAAAGTTATTAGTACCTTTTATTCTTCAATATCACATGAAGCAGTGACGGCAACTCACACTAACGTTCAGGTAAAAAGTAGTGCTCGTCACTCGTCTTTTATAAGCAAAAGAGCGTCAAATGTTTACAGAGCATCAAGTCATGAAGTCTACTTGTTTTGTTAGCGTTTTCTTACGTTAAGATTGCCCAAATTTCGAAAAATTAACACAAAACTTTATATTTGAATAATATGATGCCTAATATTCACTTCGCATCTGAACACATCTTTAACATTAAAATCTAATGTGATTAAAAAAATTAATAAATGATTAAAATTGAAATTTAAATTTGTTATATTAAAAATTTTATTATGAATGCAATACGTAAAAGAGGTGAAGATTTAGATGTTGATCTAACCCGTGACCTAATTATGTGCGCAGCCTTTATGTCTAAGTTCCTTGATTCAGAATAATGACTAATAATCAGTATATGTAGCAAACTCATGCACCACACAAATGAGATCAATGAAAATCGAAATTTTGTATCATCAAAAGTGTATTTAATGGCAAAATAATAATTATATATCTAATATATTCGCACTAAGTCTAGTTGGCAAAGGCTCAGAGAAGTTAGAGGTGTCCCACACCAGTGAAGCTATTTTGTAAATTCATTTCTCTCTTATAAGCTCTTCGTACGCAGCTTTAAATTTAGCTTTATTCGCAGATTTTTAAAAATTTTATTTGACTTATTTATTTTGATTTGCAAAAAGTTTGCAAGAACAAAGAGCAAAAATCTAAAAATTTTCAATCAAGTTCAGTTTCAAGCAGCGTACGAAAATGTTATGAGAGAGAAATCAATTTACAAAATGGAGTCACTGTTATGGAATACCTCTGATCTCTCTTGGCCTTGTCAACCAGACCAGAGGCGATTATATTCATTAGATATTAGATATATAATTACTATTTTGCCATTAAATATATTTACGAAGATATGAAACTCCGGTTTTCACTGGCTTCGTCTAATATACTGTATGTCAAAATGAAGTATTAACTTTCAACTTGTTATTAAATAATTTGACGCTCGGCGCTCACGCTCATGCTCGAGGATCAAACACTCACGCTTACACTCAGCTAAATTTAGGCGCTCAGCGCTCGCACTCACCACCGGGCGCCCTCCGCTCGAGCATTTTCCATCACTAACATGAAGTATGTATGTATTATTACAGGATATCACATTAACCATATTTCAACTATACAAAATTTTTATTTTCTTAGGAGTAGTCGCTTCTCAGAGACCAAATATAAAATATCAAAAAAAGGTCCGAAGGTCTCAATCATTTTGTATGTCTAAATTTCAATTTCAAAGTTACATCGTTCTGTCTATGTTTTTCATGTTTATCTAATAAAAGAATAAGATCCTAAAACTGTTCTAATTGTTAATGCTCGACTACGCTCTTGGTCAGCGGTGTAACCGAAAAATCAATGAAAAAAATCTGATTGAAATTCAAATAATTGATGGAACATTGAATGATTCAAATAAAATTATGATTAAATAGATAAATGAGTCTTGACAAAGGACTAAATGTTATCACTTGAAACAGATTGTAATAATTTAAGGTTTACTTATGAGCTCATATTTGAGCTCAATTTGAAATTTTAAAATATATAACTTAACTTATTAGTAGAGTTATGAAAATGTTTAATCGTGCTCTTTGAATAGTTGAATAAGATCTTTAGTCTGACTTAACAAGTCTTATTTACAGTATATCGTTTCAAAAACTCAGAATTTATTACATTAATAATGAAATATTTTTATGTAGAACATGGATGTGTACTTGAGACTTGTATTCTCAGAACTCAAGCATTTCATAATGATTTTGAAAATTAGAGAAGGTTTCTAAAATCTAAATTGAGAATAGAAAAACAGAGAAATTAAACTTTCCAGCTACACTGACTTGTTAAGATCACATTCTGCAAAACTGACTTTTACGACGAAGAAACTACGTTCACGGCTAGAGTACTTGTAATCAGAAGGACATACTGGCTAATAATTATGATAATTCTGTTTAATTAAAAATTTTTTAAAGTAAAACTTCCTTATCGAAAACGAGTAATATTTTATTTAAAAAGTTGGCATTTTATAAAACCTTCAGCACAAAAATCATTAGCATAATTATTCGAAATATGTCTATATAAACGAAGATATGCCAAGGTTTTTAGTTCACTTGAGAATTCATCTTTCTGATGAAGATATCAATGAAAGTAAATTTGATCTAACAAATCTTATATTGATCTGAGTTGAATATGAAGAAAAAAGTTGATATTAAACTCATTCTTCAAGAAGGCGAAGAAATAGTGATAAGTGGTATGAGTGGACGTTTCCCTGAATCCGACAGCACTGATGAGTTTGCAGAAAACTTGTACAATAAAGTTGATATGATTACTGAAGATAATCGACGTTGGCCTACAGGTAAAATATACTGTTATCAATTTTAAATTTGACCTTTAACAAAAAATCAGATTTATTGGAATAAACGTGAAAACTTGATGTAAATCATAGAAATGCATTTTAAACGGTTATGCTCACTTTATTATATATTCAATACTTCTATGTATTTGTATCACTAAATATGCGACTCTAAGAATGTAATACATATGAAGTTGAAAGTATAGGCGCTCTTAAAATGAGTCTAAATTGTTATTCAAGTGCAAGGTTCAAATAATTATAATGAGATTTTTAATAAAGAAAAGGCTTAGTTTAAAATCCAGTTATATTAAGACTTTATTGTATTTCGAAAAGATTTTTAAAATTATTCGATTTATATAATTTTGGTTTAAATTAATTTCTCAGATCAGGATGTAATTAAAAATTTTATAATTTTATTGGAAACCTTTTTCATTACTCCTCACAAGCACTAATTTTGCATAATACTCTTTATTAAACAAAATTGCTTGAAATATAGATCAAATATCACATAAAAGATTAAAAATTGTTTAAACGATTAGTTTTCAATATTATTCAAAAACAATTTTCCTGTAGATTTATACAGCATGAATCAGCGTATGGGTAAATTAAAAGAAATTGATAAATTTGACGGAGCATTCTTTGGTCTAATGTCGGAAGCAGCAGATGCTGTTGATCCTCATTCGAGAATTTTATTAGAAACGACATATGAAGCTATTTGCGATGCAGGTATTACTTGATAGCATTTTTAAGTAGCGGAAAAGTTTGAAACATCAAATTTTGTACCATAGGTATAAACCCTCGAACACTTCGAGGGACCAAAACAGGTGTATATATCGGGTATTCATCGATAGGAATGCCTGACGGACAGCCGCCAGAGCTTCAATACGATTCCCGTACTTCAATGAAATATTCCGCGTTTTGGGTTCCTGAACTTCAAAAGCCTTTTATTCCAATAGAATTTCATTCTTTTTCGATTTTAAGGGACCATCAGCAGTGATAGATACAGCATGCTCTTCGAGTATGGTAGCGTTCGATGTGGCTGTCACTGACTTGCGTTTAGGTAATATCCTGATCAAATTCAAAATTTTGGCCTTTATATTGATTTTTTGCTTAATTTAAACAAATACAATGAAACTCTATAGAAAAATGATCTGTACTATTAATTATTTAAAGCGTTCAGCCTGATGACCAATTATATAATTTATCATTACATTTTTTGAATTCATACTCTCATTTGTTGACAAGAAAAATTCAGTTGATTTTCTTGATTGAACTTGATAACCAAAGTTAATCACAAGTATGTATCAAAAACTTTAATTGAGCAACAATCACAATTTTCCCCCAGTAAATTTCAATCTTAGTCTAAAATTAGAATATTCAATTCAAATCATGTCTTAGCTCTCAAATTGAGCCTTTACTCCGATATGATTCATACTTCTTTGTATAAAAATAGAATCGACAGAAATAAAGAATCGCGATTCATTATTATTCAATAGAGGGGTTTTCCGGTATAGCTCACAAGCTCTCTTATTACATTCAAACGTACTAGTTAGTGTTCAACTTGGGAGCTGTATCAAATATTTAAATACACCTGTGAATTATATCGTAATTATGAAGTAGGGAAGCAAATAAATTGAAAATATAGACTTTCAGAAAAAATCTCGCTGTTAATAAATTTTTAGTTACAATTCTGTTATTTTTGAAAGTTAGCACAAAATTTAAAATTAAAATATATCATAAAAAGCTTAATCTCACAAAAATCTGTCTAAATTATTAAAAAAATTTCCTTAAAAATAATGAATTTTGAATAATTTAATTATGAATTTTTAACCATTAAGAAATTGTTGATTATATTTTAGGTAAATGTGAACAGGCAATAGTTGGTGGAACAAATATCTGTCTTCAACCATTCACAAATAATATCTACCAAAATATTAAGATACATTCCCCTGATGGTATTTCTAAAGTATGGGACGAAAAGGCGGATGGATTCGTACGCGGAGAAACAGTTGCATGTCTTTTCTTACAGAAAAAGCCAGATGCAAAGCGTATTTACGCAACTGTTTTACATTCGCGAACAAACATTGATGGCTATAAGAAAATGGGTGCTCTTTTTCCATCTTCTGAATCTCAAAGAGATCTTATGGTTACTACTTACAAAGAGGCGAATGTGGATCCTCTAGAAGTGACCTACTTTGAAGCACATGGAACTGGAACTGAAGTAAATCTTTTCAAATTCTAATTCCAAACATTTGATGCAAACTCATCATTCTTGTAAATTCGCTTTAAGGTCGGAGATCCACAAGAAGCTCGAGCTATATTCAATGCATACTGTGATGGACGTGAAGGAACTTTACCTATTGGTCTATTGAAAAGTAACATTGGTCATGGAGAGGCGGCTTGTGGCATAGCTTCTATCACAAAAGTGATAATCTCTTATGAGAATGAATGCATTGCTCCTAATCTGAATTTAAAACAATTGAAAAATGAAATATCAGTTATGTGTCCACCTTTATTTCCAGTGACCGAAAATCTGACATACATTCCAGGTACTTCTTACTCGTTAGATAATATATAACAATATGAATTCATGTGCACTTTTTACAATAAAACCTTGATATAGTGAAATGATTGGCACTAATAGTCCACATCCATTATAATGAGGTTTCAGTAAATCAAGCTATAACTGTAGTATATCGAGCATTAACTCATGTGCCCTAGCTAGTGGTAAAAACTTGAAAATAATGTTTATTTCTGATATCAAAAAATTTTCTTATAAGAGATCTTATTGAAAAGCGTAGTCTAATATATTAATATCTCGTTCAGTTCTGAATTCATTTGAAAATGTCTTCAATCCTAAAATGGGTGGCAGTTATACCAGAATTATTAATATATTTTCTCGAGAACCCTTGTAAAGCTTTCAGGATTTTTAAGAATCAACTAATTTTTCTACTTTTCATCAAATGAATGTTATATTATTAATGAATATTAAAATTTTCTTTGGAAAAATTTTGGCACTTAGGTATTGCTGGAGTGGACTCATTCGGTTTTGAAGGAGTTAATGGACACGCACTACTAAAACCTAACTATAAAGTGTTGGATAAAAGTTCATTCAAAATAATCGACAAGATCCCTCGACTGATAAATATTTGTGCGCGTAATGAAGATTCACTAAAAACTATCTTTAACTTCATCGAAAAGCATCCAAGCAAAATAACACGAGATTTTCTGGCCTTAATAAACGATGTGATGAAAACCAAGCCATCACTCATTTCTGCTGGATTTCCACATAGAGGTCAATTTAGATTTATTTTTCATGATTTATATTGCTTTGTAGAGAGGAGTTCAAACAGATAATCACTCGACAGTTAGTTATTTAGGTTTAATTTAACTGGAGTTTCGGTCAAATTATTACCTGACGACAAGGAGAGAAGAACAAGAATCTGCTTTCAATTTTTTCAACTAAAATTTCCCTTTATAACTCACTGTACATTTTGATTATATTGCTTGCTCTATTATTTTTTCGTAACAGCCTCGATGTTAATAAAGCCTTTGGGTGAAGGAGATGAACATCAGAAATATCAATACGTAAAACAATCATCAGTTTGGGTGGACAAAGTTTCAAAACCAATTTGGTTTCTATTTCCTGGACTGGGAGGTCAGTGGACAGCAATGGCAAAAGCATTGATGCCAATCGACATATTTGCTGATAAAATAGAAGAATGCGCACAAATACTGAAACCACATGACATAGACTTGAAATATCAATTACTTTCTGACGATAAGAATACCATGTCCACTATGACCGACAAATTTGTTGCAACGACTGCTATGCAGTTGGCTTTAACTGAAGTATTGTTTAGTCTGGATGTGATTCCCGATGGAATCATTGGTCATTCATTCGGTGAAATAGCATGTGCTTATGCTGATGGATGTCTCACAACAGAAGAAGCGATGTTGACTTCTTACTGGAGAGGAGCTATCACGGAGAGTGATAAGAAAATCTCAAAAGGTTTGATGGCAGCGGTTGGACTTTCTTGGAATGAAACTAGAAAATTGTGTCCAAAAGGAGTTTACGTGGTTTGCAATAACTCAAAAGAATTGGTCACCATATCAGGTAAATTATATTTTAGAGCATTCTCTGGTTCTACAAAGTTTGCATAATATTGTGTTAATGTAGCATACATTTGAACGAACTCAGTCTAATAGAGTGATATTCAGAAAGACAAATAGCACTAAGGTTGCCCCTAAATTTGGTATTACTTTCCCGTTATAAGCTTGATATGTGACCTGGGTCACTGTTCAATTAACTGAAGTTGAATTATTTACTGGAAAGACAAGCTAACTTGCTTTAATGCTTAACTGAGAAAAAGCAAAGTTTTGCACTTGATAAATCAGTAAAAGTGATTATTTCGCAATCAAATGCTTGTCTTTAGATGGGTTTAAAATTAAAACTATACATTCTGAACTTACTTTAACTAATTTTCATAATTTGATCATTGAATTAATGATTAATTTATGACAATTATACAACACTACTCACTGTTTTAATGCAAACATCTTTATGCACGATTGCTGTTAACGTATTTTTAAAGACATATTTAGATTAGTTGTAATGAACTCCAAGTTTATAATTATTAAATATAGCATAATATGGGCTTACATAATAAGTATTGTTGCTTGAAAATTTAGGAAATATTTAAAGAAAAAGCAAAGTTTTGCACTTGATAAATCAGTAAAAGTGATTATTTCGCAATCAAATGCTTGTCTTTAGATGGGTTTAAAATTAAAACTATACATTCTGAACTTACTTTAACTAATTTTCATAATTTGACCATTGAATTAATGATTAATTTATGACAATTATACAACACTACTCACTGTTTTAATGCAAACATCTTTATGCACGATTGCTGTTAACGTATTTTATATCACGAGCGATTTTTACTGAATTGATTTAACGTTAATTTCAATCAAATTTAACGATGTTTTTTTAGTATGTTAAACTTATTTTTCCGTTGAATCATATATTCAATTTATTTTGAATTAGAAGTTTTGATCACAACATTCTAGAGAAGTATATTTCGAATTAATTAAAAGGATTTGAAATAGTCACTAGTTGCTCGTAACTAAATCAGTGTTTATTCATAACAAAACACTTGTGAGTCTTCGAACAACAATGAGTTTTTGACAGCAAGTTCCTTCATTTTCATGATTATTGTTTCTCGAAATTGATTTAGGTTCTTATGAAGCAACAAAAAAGTTGATGGAAAGCTTGATTGATAAGAAAATATTTGTTCGTCAACTCGATAGCAGTGAAATACCATATCATAGTCCTTATTTGGAGTCCTCGGTTCAAAAAATGACTGAAATATTAAGTAAAGTAATCAAAACTCCGAGAGAGCGTTCAAACAAATGGATATCGACTTCGATTCTGGATTTAAAATCGAGTGAAAAACTGGCAAAATATGCTTCTGCTGAATATTTTGTTAATAATTTGATAAATCCAGTATATTTTCATGATAAACTTGTAACTTTACCAAAGGATTCTATAGTTATAGAGATAGGACCACATGCATTGTTTGCCAGCGTTATTCCTAAGTCTTTGGAATCAGCCAATTATGTGCCTCTTATTAAGAGAGATCAGAATCAAACAAATCTCGAACATTTTCTTCTTTCTATTGGAAAATTATATCAGTTGGGAGTCAACCCATCGATTGAGAACTTATATCCAAAGTTGAATGGCCTGTGGCCAGGGGTACACAATCGATCAGTTCACTTATTAAATGGGATCACAAGGATTCATATGCTGTCAAGAAATTTCCTGAATTTAACTTCAGAGCAACAGCTTCTGACATGACACTTTCGATCTGTTTGGAAAATCCTGAATACAAATTCCTAGCGGACCATTGCATTGATGGCAAAGTTTTATTCCCAGCAACTGGTTATTTGATGCTCGCCTGGAGACGATTGGCTATGTCTCGAGGTCAACAGTGGACGAAAGTTCCTGTCTTATTTGAAGATGTTCAATTTCGCAGACCAATATTTTTGTCGGAAAGTGAAACAATTAAACTAACTGTTAGGATTCTTGAGCCATCAGGTGATTTTTTCTATCGAAAAATAATTACTACTACCATAATAATAATTCTGTGTTAATCCGCGATTTCATGACTCATATTTTGCTTAACTAATAGTATAAGTTAGACTTAATATAAAATCATATATTCATGTTCACGGTTTGCACTCAAAATTAATTGCTGTAATTTCACAAATGCAGAGAAGAGTCAGGTATGTATTAGTGGATAAATACAAAATTCTTGTGTTTCAGACTTTTTCGAATTTTCAAACCAACTAAAATAATTTGAATAAACTTAGAGTCACGTAATATGCGATAAATTTACTACTTTTTGACTTGGAGACACAAAACACTTTCATCTAATTAAGTTTTTTTATTTTTTAAATTATTTATTTATTAATTTATTTCATTTTTAAATTAATTTTATTTTATGTTAATACAAGCGTTTTGTAAAGCTTGAAATATCCGAGTCAAAAATTTGAATTTATAGCATACAAAAATTTCAAAGATTCATAAAAAATATTTATTTGCTAAAAATATTTTCAAATAGATTGGCAACCAATAAAAATCAGCATACAAAACCAATTAACTCAATTTTTTGAGAACATCTGATTTATTCAGAAATCAATTTCTTAGTTACACTTGAAAACTTAATAATTATCGATAGCTAAAGATAAACACCGTTCTATGTCAGCTTCCCTGTGCTATGCATCAAACTTTTGCAAAAATTTGGTTTGTAATTTGCTTTGATTACTACATTGAACATGAAATAAGTTTCATAACATACTCTATATAAAGATCGGATAGAAAACATACTATACAACCATCATTTCTGGTTGATATCGGAGATTATTAAGTTTCTGAATGTACAATATTTAATTTATGTAAAAGTTTTATCAAATACTGTTTGATTTAGGGAATTCGTTATACTGGAAAACAATACCATGGCATCTTTTGGTCGAATCCGTGTTTTAGAAGATGATACTCTCCATTCTCAAAGTCTAATTCATAATCAAGAATTCAACACAAACAGTGATTCATTGATGTTGGATTCTTATGATGTATATAAAGAATTGCGAATTCGCGGTTATGATTATGGCCCAAAATTTAGAGGAATCCAAGAGATGAGAAACGAAAGTTTAGATAAAATATACGGAAAAGTCAAATGGACTGACAATTGGATCTCATTTATGGATTCAATCCTACAATTGATGTTAGTAGCAGAATGTTCCAGGAATATTTTCGTTCCTGTAGCTATCACATCATTGAGATGTGACCCAAAAGTACTTTTCGATGCTATTGAAGAAAACAAACAAATGATTTATGACGAGGACTATTCTGAACAGCAAACGGATCTGAAAACTAGGGCAGAAAAATTAGATAGTCAGCCTTTAAGCGATTTAAAATCTGACACTGAAACAGAAGGACAGCAAGAATTGAATGAATGCAAAAATAATGGAACCTGAGATCAAACAGTTTGAAGAGATTTTCAACACTGGCAAAGAAAAGTACATGTCTATCCTGCCCATTTATGGCGATACTCATTTGAAACTCACTGTTGCCCCTGGTATTGAACTCAATAATCTTGTTACTGCTTCTATTCCTCGAATCAATACAACACACCCTAAATGTGAATCATATCAGTTTATCCCTAATGAAGAGAACGATGCCATTGACAACATCTACAAGAAACAGATTACAGAATATCTACAGGTACGAAATTTTCACATTTTTGAAATGTTAAAAAACATTTGTAAATATTATTCAAAAGAATTTTGTCGCCAACTTTTAATCAGAATGCATTTAAAACTATTTTCTATAAGAAATTTACAATAACTTCGAAAATCCATTACAATTCAATGACTGAATACATTTTAAATTTCTTTTAAGGTTTGCTCTTCACTTGCAAATAAAGTTTTGAAAAATCTTGGTTTACATGAAACGATAGAAATGGGTAGTTGTGACCTGGTTTCAAAAGAACTCATTCAGAGTTATTTGAGAGATGAAAAACAAGAATATGTATTACTCAAGATATTCAATGAAATTTTAAATTTGTGTCGTGGTGAGAATAACAGTTTGTTGATTGGTCAAAAAGATACGCTTTCAAAACGAATTACAGATCAAATTCTTAACAAACCAGAATTTGATTCAACCAAGGATATCATTAATCAAGTTTCAAAAAATGAACGCTTCATACGTCCTCTTCTCGATGTCGTCAGTGAGAACAATGTTCCCAAGAAAGAGATTAGAGTTGTTGAAATCAATTTAAGCAATGCCATTACTGCTATAGATGTGGATAATTATTTGGCTACTGCTGCCATATATCCTATAGATGTTGACTATACTTTAGTTAATAATTCTAAAGACAGTTTACCAGATGATTTGAAGAATATGTCTTACAAATTGGTTGAATGGAACCAAAATGAAAGTACATTTCCTAAAGACATACAATCAGTTGATCTCTTGATTTACAGAGACAGTTATGACTTATGGCATTTGAAACTCGATAACTTCTTGCAAGAACTCTATGCAAAAGTTAGAGATAATGGATTTTTACTTACAATATTTCGCTATACGATCACATTACCAGAACTTATATTGAGTCAATTATGTGAACAAAAAGCTATCAATGATTTGAGTTTAACTAAAAGAATAAATGAGTTCAAAATAGAAGCACAAAAATTGGACTCCATATTATCTGCTATAAGTCTGATTCGATCGGTTCGGTAGCAGTACTCTTTCGAAAAGTTCAGTCAATCAACGAATTGAAACCTAAAGAAGAAAATATTATAGAAATAAGTAGTGATTATAAGAGATGGTTTGAAATTCTAAAACAAAGATTATTGCAAATCAGAGAAAGTGATAAGAAAGATGAGAAACTTTGGCTCATTGCAAATGATTCATCTGAGAATGGAATAATTGGTCTGACGTTATGTTTGAGAATAGAAATCGGAGGCGATAGAGTCAGGTGTATCTTTGATTATGACAAAAAACTCAAACTTCCTCTCAGTTTTTCAGAATATCCTTTCTCTGATATTCTCACAAACGATTTGGCTGTCAATGTCTTTCGTGATGGAAAGTTAGGCACTTATAGACATTTGAGTTTAACTAAAAGCGATCAACAGATACAAACTAATGATTACTACTTGAATATTGGGCAAAGAGGAGACTTATCAAGCCTTCAATGGTATGACTCTAAAAATGTGTTTCCAATGAAAATAGTGGATGATCACAGTTCTGGAAAAGTTAATCAAATTAGATGCAAAGTTTATTGTACTGGACTCAACTTTAGAGATGTTTTGATCGCTTCAGGTAAACAAATAATCAAATCATATTAAGATATTTTGTTGTTATTAAAATATCTATAGAAAACTGAGTTTCAATTTCAGATGAAGCTAAATTAAATTCTAAAGCGTAACAATACTTGTAATAATGTATACTAACGATGGAACGTGCGATATCGATAATTGAAACTCTATATTCCGATAGTTTATAAAAAATGTTAGGCTCATAAGTAATACATTTATTCTATAATTGTATTAGAATAGCTACTCCATCGTTAAATTAATTAAAATTAAGGATAATTCATGTCAAAATAAGAATCATTGTTTAACATATCGCCTCCACTGGTGCACTGCAATAATTCAAGTCTCATGCTTCAGATCCCGGTTTCGAATCCAAGGATTAACTATTTTTTAAATAAGTTTTTGTGATCAGTCAACAAATCTTATGCATACTTTTTACAGTTTTAAAACTTGAACTTTAAATTAACTTTTATGATAGTTAAATTTTCTATTATCTAAACTAAGGTATATTTTTGACGATTTACACTACCGAATCAAAGTTCATGTTTTGAAACTGTAAAAATGTATTCAAATTTTCGCTCAATCACAAAAATGAATGAAAAAATGTTTATCTTTGGATTCGAAGCCAAGATCTGAAGCATGAGACTCCCGAACTATTGCAATAGTTAAACAACGATGCTTATATGAATTATCCTCAATTTTAATTAATTAAATTAAAGATGGAATAGTCATTCGAATGCAATTGTAAAATAAATGTATTTCCTATGAGCTTAACATTTTTTAACAACTGTCGGAATATAGAGATTCGCTTATCAGTATCGCACGTTCCGTTGTAAGCTCAAGATTTTATGTGCTCTTGATCTTTCATAAATGTACTAAAAATCAATTGAACTTGAGTGAAAATCAGCTTAATTTTTGTGCTGCGTTTTTATTATTCAATTTCAGCTATAGAAGTAAAATTTCAGTTTTTTATTTTGTTTATTAGGAAGAATTGTTGGAAGAGTCGAAAAGTGCTTTGCGGATTGTCTTATAGGCACTGATTTCGCTGGCCGTCGAACTGATACTGGAGAAAGAGTTTTCGGCTTTTGTTGGGGTCGCGGTATTTCCACATTCGTTGATGTTAGAGAGGAATTGATAACCAAAATACCCGAGAACTGGTCAATGGAAGAGTCTGTAACTATTATGCCAACCTATTGTACAGTTTGGTATGCTCTTATCGATAGGGCTCAACTAAACAAAAGTATGACAAAATACAATTCATTTTTCTAAAATAAAGATAATTTTAGATAATTCTGAACCAAAATATAAATTTAAACAATATAGAAAATCAACGTTATTTTCTTAATCGATAAAAATATATTTGTTTCTAGTTTAATACAATCTTTTATCTCAAACATTTTGCGAAAACGACAAGAACTGAGGGATGAACAATAATTTATGAATTTAATCATTGTTATTTAAACTTATGAAAAGAGATGTTAGCGATTACATGATTAAAATTTTTTTACATTTGAACAATAGGATAGATTCTTGGATAAAACGAATCGTCGCCTGAACACTATAACGTTCTAAATGCAAAAGTATATTAACGAGAAAATGCACTTTCAAGTTCGATGTTGTTACACACAAACAATGAGTTGAAGAATAATTTTCTAAAATATGTTACCAAGCAATATATGTGGGGTACTCATATTCCACTGTTCATTTTTCCTACTCTGTTTCTATCATTGATAACTCAGAACTGATTTATGCATTTAGAACTTTGTTGCACTCAAATCCCAAACTGAGTGCTATCAGGTTCTAAATGATCGAAAATCGATAAATAGTTAAATCGGAACAGATTTTTATAGAAGAAACTTTAAGGGAAAGTAGAAATGAATTTAGAACATTTTATAAACGTCTCGACATTATTCTGTGAACAAATTTTCTTAGGTCGAGATTCGACTTGACTATTTTTACGTCTCATATCATCAGATATCTCATTAAGAAATTGTTTGAATCACTGAAAAAGTCAATTTTTATAAAGAAATGATGCATTTAACAGCAGTTTATTAAAGAATCGAATTTATCGATATAGAAGAAACCAAAGTCACTAAATCAACTTTAAAATAATGAAATATCAGCAGAATATGATTCTCCTCATTGGACTTCTATGAAATTTAGTTTTAATAACTCAAAAGATTGTGAAAACGCCTGTTTTACAAGTATTTTGCCCATCTAACTCGAATAATTAGGCGATTACGATCGAACCAGACATAAATTGATAAATTTGAATAGACACCAGCGTCAAGACCATGACAACGTATATGAATTCGTTAATAATTGATTTTTGCAATAAAAAGATTTAGAACCTTATAGTACTCAGGCGACGAAATAAAATTCAATTTTGTAGACTAAGAGATTTTTTGCTCCTAATACTAAGTATTTAGAATCATCGTCGTTACCAGAAAATTAGTGGGTGAATGTTTGTTCTTCCTCTGTGCCGGCTTTACAACTATTTTCAGTTGAATTTCCTGCTTTAGTAGTATCAGAAGTGTGAAGTCTTAAAATCTCAAAAAAATTTTAATAAATATAACCTCTGCCAAAATATCTTGATAACAATTACTATTGTACAATAAGATGCAAGTCTCTTAAATATTTTTTGCACAAAATAGGAAAATGAGGTAAAATACAAAAATTTTCCTATCAGCATTTGAAAACAATTGAAATATTAAAATTCAGTTATTTTGTAGAATAAGGAATAAATTCAACATAAAATTCTATCGTGAATTTTATAGGGTTTTTGAAAAATGTTTCGAATTTTATTTAGTTTTGATTTATTTTTGTTCTATGATTAGATGAAAGTATTCTTATTCATTCTGGTGCTGGCGGTGTTGGACAAGCGGCGATTACAGTTTGTCAGTATTATAATTGCGATATTTTTATAACAGTTGGCAACGAAGAGAAGAAACGATTTCTAATAGAAGAATACAATATACCTGAAGATCATATATTCAGTTCACGCGATATTCAGTTTGAGAATCAAATTATGTCAATGACTTCAGGAAAAGGGGTAGATTTGGTGCTCAATTCTTTGTCTGAAGAAAAACTACAGGCAAGTTTTCGGTGCGTTGCTGTCAACGGAAGATTTGTTGAAATTGGAAAATTTGATATGCAGATGAATAACAAATTAGGAATGTCCGTATTCTCAAGGAATATATCCTTCATTTCTGTTAATATGTTAAATCTTTGGTATTTGATGCTGGACAGACTAAAAATGTTTTTCGATTGGCTTCATGAGAATTCCAGAAATGGTTGTGTAAAACCTGTGAAACCCATAAATGTTTTTGGACCAACAGAAGTCCATCAAGCCTTTAGGTATATGTTAACTGGAAAACACATGGGCAAAATCGTGATCAAAATTAGAGAAGAAGAACAAGTTAGAACACCATCACTTCAATTCAGTCCTACAGCCAAACTAAATGCTACTCTAAAGACATTCTTCAATCCACAAAAGTTTATATCATTACTGGAGGATTGGGTGGCATGGGACTTGAGTTGGCTCAATGGATGATTTTTCATGGTGCCAGAAACATTGTTTTGACCTCAAGGGTTGGAATCAGATCTAATTATCAGAAATTTTTATCAAAAGAATAGAAGAGGTCGGAAAAATGAATGGAATGTTAAAAACAGAAATCATAGTTTCTACACATGACTCAACTACCGAACAAGGTTCAAAACTTCTTCTCGAACAAGCCAGTGGTTTGGGAACAATTGGTGGTATTTTCCATTTAGCTGTAGTACTGAATGACGCTTTCTATGAAAACCTAACAACAGAAACATTTGCACAGACCTGTGAATCAAAAATCAATACTTTTGCTAATTTGGATAAATTGACGCGCAATTTATATCCACACATAGACTATTTTGTTGGTTTTTCATCTGTGATCTGTGGTCGTGGAAATGCTGGACACATAAACTATGGATATGCCAACTCTGTTATGGAGCGTATTTGTGAAATGAGAAGAAAAGACGGATTGCATGGTTTGGCCATACAATGGGGACCAATCGATGACGTCGGAATACTGGCGGATAGAGAAGTCTCATCAATGGTTGGTATTATGAAACAACGAATTCTATCTTGCTTGGATGTTATGGATAAGTTTCTTGAATCTCCACATTCAATACTTTCCAGTATAGTAAGTAAAGTAACAAATCCTTAATTCTGAACCTTAATTATGGTTTTGTAAAGTAACAAATGATTTCTAAACAACTCGATAAATGCATCAACTTCTAAGCGAACTAATAGTAAAATATTGGCTTCTATTCATTTTATTATCAATGAAAGTTTTAAAAATAGCTTTCAATTCATTGAGATGAGAGTGAATTAAATGGTTCAAATGATTTGTCTTTGTCTCAGAAGTATGCTCTGAACTAATGATGAGCATAGGCTCGAAATCGTGAAGCCTGAGCTTATATTTTGAGCTCCGAAACTTAGCCTGAGCCTAGAGCCTAAATTGAAACATTGATATTGTTATAAGACATAAAAAATCTTAAACAGCATCTATTGTTAATGCTTAAAATTCGAAATAACTATGTAAGGCAAGTGGAGTTAAAACCAAATATGAATATTTGAAAAATATATTTTAATCTAAGTAATTATCAAAAGGGTTTAAACACATGACGCTTCGAATTGCGTTATCTACCAATCGATTTCTCCTGTTAGTTATTATTATTCCTGCTTTTGAGAATGTTTGTTCACTCGGAATACTCGTAGCAGTTATGCGTTGAATATCAAAAGCGAATTTCGAAAGACAAGGATATGAAGACCACCAATCAATCGGTTCTGTTTCAGGCCCTTCTTCTGGGTTCCGAAAATATTTATCAATTTCTTAATTAGTGTTAACTTTAGGTTTCTTATATAGTATTTAATAACGCTAAGATAGTGGCTTGAGCTCTATCAATAGATTCAGTTTTATAGTATTTATTGATATGTTCATCAAATATTTCTCTGAACAACTTTTCAATATTTTTCAGGTTCGATACCCCGAGCCTAGAACCTGAGCCTGTAGGCTCGAAAAGTCTCTCTAGCCGAGCC
Organism: Archegozetes longisetosus; assembly: GCA_018873245.2. Lineage (NCBI taxonomy): Eukaryota > Metazoa > Arthropoda > Arachnida > Sarcoptiformes > Trhypochthoniidae > Archegozetes > Archegozetes longisetosus. Next base: position 1,670,495 of record JAEMBT020000006.1, read on the forward strand.
TAGAACTTAGGATAAGACTGAGCCTATGCTCTTCATCAATCTGAACTGTTGTTCTTTGCATCAATGATTATACAAAACTTAATCATTTTGCTAGATAAAATAAAAGCCTCATTCCTTATCTTTAAGCCTATAAACAGGATAATTTTTGAACATGAATTGAATAACAAAAACGTTATTAACTCTCAGAATCTTTATATTTTTAATTATAGAGCTTATCTGTTGATAAAAATTAATTCAAATTTTATAGTAATTTTCAATTAGTTCTCATTCATTTATCTTATTTAACATCAATAATGAACCTGAAAATTGAAAGTAAACAACATTCGCAAATAATAAAATTATTTATTCATCTATTAATTTAAGTTATTTTAAATCAGGTAAGAGCTAATAGAGAAACAAAAGCTGGTTCGTTGGAAGAGAGACTTGTTAACCAATTATGGTCTGATTTGGGTGTCGACCCCAAGACTTTGCCAAATCACACAACTATAGGAGAGCTGGGGATCGAATCTATGTTAGCGGTCGAATTACAACAAAACTTAGAACGTCAATATGGTATTAGAATGGTTTTGAATCAGATAAAGAAAATGACTGTTGAACAGATGAAAGATTTTCAGTCTGGAAACATAGAAGAAATCAATAAAATTGCTAAGGATTTCACGACAGCAAAAGCAAATTTGGCTAAACTTATAATACCTTCAGAAACACACACCAAACTGAATAATGCACAAAACGGAAGTCCGATCTATATTTTGCCTCCAGTCGAAGGAATATTCTCTTCTTTTGAACAGTTGGCGAAAAAAATCAATAGACCTGTAATTGGTCTCAATTGGACACGAGATATGAATGACTTGAAAAATATGAAACAAATCAGTGCTTATTTTATGGATTTGCTTAAAAAGCTATCACCAAATGGTAACTATGATATCATTGGACATTCTTTCGGTGCTTTAATAACAACAAAAATCTTTAAGAAAGCACCGATTGGCAGGGCAGTGATTATTGATTTGACATCAAATTCAATTATCAATAAGGATTCTATAACAGATGAGGAATTGTCTGAATATATACAGAATTTTATTCGACATATCATTCCTGAAAGTTTTAGAGATAAAATCGTTAGAGATTTGAATGAAATCAAAACTGTTGACGAGAAAATAAAGAAAGTTGTAAATGAACTAAAGGAATTTGGTGGTAGGCATTTGAATGGAGGAGATATGGAAGAAATTTTCAAGAATAGTCTTGAAAGAGGAAGATTGATTTACAATTATAGAGTTAAAATTCAGAAAAATTTCGAAACCTTTAAGAACTACACGAAGAGCATGAAAACTAATGGAAAGCTATTGATTATTAAACCACACGAAGGGCCGAATGATTCAAATATCATTAAAAGAATCAGTAAATCGTATAACTTGCAAAAAATGGTATGGAATAGAGTAAATATAGTAATAACTCTATATAGTGAACTTCTTTCTAGTGAATAGCCGTTATATTAAATGTTAATTGTCAGTTACTAGCCATCCACTATATCAAATTATTACTGTAGTTTAAAAAATTACTTCAAAATATTAATAAGTTACTGATCTTTTAAAATTGATTTTAGAATTTGGATAACAATTTGACGATAGAAATAATGAACGCAAGCCCAGATCAAGTATTATTAAAGGATATTGACAAACTTGCAGAACTTATTAATCAATACTTACCATAAAATTTGGAATCATTAAGAATATAATCTTTAATAGACTTTATTTTCTATCAACATATATTATTTGAGTTTATCTTAAAATTACAAGAATTATATACTAATCAATACAAAATGCATTGGGAATGGTGTTAAGGGAAGATATATTACACAAACTTTTATATACTCAATTTTTACAATATCAATTAAAAGATTATAATATAAAAGAATATCTGAAAAATAAATGCAACTTTTTATAGATTTATCATAATTAAAGTTGTATTCAAAAAAATAAATTGTGATCAATTACTCAAAATCCAAATAATTTTCCATTTAAATGAGAATATGAAACATTCCTTCATTTAAATATCAGTTGAAGCGATCAAAATTTTTTGGTTATTTAGAATGTAGGTTGAGGATATAAATTTTGCAAAAGTAAATCCAGTTAGTAATTCATTGTTTTACTCATAATAGTCAAACCAAATAAATATTATTTTAGAAAAATAAAAGTATTTTTATATTTATTTGTCGATGAACTGAATTGGTGTCATTTTCAGCAACCTTAAGAACTTTAGTTCTCAGTTCCACAAAAAGGCACTGGAAATAACTTTGGTTGAAAGTTTTGAGTTTAAGATTGGCTCTTTAAATTAGTTGCTCAACCACACTTGCTGTCCATCTACTTGCATAAACCCTACTATTGATTTCAGTCCAAAGTTCATCTATAGACGGAACCGAAAGAGGATTTTCGTTGCGCTGCATATATCGCATATAAAGCTTACCGTAAACTTTAATGGTCTCGAGCATTATGAGTTGATGCCAAGTCGGACCAGAATATAAAACTCTAGCCACAATGGAATTTACGGCTAAATGACATCAACTTCTCCGTAATACACTCAGTTTTATACACTTTTGCGTTAATATCGCTCCGCGATCTCAAAAAATGCACCAGAACGGTCCTTCCGATCAATTTCTAATATAGAATTTTCCAATCATTTCTCGGTGTTTATTATTGACTTAAACTATCCATACTTTGCATTATTAATTTTTGCATAAAATATTTCGTACTAATCAAAAGTAGAGATTATTGGCTTTATATTGGTGTACAGAAAACTATATGAAGGATTCGGTAACAAGAGATACTATCGCATGAACTTTTGCAATATTTTAATCCTCATCCGATAATAGTTTATTGTGTCGATTATCTTAATAAAAGTTGTTCGGCCTCTTGTAATGTTGAAGGCTTGACAATTGCAGGCATAACTTCTAATAAATCTTCGCAATAGATTTCTTTGAAAGCATTAATAGTTTGCATATCAATTGGTAAACCATACTTTTCACCACCAAAACGATTGGGTTTTGTAAAAGGATCTCAGCGTTTAGCAAAAACGCTTTCATTCTCTGCTTTCTAATCGAGTGTAGAATCCACTTTTTAGATGTTCAAGTCTTCTTGGATCGGATCTATGAAACAACACCTGATATAATCAAGGTGAATAGGATTAGAATTATCAGATGCTTGTCCATCTATCATGTCCTTAAATAAATTCATCCAAAATTGAGCAGTCTTTCCTAACGTGAGCCCAGAATCTTTCAATTCTTTGATTTGATGTACTTTTGCCGTACATAAAACTATTTTCTCCTCCTAAAGTATCAAAATGATTCTCACATAAAAAACGGTTGAATACTATTGATAAAAGAATTTTCTGTTCCGCCATCTAATCTAATAATTTTAAGTATCACATTTTCATCAACCCAAAGAATTGAGATAAAAATTGGCGATCACTTCTATTTAGAGAAGCAAACCTATTATTTAAAATATGTTTATAAGTCAATAATAAGTCTTTCACATTTCGTTGGGTAAAATTTTCAAGATATTTTAGATTTTACTTTTAGATAATTGATTGACAAATTATTCAAGACTTAGAATCACGTTTAAATATAATGTTAAGTATCTGAATATTTTCGATTAACAAATCGTACTATTTTATAGAAAATTTACTCATTGAATTACGATCTTTTAACAAATAGTAAGAGGTCACTACCAATTTTAGTATTTGCGATTTGAAGGTAAAAACTTCCGTATTATAGCTTACAATCAAATTTAGAGATTTTAGATTAAAACATAGTATTTATTATAATTTACAGAAGTTTGTATCAATTTTTTTTCATTCATAATCATTTGATTTAAAAATTATTCAGTTAGTACTACCTTTAGAGTATCATTTATCATTTATTTCTGTAAAGTTTTAAAACAAAATATTGGTTAATAAATATTGGTTGATATTGTTCTGTAAATATTAGGAAAATACTATTTCCTAAAAGTGATTCTGTAATAAATTCTTTCTCTTTTAAGTATTCAGTTACTTCATCCGGCAATCTTATTGCGAATCAAACAATTATTTTTGTATTCTATCAATAGTTTGCTTAATGTGAATCAATTTTTAAAATCATTCAATTTTAATATTTAATCAGTCAAAGTATTTATAAAATACAAAATCTTCGCTTCTGTATGACAGAACACTATCGCTCATATTATTTTCAAAAAATATGCCAAATAAGCACTCATTTTTGAGGTTATGTTAGGTGATAATCAGTTTATAGAATTTGGGAATTAAATAAAAGTCAAGATTAAAAACTAGAGATAAAGACTCAGAAAACTGCTAACAGCTTTTTGTTACAAAAATAATATTGTAAAATAATTAAAATTTAAAAATTACCATTCTCTATTAAGATATCGTTGTGTTTGATCAAAGTATTAAATTTAAATATAATACTCTAAACATTTATAGATAGATTCTTTCAATAAATTCATTTTATTAAATAGAATCACTTTTTAAACCATAGACGAGGTAGTATTTGACAGCTTCTTATTATTGAGTTTACATCAGGATTCAATAATTGTTTTAGTAAAATAAATCAATTTTCGTTATTTTTCAAATTTTCGTTATTTTTCAAATTTTCAGGTAATTTCCAATTTTCATTATACACATCACTTTTCAATTTCTTTAATTCCTCACAAGTTCTCAGTTCGGGACCCTAACCAAATGCAAATTCAAGAGAAATCATTGTATATAAAAGTATACCTAAACTAAAACAATCAGATATTAATGGATTGTAAGCTTCTAATTGAGATAAGGATTCAGGTGATCCATATTCCAAAGTACCGCACAATGACCTCGACTTTAACATCTGACCATTTGAATCAATTGAAATTCGAGCATAACTGAAATCTGATAACTTTGCGATATTATTATGTATGAGCACATTATCTGATTTTATATTTCTGTATGAGATACCTCTCGAATGAAGATAATCAACTGCTGACACTATCTGTGAGAACCACTTCTTAACTCTATTGTCTCCTAAATGTTTTGCCTCTTCCATAATTCAGATGAGATGACCTCTATCTGCATAATCAGTAACTATGAAAACATATTTGCTTTGGTGTTCTATAACACGATGTATTTTAATAATGTTTTGATGACAAATACTCTGAGATATACTGATTTCTCGTGACAAATATTTTTGTCTAACGAGATCTGTTTGTTTTACTAATTGTATGACTTTGATGGCCAACATTTGATTATTATTAGACTTAGCCTTATATACAGTAGAAGTACTGCCTCTATTGATATAATGTTCGATAGTATAACCTTTCTGTTGCAGAAGTTCCTTTATCTCTTCTGATAATTTGGCTTTTTGTACCATTTTATAATTAACCCAAATGTGACTTTAAATTCATTAAGAATCTTTGAAGAGTTTCAATACTAACATTGTTGATGAAATTCATAAATGCATTGTTTTTCAAATATTTACACCAATCGAATTTTGAATTAGCTTTTTATTTGCTTTTGCACCACTTATGCACTAGATAATACAATGTTTTGTTAGAACAAAGTAAATTTCTCATCAAATAAGTCTTATTTTGATTTATTCTTCAACTGTGTCTATATTGTTACACATATCACTCGCATCCAAATTATACTTTAGCAATACTGATGGAGACCGATCTGACCTCGATTTAAACTTATAAACTATGACTATTGGGCGTCATCTTTAACAATACAGCAACTATTTGGCAGAATATCCTCAAAATACTAAATTACACAACAAAATGGGCTAATTATTAAATCAATTAAACTTTACTCACTGTTTGTACAAATAAGACAATTTTTAAATTCAAAAAATATTCGCATTTCATATTAATTATTAGAGTGCAATAATTTTTCTAAACCTGCGCTCAAAGTTTATATTCAAAAATGAACACAACTCACAAACGAAAGTTCAAATTAATAAAGTACAGATTCTCCAAAATACAACTAAACTCAAAGTTTGAAATGTGTAAAAGAAAAGTCAACTTTTTAATCATAATGTTTGAGATAAAAACAAAAGTAGTATTTAAAATGGTGTTCTCAATAAAGCAAAGAGTTTTTATTTATAAAACTTATTTGTCAAATAAGTCTTATGATCGAACTAGAGAAGAACCTGCTGATAAATTTGGTAAAATAGGATCAACAAGTGCGACTATAATTGGCATTAATAGCATTAATAAGCATATGTCGTAGAGAACATTTCTAAACACTATTTTTTTAAACTACATTAGATCAATAAAAGTTCATTTTGATAGATCAAGTTTTCAGTATATGAGTAATTGATATTACTTGCGATCAAAATATCAAATTGTAAAAGCCTTTAACTGCTTCATCTGAGTTTAGTTTTATTTTGGACGATCTGTATAAATGTATACTAGATAATCATACTAATAGATATATTATAGCACAGCTAATATAATCACAGCTAAAACCTTCGTTAATTAATCTTTATTAACAAACTCTCCTTCAGAAATAAAGCTCTCAATTGGCTTTCTTTGTGTGACCTTTTCATCCATTTTCCGGTCTGCTTTGGCTGGTCTTTTGCCAATCGCCATCATAGCGTCGACATTATGAGTTTCACGCGGAATCTTAAGAACTTCATAACTCTTATCATAGTCAAAGCCTCCCATGCCGTGAACAACAAGGCCTCGAGCCGTTCCTTCCAAAGCCATTGACATCCAGGCAGAGCCCGCATCATAACTATGACTCGGTATAAAAGTTTCCTCTCCTTTATAATTGAAATACTTGCACGAGAGCACGACCACTAGAACGGCTGCGTTTTCGCACCACTTCTGGTTCAGAGGGTGCAACAGATCCATGAATTTTTGCCAGTTGTCTGTATTACGTTTCGCGTAAACGAATCTCCACTCCTGAAGATTGTAATGCGATGGCGCCCAACGAGCGGCCTCGAAGAGTGTCATCAATTCTGTATCTGTTATCTCTTCGCCTGTCATTTCTCGTGGAGATGTTCGGCTTAGAAGCATAGGATGTATTGGGTATTGAGGACTGCGAGCCTTAGGATTCATCAAAAAATTGCTCATTCTGAAATTTTTGAATCTTGTCTTGTTTTACTTACTGCTATGGCATCGCTATCGTAACTATAAGATGATTCACTCATTGTTTTAGCCCAACTTGGATTGTTAGCTATCAGTACAAGTATTGCGTTAAATGATAATAAAAACTTCATTTTTTAAAATTCTTTACAAAATATAAATTTCAAATTGAATCTTATTTTATATGATGTGCCAATATGTATACTTTATACGATAAACATACTAATTAGACGCAATATTGAATAGTTACATGTAGCTTCTCTACAGTTTCAAGTGTTGCATCAAAAGGAACTACAAGTTTTCTAAGTTAACACGAACTTTAAACAATTTTATTGCACAACTAACTACTCTTAACAACTGTGGAGTACTATTATTTGTTCAATTTTTAAGCTTATGCTTTCTATACTTGAAGTTCTGAAAGAACTCTAACAAGTCTCCAATTATCAGAGAGAGGCAATAAATAACTTGGAGAATAACACATTGTTAAAAGCTATTGAGTAATCAAATACTAATGTATATAATTATCAAACTATTTAACAATTATTTTTAAGCATCAAATAATCTTCGAACTTATAAGCTGCGGCCCGAACACATTTTTAACGCTTCTACGTCAAAATGCCGCTCCAAAAATGTCGCCGCAATAATGTCGCCATCAAAAATATCATCAGTAAAAAATATCGCCAGTAAAGTGTCATTGTACAAAAATGTCGCCATATAACATTTTACACAAAAATGGTCGTTTTCAAGATTTTTGATACATACATTCCAAGTAAAATTAACAAGAGTAAAATAGCTTTGAACATATTTTATTAGAGCAAGATTATTTTTTCATTTAATTATAGTAATAAAATAAAATTTACTAATTTGCACAAAATGATTAATGGAATACATTAATCGGAGTATGATCTGAGCCTTCTTAGCAAAGAAGCTCATTCATAATAGGCAATGGAAAAATTAGTGTTTGAAGCTCTCTAACTATAAATTATTTAAAAATTGGTTTTATAAGAGACTATTCACAAATATATTCTCTTTCAATCTTTCGCTAGACTTTTTATCGTCAGGATCAAATGATACTGACGACATTTTTTAATGGCGACATTCTAAGCTTACAGCTTAACAGTTATTGAGAGTTAGCTTAGAAACTGTAACACTTTTATTAACAATAGTTCTTAGAACTTAGTACAAGTACAAAGTATAGTAAATCTGAATAATTAATAAAACGTAAGCACCTAAATACAGTCAGATCCACTTTTTTCAACCACGGTTTCTAAACTGCGGGCGGCGTATTCAGGAGGAATTAGACAAACCAAGTTACATTTTTAAAAATGTTTATGCACTTTTTCGTTATTAATCATAAGGCCAAAACTTAATTTATTTAATTCACTAAAATTAAATTTATTAACTCCTTTCATAAACTAAAAATGACTTGATTTAAACAACGATGTTTAACTGTGTTAACGGCATTATTTAAAAACTACTCAACTTATTTTTTGGATTGATCCTTGTGCCTTTCAATGCTTTAGTTAAAGCTAAACCTTCCCCTTTTCACGTCACGTTGTTTGTGAACAATACCTAAACTTTGAGTATTAGTGAACTACAACTATAAAACCAGATTTTTGAGTGAAAGTAGCAAACAGGGAATCTCTATCTCACTGCTAAACCAGAACCTTCACGTTATAAACTATAAGTTTTCCTCACTTTTCCAAATATGATTTAAAACTGTTACAAAGTTATAATTAAACTTATTTCTATTGAATTTGAATTGATCACACACTGAAAAAGCACTTAAACATATTAATTGCAAAATAACAAATTGCATATTGTTAAGCCTTATTTTTCTGTTAGAATTAGTCAACATCTTTCAAGTTTAATATTTAGAATTGATTCGTGAGTCCAATTTAATATTAATTATTCATCAACACTTGTGAAATAAATTTGAATAAATCTACAAATTTAATTTAAATTACTATTTTTCTAGAATTATTGATTTGTGCTCGAATATTTGTTCGAGACATTTCATAAATCGATTGCTAACTTTTCAAATTTCATTCAAAAGCGTTGCTATAGAATGAACAAAAATAATAACAAAGAAAGATCATTATCTTATTAAAGCTAATATAATAAACTTTAAAATTGCCAAAAAAATGTTAATTAGTCATTGATCAACTGGAAATGAATAGTTGATCAGAATTTTCTAGTAAATCGGTATGAAAACTGCTTATTTCGTAAAATAAAAGTTTGATACAAAACTTATTCGAAAGCTATTACTTCCTTTAAGTTTTCAAAACAAGTTTAATATTTTAAAATCCACTCTTAGAAAAAAAATCTAATCAACTACTAATAGTATTTTGTAAAGAATTCAAACTAATTATATACTTAAGAGGAATTTGAAATTATTTTTACTCACCCTTAATATTAATATTTCTTATTGAAATTTGATTCAAAACTTTTTCAATGACAATTCGGTTTTCCTTTCTCAAAAGATTATACCTCATATACTGTGTAAGAGCTTTGCGTATAACGCAAGTTATCTGAAAAACACGCAATCGTAATATTACTTTCAAGGATATGACAATTTCATATTCAAATGAAATGTTTGATTCCCTAAGAATAGCTTATGCAATAAAACATCCAAACTTTCTCATTAGATAATTTATTTAATTTTGACTATTGAAAATGCTGCAAAACAGGCTTATTAATTAAAAATAAATATATTTAATTAAATATATATATATATATATATATATATATATATATATATCTGTATACACACACATACACGAATTATGAAATTAGTGTATTTGAGTTTTTAGAAAGTGATAACAAAACTTTGATTAAAACTAAGTTTTAGCAATGAATTTAAAATGGTCTTTTCAATGCATAATCGAATAGATTTTCATACGTTTTGGCTAAAAATTATTTTAAAATGTTCGAGTAACAAAAGGAAAAGTCATTTAAAGAGAGTTCCCAGAAATACAGGTATTCAATAAAGATAACGTAAATAAAAAGTGGAAATGCAATAACACTACTTATTCATACATCGTATAGTTTGATATTTAGATTTCAAGGCCTAAAGGCATTTAAAAAGTTAAGCGTAAGGCTGGACAGAATAAGACCTTATCATCTGCAAATTAATTGAGAAATCAGACATCTTAATGTTATTAAGTTATCAGTTGTTAATAGGAATTAATCTGATTAAGCTTGCTTAAGACAGATAAGCAATTTACGAAAAGTAACTGATAGTGACTAACAATAAAATTCTTAAAGTTGCTAGTATTGTACGAAATCATAAATGCTCTACAGTGTTTAGCTCTAAAAATATGAACGATAGAACCGTGAACTTCGGTTTTTATCTAATTAGAATCTAACTTAGTTTTTACTTATAATACCAGTGCCTCAAAGATGTAATCAAAAGAAGTCTTTTTAAAATATCATAAAGCCTCTTATCAATTGGATCAAGGATAAGCTAAGGATTACCAAATATTCAAGATCTTCAAATAATAGTGTTTCTATCAAACATATTTTTGAGTGACATAATCTTTTTCATTGAATCTAAACTTAGCAACATTTTTACAATCATTACTTTGCGTCTTAAAGTTTTCAATCTTGTTTGAAAGTCAATTTTGATCATGTCAAATGAGTCTACAGTAAATAATAGCTGAAACAAATAGGTCTACGGCATATATTTACAACTTGAAAACTTAGCTTTATTTGTATATAAATTTAATTAATCAAAATCTAAGCTGAAGACTAGGTTTTTAAAGCTTCACAAAACTTTGGTATCAGTCATGCCCTACAACAACCTTGAAGAGAGCCGGAAGTGAATGACATTTAATAAATGGATATCCGATAAAATATTTTTTAATGATATTGATTATATCCTGGAATTTCCAATCAATCCTCAGATCATCAAAAGTGATCTATTTTGGAGTAGCTTTAACTAAAACATTAGTTATGTTGAGGATTCAAGCGAAGCTTCAGGGGCTCCATTTATTAAAAATTAGCCAAAACGCTTAAAATTGGCATCAGATTTGAAAATTTTAAATAAGAGTCCAAGAGATAGAATCAGTTTTCTTTTTATTCTCATTGAATGTGACTCATATTCAAAGTTTTACCTGTAATTCACTATTTATTTGAAAAAATATTGATTACAAACTTAGAAATTAATAGCATTCTGGTTTAGTAACTGTAATAATTAATCTTTCCCTAAACAGGAACAAGCGTTTGGTGTTAGTGAAAGACGCATAAGTAATACAGTCAAATCTCAATATGATTACTTAGAGTTACAATTAACCAATTAACATAATTAATGCATAAAATCACTTGAAAAATACCTAAAAACAATAAAAGACAATTAATTAGAATAAGATAATAAAGAATTAGTTGAGAAAAATGGTGAAAATTGAACATTAAGCGTAATATAAGCCTCTGTGTAACTTAAGGATTGTAGACATGATAGAAATTACAGCTTGTATTGAATCGTAAGCAAGAGCAAACAGTAAAACAAAACTCTACGAGTGATGACATGTTTGCCACTGTTGACCATTAAAATTGCAATCAATTCCATAAGGTGATGATGGAATCAATTTGATTCTCATCAATATTCAAGAAAGATATGTATTTGATTAATTGAGACTTTACTCACCATTTGGTTCAGTTTATTTGTCGCTGATTTTGTGGTAAGAGATACACTAATAATTGATAACGAACTGTATAACTAAACAAAATAGTGAGTAATACTAGACCTAAAGCGCAGGCAGAATAATGTAAAATACGTTCTCAAAACATCCATCAGACAAGTAAACACTTATGGTTATTGATTCAGAGCACAATTATTTTAATTGTGTTTTGCATCGGTATCGTCAAATTGTTTTCATTTGTTAAACTCTCAAAATAGTAATATTTTTTATTTGTTTAGTTAGACTTTTAAATGGATTAATAATCGATGAGTTAATTATTAAGCAACTAATTAGGTTTTACTGTGCTTTTTGTTAAATATCTATTTATATAGTGTTTAAGTTATATTTCCTAGTTTATTAACTACTGATCATTCAATGATGTTTATATTTATGTTATTTCAGAAACAATTAATATTTGAGAACAAATAAAGAATTAATTGCAAAGATGTTAAATGTCTCACAAGTAACCCAAACGACAGACAAAACGTACCAAAATATAATCCTTTCGCGACCACTCATCCAATCGAGTCAGACATCAGTTAAAGACAACGCGAGACAAGCACAACAACAGCACAACGATTTACCACAGCAGGCATCAGCTCATGTTTCTACTAATAGAAGTTCTTCGCCGACTTGTTCTGGCTACCCGTCAGTCCAGTCAGCTGCCGGTTCCCAACCGATGTCTTCTAGTATTGGATCGCAATCGCAATCATTAGTCTCTCAGTCGATGTGTTCGTCATCTCTGCCATCATCTCAGTTATCGAATGGATCCCAATCTTTGCGGTCAACTTTGGCAAACAATCAGATCGGAGACAAATCACCGATGTGTCTCATCAATGAACTCTCGCGATATAACGATATTAAGCATGAGTATCACCTGATCGATGAGTTCGGGCCACCTCATGATAAAACATTTACTGGTTATTAATTATTTGATAATTTTAGACAATTTTATGATTTTTCGAACTATATTTCAATGTCTTTGCTATCGGTTTCCACAATTTTACCCTTTTTATGAGTTTTATTAATGATTTATTCTTATTTTTGAACCGTTATTATTTTGTTGAGTAGTTTAGTTTGAGCTTTCGCTTATTTGTTGTTTTTTGTTTATATTTTGTTTTAGATTTTTGAGTTTTCAAAATTGCTTCACTTGAAATCTATTTATAGCTAGTTTTGTAAAGTGGAACAAATTCTAGAAATTCTTGTTTTGTCTGTACATGAAATCTAGCTTTTATTCAAGTATTCTCTTCAGCTTTTAACAGTCATAGCAACCATACTTTCAAAATCAAAATAATTAAATTCTGTCTTAATCTGAATTCAGTTGTACTCAAGTTGGGCGACACCGAAGAATATCGTGCATGTGGTCCATCAATAAAGAAGGCTCAGCGAAGCGCAGCTGCTCTGGCATTACAACAAACTAAGCTAAGACGTCCCTCACCCAAAACATCAAAGAGTCACGAATCGAAATCCATGTGGCCTCTGACTCCAACCGTCGAGCTCAATGTGTTGGCCATGAAATTGGGTGAAAACGCTGTCTATCATGTGTACGAACCGCCAAGACCACAACCAGCGGCCTATCCGTTCGGTGCAATTGGTGCGACCGGAGCCGCAAATGCCTATGACTTCCGAGGAATGCATTATCAACGATATCACGTGCCGCGAGGACCATATTGTGCAACTTTGAATGTCGGATCGCGTCAGTTTGTTGGTAAAGGACGAACAGCGCAATCGGCCAGACATGCGGCCGCTGAAGAAGCACTTAAAGTGTTGCGCGAATTACCACTACCTAGCAATTCAAGTATTAATGAAAATGATAATAATACAAATAACGATATGGATGATGGCAGAGATGACAATATTTCAAGTAATGATTATATTAAGTCTCCAATCAGTTTAGTTCACGAATCGGCTCTTAAGAGGAATCTTCCGGTCAAGTTTGAAGTGATTTCAGAGAGTGGACCGTCACATATGCCTAAATTTGTGACCCAATGCACTGTTGGAGATATCGTTACTAATGGTGAAGGAAATGGTAAAAAGATTTCGAAGAAGAATGCAGCCATTAAGATGCTGGAAGAACTGAAAAAATTGGAGCCTTTGCCGACCATTAATAAATGCGACGACAACAAAGATAGTGACCAGGTTAATAGCGGTTCTGCGTCTAACACCCAAAGAGCACGAATGCCTCGAAAAAAGCAGTTTGTCAAAAAGAAAAGAAGTAATAGTAATATCATTAAAGACACATCAATCAAATCAGAAGAAACTGAGGCAAACGATGCTTCGATTAGTAACAATATTAATAGTAATAACAGTAATAATAACTTAAATTTAAATAATAGTAATAGTGTTAATAAATCTGATGAACTGAATGTTGAATCGAGTTCTAATGGCAGCAGTTCTTCAACTATTCATCCAATTAATAGATTAATTCAGTTACAACAGGCCCGCAAAGAGAAAGAGCCTCAGTTTAGTGTTGTTTCCGAACGATGCACTGATAGAAGAAGAAGAGAGTTCTCTATTGAATGCACAATAACCATATCTAAAGGTCCGAATGCCCCGTTTGTCATATCAGCGATCGGTCTGGGACCTAATAAGAAAGTAGCGAAGAAGAATGCGGCCGAATCTATGTTGCAACAGTTGGGATATAGTTCTAAACCTCAGCCGCAGTCAATTTTGAAACAAGACTCTAGCGAAGGGCAGCACAAAAAGATACGACAAGTCAAGTTTGTTGAAGATAGTAGTAACCAACAATTGGTTGATATTTCTTCGGCGAATTTGGTTCAATCGCAGCCAAAAATAGGCCGACAACTGGTTCCCGGTTTGATATTAATGCCAACTGAAGTCAATGTTGGCCTTAAAAATGGCACGAACGGTAGGAATGACACCAATTCGATGCCAGATTCAACAGGTCTGTTAATTAATTGTTTTTCATGACTTTATGTTCTTTTTTTTGTTTGAAGTACTCAATAGAAGCTGTTGTCAATAAGTTTTATGATTTATGATTTAGTTATTATGTTAAGAATTTCTATTATGTAATCAAAATTTTTTTTTCTGAAAGCAAACATTATTTAATTTTTTCATACTTTTATTTCATTTTATTAAATCTATTAATGAATAGATTTCATAATAATTTTTTATGCTAAATGAATTAACTTTTAATTGAAGAAATGTTTTATTATCTTTTTTATAAAATGATTTGAGATCAATTATAATCTAAGTAAATTTTTAATTAAGTTTCTAATGCTTTGAAAGTTTCTTGACTTAGAAAATCAAATTTATATCAATTTTGATTCAATTGCAGACATTGGTTCAAAGAAAGCAATCAGTTCTTCGAAGAACGAACATATATCGTCAGAAATAAAACTGGTCTCTGTCATTGCAACTGAATTTTTAGAATCAAAGGCCGGTATATCTCAGACAGCGATCGCATTAGAAGCAGAAAAAGATGAAGACCAGCAACAAAAACGCGAAAATAAAGAACTACTCTCAAAATCACGATTGCATCGAATGGAACAGTTGCAGAAGTTGGCCGAAGTTATCGGTTCTCAAACATTACAAGTTCACTTCAGTGATTTTCCTAAAAAACATAACAATCAAATTGAGTATCTGTCAGTTGTGACAATCACTACCATTTGGGGATGTATGCCTATCGTCAGTCACGGAACTGGTTCTACACAAGAAGAATCTAGAGATCAAGCCAGTCACCAGGCGTTGGTCGCATTATCCAAATTAGATGAAACACAGTTTACATCAAACTAAAGGTAAAATCTGGCTAAAACTAAATTAACTGTCAGTTTTTTAAATTGATTATTGAATTCTTCTCCTTATTTAGATTTGAACTGATTCAACATGACTTCAAATAACTTATTGGATTTATTATAACTTATTATTATATATTTGGAAATCTTTTTTTTAATTTATTTTTATGATAATTACGATTGCAATTGAAGATATTTAATTGTGAGAAATCAAGTGTGAAGGCAATGTTTTAACTGAGGAATAAGTTTACTCTTTATTTTGTGCAAAACTCAATCATAAAATAGGATTTATGTATTTACGAGAAAGTTTTTGTTTTACTTTTTTTAATTTATTGAATTTTAAAAAAATAATTGTTGAAAAATATTTAATTGTATTATCTATTAAACAGAAAACAGAGTAAAATACTTGACAACTGAATAATCTTCCAATTTATTTTTATCAAATGAGAAAGTTTAAAGATTTCAGGCATTGTATCAAATTTTGTTTGTCTCGGCAATTGTGTCAATAGCTTATTTTTGGCGTTGTTTGTATTACTTCGATTAGAATAAAAGTGATTCAAAAGCCTACAGAAATCACTTTTAATTTACCTATTTTATCAAATTTTTTGTTTCCAGCTCAACTCAATTAAACAAAGTTTTCATAACTTTTACAAACTCAAGTCCAATTACTATTGCTATATCATTAGCCAATATCTTAATCTAGACAATGATTATTGTCAAACAGCTTATGACAAAACTTTAGCCTAAAAGTTTTTCAATAAAGCCTTGAAAGTGATGTTTATTAAATAGCGCTAAAGCGTTTTAAATGAGAAAAGACTTGAAATTCTAGCTGAAAAAACTATTAATGAAAATGTTTTTTCTGCCAATAAATTAGTTGTCTTATTCGCCTTCATATCAAATTATCATAACTTTTTTAGATTTCCTTTTGTAGGATTTCGTTGAGGCATAGAATTAGTTTTTATGAGTTGCATAAATGCATTACTTTTTTCTCTTTAACTAACCATAAGCTAAATGTCACAATTATTCGTGTCCTAGATTTTAGATATAATGTAAACACAATTCAATGTGAAAATTGCTTAATAATCAAAAAGTTTTTCTTATGTTTCATGTGCCGAACTGTTGGTTAGTTAAGTCTTAAGAGGAGCGGCATTAACAATAGTATGAATAATACTTAACTAAATGTTATTAATGATAAAAGTATTTTCTTTATTGAAGAGATAGTTGTCCGCACTTAAGAAAAGTTTATTACTGTTAATACTTTTAGGACTTTGAGATAGAGCAATTAATTTAAAAATTGAGAAGAACTTAATGGCATTAATTTATTTTTTTGCGTTTATATATCCTTGAATTAAACGAGATATTGACTGACGTAAAGAATTTTTTAGTGTCTTTTCCCATACTATCGGAAGAGAGAATTTTTTTATTCCACTCATTATTCTTGTACTATAACTGTATAAATATAAGAGTGACATCGATCGTGCTTATAATGTTTCTTCTAGTAATAAACCATCGCCAATAATAATACTAACTTATATTAAATGTTTCGACCACTTATGTTACTCAGCATTGAGTTTGTATTAATTGTGTGAATATATTGAGTTAGGAATGGGCTGACGGAGACAGTGACTCTCCTCCGATGCGGTCCGCCTTTCAGGAAATCCTTGTTATGGTTCGCTAAAAGTTTCTCTACTATTTTCATGCATTTATCACATCCAAGCGATGACTTCTGTGAAAGTTTTTGGGACAATCAACAGAACTGTCTATTTGAGAGATGATAAACAATTTGTTTTCAGTGAACAGAGAAAGTGAAATGAATTAAATTGAAAGCTCTATAGAACTTATGATTTTTTGATAGTTTATTAAATTCTTGCTACTTTTGACACTCTGTTATTAAAAGTGCAGTTATTTTCTCAATTTGTTAACATTGAAAACTTTGTGATCTAATAAAAAATATGTATTATTTGCACCAGTTATTGCTTTTCATCAAACTTATTATTTTGATGACATTATTCTCGTCTCAATTCTCTTGCATATTCTCACAATCAGGTATTTAAACAATACGCGTGCCAAGAATTGTTGTTGCTTATGATGTACGCAATTCTAATAAGCTCTGCATTTAATTAATAATTTTTCAATTGCTTTCAAGTATTTTTTGTATAAAATGTTTAGAAGAATGAAAAATTTTATTCATAGTTAACAACCTATGAATTACTAATTAATTATTCTCAAGATTTGATTGTACAGCTACCTTCAATTTTTTTAATACTCAAAGAGTTTCTGATAAATTTATTAGAGTAATTACCCCTTAATGGATTGACATATCCTGAAAGAAAAACTACTTCCAAATATCTATCAAATTTATAAATAGGCGCAAAGTTATTTTGACTTGAAATGAAAAGTAAATATTTTTTATGGTTTTATTACCAAAACCAAAAGGGTCTCATTGCAGAAAGAGATCCTAATACAGATAACTAGCATTTGAAATATGCTCAAGTAAACAAGTAACTAAACGTTTCAATTTTTAAGTAATTTACTTATAAGTATTTATTTAGTGTAATAAAATATGTTTTATTGACTGCAAGTTGTTCCAGAAAATACTTGGATTTCTTAACACTAGAACTTAGTTACAATCAAGTGTCTCAATAGGTTAGAGAATCTGAGTCACGAGGAACAAAACGGATTGCTCTCAAACACTTTCTTTACGAATAATACAAGATAAACAATAAAATTGAAAGTGTTCAAATTTCTAAGTTGTTAAACAAGGTTTAATTCAATTTTTATTACCATCATAAAGTTGGTTTGAGGCTAAAAATGATCGAAATATTGGTCGAAATTCTTTGCATTTCATTATCGTAGCAAATCATTTGCTCGCGTGCACTAAAAGATTTGATTCCTTTTTCGACCTTTGAATCATTAAAAGATTGCAACTCTCTCGAAAAACGAATATCATATCATATTATTATCAATTGAATTGAAGAACAAGTTTTATTCCAAACTTGTATTTATGAAAAGAGATAATTATGTATGAATTGTTTTCTTCAGTGTTACCAAAAGTAAAATTCTTAATCAGATGTTAGAGTCGTGATTATAGTATTTAGTTTATAGGTGCAAATCATGACTACTCTTTTTTGAAACCTGATAAACACATTCAGTAAAACCTCTTTGAAACTTTTGCAAGCTTTAAAAAACTAAAGCACATGATTTGTAATAATAGTGAAAATGCGCCTCAAGTTTTGAAACTTATATAACATTGAAAAATGAAAATTTCAATTCATCTATAAAATTGAGATCTTCTAGAATTTAAGACTACTATAATTAGGTTCGATTAGGATACAAGGCTTTTCGTGCAATTCATTATCAATTGTTTACGGTTTTGTAATAAAAGGTGATATTTTACTCGCATTACAAAACGAGCTAATCGTAAAAGAGAGTTTTTCAATGGTATATAAAACATTACAAATTTTTTTTCTATTGAAAAGATAGATATATATGTTTTGTTAAATCCAAGGACAACTTCTTGAGCAGGAAAAAAACTTCTTTGCTACTGATTATTGAATGTATTGCTTGATTTACAGTATTAGATCAATATTACTTAAGAGCTATCATATAACGACTAACATCGCAACTTTGTAAAGACATAGCCTTCGAATATATTTTTTTCATGATATTAGCCAATAGTACTTAACGTGAACTGAAAAACTTTTTTGATTGACTCTCGATAATGAGTCGAAGAGAAACTGAAGAGAAAGACATTGAATTTGATGACAATGTTATCAATCCTTGTTTGGATTTTTCTTTCTTCATACCTTTCACTTATTCCATCACATGGATTAAGATTACATTTTGTGCGTCGTTTACTTTCACATTAGAGACTATTTACTATTTGATTTTTAATTTAAAAACTTATCTTTTATCTGCTAATGTGTTCTCATTGAAAAATTTAAAATTTATGTTAATATAGGGCTTATTCTCAATCAAATCTGTCAGATAAATATTTTTAGTGATAGCACTAATAAAGAGAAAATCATTGAGAAATCCGAAGTTTATATATTTTTCATGTTATAGTTCAAATAAACTTATGTGCTTTGAATATACTTTTCAGTTAATTTACGGCAAACATTTTAAGACATTAATGGGTGTGAAGATTCAGAGGATTGTTTGAGAATTTTTTTCATGGAAAAAGTCACTTTGTTAACAAATCATTTTGTTTGTTATTGAAATCCTTGTCATGAGACTTATTTATTGCGATGTTCAGTAAAACTTTTCGGAAACACTTTTGTCATTCAAAACATACGCAAAATAACTAAAACCTTTTAGAAGATGATAACAATGCGATAGTTTTTAGGCTACAGCACTATTCAGACAATTAATCTTTAACTAGCATTGAAAAAATAGTGATTTACTGTGCAGATCAAAATGATTTATGATGATTAGGATTAAAAAATTGCAGTTAGTATTTTTAATCATTGGTTATTAATTAATTTACAGTTGCGTCCAATTTTTTTGTTAGAAATTTCTTCTGGTTTTAACTGAAATAATAAAAACATTTTATAACTTGAAAGCTTAATAAAAGTCGTAAAAACTAATCGATTTCAAGTTATAGAGTATATTAAATATATAAGACGTTAGCATATTAAAAAATTCTAGAAATTAAATTTAATTTGTGCCAATCTTTGCAAAGTTTCACTTATTTTTGTCTAAATGTGTCAAGTAGTCTAGAGCCTGTTTCAGAGTTTTATTATCTGACATTAAGTTTGAATAGTAAGGATGTTCAACTACTCATCTCTGCATTACTTGTGAGTAATGATTGAAGGAATATTTATTAGGTCACAATTGGAAGCAATAAAATCAACTTAATCGATGACAGAAGAGCTGTCCTAATAATGGTTTAATGTCAAAGCTGACAATATTTTTTGAAATAACTTATTACAAGTCAAGTGAATGCTTGAAATCTTGTTGAAAATGAATTTTAACTGCAATTAAATCATAAGGTTTAAATCATAAAAATTGGTTTAAGTGATTACCAGTCTTTAATCAAATCTAGCTAATGATTAAAAAATTGACTGATCTTTCGAGAAAACTAAAAACAGTGCTTATCTTATGGCATGAACTATGGCTAATGAAATGTTAAAATATGTGTTTATAGTAAGTGTTGATTTTATTTGTGTTTCCTAATTCAAACGCATTACATGATTGATATACCAAAGGCTCACTCCCTCCTGATCTCCCGATTTTACCCAAAGATTGTGCCTTATTTTAGATCACTTTCAAAATACAGTGAAACCTAAGTAACTGAAACATGAATTTGCAAAATTGTGCTCACAAGACTTTTGAAACTGAAACTAGCGTTATTTGAAAGATAAGAACAAGGTTTGAATGTTTTGAATCTGAAGTCAGTTATGTATAGGTTTGTAGTGCTAACCGAAACTTGATGTAATGAACGAGATAAATGTGAATCATTTATCTTTTTGGGTGCAGTTTTTTCTTTTTATACATTGTTGTACGAGTAGAATTGAATGTAATTAATGATGAAATTACTTCAAAGTCCTGACTCTCCCTTTTTAATGAATCTTTGAGGACACTCAAGATTAAAGAAAAAGAAAATCTTAAGCAATCATTATTACTGAGCTATGAGATAATTACTGATAACAACTTCCACTAAATTTAAGCGAAGTAACATTATTTGCGTAACTCTATTACCTCTACAACTATTTTGCGATATTATGATTTGTCATAAACTTTTCACTTTCCTACTCACTCATAACTTCTTATGATTTGTTTTTTACTTATTTAGTTAAGATTCGCTTTTGTGTTCCCGATTCGATCTATGACTATTGTGTTCGGATGTCGGATAATGTGAGTTCTCATTAGTTTTTTCCCATAAAAATATTTCTCCAAAGCCAAACTTATTATGCAATAAAAATACTCAATTAAGACAAGAAAAATAGTTTCTTCATTGAATAATCTGATTAATAGAAACATAACTCGAAGCCATTCATGAATAATTATGAAAAAATCGAATTAAGTTAAAATATTTCTTTCTCTCTCTCTCTAAACGTGAAAAGTCATCAAAGTTTTCCATCAAAGATCTTATCGTCAGTTTCATTTCATAATAAAAAAAAACTATTAATAAAAGAATTTCTAGCAAATTTCAATATTCCAGATTTCCCTCATTTCAAACATGACTTTCATACAGAAATAAAATTAAAAAAATGAAAAAAAAATAAAACAGGCATTAATTAAGATAATTGTATATCACACACAAAACGCATCGTCTTTAGTATTGAATAGTTGCCCACACATTCAAAGCGACACTTATACCAGATATTGAAGAAAGCCTTGAGTGAGAAATAATCTTTTTATTTTTTTCACTCGACGAGTAATATTAAAGAATGAACGCAAACTCATGTATGACTTCTTATAATCTCATTAATTTCTTAGGTTCCCAGGACTTTCTCGTGCATCAACGCCAGAGACAAGTAAATCAATAATGACAACTCAATAACTAATGGCTTATCAAAGGTTTATTCTATTAATACTCATATTAATTAACACTTTCTATTCCTTACGCATGAAAGGTATGAGTGTATGCGACTTATAGATAGAGACGAGGCGGATATCGCCAATCTAGATGCGGAAGATCTATATTTAGCGGGGAGACTTTATGGTTTGGAACCTTTTGTTGTTGAAGAATATAACGGAAGTATGTACTTAAGTCTAAAGCTTTTTTATGGATTTTATGGATTTTTGACTTTTTTCTAAATGACATTAGTTTCCATAAATTTTTGTAAACAAATACAAATTGTAATAAGTAGAGTTCATTGGGTTCACACAAATACTGGCAAGTTATCAAAATTACAAATTTATTAATGTACGAAACTTTTATTACGATTAGACTTACAATAATAAATAAAAAACTTCTGACCCAAGTTAAGGCTAAGCCTATTTTGATTCACAATGAAAACATGAAAACATGTGATTTCGCAGTTGCATCACATGAAAGAACAAAATAAGTTTCATTTTGTTTTGTTCTGTCATAAAAGAAAATTTTGAAAACTTTAGTAGAAGTCAAATTTAAATCTTTCTCACATAAAGAGATAGCATTTCAAAAATGATTCTAAGCTTTGCTTATTTCATACTCAAGTTAATTAAGTTTGAAAACTTTCATTTGAAGTTTTGTTTTATTTATTCCTACCACAAACAAAACTTAAAAATTTAGATGCAAGAGAATACATGAAAATAGTATCATAACCTCCCAAAGTGTATAATTATGTAATAGTGAAACAACTGCATACTATAATCTAATGCCTACACATTTCATGTGATTATGGAAATCAGTAACACCTCCAGTAAGTCATTCCTACTATTATTTTCAATTGTAGATTTTGAAGGAAAACAGTATTTTTTAAAACTTTAAATAGGTAATATATATTTTTGAGACTCAATAATTTATCTCGGATGACACTTTTGATAGTTAATCGAGGTTTGCATTAGCTGATCAACATATGAACCTAATGATGACTTTTAAAGCAAATTTAAAGACTGCTAGTATAACGTTGATTACCCAAAAATGACGAAAGTTTTTCAAAAGTTACGATCATTTTACATAAATTGCGTGATTGATAGTAATTCTTGATTTTCTATCTTTGATAACTCAGGATCTGATTATCTTATTCTCTAACTCGTAAGATTATTATCAATTTTATTATAGAGTTTGAATAATCGATAACTTTTTTCTAGCAATATATGAATTTTTAAAAATAAGCTATTCGAATTTTCTTATCACACAATAAAACAAAATTAATAAAAAATTACCTAAATATAAAGACGATAAAGCAATAGAGTGGACTTGAGTGTTAAGCATATATTTAGATTTTTTATCTTATGAAAAGAGCCATTCAAAAACTTGAGAGTCTAATGATATGACGCTAAACTTTCATTAAACTTGGAAATAATCAAAGTAATTACATTTTCATGCAGAAATCTATCGATATCGTTCGGGCGTTTTAATTCCTCGTAATAGTGACATAAATACCATAAATGATCTGAAGAATAAGAGGGCATGCCTTGGCGCTTATGGTCACGATGCTGGTTGGGATATTCCAATTGGGTTGCTTTTAGCAACAGATACTTTAGTGCCTGATTGTAGAGGAGAACTATATTCTGTGGAGCAGTTCTTTGGTCCGAGTTGTGCAGCAGGAAAATGGTCTAACGATTCATTTTTGGATGAAGAACTAAGTAATTAATATAATTTATGTTTATGTTTATCATTCTCTTCAGGAAAAATAATTTCTTTAAAATCGTACTCAGTTTTGAACAACAACTTTATCAGGTAGTTTGTGATAAGATAGCAGTCTATATCATATTTACAATCTTATAAGATTTTCCTAATTTTATTTAGTTATTTAAAAGTCATATTTTATTCGTAATTATAAATTAATATCTGTTGATTTTATCAAGATTCTTATGAATCGAAAATATTCATAATAACTTTATGAACTCTTAGTTGAGACCTTGTTCTTAATAATTTTCAAAGAAATGCCGATCCCAAGCATCGCTAAAGTTTTCCTGAGTCATATCTACTTCCTGTGAATAATCATAAGCTTACAGTTTATATCTCTATTCAATTTAATTGATTAGCTATAGTTGAAATTTTTATTCATAGCCTGTAGTATCGCAGCAAATATCCGTCCACTATAATATGATATGATTCTACAAATTATTATTAAATTATAGCCTTCATTACAAAATGACGCCATCAATCTTTATTATTCAAATATTATTTGAGTAATAAATGATATTTCGATTCTTATTTTTCTATATTTTATTCAATCCTTGCATCAATTTCTGTCAAAGAGCTTTCAGAAACTTTTCATATCCCACATAACCTTTTTTAAAATTAATAAAAATGCAAATTAAATAATGAAAAACATTCTTCTCCTACAGAGAAACGTCACCCCAGTTTGTGTTCTACATGCAAAGATCCGGCAACTTGTTCATCAAGTGATCCTTACTCTGGCGAAGAGGGAACCATTAAATGCCTTCTTGAAGGTCAAGGACAGGTCGCCTTCACTACTATCGAAGCCGTAGAAACTTATTTCCAACAGAGACCTGATGATAGAGACAATTATCAGTTTTTATGTCTCGATGGTTTGCGAATGCCAATCACTCGAAGAGCTTGTGAATGGGCTCGAAGACCAACAAATACCTTTGTCATACGCAAAGGAAGAGGTGAAAAATGATCACTTTTAGAGTAGATAATAATTATGATTGTATCTAACAATGCAAACTCACTTGAGGTCTCATTTGAATGCAAAATAGTTTTTGAAGTCCTTGTATTTTCTTCACAAAACGGTTTTTTCTTCTTTTTTGTAAATTTTTCTCTTGAATTTGACCGAAGGATATGACATAAGCTTTGGTAATGCATTAGTTAAGCGTTTCAACAGTTTTTATTTGACAAATGCATTAATCCTCATTTATATGATCCTAAGCTTTTACGACGGTTTCAATCGATTTATTTATTCTATCAGTTATTTTTACGTTTGTCCGTCAAATATATAATCCTTATTTAACTGATGAAAAGATAACTTAGAAGATTATTGCGTATGAGTGCGTACTATTGTATAGGAATATCTCCTTAGTTTACTATTTCTCGGAAACAAATTAGAGAAAAATGACTTCAGGAAAAACTGTTACAACTTAAGTCTTTAGATTACCTAATACTTTTATTGGTATTTTTAATGACCAAAAGTTATTTACTTAACATTGACTTAAGTACTAATTGCTTAGATATTGATTGCTAATAAATGCAAATAAGCCGAAAACTCAGTCTAAACTTGTAATGAATCAAACGCGTGGGATTTCTATGAACAAACAAACAACTTCCAATTAAAAATTCCCAATTGTATTTGTTTCAATTCACCAGTAAATGATTTAACTGTCATTTTTTACGATTTCCTCTAATATCACCGCTAATGATATTATCAATTCGTAAATACGCATAACTTATTCAAACCTTTTTTATGTTTTGGCATATTTAATATACATTTTGGGCGGATATTATCCAAACTAATAGAACGACAGAAAGATTTTTATCTGCGATATTTGCAGCAAATATTCTTCCGTTTCTCTCAACTGCGTCCTTCATGGTTCACACAATCGTTTGTATCATCAGAGAATGTCACTCAACTGGTTTCTATGCCCTTCAATGCACAGCAGTGGGACAAATATCTAGGTATAGAAAGCACTTATTCATTACTATACTATTTACTACTGTTTTTTATTAAGTTGAGTAATACTACATACTATCAGTGATAACATTAGCATCATTTTGAACAATCACGCGATCAAGTATGATAGATTATTGTTAAACTTAGTCTATTATTTTGCGCGTTATCTGCTTTACTACTTCTTTTCTATTGTGTTTATGAAGTGCCACTTTTTAAATAATGGATTAGAAAGTTTTCAAGTTTTCTATACTTAATAAACTTGAAAATCTTCTACAATAAGTGCTACTTTCTTGACTTTGGGCGTTCCTAATTATTCATCTGAAAGCAAAGCAAACTAATTGTAAATCACTTATGCTTTTCAGAATATCAATCAGCTTCAATATTCTCAATGCAATTCTAGAAAGTCTCACAAAATTCTTATCAATAATTCGAAACGCCTCAAGCCTTCTTCAGGTTTTTTTGTGTTTTTCAGTATTAGCCAAAGAGTTGAGTTTCTCTCGCATTTGTTGACTCTCATTTAATAGAAACATTTTTTGAATAAAAAATTATCTTGAAAACTTCTGACTAGAATTAATGCAAGGGCTTAGGAAAATGGCTCTCAATGAATAGATTATGATTTTAATGCAGATACAATCTTATGAATATAGAAATTCATTAAAAGATTTGTTTAATTATATGACTCAAAATTGTTTCTTTACATTATAAAATCCGTAAAGTTATTTGTTTGAAAACACAAGATTTTCAAGATCACAACAAAGCATTCGATTAGCTTTGAAGCGAAAACTTTTTAAATAGCTTAATATCCATCAAAATTTTAAAAATTATAAGCTTTAACATATAATTAAGTTTTCAATGAAGTATTTAAACAAATTTATTTTGAAATAAACTGTCAATAAATAAATAATTATTGTAGTTATGCTAAGAATAACTCATGATGTCTTTATTTTTTCAATTCATTGAAAGATACAGATAATTAGAAACTTTTCAAGCCTATCTAGTTGATGAATGGAAAAATTTCAATCAAGTTGCCTCACAATGAAATCCATGACTAATATAATGTAATTCTCAGAAAATCAGTTTCATTTTGTAAATGAATGATTCATTTATCTTCTTTGATTCATTTGCACATCAAAACAAATAACATTTGAATAGAAATTAGATTGAGATTGAAATGTTTTTGAGTTCGACTAATTATTATCATTGAGAGGGAAATCCATTTAAGCAATTAATGATATTGCAATCTAACAGTCAGCTTACATGAAGGATACAAATTATATAATTAACAATAATTGTGGTTTCAATGCTCTGTCGTCAGAGTTATTATACAGCGCTGTTTAGTCATACGTTCAATCTAAGAGTCCTCAAAAACTAATCAAACCTATTTCAAGATACAGTAGCTGTAGAAATGATTCAAACTTAACTGAATCAATATTACATAGATAGTAACTAGTGAGAGGAAAAGTATGTCTTACTTATTTGTCAATGCAGCAAAATTCGTAATTACATTTTAGAATCTATAACTTGTTTTTATATTTACAAACACTGGTGTATGAGAGTCTCAATAGAATATTATTTTTTTAGTAGTTTATTTTTTAACCAGTAGCTTCCGAACTGGACTTTACGGTCCACTAATGGACCCCGAAGTCAGAAATTTAACGTTAGGTTCTATGGAAATCATTTAGTGAGTCCTATACAAGTGGTTTAAGAGCCGAAAAGTTTAAAACCATATTTTAACATACTGTTGAGGGTACAGTATTCCACTGAAGCAACAAATTATATTTTTAGCTCAACATTATATTTAATATATTAATATATAAATATTACGATTGGCAAAAATATACGCTTTTAAAATGATTTATTTTCAATTCAGGATAAACAGTAAAACTTCATTTTTTAATTTTCAATGTGCTATATTTAAGGTTGTGCGATTTTAACGGTCGCATCTAAAAGACTTCTGTATGTAATTAGGTTTTTGTAGAATTTACCAGGCCTTCATTCAATAAACTATGAATAAGTGCACAAAAGAAATCCAATTTCACTGTAAATAAAATTTACTTATTTCTCTTTTATGATGATTCATATCTTGTGAGTGAAAAGATTTATAAACACCATAAAACTTAACAAAACTGAGTGTTCTTGAAGTTAAAATGAAAAAACTTGAATTGTCTGTCAAAACTATCATTTCATAATTGTTCAACTATACATAAAATATAAGCTTGAAATTGTAATGTTTCAATTTTGACACTAAAAATTCAACCTTTAAGCTGATTAAAAACACATAAAATCTAAATTTGAAAGCACTAAAATCATAAAAGTTATAGTATTTTAATGAATTTGATTTCTATTTATACCTAAGGCAATTATATTCCGTCTATTGAGAAACCACTGCCTGGATGCGAACGAAAAAACCTAACCTTCTGTCTGACATCATCTAAAGAGTTGGCAAAATGTTTGGACTTACAAAAGGCTGCGTTTGCACGAAGAATAAGACCTCAGATCAGGTGCCATTCAGCGGACTCACGAAAAGCGTGTATCGAAGCGGTTAACAATCGAAAGGCTGACATAATAACACTCGATTCCGGACACTTCTATCACGCCTCAAGGTTTTGATTGATTAACATTTCATTATTAGATTATCTAAATTACTCACTAATGAATTCATCGACACCTATGATTATAATCTAATCTAAAATTATAATTCAATCATTATTTTCTACTTGTATACAATTTTGTCATGCACAGATAAAATTGTTTGTTTAATAAAAAATCTTAATTAAAAACATTTTTCAAAATAGCTATTCAAACCCTTTTCCAAACTTATGAAAACTTTCAATAGACTTATAAAATCTTTTTAACTCCTGATTAGATATGAATTTCTACTACCGATCGCAGCCGAAACCACTGATACCCCAGAATATTCTGTGGCAGTCGTTCGATCTGATTCGGACGTGACCTCTTTGGCTGAACTGAAAGGTCGAAGATCATGTCACACTGGGTTTGGACAGATGTCTGGTTGGATCGTTCCGGTCGGAGCACTCATTGAAGACGGCGTTGTTCCCAAGGATAACTGCAATCGCGCTCAAGAAGTCGCGGAATTCTTCAGTTCGAGTTGTGTTCCCGGAGCTGCAGATGCCAGAATCAACTCGAACGGGACAGGAGTCGAGAGTCTGTGTTCGGCCTGTATTGGAGACGACAACGGGAACCACTTATGTGAGATATCATCTGCAGAACGATTCAGTGGCGAAGAGGGAGCCTTTCGGTGTTTGGTCGAAGGCAGAGGTGATGTCGCTTTTCTCAGCCATATGACTGCTATTCAGCTTACAGACGGAAAAAGTAGCAAATTATGGGCAAAGAATCTGAGATCTATTGATTATAGACTTTTGTGTAGAAATAATAACAACAATCAAAACGATAATCAAAATAATGGAAATCCTAATAGAATTAACAGTGGCCGATTCAATAGAAACAGTTTTCTGTCTCCTATTACTGAATACGAAAGATGTCATATCGCAAAGATTCCACCACCTATCGTCGCTACTTCCTCTTCGACCTCAGAAGAGTTACGTTTTGATGTCTTACAACTTGTTATATCATTGAGTGATATATTTGTCAACAGAGTTCCGCATTCTTTCAAACTGTTTGGCAAATATCGTAATGAATCTGATCTGATATTCAGTGATAGGACGACAAAGATCACATCTCTTCCACCCGAGGCTACATATGCCGAAGCTTTGGGTAACTTTCTGCCACTTTTAGAGGATAACGATCCAGTGGTTTGTGCCAATCAGGCAGTCTTGCATTCATCAAATTCTAATTATTTGTTTTTTATGGCGTTTAATACATTTTTAATACATTTTATAATTGTTTACATTACTTGTTAAATCATTTTCAAACAACTTATTATGCATTTAGTAAATAATTATTGTACCAATTGACTGATTAACTTTTAATAATTGCTCACTAAATAAGTTTCTTTCTGTAATTCATCTATTTCTCTGATCGATAAAATTACTTTTTTCACTAAAATCAATAAAATTTTTATTTCTTGTACTCTTCATTCAATCTCAATCTAGCAAAGCTCAGGCTTTTTATAATGATTTAGGTTTGAAATGATTTTTACATTAGCTTGTTTGCTACAACTCTGCTCTCACGAATCAATTGCTGCTTATTATGACTTGGTAGTATCTATTATTTGCATTAGTTGCTATTTCGCATTATTCTTAGTATAAAACAATATTAAAACAGAGAAACTAATGAGTGATATAAAAATGGGTAGAAAATTAATGTTTATTTACCAGTTAGATATGAAGTACAAACTCTTGCTGCAGTTTTTGTGAGCGTTTTAAATAATTATAAGAAACTAACTATTAATATAAATGAGTTGACTCTATTTGCAATCTAAAGAGTCAGTTATAAAATGTGGTTATGATCAAATTAGCACTTAATACTGCATAGTTTGGCAATTTGAAAATTAATTTCATTCTAACTTTTGCAAATAAAAAATTTATTTTCTGAACTGTCAAATTCTTCTAGAGCTTTCAAAATTTGATGAAAATTTATTTGAATGTCAAGTTGTGTAAACATAAATGAGATTTTGTCTGGAAAATAGTTTCTCGCAATATTAAACAATTGATCATTGTTTAAGCTGGAATTTATTAACTTATTACGAAATTATGACTAACTCTATTAAATTATATTGTCTCTGATTATATTTGTTTTATAACTGATAATTATTAAACAATTACAAATTAAGAAAGGAGTAAATTCATTTTATCTGACTTACTATGTTATATGATACAAACACTTCAGATTCAGTTAAAATTCAAATTGCTTCTAAATGAAAATTTGGTTTAATCGTGACTTCGAACAGATTAATTAAAAGCTAAAAAACTAATTGTACTACTCGATCATTTACTGGTCTGTTATTCGTCTGTCTGCAAATCTATTTGTGACAGGTTACCAGTGATAAAAAACGAGTAGTTATTCTATCAGTTAAAAGAGGAGTCATTTGTATTTTTGTGATTCGACTCAATTCAAAGCTAATTTGAGTAAAAGCTCTAAACTCATAATCATTTATTCTTAATTTAACGTTGATCTGAGTGATTTTATGACTTTGTTGTCTCCGGGTATGTGATGCATTTCATACTACCCCTAAGGGCTCCAGAAAGGCGACTGCGCCCTCAGGTGCTCTGCATAGAGGGAAAAGATCTATTTAGTGGTTATAGCATAGAGAGAAGAGATCGGGGCATCTGGAGATGTATCTGGTGGTTTCGGGGGAGGAGTTACAGAAGCGACATCGGTCGGTGTCGCTTTATTTGATGCGGTACGGATAATCACGGAGGATAGGGGAGTAGTTTGAGGGGAGTTGGGTAGGGCAGAGCGAACTTTGCGGGGAAGGTTTCTATGTTGCTGATGTCGGCGGGTTTATGCCCTAATAGTTTGTTGGGGGATAGAGAGTTTATGCTAAGGACTGTGAAATTGGTGTGAAGGTTGGCTATTTTGAGGGGGATAGTTTCAGTATGGGGGCCTGAGTGTTTCGATAGGATTTGAGGGGAGTGAGACGAGGGTGTTTTTCATTTTGCGCGGCGAGAGTGGGGTAGAGTAAGATGGTGAAGAGGATAGGTGTGGTCGGTGAGCCTAGAAAAGAATTGGAAACCTGTTATAATTAAATGGGATGTTAAGGGAAGTACTTTGTTACATGGTGGAAGTGAGAGTGGGATGACATGAGGATGGAACCGGTTATTATGCGGAGGGCTTTATTTTGTATGATTTGGAGCTTATGCTGTTTGTAAGGGAAACAAGGAGAACCAGGAGGGGTGAGTATTCTAGTACGGAGCGGATCAGGATTTATAGAGGTGGGTAACAGTTTCTTTGTATTGA
The DNA here is from genome assembly GCA_018873245.2 of Archegozetes longisetosus. Taxonomy (NCBI): domain Eukaryota; kingdom Metazoa; phylum Arthropoda; class Arachnida; order Sarcoptiformes; family Trhypochthoniidae; genus Archegozetes; species Archegozetes longisetosus. Next base: position 1,702,141 of record JAEMBT020000006.1, read on the forward strand.
CCCCAGGAGGTTGAGGAGAGGGCTTTGAGGGAGTTTAGTCGATGGCTGGATTTTTGTGTTATGTGGGTTATGTGCTCAGTGAAGGTGAGTAGTGGGTCGAGGATAACACCTATGATTCTGGGGTTATTGACTGTAGGGATAGGGGTGTTAATGAGGGTTAGTGGGATTGGTATTTTAGTTCGTGTGGCTAAAAGTGAACAAACTACAGCTTGATTTTTTTGGAAGAGATGATTAGGCGGTTTTTGAGGGTCCATTCTATTTCGGGAAGAAAGGTTTGAAGAGTGAATGTAGATGTTTTTGTTGGGGTGGATGGATAGGAGGGTGAGCTTTAATGGAGAGGGAGGGGTGGAGGTATCTGATATGTAGAAATTGAACAGAAGAGAGAAAGAACTACACTTGTAGGATCCCAATTGTGTAAGTTTCTGTGGAGGCTAAAGGTATTTCTCAACTGTGCAGGCTTGCCTGCTTCGGGGGAAGTTAGGAAGCCAGCGTATGTCGTGATGGGGTGGGAGAAGGGGGATGGAGACGATGTCAAAAGCTTTTGAAAGGTCGAGACTGTAACGAATCGGCCACATATTTGTTAGAATTTTCAATAAGTTCTAAACTAATGATGTAAAAGTTGATGTATTACTGGGGTTTAATACGAAAAAGATGAGCAATAGTGCAATAAAAGGGCAAAAATGGCATGTTTTTAGATGTGCTACTCGGTTCAGATAAAGAGTAACTTAAGATATACTTTTTTAGTATATGCAAGTTGTGGTCATGTAATGGAAAAATTGAATGCTTTTTATATAACTTGTTTTAGTGCGTTAATAAAAATCATAGTTTGAAATATGAATTTAATGTTTTAAATACAATCTCAAGTAAATTAAGAGAAAAAGAAATTTGAAACTGAGTGTATTGGTCAATTGTGACGATAAAGAGGCTCTAAGTCTGGGACGCAATCCCTAAAGGCCACAGAGACAAAGCGCAAGCGTACGGGTGAGGGTTAGGCTGGTTGAATCCGTTTAGGATTGTTTTGGTCATTTCAGTAAGAGCGGTTGTTGTAGAGAGGATATATTCAAAAATAATGTTGGTGTGGATTTAGTGGAAGGAGGGGTTCTATGCGAGATTTCATAAGCCTTTCCATTACTTTTGAGATGGGAAATAGTAGGGAGATGGGTGGTGTGATGAAGGAAAATTGGGGGTTTGTTTTAAGAATAGGTATAGTTATGGACTTTTTCCAAATGATAGGGATCATGCATTTTTGGCAGGATGGGTTAAAAAGTTTAGTTAGAGCGGCTATTGCGTTGAGGCCATGGTGTCTGAGGTGGAAGTTGGATATTTCGTCGGGCCCAAGGGCGTTTGAGGTGGGTATTCCCTGGATAACTGCAAGGGTTTGTTTGTTTGAGAAGGGAGGTACAGAGGTATATATGAGTTTGAGTTTTAACGGAGTGGAGGATTTTCCTATCGGATTTTACAGGGGGATACAGAATATGGAAGCGTAATATTCCATAGAATATTTGTCTGAGTTCTGTGGTTGGGGATGCGGTTTGCTGTGTTCTGGAATATGGTTTAATGGGATTGGAAGATACTCTTATTTATAGATTTTGGGGTTTTTGAGAGACTGTGAGGTACGGTACGGTGGTTAAGTGAATGGATAAAGTCCATCCAGCGTTGATACCTGAGTTTATTTCGGTTCGGGTCAGACTTGAGTGTGATTAAACCTTGCAATAAAAACTGAATTGACTAGAATCCAAAGTAAGGTGTCGTTGGAAACCTCTCACAAACCTAAATAGAATGATATCACATTTGGGCCCTAGGGACAAAGGGGACAAAGTTGGGCCTAAGACCGTGTGTTGTGTATCAATACGAATGGAGGCTTGAGTGAATTCACATATCAAATATGGTGGTCTTAGGGCTAGGTCTTGAGACTTAACTCAACTTTATTACTTGAAGAGTGTAGTCCATGGTATTTAATTGTACCTATTGGCGATTAATTTAACCTAACCACCACGAACCCGATTTAACCTAAGCTGACTATAGCATCAGATCGCTTCACTCGGAACGCTTCGCGACCTGACACAATTTTCACTTAGGCTAAATCACGCACGTGGATACTTAATTATTTTATAGAGAAATTTGAATATGCAAGTTGGACTAAGATCCCAAGACCTAGCCCTAGGACCACCATATTTAATATGTGAACTCCACTCGAGCCTCCATCATAGGAAGAATTTCCATACATTAGCGTAAAAGGGTGGATCTCCGGTTAAATTCTTGGCTTTCGACCTGCGAAGCCAAACAGTTTGCTTTATTGTGCTTACTGAGCATCGTTCCAGTGATGCTTACTCTATCCCCGATGTTTTATTCAATGCCCGCATGAATGGTATTTAGGCATGGCAGCATACATTTTGACTTGAATCTTTAGCCTGGCTTACATATACTGTATGTCAGTTGTCGGCCGTCACTGCGAGAAGGTAGTTCCCGGAGTCAGATGATTGTGAAACCGTGCGGATCCATTTTTTGCTCCTTATTCCTTAATCTGAATAGGAATAGTAAAATCTGAAGATACTATCATTCTATAAGTTTCATGTTTCTGATTCATCATAATCGGTCTACCCCTGATTGACCCAAGTTTGATCTGAATCAATGCTATAAAAGAAGAGTACAGATTGAAGCTCTTGTCAAATCTTTTTTGTGCTTTATTTGATTTATCAGACATTAAAAGTTTTGAACTTTTCTCGGATGCATGGAGTCTAACAATCTGTCACATATTATCGAGAAACTTTCTTGAAATTTTCTATTGCACAAAATTTCTCTTAGGAGTGATTTTCTATTTTCTCAGCTCAAAATTGTTTTAATATAAATAATGTTACAAGTGATATACAAGATTAGCGACTCTAAAATATTCAAGATAAGACTTATTTTAGTTTTGGCATTCAAAGAAATCATAGCGTAGCAAAAGTACTCTCGAAAAACTGTTTAGAAATTTTCGACCACTATCCAACCTTAAGTCTATTGCAATTGATTTTCATATGGAATCCTTTAAGTCTTTGTTGCCTTTGAAGTGACAAAGTTTTTATTATAAAATGAAAGTAATCTTCAAAGTCAATATTATCTTATCTATTGTTTTATTACGTTTCACAAAAGATTTGTTTTCAAATGTGCAATAAATAAACATTAATTTTGTGTCTTTTTTAAAAAGATAGAGATCATAAGTAGAGGTGTATAGTCATTGACAAAACCCCCTCCATCAGTTTATAAAAGGTTTATACCCTAAGCTTCAATGAATTTTCATGAAATTTTTTTAGTGAAGGGTATGTTAGGACCGACCTTTGACCTGAAACGAGTGATCTGACTCTAAGACGGTTACTCGTAAATTGATGTAACTCTCCCAGAGGAACTCAGCAAGAATTTTAAAATTCTGATGCAAGAAATCAGTACTTGACTAAAAATGATCAGATATGTGTATTTTTGTTTAGTTCTGAAGCGACTAACTTTCAGACTATAGGGTCTGAAATCCGAAAAATCTCATATTTCAAGGGATCATAACTTTTTAACTACAATGAATTAAATCGTGAAACCAATTGCAAATTAAAATAAATTATTCATATTATCCAGGTTTATTGCTAAATTTATCTCTAATGTATGTTCTCATCAATATTTGTTTGAATAAGATATGATTTTATTTAGAATTTTGAATAGTGAGGAATGGCTTCAACAAATCTAGACTCCAACATTTTATGTAATTGAAAATTTATTATGGTTAAATTTAATTCGCAACCGGTTTCACGATTTAATTCATTGTAGTTAAAGAGTTATGATCCCTTGAAATATGAGATTTTTCGGATTTCAGACCCTATAGTCTGAAAGTTAGTCGCTTCAGAACTAAACAAAAATACACATATCTGATCATTTTTAGTCAAGTACTGATTTCTTGCATCAGAATTTTAAAATTCTTGCTGAGTTCCTCTGGGAGAGTTACATCAATTTACGAGTAACCGTCTTAGAGTCAGATCACTCGTTTCAGGTCAAAGGTCGGTCCTAACATACCCTTCACTAAAAAAATTTCATGAAAATTCATTAAAGCTTAGGGTATAAACCTTTTATAAACTGATGGAGAGGGTTTTGTCAATGACCGTACACGGGATTCACTCCACACTGGGGAGAGTATAATGTTGATTTCTCTCAATGTATATATCTGAGATTTTAAGTTTTGAATCAAAAATAATAAAGATAAAAGAGAAAGTAAATATCCCACCAATACTTCTGAAAGAATTGATCGAATTTTAATTCACTGTTCATTAGTTGAAAATTCATATTTAAATGTTAAGAGCGATGTAATTTGTTCAATTGTTCATGAAACACAGTCTGGTATCCTAATAACTATTATTGCTAAACTTCCAATTAATTTACCAGTAAGAGAAGAATAGTTTATTCAATTAAAATGCAAATAACAGAGGGGAAATAAACTACTTGAACTTAATGATAAGCCATATAACTTAAATGCTTCATTTAAAACGTAGCTAAACGGTAGTACTGAACAAAAATATATTATTATATCATAGACAAAAGATTCTGATACTATAGTAGTTCAAAGACAATCTGTTAGAAATGGAATTTTTCACGATTTCCTAGAAACATTAAAATATTCATTGTTTGAATTAATGAGTTTATGAAAAAATGCTCCAAAGTCGAATGCGATAATTTTAGCCAAAGAAGGTGCCTAATTAGGAGAGAACTTAATCAAAGAGAATAGATGTAATATTCAAAAAATTGTTAATAAACAAAATCAGTATGTTTTAAAGAAATTATTGAATCGAGATAAAATAACTAAACAATATTTGATCACTGAATGAAGTAATACAAAAGCTTAATTGATTGATTTTGTAAAAGAAAATAGAACCAAAGTGACAGAAAGGAGCAAAGAAATAATTAATAAACCTTTATAATGGGAAGGATTAAAGAGACTAAGATAGTGTGAAATTGATATGAGGTAGCATCTAGTAGTTTTAAGTTATGACGCCCAACAAGAACTTAGCTGATATTCAGGGGAGAATAACTACAGCGGTATGCTGCTATTAGCCTGGTATAAAGTTTCAATTTGATATAATTACAAACAGATCACAAAAATAGAGATAATAGCATTATAAATCAAACAAATCTAAATAAAAGTGAAAATTTTCACGAAGGTGTTAAAATATGAGGTCAATGATGTGTAATAAATTGTTATCATGTAGTATTAACATTACATATATGACTAAAAAACAAGTTTGTCAAAAGTTAGGGTTAAAATCAGTCCCATTAATTTCATTCAAAAACATAAACTTTGATATCCTTTTATTTTAAGAAACGGAAAACACATAGTAAGATAAAAAAAGAAATGGAAGTTATGAACCTTCAAAGTTGAAAAAAACTAAAAATTAACTAATAATAAGTGGTAAAGCGAGTAATGAGAATGATTTCGAAAAAAATTACAAAACAGTAGACTATGAGAAAGTAGTTTTTATTTAATAAATGTCTCTAATTGAAATATCGAATAAAGATCAATCGAAACAAATACAAAATAAAATTTTAAAATATTATCTTGAATTTAATCTACTTAATATTGGATCTAAAGCTGCTGATCATTTATACATTTAAAATAGAATTTTAAAGAAGCTAGTTATGCAACTGTTAATACTATAGAAAAAACGGATGAAGAAATTGAATTAAACGGTAATAAAATTAACGAATTAGAAAAAGAATTACAAGATATTATCATTATGATTAACAAACAAGCTTATTTGTTGAAAAATAGTCAAGTTATCAGAAGTAACGATAAAAAGAGAGCTAAATAACGTTTATTGAATGCTCTTTCATTATCTATAAATAATGATAACAGAAAATTAATTAGACGATGCTAACAAAAAATATTTAAGTTTATTAAACCAAGTTTAATCAATTTTGCTTTTACATTTCACTAATTGTGATTGTTTTTCCTTCTACACTGTTTCCAGTCTTTATTTATCTCAAATAATTATTAAACATTTCTTCACTCATATATTTACAGATAGAACTCGGTTTTGCTTCCTGTAATAAACACTAAACCCTTTTAATGACATGCTAATATACGGCATTTAACCAGCTCCAGTGACTAGGATGCATAATAGAAAACCCACCTTTTAAATGTATCAAAAGTATTATATGGTCAATCACACGGTCATTACTCCCAGTATATCAAAAATACTTTAATCGTGGGTTTGAATTTTTGGAACCTAATTTTGATCATAATCTAAAATTACTAAACTTAGTTATATTGGGGTATGAAAGTTTAACGCATCCAAATAAACTATTTTTATTTAAAATTTTAATTATGTTCTTAAAAGTAAGTATTACTTGTTTTGCTTCCATTGCATCTGCAAATAATACTAAGACATCTATATTGGATCTTGCAACAAAAGATTTTGAACAATTTTTAGGGGTACGACATGCTCTTAGATCTTGTTTAATTAGATTTGAGTGTATATGCTCTGCATCCGGGTTAACACTTTTGTTGTTTAAATTCATAGGAGAGATTAGAATTATCATTCCATTCATTAACTACTTGTCTTGAAACGAGCTTGGTCATAGAGTAAATATTTTCAGGTACTAAAGAGATATTTTAAATAATTTATTATCAATTTATATTCTGATAATACCCAGGAAGAGATTTCGTTGATTAAATGTAAAAGAGTGAATATTAGAAGCTTTTTTAGTTTGGTACATCCCTTTATATTTTCATTAGTATATTTTCAATGTTATCTTTATGTAATTCAATAACATATACTCATTTCTTAATGTTATATAAACTCTTATAGGCATCAGTACATAAGATTAGTTCCGTAAGTAAATATTTGAAAAAAATTTTCGCAAATTGATTTATTATTTAAACATAATAATATCACTTTTACTGAACTCTTAAACTTTTGATAATTTATCACATCATATAATTGTTTAATGGCATCGACTGTAGATTTGCCTTTTGTAAAGATAAACTAGTATTCTGAGATTAAATGCGGAACATAATTCACTATTCTGATATATAAGTTTGAAAAAACATTTATATACAATTTTGTTACGCAATTTCGCGATAATTATTAGAATCACTTCTGCTATCTCTGCCTTTTTATAAATTGTATATATAACTTTTTCCAATCGCTAGGAATACAGTGATCGGTTAAACAACTATTAAATAACTTTGTCCAATAAGGTGACAAAGGATATAGTATTCCTGATATGCTCATAGTACGCTGAGTGGGGTCCACACGCTTTCCTGGTTGGTGTACTTGATATGACTATTATTACATCTTCCTCTGAGAATAATTGATACCAACATCTATATAATAAATAGCAGATATGTGTATGTTTTTTTCTTGCGTGCATTCTTCATACACGAACAAATTACATATTCATAATCAGCATGACCAGAAGGTGCAGCACTACCATTCGTTTTTCAAAGGAGATAAGAAAATAATTATGCTGTTACAGGGACTCGAACCTACAACGTAGTGGTAAAAAATATTAGATTAGCACTTAACCACTTCCACTAATTTCCATTTGACGAACTTACCCAAAATGAAAAGAATGTGGAAACACTGAAAAAAAATCTAAATTTGAGACTTTGAAGTCAAATAAGTTTGTCATCTCTGAACCGATTTTAATCAAGTTAGGTTTATTTTGAATATTATTTATCGATTTTTAATTTAATAAAAATAGATATTGAACTTAATTGGAGGGTTCGTAATAAGTTGGGATCAAACAAAAAATGTTTTCGAAGCGGCAATAAATGAGTGAACGTTTTGGAAAAATGAAGAAAAAGTGTTAATCTAGAGATTAAGAAAGTGTTGCCTCCTTTTGCATCAATGACTTTCTGCAGTCGCTTCGGTATGCTGTCCACAATATTATCGATGTACTCCTGAGGAATGGTCTTCCAAACATCAAAAAGTGATTTTCTAAAGACTCCGATGTCTTCCCGAGCAGACTTTGGCACCGATTTGTCCAAATAGTCCCAAAGATATTCAATGGGGTTGAGGTCTGGGCTCTGTGGCGGCCATTTGAGGGTTTCGACGTTGGGATCGACTGGAGGAGAGGACAAGAGGCATAACGCTCTCTACCCCATTGACCCCTACACATTCTTAAGCTACTCGTCGAGACGAATAAAATGGTAACCTACTCGGAGCTCTAGGGCCTAAGGGGACAAAGTTGGGTCTGGGTCCCATCCCTAGGATCCTAGACCCACCAATATAAATATCGTTAGATTCAACTCGATTGGACGAGTTCATCGATACCTCACTTGGTCACCATCCGCTGACCTGGCCAAGTTGACCACTAGATACTGTTACTCATCTCTATACTGTACTTCTTTAAAGTCGTAGCACACTTGTCAGCTAACGGCCGACTTAGCCTAAGTTAGCCACTGGCGACTATGTAGCTTACCTCTGTAAAATCAGAAGTCAATATGGGATTAGGTCAAATTTGGTACCTTAGGTACTTTAATTAAGTCAAAACAACAAAGGGCTTAAGTCCCTAAGGACTTATCCTCGGGTCACCATATTTCATATTTAGATAGGAATATCACGCCTTTCATGGCATGTGGTCGGACGTGCTAGGTAGACGGGTAGACCTCCAAAAAATGTGTAATTTTTTAATTGATTGAAGTTAGAGATACTTAATGCTGACCATAGTTCCAATCAGTAGTCCACAGTCCTAACCATAGTTCAATAGTCCCATTTATGAATGAAATAATCGATGTCCATTTTTGGATAACAATTAAATTGAAAGATCGGATGAACTTTAGCTTTATTATTGTAATAGGAAAGCCATTCCCTAATCTGCGTCATGAAGAGGTTTTTAGCTGGACCTGGGGTTGCAAGTGGGGTATCGATGAACTTGTCTAATCGAGCTGAGTCCAATGGTATGTATGTGACAGACCTAGGGCGTGTCATTAGAGACCTAGGCCTTACACTATATTATAGCTGGGTCCTAGAGTCCTAGGGTCCTAAGTAGGGTATCGATGAACTCGTCTAATCGAGTTGAATCTAACGGTATATATGGTGAGTCTAGGACACTAGGGACGGGACCTAAACCCAACTTTGTCCCTTTAGGCTCTAGGGCCCCGAGTAGAGTACCATTTGATTCGTCTCGACGAGTAGCTTAAGGATATATAGGGATCAATGGGGGTAGAGAGCATTATACCCCTTATCCTCCTCTCCTCCAGTCGACCCCGACATTGTTTTCGACGATCCATTTCTTAGCCAAACAAGAGGTATGTTTAAGATAGTTATTAGATTTAAATATAAAGTCTTCCTTAATTCCCAATTCTTCGGCCGATTGAAACAAATTCTTGTTCAGAATATCAACGTAGACTTTTGCGTCCATTGTGGACGGAATATCAGTAATACATCTGACACCGGAAGCCAAAAAACATCCCCAAACCAGTATTGACTTCTGGTGTTTTGTGGTCGGGTTTATTGTGGATCCTGTAGACCTTCCTCTCTTTTCTTGAAGACTCTGACCCGTCTTTTCGAGTTCTTGAGTTCAAACTTAGACTCATCATACAATAAAACTCTTCGCCAATAAGACAATGGCATCTTTTTGTACTTCACAGCAAATGTCAGTCTATTGATTCGATTCTGCTCACTAATCATAGGTTTTTTAGTAGCGAATCCACTAAAGAATTTGTTTTCCTTTATTCTGTTTCTAATTGTTCGAACAGACACTGACTCTTTAGGTGTATGGACCTGATCCCGAACCTCATCAGCGGTTAGTTTTCGGTCTTTACTTACCAAACTATTGATTAACCGATCAGTGCGTCGAGAGATAGAACACTTTCGCTCACTTTGGTACAGATTTTGAGCAGTTCCGAAGGTCTTAATCTTCTCAATTGTCTTCCAACCCCCGATTTAGTGCAACCGAAGTGGTCAGCGATTGTTTGCTAAGACATCTTATCTTCAACTCTCATTTTATACATTAAGAGTCGTTCAGACTCTGAGAACTCGCCATAGAGTACATTGTTTGGATCAATTGGTGATAATAATTAGTATTTAATTATAAGATAATAACCTTATCTTACACTATAAAAAATTTTGTCCAATATCACTTTAAAGTGCTTAAGAGTGCACTTAAAAGTGGAAGAACTTTTTAAATACATTTAAATACTTTAAGTACAATAAAGTGAATTTATTGAACATTAATATGCATGAATAGCAACAATAGAGTTTTAAAAAACTGAATACTGTATATTAGGGTACTTAATTAAACTACTTTATCATAATTTGGTTTTAGTACTTTGATTCCTCGAAATGTTCAAGTAAGCGACATTTTAAAGTACTATAAGCATAAAAACATTTTTAGAGTGTAATATTCAAAGCTTTTCGAACACAACTACACATCGATTCGAGCACAAACTGCGCAATTTGTAAGAGTTAACTCAGTTATTGCCGCTAAAAAATAGGTATTGATTTACCTAATCTTTAATTCTGACCAAGGTTTTAGTCCGATATCGTAGTTTTTTATATCATTTTAAAGACGATAAATAATATTTAAAATAAGCCTTAATTGATTAAAATCTGTTCAGAGATGACAAACTTATCTAACTTCAACGTCTCAACTTTAAATTTTTTCAACGTTTCCACATTTTTTCATTTCGTGTATTTTAGAGTCAATATTACAGCATTTTAGATTAAAAAAATATTGCCACCTAAAAAATGAATTGAACTCTTATAATAAATAAAAATTATCAAAATTATAAATAAAATCAAAGCTTCCAAATTAATCGCAATCACTAAATTTTAAACTCATGAATATAACAATCCAAATAATTCGAAGCCTCCTAAGCAAAATTTACGCTTTACAAATAAAAACGCTCTAAATATAGATTAGGAGTCCTTAAAATTAGTTACTAAAAAACAAGCTGACAAAAATCTTATTGACGATTAAATCATTTAAAATAATTTTATTAATTATGAATTATTCATTTTGCCACTGAGGAAAAAAGAATTAGCATACTCATTGACAAAACTTTTAAAAGATCGCAGCGTTTTACACATAGATTAGAAACTCGAAGTCCTCGAAGAGACTTCAATAGATTCGAAATAGCCATTAGTTGCCTCTCGCAGGTCATCTGATATCGAAATGGTCATCGTTTATCTCCCGTAGATTATCTGAAATGAAAATGACCTTCGGTTACTTCCTGTAGGTCGTCTGACAAGGTATTTTCACGTTGTATCAGAAATGTTTTGGGAAATGATAAGGTTAATAGCAAAAACATAAAAACGAACAAAATAATTAAATAACTTTCAAAATATCGACTATACTTTAGCTGCATTTTAAAATATTGACTAGATTTAAATAACATCGAATAGAAACTTTAGGGCAACTTCATATAATTTTCTTATAAACATAGAAATATATGTAAAGTATATGTATACGCTAAGTGCAAAAATATTCGTACTGCGCGGGTTTTATGTAAAACTTTAATTAAAGAAAATATACAATAGATATAAACATAAAACTTTCACAAAATTAATAAGGAGGTAATTCTCTATAAAAACGAGTTTTAAATGCATAAAATCGAGCATGTTAGAGATAATCTATTTGTGTTTATACTTTGCTTGAAAATTAGTTTAAAAGACAAAAGAATTTGTCTCAAGATTCTCTATGATAACGGTGTTCGTGATACGCAAGAATTACATAGAATAACCAACATACCTAAATCTACAATTCGTGACAATTTAAAACGATTTGCTCAAGGAAGAGGCATTGATAATGCTAAAGGCGCAGGAAGTCCAAGAAAGCTTACTGGAAATGATATGGGAAGGATAATGCAACTCGCATATCACCATCCAAAATGGACAACTTGACGATGAAGAAAATCATTGAGCAAGAAGATCCAGTTGGTTTGGAAGCATTTAAGCGATTAGTTTTGGAAGCATGGGCAAATATTGGTCACTCAACATTGGAGTCATTTATCAATTCAATGCCACAGCGATTAGAAAATGTTATAGCAGCTAAAGGGTTATCAATTAGACATTAAAATTGGGAAATTATGATAAAAGAAATTATGAATAAAATATTCGAGAAGGAATTTTCAATTTTCGTCACTTAGCCTTATATTAATTTACCAAAAACTAAACACGGATATTTTTGCACTAAGCATATGTATGTAATTTTGTTTTTTTTTATTTTGATGTTGACATCGTATTGGGTCACTAGAAAAATCTTCGCCTTTGATATGAAAAAATCATTTTTATTTAAATTTTTTACATAAAATTTAAAATAATCCTCCTGAACACGAATGCACCGCCTCATCAAGTTCTGCCGTTTGACACAAGCCTGGCGCCACTCTTCCGAAGTAATGCCGTCAAACAATTCTCTCTCTAGCCCGATCGATCTCTTCTTCACAGTTGAAGCGGTATCCCCTTAAGCTTATCTTCAATTTCTTCACTGAAGAGTATGAAACGGAATTTGGTCCCAATGCCGAACAGGGTTGATTTCGTCGGTGGTATCTTTGGCACTCGCATTCCTGAAAAAAAGGTAATCAAAGTTCGATTATCTCGAGAACCGAACTCAGTTTGTTTTTCAGACAACTTGTTTAAAAAAAATCATAAAATGTAAAAAATCCAATAAAAGTTATGAAATTTTTTGCGTGCTCTTTGAAACGGTTATATTTTAACAAAAACATTGAAAATGATTTTTATTCCACTTATATACCCTAGGGCAAAGACTTTTCTAGTGACTAAATATTAAAATTATTTTTTGGTTTTTATATCAGAATCGTCGCATGAAGTTGGAATGAGTTCAACTCCTTAGAAGACGAGCGATGATCGCAGCATGACAATCATCATAGATTGCAAGCGACGTATTGCACGGCTGTGAATGGGTCCGGCTCTGTTCAACCGACAAGTTTTTTTATAAAATTCGTAAAATTTTCCATTTATTTCGATTTCAATTTATTGTATCATGTTATGTTAGTTTATTATATTAGTTTATTTTATGCTACGTTAGGATAGGTTGCTATGTTTATTAGGCTAGGTTACTTTATAATTGATTGCAAATAAAAACCCTTAATTCATTTTTAAAATGTCGGTAGATAGGTTCTCTGTGAATAGGTTTCGGTGAACAGGCTGTCAGTGAACAGAGTCGGACCCGCTGTGGATCCGACTTAAGTCATAAATTAATAATTATAAGATGAAGGGCTGTGGCGTCAAATTTTGCTCATAATCAAATTGGCTTCACTGAAATTTTACAACTAAAAGTGTTTTAAATGATTGTTGGGTAAACAATGGAGATGATCTTTCCAAATTATGCAATATATTTTGGTTGCCTAATTTACGCATAAACTGTGAATTTAAGATTTTATTTCCATATAATAAACTTTTAAACTGTAAAACTGCATCATAAAAGTCATCAAATCAAAATTTGTTTCTAGAAATTAATATGATCGTACTAAATCATAATGTTTTCTTACGAAAAGTTTTAAAATTTTTCCTAATTTTTATTGAGTGGCATAACCATTTTTCTTACAAAAAATTCAGAACAGTTAAATAATAGATAAAACTCTCTTTGAGAACTTAGCATTTTTGCATTTTGAGTGACTTCAACTTTGAAGCTGCAATCTCGCAGAGTCTATTACCATAAATTATGTTATTTCAATACTATATACAGTATATGTATACGAAAAACAGAATTGCTTTCAGTTTTTATAAACATTAAAATCGAATCAATAAATGCTTTAATGAAATAAATAATCTCTTAGTTATTTTAAAAATGAATTATTCATTTGAATCTGAAGCACAACAAGTACCACAAACTCCAGAATTAATTATCCCTAATCTTTATTCGCAACCAATAGTTCCATCGGTTGAGTTGTCTTCGAATTGTTCATCAAATCATTTAATAATTAATACAAATATTACTAATGAAAGAGTCTTTCATTCAATTGACGATCAAATTGTCCCTCAAACTGAATCGACTGATAGTTCGACTACTTCTTCAGAAACTGACAATCCGATTATGAATAAAATGAGTCCTATTTTGAAGAATGACTTGAAGACTGACACTCATTCGCCACATTGTTCCGATTCTTCAAATTGTTCGATGAGTTCTCTTTTGATTAATTGGCCAAAAGCTCGACCTCAATCTCGTCACGTTTTAGTTCAAAGTCCAGACAAGTGTTTATCTATTCGTGTTAAACGAAAATTCATTTCTAATAATTCTGATAACAATTCAATGTCTGTTAAAAAGAAAATTAAAATATTTTACAACGAATTTAATGACAATATATCTGAGTCTGTTCCACAAATTGATTTCTTCGATATCGAAAAAAATATTTTCGGCTAATTATAAAAGTTTTTCACAACTGTGTCGTATTTAAATCTTAGTTTCGCTTTAATTTGTTTATATTATGAATAACACCTTTATTTCTTAACTATTTTGTTGTAATTCATAACAAGTCTCTAAAAAAGTTATTATTTGTTTAATTTTAGGCATAAGTCAAATATTAAATTTAATTAAAATCATAAGAATTTGTAAATACAATGCTTGAACAAACTTTTTATTAATTTATCCTTCGAAGTCTGTAATCATTGAAAGAATAATAGTTCTAATGCTAATGATTGTCTAATGAATGAATTGTTAGTGCTTCTGCAACTGTTTTTAAGATTTTTCCATAACTGCTTGATTAGGTATGTAGTCTAAAAGATTTTTACTGAAAATATCAGTGGAAATTAGTTAAAAGATTTTGCCAAAAAGATAAATACTTGTATGAACCATTGACTGCCAGCGCTCATGAACTTTTTGGATATACTTTCGTATAATCTTCAAACTTAATTTTGAGTTCGGTCTAATGAGAAAAGCTAGAAATTACTTCAAATAAAAAAATTGTTTTGGATTAAATTAATGTCAAAGTAAATAAACAAAATGTTAGAAAAATTAGTATTTAAGTTAAACTTCATTTATCTGTTTCATATGTCTCACTGTTTGAAACAATAACTTAAAAACTGATCAAGATTTTTCAGCTAAAAGCACTTTCCCAAACTTAGAACCAAAAGAAGTCAAACTTTTCCTCTGATCTCAAAAACTGTACAAAATCTATTCAAATATTACGTCTAGTCTTAACTCTGATTCGAATCACGTGCTTATTGTTTATAAACTACTTTTGAGCAAAAGTTATGAGAACGTTCAACTCAACAATAATTTAAATAATTAGAAAAATTAAAAACAACCAAATTAAATAGTAATATGCGTTAATAATGGCATCAATTCGTATACTATTTAGCAGAAATACTACACAAACTTTTAAAAGATTAATTCATAAAAATTATTACAATTGTTGTCAACAAAACTTCAGATCAATTGTTATCCAAACTAAGATCAAACCTAATTATCAACAAATTAACAATAGTTTAATTACCAAAAACTTAATTAACTTAAATACAACTCAAAAATGTTTATTTCAAACATCACCGAAGAGATATAATCCTTTGGTGGCAGTTGTCTTAAGACAAATCGCGAAAGTGGTCGCAGTCTTTACGGGAAGGTTAGTGTTCAATCAATACAACTATTAATTGCTTTTCTATTGTTTAATTGTTTGTATTCATTTTGAGAAAAAGATTAATATGAAATGAACCAAGTTTTTGATTAATTTCTAAACGTTTTGTAACCGTTTTTTAATTAATTTGAACAGAGCATTGCGTAATTGGTGGCGAAATTTGCCTCAAAACAAACGCCGATTAGTTATAAATTGGTTTTTACGGCATAAGTGGAAATTTGGTTTAGCTTTTAGTTCAATAATAGGCTTATTTTATTTGTATTACTTAAGTCATATTCAAGAGACGCCAATCACTAAACGCAAACGATTCATAGCATTCACTCCTAAACAATTGCTTCAAATAAATAACTATGAATTCGAAGTGCAGTTAGAAATGTTTAAGAATAAACTTTTGCCAAATACCCATCCGTCGGCCAAACGAGTGGCTAAAATAGCGACTCAATTACTGAATGGCAACAACGATCTGGCTCAGATTCACGATCATGAATGGTCTATATCTGTAATCGATGAGCCAAATATTAAGAACGCGTTTGTTATGCCTTCAGGTCAGATATTCGTATTTACGGGAATGTTGTCGTTATGTGATAATGACCAGCAATTGGGTGTCATATTAGCCCACGAAATGGCACACGCAGTACTCGCACACGGGGCCGAACTTGTACGTTATCTTAAAATTAAATTTTATTGCACTTTAATTCCGTATTTTTTGTGAATCACCTTCATTAATAACACTTTATTTAGGATTAGTTAGACTTTTTTCACTTGCATCACGTTTTAAAGAAATTACTGTTCAAGCTGCTGTCAATACCAGCGGTTTAATTGTTAGTATTTGTGTAAATTTTGTTTTTGTTCTTATTATTTGAACAGCTTTTCATTAGAGAAAGTTCAATATTTTTGATTCACCTTAACTCTAAAATGGATATTTTTTCGACCTCAATACTTAACTCTCTTATCATGAGAATCGTTTTCACTAAGAATAAGCTGTGGTTTAAATTCAGTAACACTTATGTGATCAAACCTTAATTATATTTAAATAAGAATTTGAATTGTAGCACATTTCTCCTGCAATAGTGCTCATAATTTTTACAATCCAAACTTATAATTAATTATTATCGATTCTTGATTTACAGGTAAGTCACGCGCACTTAATTGACTTGGTCTTCATTTGTATAATCGGCGCTCTTTGGGCCATACTTCCAACTGACTTTACAGCAGCGATAACTACAGCTGCATCTCGATTCATAATGAGCTTAATACTTGACACACCTTATAGTCGAATGCTTGAAACCGAAGCCGATATCGTTGGTCTGGAGTTGGCGGCAAAGGCCTGCTTTGATGTGAGAGAAACGAGCGCCTTTTGGCACAAAATGTCAATCATTGAAAACTTGGAAACAATACATATAACTCCAGACGATATTAATATCAAAGCAGAGTTTCTATCGACTCATCCGAGTCATGAGACCAGATACACATATTTGGATTCGCTTATGGAGGACGCCATCAAAATAAGAGATAAATGTAATTGTCCCAGATTACCAAAACATGATCCGAGATTGTCAGTCGAGACCATGAAGAAGTCTATAGAAGATGAATATATGAAGAAGAAGAAAGAAGGCATTATTGTTTTGCCGAAACCTCCGCGACCCAGTAATCTTCCGTCCACTGTTTAGTAGCCATCGTTTAGTAGTTATTATTAAAGTTATGCATAGTATAGTTTCATCAACCAAATCAGCTTCAACTATTCAATTAAAGTTGTCTTCAATTTTGATTTGAAAAATTGTGCATACTATGTTTTTATTTGTTTTTGTTTTCAATTTGATGTTTTACTGCCTGAGTAAATTTATTTGGTTTACGTTGATTTTAGTTTAAATCATTACTGAATCAATAGAATAAACAGTATCTGCAATTCATTTGTCTTTGACTATTATAATCTCTATGAAAGATGACCTCAATTTTCGATGTATCAGACGTCAGTTTGAGGCTTCAAAAACTTAGCAATTCCTTGGGTAATTGAATCTAATTAAAAATTAGATCGAAAAAACTTTTATGCATTGAAAACAGAATTTTTTATTAAACCAAGTGCTTAAACTTTACGATTATTACACACTTGAAGCGAATATTTTTAATACAGGCGTTCTGTTGTAATTAGCTTTTTATGAATAAAAGTGCAGTTATTTAACTTTTTAACGAAGTCTCTATTGAATGTTTCTCAAAAGTAGACAATTGTTAAGAATCCTTAGGTACGTGTTAATAATAAAATTAGTAAAACGTTTTGAATACTGATAACTTTTATAATAATCTCTATAGCAGTTACTATAGTGTTCCATGTCAAGTTTGAGGAATAATTTGCTCTCTAGAAACTACTTTTGGGACCAAATACGAAACAATAGCAAGGACAACTTCATTTTTGCGCGTATACTTCTGGATTGTATTATACCATATCTTTGGATTACTTGCAGTCAATTTGATCTGAGAAATTTCTTTTATCAGTCTTAAGAAACATTTTACACTATATTTGTGAATAATGAAGAGCATTGGTCTGGAATCTTGAGCTTCTATAAGCGCAGCTCAGAAATGTTGAGCTTTGAACTGAGCTTCTGTCAAATTTGGCCTGAGCTACGCTTGTTCTTTAGAGAAGAACCTTTCCAGGAAATAGTCTACCCGAGAAGAGTGGATTTAATTTCATGGGGTCCCGAAATTCCACTTTTCCATGGATAAACTTTCAAAAAACTTTCACAAGAAATAGTTCGTTATGAAGATAGAAATAGTTTGTAAGAAATTTATAACAAGTTTCTACTTAATCACAATTTCCTAAAGTGTTAACTTTTCTTTTGAATCAGCATTAGTTACACCCACACATGTAAAACTTTTTTCGTTTAAATTTTCATTATTTTTGTTTTTAAAATGTTTTTATGATTTCCCGTGAAAATTTTATTTCATGGAATCTCGGACCCCTCTCTATTGTATTTAAAAGCTCGGATTCAATCAATTCGCTGCACTGCTGAGCTTATGTTAAAAATTAAAATAACTGGTAATAATCTTTATAGCAAGTATTTATCTCAAGTTATAATAAAGTATTTGTGCAAAAAAATACATTAATTTTGATCGCAAAGTTTAAATAATGAACGCAAACACATTAAACTCTGCATGGAACATCGGATAATCTATTTCTTATCACTAATCTTAATGTTCATTAAGCGTATTACGCGAAACTTTAATACTAAAAGATGTCTCATTTGCTATACATTTTTACATTTTAACGTTTTATCATTTAATTTAATAAGCAGATCGTTTCTATTCCATTTCAGTTTCTGACAGCACACAGACATCTTATCAATAATTGTGAATCTTCTCGTTGTATTTCACTTTCTTGTGAACACATTTTGATAACAGTTTCGAACAATAAATTTCAAAAATAATTTCAGATTATCTTATTTGGCATATAAAGAGATTTAAGCAGCGAATAGAAATAATATTACTTTTAAGGTCAGAGCACTTATTCTCTCTTCAAATAAAATGATATTGAATTGAATTTCAGTTTAAAGTGAAACTTATTTTGAAAACAATGATTAACAGATCACGAATGCATCTCATAATCCAATTTGATAGATGTCATTTAATAGCTGTTTTGCTAACATGTGAGACAATTCAATATTCATTGCTATGAAACAGTTAACACTGCTTTTTGCCTAATTAAATAATTCGGCTTCAAATGAGCTCAGCTTCGAGCTCAGCAGCTCAAGCTTGAGTTGAGCTTCTTCAGTATAGCCTGAGCTCGAAGACAGCTAAAGTTGAGCTTCAGTCTCAGCTCAGCTCACAGCTAGCTTATGCTCTTCACTAACTTATAACAAGTGTTATGACAACAGATCACATATTTTCCTTTAAAAGCTTGAGCTCAATGTCATCAAATACAAAAATAGTTTGATCGCAGTATTTACAGTTGCCCTATTATTTACTTACAGTCAAGTTTAGTTAAGGTCACGTTTTCACCCCCTTATGAAATGTTAATAAGAATCCGTTGTCTTGCATTTCAAAATTGATTTAAATTTCTTTTGAAAAACACATAAAAACATTTAAAAAGCAAGTTTGTAATTAAGTTAATACTGATTAAAATGAATCGAATGCCCAAAGGATGAGCAAAAATATTTGACACTCGGCTCTACTTTTAAATAAATGAAGTTGAAGTTGAACATAATTTAGATCAAACTCAGTGTCATAGAAATCAATTTCTATGAAATGAAACTTTGTTAAGGTTTCAGTATCCGTAACTTTGATAATACTCTCCTCGCCAATCGTTATAATTTTCATCGTCATCATTATCATAAAGTTTACAAACAGTTTCGGAACTCTTGGGTTGATCCCAACTGCCAACAAAACCAGCAAAACAAACGAGATGCTCTCTTTTCTATGACTACTTTGAATCACTTGTTCCGGAGATAGAGTGGTAAAGTTACTCGCAGTAAACCTCGTGCCATAAATAGTTTTCTCTCGAATTAAAGGATATATGATTTCCATAATAGTTGAATAGATGTTATTCCAATTGTATTCCTCATATTTCAATTCGAATGAAACTACTTTCGAACGTCTCTCTGGTATAGTTTTGACTTGATATCAATACCGTGTTGTCCACATCGTTGTTCGACTACTTTTGGATCTTCAGTCAGATAAAACTCTGCTCTTATGTGTTGAGCCACACGATTATTCTTATCTCTTTCGTGTAACAACTTTTCAGCCAAACACCGACTCTCGAGTATGATATTCTCATCTTCTTTTTCGATAATTAGGCCTTTAAATAAAAAATTGAAAGTATGTCTTCTCTGTTGAACTATAGTTGATATTGTTGTAGATCAGACTCACTAATCATATTTTACGGACTGAGTACAACGCGCATTTGAAAACCTCTTAAGTTTAGCATAATCTAAAACCTAACTACATAAGGCTATGTTTGAATGTGAGCTGATCTGCAATAACATCAACCGTTCGACAACAAAGCCGGGAATAATTTCTAAAAATAGAAAAATTTTTAGAAATAAAAATATATGTAAAAATTGACCTCTAAAAAACTGTCTGCCAGAACTTATTCTTTTGCACAATATTTTTCGATAACAGGAGTTTGATCTACTCCACGCGCAACTTTCCATAAGTCAATGAACTTTTCTTTTCTCGCTAAAGAAATTAGTTGTCTTCTCCGAAATCGACGTAAATCTATAACTTCCGATACATTCAAACGGTTTTTGATAAACTCTCCAAAATAACCGCCTAATCCATGAATATTTTTAAATCGAAATTACTAAAAACTTTTGCGATTGCCGCCTTTGACTTAATAATTGTAATTGTATTAGGTTTATTAATGCCACAGGCAGTTTTTGCAACAAGTTTATTATAACTGATACCAGCCGATGTGTTATACCCAGTCTCTTTCTGAATATGTTGCCTCAATTTGCTTACAATAACTGCGCCATGAGTTAAAACATCATTTTTCATGCCATTCCTATTACTCAATAGAAACTTTGTCTTTCCTCCTTCGACAACAACTCCCATTCGACGCAAATATCGGGAACTATAGCTCTTATTTTCTGCCGAGTATTGTTTGCATAGTGTTGTCAGATCAAGATAGAACTCATCCATCGATGCCTTTTCAATAGTGATGAGATCTCCTAGTTTCTTGTTATATCCAATCATTACATCTAATATCTGTTCGCTCGCTATTATTTCTTTCTCAGGATATGGTTTGTTATATTTTTGAGGTATTCTTAAAAAAGTAATTTCTGGACACTTTTCTCTGGCATCATTCTCTCTCATACCTTGACGTTTAACACCGAATCGTTTTGCTTCATAGCTCACCGAAACAATTCTGGGGAATAAAAATATTTAATTTAGTTCCTTATGAGAATTTTTGACGCAGATTTCACGAAAACTTTCGTGCAAACTCAATGCACAGAAACCCAGATTTGTCTTTAAATCTGATAAATACCTGGCATTCTTGCCCTCATGAATTACCGCACACGGAAGTCCTCTATATTCAAGTCTATCTTTGAGGTAAACTTGAACTGCGAAACAATCGACATCAATGTGTGCAATCACTCTATTTGTTTTCAAACAATAATTATTTTTGCGAACCATTCTTTTAAAACTTTCGATAAAATACTTTTGAATTTGAAATGAAAATTGATTTAAGAGTTAGTTCAAGTTGTCTATAATGATGTGAGTTTTCTGCTCAATTGTAAGATTCAATAATTGGTCAAATATTTATAAAGTTCAAATGAGCTGAATCTCACAAAATTAGTTTTATTTTCAGTAAGCTTTTCTTCTAGTGAGAAAAGTTTTGCCACATTTTAAAATAAAATACTTTAATAAAACTAAACTTTGTATAAATTGTAATATTTGATGGGATAATCATTTAAAAATCAAAGGAATAAAATAAGTTGGAATAAGTTTTGCGAAAGAAGTGAAGCGTAATTTTGCAAACATAGTTTGACTCGTACACAGTAGTTTTATGATCTTTTATTGAATCCTTACGTACGACTGTCCCCACCCCTGTTCGCTGTTCCCTTTATTATTGTTGTGGAATTCGACCCGATATTGTGCGTGAATTGTGTTCAGATACAACAAAGGTTCAGTCGACGTGTAGTACGTTTATTGGTCTTCTGTGCCTCAATAGTGTCTCTCATATGCTAATTGATAATTAAAACATGGTTCAGGGCTAGAGTTGCTGTCACTTATTTGAAGCTTCATTTATATTAAGGCAGACTTAACTTATAAATGATTGCTATTCTTTTTTACTGACCTTACCTTCACTTAACTGAAAAACGAGAGTCATTTGCAGTAATGTCTGGATAAAAATCAAAAGTAAACACGAACCCGACAAAATGCTGATAGTGGTTTATTACATTCAATTTTTTTGAAATTTATCCCTTTAATAGTATTTTCACACTATTTCACAGTATTGTCAGTCGTGGACTTTATTCACAAATGAGTGTCGAGTCTTCAGGTATTAAAGAGTTTGCCCTACAAAAGTGTAATTTAGAGAATAATTTAGATTTAAAGCTCAAAGAAATCGTTTTATTTGATTGAAGACCGATAAAATGATATAAATGCTTTTATAAATAACAATTATTGAAGCAATTTAATTATAATCCAAAATGAACTAATTTTCAATCAAATTTAAGAAAGCTTCCGGTCATGAGAAAAGGTTAAGCAAATAGTAGCTATTTAAAGCCTCTTTCCTCATCTCAAACTTTAACATTAAAAATGGTTGCACTTTTAAATTTTTTTCACCATTGTAAAATTAGAAATTATTAGAAATATTTGAAAAACATGTTACGACCTCTAAAGTATTTATAACTAATTTAAAGCAACAGATATCTCAAACACTTTACATAATGTACTTAAGATTAAATTTATGAAAAAAATGTGACGAGTATTTTACCTCAATATTTACAACTGATAATAATAGTTTATGAATGGTGGCCAGCCTTTAGCGGTTATTAACCGAATGTAAAAGCCAATCCTTAAACACGAGATATCAACTCCTTAAAACCGAACCTATTACTACAAAAATAAATATCTGCCAGACGAACGAATATCCTCTTAAAATATGATTCTTTTCTTCAATTCAATGCTCTTTTCGTGTCTCTAAAAATCCTGTCAAAACCTTAAGTTACCATTTCTGTATTCTATATTTTGTTATCAATAAATTGTTTTATCTTAAGTGGTGCCTAATCCGTGACACTCACTGCCACGAAGGAGCTTGAAAACTTTACAATATTGTTCGCGCTAATCTTCACGAATATCATTCATTTGATTATCACAGAGTTCACTTTCATGTTAAGAATCAAATACCAAAGTATTGTTTGAATGGCAGCACTTTTACTTTAATCTATCAATTGATTGTTCGTAGACTCCCATCCGAATAACTGTAGTTAATTCATAGCAAAATATTAAGCATCAAAATATAAAAGAAGAGAAATCTAACCACAACACCGTAAATACAATCAAAATTGAGATGATTCACAAAAACACCGGAAGGTTGACTGATGAGATCCTTTCCATTAGGATTTAAATGATACTATACCCTCGAGTGAGATAAACGACGTTTGTGTAGCTTCTAATGGAGAAGTCATAATCCATTTGTGAAGATTCACGTTCTTAAAGCTGTCAGGATCTGCTGTCTTACTCTTCAACTGCAATACCTGCGCATTCTGGTTCATAAAGAACGTTACATCAGTTGAATTTCCCATTAAATTATTAATTGTGACTCTCAAAAATGCAATAAGTTCGTTTAATATTATATCTCAACATAAACATTACTTTTCTTATGTTTAGCACATATTTCATAAAATATTCTAAATTTTTTACTAATTTTATTTATTAATTTTGAG
This sequence comes from Archegozetes longisetosus, assembly GCA_018873245.2. Classification (NCBI taxonomy): domain Eukaryota; kingdom Metazoa; phylum Arthropoda; class Arachnida; order Sarcoptiformes; family Trhypochthoniidae; genus Archegozetes; species Archegozetes longisetosus. Next base: position 1,726,075 of record JAEMBT020000006.1, read on the forward strand.
AGTCACATAAGCAAAAATCTGTGCATAGCTAATTATTAAGTTTGCAAATATTATTTTTGATACAATTTCATTCACATTTACAACGATTTAAAAGTTGTGCAGTTCTGAAATTTTTAATATTAGACAAAAGAAACCTCTAATACTGAATGAAAAAGTTTGTTCTTAGAATAAGCAGTGGTCACAATGCTACATCAATCTGAGAAAAGCTGTTTAAAATACTTAAAAATATGTTTTATCTAAAATTGATTGATCAAACGGTCAGTCTTTAATCAAAATAAATTGAATAACTGAGTTTAAATCAAATAAATATTTCGATTTATTAGACGATTACCCAATTTAATGTATTTTATTCAATCTAAGTGCAAGTGAGTAGTTAGTGGTCACAATTTTGCCCTATAATTATATGCAATTTGAAAATGATTTGGTCTGAAAACGGAAGTTTTTTCGAGATTGAAGTTCGATTCTCGAAGTATTGTGCTCTACAAATGATGTAATGACTCCGTTTGATTTAAGTTGTCACGAAAAGGAAACAGAAGTCGTCGTAACGTTTCACATTGAGATACGATTGGAGTCCTATGAAGTGATGAACTGAACCAAATCTTTCATGAAGTGATAGAAAGCAGTTTTCAGGTAATTCATTGCAAAACATTTTCAAATGTTGTCAAATCAGTTATTAATGATTGTATTTTAACTAATTTTAATAAACTTGTTTTTCTATTAATTATCTTCTAATGTAATAGAATTGATATGCAGTGGCGTAACCCTAAGCAATTTGAATCGGGATTTTGCATATTTTCTAGAATAGTATTTAACGTAATGACGAGTTTGTTTTTCAGTTTAAGATATCACATTAACCATATTTTAAATAAATAAGTTTTTTCTCACAGAGATCGGCTCTAAGAGACCAAACATAGAACACGAGGAAAGGATCCTGAGGCTCAATCGTTTTACAGGTGTAAATCTTAGTTTCAATGTTATGTCGTTTAGTATACGTTTTCGTGTTTTTCTAATGAGAAGTTAGTAAATGCAAAACCAATTCTAACCATTAATACCCGACTATGCCTTTGGACAGTGGCGTAACAGAATTCAGATTTTAAACATTTTTCAACACAAACTCATTTTGATTTGAAGTTTTCGAACTTTGATGTTAAGCTAAAGCTTTTATTTTATCATAACTTAGATTTGAGCAAAAAGCATTGTTGAGAGTGTTTTTTACATTTTATCATCATTTTGATGGATAAATGTTCAAAAACTTATCTCAAAAGCTATAATTAGTCCACAAAATTTGTTTAATGATGATAGCGTAAACCTTTATGAATATTTTCATACTGATAGCATTGAACATTATCTCACGGTGACTCATGGATTTATTGAAAGTGGTAACTATTGAGACCTGCCAAATGTGTATTAGTCACAAGAAAACTTCCACTAAAAACTCTTGTACATCGCATGAAACACCAATGAATGAAGCGCATGTAACTCCCTGTAAATTAGCTCATGTGTACAATAGACTATCATTCACTTGTTGGAAGTGCTGATAAGAAAAACAGTATAAGCTAGTTGTGAACTGAGCCGCGCTACGCTTCAAACTCAATTTTAGCTGTCTCCAAGCTTATAAGCTCAAACTTCAAGCTCAGACTGTGATGAAGAAGCGTGACTCAAGCTGCTGAGCTTGAAGCTGAGCTCATTTGAAGTCGATTTATTTAATAAACAAAAAGCAGTATTAACTGTTTCATAGCAATGACTATTGAACTACTCCTCATATGTAAGCAAAATAGGTGTTAAATCATATCTACCGAATTGAATGATGATTCCTGATTTGAGATTCATTGTTTTCAAAATAAATTTCACTTTGAACTCAAATTTGATGCAATAGCTGTTCATTAGGTTATCCGATATGTTCTTGCGCATATTCAAACATCAATAAAAATATTGTTCTGGGATATAGAAAAATATTAAAAATAGGCTATTAATTAGTAGTCTTCCTCTTTATCAACGTTGACCTTAAGTAGCTTAAGAATGAAAGCCTCTGTAGATCGAGCAGGACACCGACTTTTAATGAAAGGTCGCTGCTCGAAGTCGGTCACTGAAGTTTTCAAATAAAATTTTGCCATTATTATGTGTAAGAGAAACTTTGATTCAATTATTTAAAAGTGAGATAATCATGTGAAAGGGTGATGCAATTACATAACTTATTGCGTAACAACAGAGCTGTAATGGCTTGTGCAGCATGCACAAAGACTTATGGTACAACCTAATATTTGAACGGACAATTATTGATATGTTAGAACTTAAAAGTAATACTATTTCTATTCACTGCTTAAATTTCTTTATACTGTCAAATAAGATTATCTGAAACCATTTTACAAATTATTCAAAATAAGAGATAATTATTGTTTGAAACTGTTGTCAAAATGTGTTCACAAGAAAGTGGAATATAATGAGTAGACTGAATTATTGATGCCTTCGTGCTCTCACAAACTGAAGAGTGGAATAGAAATGATTTCTTAATGATAGGAGATTAAAATGTGAAAAAATGTATGGCAAACGAGACACTGTCTAGTATTAAGGTTTCGAGTAATTATTTGAAATAATTAACATAAGTGAGCAGCGCAGTTCACAGTTTGGATCCGAGGTTGTAAGTACGAGCACAGCTCAGGCCAAATTTGACAAAAGCTCAGCTCAATGATCAACGATTCTGAGCTGTGCTTATAGAAGCTCAAGACTCCAGACCAATGCTCTTGACTATTCCAGGGTTTACGGAAAGTGGTAACTATTGGAACCTGTCAAATGTGCATTAGTCACAGGAAAAACAGTCATTATAAAACACTTGTACATCACATAAAACACCAATGAATGAAGCGCACGTAACTCTCTGTAAATCAGCCCGTGTGCACCAGACTATCGTTCAATTGTTGCAAGTTATGATAACAAAAATTAAGATCACGAGGGTTAATACCATGGAAATATCATGCGATATCTTCCCTTTAAATAGCGGAACATTTTTACATTGACCAAAACGTTGATCAGCTTGACATCAAAAACATCACAAGTGATCATTTAATTGAATTTCTATTGACGCCAGTTTATCATTCTTTTAAAGGTAAGAATGACTATGCATAAGTGTTCAAGCTTTAATCTTAACTTTTTATGGCAAAATTCTGATAGAATATTGTCAAGAAATGAATACTCAGAATTAATGCCATGAAAAGCTTTGAGCTATTAAGTACTGGTCATTAATTCGGCGTACTTTGAAAGCCGGATTCAATATTTTCGCAAAAGACTAAATTTGAAATATCAATTGATTTTGTTGAAAAGTATTGACTATAAATGCGTTTAATTTTCTGACTAATAATAAATAAGTCTTTGTTTGATACTTGCGTTTTGGATGTTTGTGAGTTGTGATGGCATTTATTTTAGAGATATTCGACTCACTATTTTCTGAAAATCAGTCGATATTACAACCACAAGGAATACGTAAGAAATGAATTGGTATTTTAGATCATTTTAAGTATTTGTATTGAATACTTAATCAACACTTTAAAGTTTATATTTATAAACTGTAAGCTAATAGATGACGTCGTGATACAGACTAGTGCTCAAAGCGGTTTGCAATTTAATTCTCAAAACAAAATATTTTTAAAGAAGTTTTCGAAAATGTACTGCCTTTGGATTATTCGGCGTATATCATGGTCTAAACCGAAAAGATGACTTACTCCTTATGGGTTATTGTTCTGAACATCATATGATCACTCCTATCAATCCTATATTTTTACCAGACATATGATGTTACCCATTATTCTGCGAATTAAAAGTTTTATTCTCTATGCTGGTAAAACCATTGCATAGCATCTATTGTATTGCTATCTGTGAAAACATTCTTTCAATGACTAAAAATAGAGCTTAGTCTATGAATAGTTGCATTAATAGAACTCACTTTTCAGATATGATCATTATAATTATTAACAAACGCGCACAACATAATTAAATAATACAATACAATCTATAGCTCAAATATCTTTTTTAGAATGAAATTAAAGGCAAGTACTTTAATAGAGGAAAAATTAACATCTATCAACATCATTTAAATTGGTAAATATTGAACTAAGCAGTACTTAGATAAAGTTCTACGAACGTCAGTGAAAAATAATGCTCAGATTAGAACAAAACGCAAGAATCATAGCTCTCTTGGACGTTGACAGCTTTGCGGTTCAAATTTACCTCCAAGAGAATCCAGAGTATAGAGGTCGTCCGTGTGCTGTTGTTCAGAGAGGATCTAATTCGAGGTAGTTATTCAAGCCATAGAAATCTATTTTTCAAAGATTTGGAAATCGAAAATAACTCTAAAAATTAACATAGAATTCTAAATGAAATTGACAGAATAGTCTCAGTGAGTTATGAGGCAAAAGAATTTGGCGTTAGTCGTAATATAAGATCAGATGAGGCACAAGAACGTTGTCCACACATCCATTTGTTTGAAATGCCACAGAAATACGGAAAACCTTACATGCTCAAAGAAATTCAAGCGAGTGAAAAGATACACGATTGCATTCTTGACTTTGTTACAGAATCGGGATATGATATAGTAGTCGAAAAGGCATCTTTTGATGAGTTTTACCTAGATCTAACCGATGTATCAAACGATCAGCAAATGCAATACAGTTACCGCTACTTACGTAAAATGAAAGCCAAGGTTGAAGCTGGGAGTGAACAGTTGCTCTTGTGTGATATCGAGAACATGAAAAGCTCCCTTATACTTATTGTGCAGATTTAGTAAACAAACTCCGAATACAGATCCAACGAAAGACCGGATTTAAAACATCTGCGGGACTAAGTTTTAATAAACTTATAGCAAAAACCGCTTGTAACTTAAATAAGCCGAACAGCATTACTATTCTAAATACAAAATCAGGCATTAGAAGAGTTTTTCAGGATTTAAATCTTGAGAAATTGCACGGGTTGGGCGGTAATCTTGGTGATGATGTTAAAGAAAAATTGGATATAGAAAAGGTCGGAGAATTGAGAAATTTCAGTCAAGACGAATTGACTTCAGAGTTTGGTGACGAGGATGGAGAATACCTATGGCGTGTTGCGCGTGGTATTGATAATAGTCCCGTTATACGGAAAAGAATGAGCAACAAAGTTAGTACTGGAAGGATATATCCGTCGGGTAAAATATATATCAATTTTTCTTGTAATGATTCATAAATAATATTTTCTTAAACAATACTATATTTCAGGAATGATTGATGACGACGAAAGGGAAGAGAATATTGAACTCGAATGTAAGTGTCTGGTTGAAAAGTTAGGACACGATAAGAGACGAAATAATCGGATCGCCAATCATCTAAGGGCTGAGTTTTATTTGACTCGCGATGGCTTTAGACCAGATGTTGTCGTAACGGTTGACATCTCGAATAAAAATTACGATTGGCAAGTGTTCTATGATAACATCGCTAACATAGCCTTTAGGAAGATCGATCGACTAAGATACCGATCTCGAAAGATTTTCGAGACCAAATTCATAGCAAGCGACTTCGAAATGCTATAGAAAGGATAATAATCGAATTTGAACTATTTTCTACATGGCTATTTAAAGAGTTGTCTACAATTGAAATATTATAGAAAGGATAATAACTGAATTTTAACTGGTTTCTATGCAGTTCCTTATCTAGTGTCTAGATAAGGAATTGTATAGAAACCACTTAAATTTCGAATATTATCCTTTCTATAGTATTTCGATTCCAGACAACTCTTTTCAAACACTTGAAAAATGTTAGTTATTATACCGATTTTAATTTTAAACACAAACTATTTTACTTTTTCAGTTTTCAATTTTAACAATAGAACTAAAATTTATTTTATTTACTCGAGAAAAACTTTTAGAGTTTTAATTTGCACTTCAAACTAATAGAAAATTTGTCAGCTAAATCTTATACAGAACAACAATTATATTTTATTTTTTCTCATTAAACACATAAAGGGGTAAAATGTAATATGGATTGAAATATGGATTAAAATTAAATTAATGGGAAACAAATGTGTTTAAATCTAATTATTCGGAATGATCTCCAATCTTATCGATAATCGAACTTATAAAGTGAACTTTATACTATCAAATAGTTGTTATCCAAATATATTTCAATTAAAATTTGAAGTCTGTATTGTCAGTGAAATTGATGTACTTTTAGAGGATGCAAGGTTTCTGGGAGCCTTGTATTATGCTTACACGCACAATATAACCTCTTAAGAGCCTTGCATGCCCTAAACACAAATCTTATATTTCACATTTATTAATAGACTTGCATTAGATCTCTCACTATCAATCGTAGGATAACAGAACTTTCGCAGTAAATTATCATAAATGCTTTGATAGTCTGTGAGCCATAGAATAAGATTTGAAATACTTTTAGAGCTTTGACAATGAAATTGGGAACCTTAACAATTTTGATCCAACGGTACATAAAAATGATATGATGATCAATTAATAATTTAATGGGAAATTCAACTGATGTAACGTTCCTTATGAACCAGAATGCGCAGGTATTGCAGTTGAAGAGTAAGACAACAGATCCTGACAGCTTTAAGAACGTGAATCTTCACAAATGGATTATGACTTCTCCATTAGAAGCTACACAAACGTCGTTTATCTCACTCGAGGGTATAGTATCATTTAAATCCTAATGGAAAGGATCTCATCAGTCAACCTTCCGGTCTTTTTGTGAATCATCTCAATTTTGATTGTATTTACGGTGTTGTGGTTAGATTTCTCTTTTTTTATATTTTGATGCTTTAAATTTTGCTATGAATTAACTACAGTTATTCGGATGGGAGTCTACGAACAATCAATTGATAGATTAAAGTACAAGTGCTGCCATTCAAACAATACTTTGGTATTTGATTCTTAACATGAAAGTGAACTCTGTGATAATCAAATGAATGATATTCGTGAAGATTAGCGCGAACAATATTGTAAAGTTTTCAAGCTCCTTCGTGGCAGTGAGTGTCAAGGATTAGGCACCACTTAAGATAAAACAATTTATTGATAACAAAATATAGAATATAGAAATGGTAACTTAAGATTTTGACAAGATTTTTAGAGACACGAAAAGAGCATTGAATTGAAGAAAAGAATCATATTTTAAGAGGATATTCGTTCGTCTGGCAGATATTTATTTTTGTAGTAATAGGTTCGGTTTTAAGGAGTTGATATCTCGTGTTTAAGGATTGGCTTTTATATTCGGTTAATAACCGCTAAAGGCTGGCCACCATTCATAAACTATTATTATCAGTTGTAAATATTGAGGTAAAATACTCGTCACATTTTTTCATAAATTTAATCTTAAGTACATTATGTAAAGTGTTTGAGATATCTGTTGCTTTAAATTAGTTATAAATACTTTAGAGGTGGTAACATGTTTTTCAAATATTTCTAATAATTTCTAATTTTACAATGGTGAAAAAAATTTAAAAGTGCAACCTTTTTTAATGTTAAAGTTTGAGATGAGGAAAGAGGCTTTAAATAGCTACTATTTGCTTAACCTTTTCTCATGACCGGAAGCTTTTTAAATTTGATTGAAAATTAGTTCATTTTGGATTATAATTAAATTGCTTCAATAATTGTTATTTATAAAAGCATTTATATCATTTTATCGGTCTTCAATCAAATAAAATGACTTCTTTGAGCTTCAAATCTAAATTATTCTCTAAATTGCACTTTTGTAGGGCAAACTCTTCAATACCTGAAGATTCGACACTCATTTGTGAATAAAGTCCACGACTGACACTTTAGACCTAGCATTGAACAAGTATTGAGTTTTATTTTCTCTTTGATTTTACTTTGAAACCATATTATTTCATTGAATTTAAGTAGTGTGAAAATACTATTAAAGAAATAAATTTTTAAAAGTTGAATGTAATAAACCACTATCAGCATTTTGTCGGGTTCGTGTTTACTTTTGATTTTTTGTTTTCCTTCTCTTAAGTACTAAATGATATGTTTGCTTCGATATGTTTGCTTCGATATGTTTGCTTCGATATGTTTGCTTCGATATGTTTGCTTCGATATGTTTGCTTCGATATGTTTGCTTCGATATGTTTGCTTCGATATGTTTGCTTCGATATTTTCACTACAAAATTAGCTTTACTGCTCTTTTATCCAGACATTACTGCAAATGACTCTCGTTTTTCAGTTAAGTGAAGGTAAGGTCAGTAAAAAAGAATAGCAATCATTTATAAGTTAAGTCTGCCTTAATATAAATGAAGCTTCAAATAAGTGACAGCAACTCTAGCCCTGAACCATGTTTTAATTATCAATTAGCATATGAGAGACACTATTGAGGCACAGAAGACCAATAAACGTACTACACGTCGACTGAACCTTTGTTGTATCTGAACACAATTCACGCACAATATCGGGTCGAATTCCACAACAATAATAAAAGGGAACAGCGAACAGGGGTGGGGACAGTCGTACGTAAGGATTCAATAAAAGATCATAAAACTACTGTGTACGAGTCAAACTATGTTTGCAAAATTACGCTTCACTTCTTTCGCAAAACTTATTCCAACTTATTTTATTCCTTTGATTTTTTAAATGATTATCCCATCAAATATTACAATTTATACAAAGTTTAGTTTTATTAAAGTATTTTATTTTAAAATGTGGCAAAACTTTTCTCACTAGAAGAAAAGCTTACTGAAAATAAAACTAATTTTGTGAGATTCAGCTCATTTGAACTTTATAAATATTTGACCAATTATTGAATCTTACAATTGAGCAGAAAACTCACATCATTATAGACAACTTGAACTAACTCTTAAATCAATTTTCATTTCAAATTCAAAAGTATTTTATCGAAAGTTTTAAAAGAATGGTTCGCAAAAATAATTATTGTTTGAAAACAAATAGAGTGATTGCACACATTGATGTCGATTGTTTCGCAGTTCAAGTTTACCTCAAAGATAGACTTGAATATAGAGGACTTCCGTGTGCGGTAATTCATGAGGGCAAGAATGCCAGGTATTTATCAGATTTAAAGACAAATCTGGGTTTCTGTGCATTGAGTTTGCACGAAAGTTTTCGTGAAATCTGCGTCAAAAATTCTCATAAGGAACTAAATTAAATATTTTTATTCCCCAGAATTGTTTCGGTGAGCTATGAAGCAAAACGATTCGGTGTTAAACGTCAAGGTATGAGAGAGAATGATGCCAGAGAAAAGTGTCCAGAAATTACTTTTTTAAGAATACCTCAAAAATATAACAAACCATATCCTGAGAAAGAAATAATAGCGAGCGAACAGATATTAGATGTAATGATTGGATATAACAAGAAACTAGGAGATCTCATCACTATTGAAAAGGCATCGATGGATGAGTTCTATCTTGATCTGACAACACTATGCAAACAATACTCGGCAGAAAATAAGAGCTATAGTTCCCGATATTTGCGTCGAATGGGAGTTGTTGTCGAAGGAGGAAAGACAAAGTTTCTATTGAGTAATAGGAATGGCATGAAAAATGATGTTTTAACTCATGGCGCAGTTATTGTAAGCAAATTGAGGCAACATATTCAGAAAGAGACTGGGTATAACACATCGGCTGGTATCAGTTATAATAAACTTGTTGCAAAAACTGCCTGTGGCATTAATAAACCTAATACAATTACAATTATTAAGTCAAAGGCGGCAATCGCAAAAGTTTTTAGTAATTTCGATTCAAAAAATATTCATGGATTAGGCGGTTATTTTGGAGAGTTTATCAAAAACCGTTTGAATGTATCGGAAGTTATAGATTTACGTCCATTTCGGAGAAGACAACTAATTTCTTTAGCGAGAAAAGAAAAGTTCATTCACTTATGGAAAGTTGCGCGTGGAGTAGATCAAACTCCTGTTATCGAAAAAATATTGTGCAAAAGAATAAGTTCTGGCAGACAGTTTTTTAGAGGTCAATTTTTACATATATTTTTATTTCTAAAAATTTTTCTATTTTTAGAAATTATTCCCGGCTTTGTTGTCAAACGGTTGATGTTATTGCAGATCAGCTCACATTCAAACATAGCCTCATGTAGTTAGGTTTTAGATTATGCTAAACTTAAGTGGTTTTCAAATGCGCGTTGTACTCAGTCCGTAAAATATGATTAGTGAGTCTGATCTACAACAATATCAACTATAGTTCAACAGAGAAGACATACTTTGAATTTTTTATTTAAAGGCCTAATTATCGAAAAAGAAGATGAGAATATCATACTCGAGAGTCGGTGTTTGGCTGAAAAGTTGTTACACGAAAGAGATAAGAATAATCGTGTGGCTCAACACATAAGAGCAGAGTTTTATCTGACTGAAGATCCAAAAGCAGTCGAACAACGATGTGGACAACACGGTATTGATATCAAGTGAAAACTATACCAGAGAAGACGTTCGAAAGTAGTTTCATTCGAATTGAAATATGAGGAATACAATTGGAATAACATCTATTCAACTATTATGGAAATGACATATCCTTTAATTCGAGAGAAAACTATTTATGGCACGAGGTTTACTGCGAGTAACTTTAGGACTCTATCTCCGGAACAAGTGATTCAAAGTAGTCATAGAAAAAGAGAGCATCTCGTTTGTTTTGCTGGTTTTGTTGGCAGTTGGGATCAACCCAAGAGTTCCGAAACTGTTTGTAAACTTTATGATAATGATGACGATCAAAATTATAACGATTGGCGAGGAGAGTATTATCAAAGTTACGGATACTGAAACCTTAACAAAGTTTCATTTCATAGAAATTGATTTCTATGACACTGAGTTTGATCTAAATTATGTTCAACTTCAACTTCATTTATTTAAAAGTAGAGCCGAGTGTCAAATATTTTTGCTCATCCTTTGGGCATTCGATTCATTTTAATCAGTATTAACTTAATTACAAACTTGCTTTTTAAATGTTTTTATGTGTTTTTCAAAAGAAATTTAAATCAATTTTGAAATGCAAGACAACGGATTCTTATTAACATTTCATAAGGGGGTGAAAACGTGACCTTAACTAAACTTGACTGTAAGTAAATAATAGGGCAACTGTAAATACTGCGATCAAACTATTTTTGTATTTGATGACATTGAGCTCAAGCTTTTAAAGGAAAATATGTGATCTGTTGTCATAACACTTGTTATAAGTTAGTGAAGAGCATAAGCTAGCTGTGAGCTGAGCTGAGACTGAAGCTCAACTTTAGCTGTCTTCGAGCTCAGGCTATACTGAAGAAGCTCAACTCAAGCTTGAGCTGCTGAGCTCGAAGCTGAGCTCATTTGAAGCCGAATTATTTAATTAGGCAAAAAGCAGTTTTAACTGTTTCATAGCAATGAATATTGAATTGTTCCTCACATGTTAGCAAAACAGCTATTAAATGACATCTATCAAATTGGATTATGAGATGCATTCGTGATCTGTTAATCATTATTTTCAAAATAAGTTTCACTTTAAACTGAAATTCAATTCAATATCATTTTATTTGAAGAGAGAATAAGTGCTCTGACCTTAAAAGTAATATTATTTCTATTCGCTGCTTAAATCTCTTTATATGCCAAATAAGATAATCTGAAATTATTTTTGAAATTTATTGTTCGAAACTGTTATTAAAATGTGTGGTCATTCTACAATATATGCCACCCCTACACCTATTACAGTATTCACCACCCTTGGACCTACCATTGTATATACTACCTATCAGGTTAGGTTGATTAGGTGGGTTAAGTGGGTTTTGTGGGTTATATGGATTATGCAGACTATGTGGGTTAGGTGAGTTACATATGTTACGTAGGTTAGGTCTGGTTTCAACAGGTCAGGTTAGGTTTGGATATGTTAGATCTGTTCTGAACAGATTAGGTTAGGTCTTAAACGTTGTGGAAATTTACAATAATACGCCGATATTTTCTGCAATTTTTGAAGAAATTGAAATGCAATGTATTCTTTAACCTTTTTCAGCGCACTGTAATAGGAAGCTTTAGTTGCATTACATTGTATTTATATTTTTAAAGCATTGATCTGGTTATTTATTCGCATACATAATATTCAATAAAAATGCACGAATTGGGCTCTGAGATGGACAATTTTATTAATGCTTGAAGTAATGCTATATACTATAGTAGGTCCAGGGGTGGCGAATACTGTAGAATGACCCTTTTTGGTCAAGCTCTTGTCATAACAAATTGGTTTTTATTCTTATAAATAAATAGTTTAAAATATATATACAATTGCTTAAAGTTACAATCAATTTAACTAAATTAATTTACAATTGTTTATGAATTGTACGATGAATTGGACAAATTAGATAACAATAAGATTCTATTGAGATTTACAAAAAAGAAAACTTTGAACTAAAGTTTTCAAATCTCATCTGAAAAAACGATTATCTACCAATAGACTGAAAGACTAAATTAAATTTCAACTAAATTCTGGACAAATTATTTATAAAAGTTAAATATAAAGTAATATTAACGCAAAAAACCAAAGCTCTTTCCTCGAATCGAAAGTTGATGTTCAAATGAAAATTATTATTAAATAAAAAGAAGAGGAGAGCTTTTATATCACAATCTCTTACATTAAATGTAAATAAATTAAAACAAAAATTAATTAAATCCTAATTAGAACCAAAGATCGTCGTCGTCGTCATTGCGTTCATCACTGGTCTGAAGAGCGAGAGTAGTATCGACTTCGGCTTCATCTTCAGAATCAGAAACAGCTAAGTCTTTAGTCACGTCAACGTCGACCTCATCTGGTTCTGGTTCGGGCGGTGCCGGCGCTGGCGGTGGACGTGAAAACCTCTCCAACAGAAACTCCGAGGGATCATAGCTCTCATCGATGACATCGTCATCATTATCGTTAGCCACAATTTCCATTTCTTCATTATCGCTATTTTCAGGAGTGATCTCAAGATCATTGGCGACCACATCCGTGATTCCCTTATGCTCTAAAGGATTTGGTCCCGAATTTTCATCAAAAAACTCCATAGCATTATCATCATTATCCCCTTTATAGCTAAGTGCTGCCGAAGATGGCGGACGAGTCGACATGACATCTGCCCCAATCATAGAACCCGTATCTTCGGCACCAGTGTTCGAGAAACCGGTGATCACAGAATCAGTTTCAGCTTCGTCTAAAGCTCGCTCTTTGGCATCAATTATAGCTTGTTCTAAACTCGTCAGCTGTTCGTCATATTCGGCCAAAGCTTGTTTGGCTGCCTCTACTATTTCGGCAGCTTTTTTAGTAAATTGACTCTCAGTTCCATTAAATTTCAAACTATTCTCATAAATCAGTTCAATATCTCGTAAAAACTGGTCTCGAGACTGATATTTATGGTCAGAAACAAACTTCTCAATGCTATCCAAGTCGATAGGATTTTTGATGACATCGTAATAGTTTTTGACAAACTTTTGTTAACAGGTTTATGGAAAGGCCACGACTCAGGTATAGATTTCAACTTCTGTGAGACAATAGTCTCCAAGATATAAGAGAAGGCCACCTGATCGTTATCATCAAGCAATGGATTGATTGCTTTTTCAATCCTCATTAGCTTTTCCTCTTTTTCCTGAAATCTACGAACGCAGACTTCCATCATTTTCTTGGCAGTAGCAGTCAGCGAATGTTTAATGCCATTATATAGTTCTGAATTCTTAACAATCTGATCAACATCTTGCAGAAAATCCACACGACACGTATATTTCTTTTCCCGAATCTTATTCCTCATAGTCTGCAAATCCATTGGATTCGTAATTATCTTATAATAGTCGGGAACCACTTTTGAATTAACGGGTAATAAAAATAATTGAGTGTCCGGTAAGTCACGCATTTCATTCAGAATCTGTTCCAAAATAACTGACAAAGTGACCAACGGATCAGTACGCCTTCTATTGGCTGACTTGTAGTCAGGCTTCTGAAGATAATCGCAGTGGTCGACAGTTCCCGCTCTTTTGCGTCTCTTGACCGCAAGCGCTTCCTTAGGTATCTTTAGTTTCAATGCTTTACTCTTCACTTCATCCATATGTTTGATCAGTGACTTCGACAGAACAACTTTAGTTTCATCGACTTTGACCAAATGATCTTCATTTAGGACATGCCTTTCCTCTTCTTCCTCTTGCTCTTCAGTCATGGCCACCTGAACTGGTGGCACAATATCTGCGCCCTTATACTGAGGACACGCTCTATTAGTCCTCATATGACCGACGCCTCCACACGCACCACACTTCAGCTTAATATTCATCTCTTTCTCTTTCTTCAATTTCTTAGCCTTCGGTTCTTTTGGTGGTTTAGTCGGTGTCGATGTTGTCGATGAGAATATGGTAGAAAAGTCACTACTAATAGACGTATCGATTCCCATCTGATTTCTCAAAGAGTTCGCTAATTTCTCTTTCTCTTGGTTACGTTTCAATCGTCTTAACTGTTCCTGAATTCGTCGCTTTTCTCTACGAATCTCTTCTTTCTGTTGATCGTCTAAAGCGGTCGCGAACTGTTTTATAAAAGATGAGTCTTTTGTGGTACGTATTCGCACATAAGTATCAATAACTGCAGGCTTGCGGACGGTCTCTATCCTCACATATTCTTTTCCCTCAGCATTAGTGAAAGTCCTGTAAATCTTCAAAATGCGTCCAACGGATGAGCTCATACTAACTGAATCATCCATATCGTCATCTCTTGAGTCAAGTTTTCTCTTTTTGTTCTCTCCCTGATTTGACTCTTCGCCGTAAATCAATTTCTGCAATTCTCTTCTTTCCGCTTCTTCTCTCTCTTGTGATATCTGATGGCTTGTCTTCTTATTTGCTAACATCGACTCTATGTTTTTACCCATTTCTTCGATATCAGAGTCTTCTTCTTCGCTCTCGTCCTCATCAGTAGATAATTCTTCTTTAGAAGATAGAACACGATTTTGTAATTCGAAAATTCTTTGACACTCTTCCTTATATCTTTCTTGGTGTTCAGCAATACTAAATCTATTTCCACGAGCGAATTTGCTCATTGTATCAGCTGCTTCTTCTCCCTGTTGTTTAGCCTGTTCTGTTGATAGTGTTCGAACCACATCAATCACTTCCCAACGCGATAGTTTTTTGATCTATTGAATATTTAATTATGATTATGGAACATACAGAAGAACGAATTATTTTTAACTAATGTTTTAGATTCTTGTCACTAAATCAGTTTCATTACTCATCCCATGCTTTGAAGGTTTCAAAGTTTTCATTATAGATATATCTATTGGAAATAATATTCTTGGACAGAATTGATATTTTTAGATTTTTGAACAAATATCACGTAAGAAGAGAATTTCGATCACGCTTTTGAGTAAAACTCCAGTTTACTCACAAAAGTACCAAATAAATTACAATTTATTACCTCTTCATCTGGAACTCCAAACTTTTTCAAAAGTTGTTTCGCTTGATTTAATGGTAATCTTCTAAGATCAGCATCAGTTCCAGTGACTGTCTTCTTAGGAGCTGCTTCTTTCTGGCTCTCTTCCTATAATTTAAGTAGTTCATCAGAAATTGAAACAAGTCTTCAAATAAACAGAAAATCAACTCAAATTTTGGTCAATCATCGAACCTTTGATTGTTGTGGTTTATTAGGAATTCTGACATAAGAGAAGCCTTCGCCACAACCGGTTGGATCTGCAACTCCTGCCAACTGTAGTAGACATTTGCCTTTCATAGCAGAAATGAAAGCTCTGGTTGTATTCCAAGGCGCGGCTTTTACTTCATCGTCCATTTTCATCTGGACATCTTCATCCTCAGCGTCTTCGGGAGCAAACATAAACTTTTCTCCATAACCGGCATCTTTGAGACGCTGTTCTGCAGCTATCATTGAATAGTAGGCACAACAGGCTTCAGGCGAGACCATCGCTCGGATTTCATCTTCAGTCGGAAGACGAAACTCGGGCTTCAACACCCACCAGTTGGAATCCATTCCTATTGAAGGGATAACAATTGTAATAGTGTTTTAATTAGATTCATAGTTACCATAAGCAACGTAAGAGTTAAATATAGCCCGAAACCAAAGCGTTAATTAAAACGTGCTGTTATAGTAACCAACAATACAAACCGATAAATTATATATAAAATTGGGTATAATTACCATTACCTGTTCTCTTGAAGTCAGCGCATAGTTTAAGGCGTTTACGTATTGAGCTCTCGCTATGAGAGGGAAAAGCCTTCTTAATGTCTTCCATTTTGATACGACGCGGACTATCAGTACTTTTCCAGAAAAGTCGGTAAATAAAAACCTTTCAAACATTCAGAAATAAAATTGACTATTGATTTCAAGACGATAACTTATTTAAAAGATTGAATCAAAAGAACTTTAAAAGTGATATATGAATTTGTTGCATAATTACTTGAAGAAAATCTCGAATAAAGTTATTCGCTTTCTTCGAGTTAGGACCTGGAACTTCATAAAGCGGCAATTCTTGGCCAACAGTGAAAATTGTATCCAACTCTCGAATATGATAACTAATAGATAGGATTGAAACCTTGAATTGATATAAAAGTTTTCTAAGAAAATTTATATTAACCTTTCTCTGGTCCTAATAATCAAGAAATCTGTTTCAGGCATTTGGTGTTGATATATGGGAGCTCGAAATAGATTGTTCTCAAAAGCTTGTTGTGATTGTCCGGGAACTAGATTTCCGAGGAATGGAGAGGTGTGCGCGAAGGCTGTTTCACCATATCGGTATTCAGGAGCGCCTGTGTCTTTGCCCGGCTTCTAAAATTCGTCAATAAATACATCAATTTAATAACGATTCTAATATATTTAGTTCAATAATGATTATATTAAATTTTGCAAGCTTTTATTCAAATTCTTGTTGCATGCATTCCGAACCTATTTAGCTAATAATTTAATTTATAAACAAACCCTTTTATAGTAGTTCTTAATTTTTGTCGCCATCCCCACTTGCATTATGAGTGGCGGATGTTCCTCAGAATATTCTGATAGTATGATATCACCATCTCTTCCGGTCAAGTCGTCGGGTTTACGCATGAAAAACATTTCTCCGCCACCGCTCGCAAGCCTTTCCTGTTCTCTCATTTTAGCTTTTCTTTTGATATGCTTGAGTAACGGAACCACACCATGAGGAAGACAGTCAGCGATAGCTCCATGAGAATAGCGCTTCAGTGGTGGTCTGTGGAAGGCTCGAAGTCTTTGATAGTTCAAAAACGTTGGGAAAAACGGTTGACGCAATTCTAGGGAAGGGATTGAGTGTTGGATCAGATTTCCGCCAACGTTCGGCTTTAGGGCAACATCTGTTGTCAGCCTTGGATTATAATATTCATCGTTTGAGATATTAAACGGATCTTTCTCTGCATTCGATGGTGATGGAGGAGAGATTGGTTCGGGTTCAGCGATAACGCCGGCTTTGCCGAGAAGTAGCCGAGATTTTCGAACCATATCTTTCTTTTCTTTTGTTGGAACCGTTGTCTTACTGTGTTCTGCATTTGGGTCGTTATCATCGGGAATATCGAGAACTATATTTTCATCGTTTGGATCGAGTGTCAAAATACGTGGTTCTGGTACTGTATTAATAGCTTCAGGATCCCAAATAACTTCATCCTGAAAAGTCACAAGAAAATTTTATTTGAAAATCAATTAAATTATAAGCGAAATGTCTTAATCTGATTTTATTAATAACAACAACAATCGACTCGTACCTCCCAACAGCCATAAACCAGTTCTTCATTTTCGACCGGAAATATTGAATACCAGGTATCGTCTTGTGGTTCTTGGATCTCTACTTTTTTCTCTCCTTTCTTACCACTGGTTATGGTAGTCTTACTAATAGTAGGTGCTGGCGGAACACTTCCTCTCAAATGTTGAGTAAAAGCAGAAGCAGTTCTATTAACTCCTGATGGGACCCAACCTGCCGCATGATTCTTATCATTTAATTTTGCCAAAATCTTCTGTTTCAGTTCATCGCCATTCCATATAATATCATTTTCCCATTGAATTTGTGTTACCATATGATAGGCATCGTCTGGATCTATACTGTCCTCAACATCTCCATTATATGTTTCGTCTTCATTCTCATTATCTTCTTGCTTACAGATTTTAAATCCATAGTCGAATCCTTCACCACTTTCAGGTACGTTAAGCATATCATACCAGAGCTGTGCTGGTCCGTAACGCCAGTCTGCAACTTTCGGGTTACTATCATCTTTTGAGTCATTCTCTTGTCGCCCGCCATAGTTTGTTAGCTCAAGCGGTCTCTTCAGCTTTTCCTCATCGTCCTCTTCGATCATTTCTGGTGGCGGAGTAGGGGCGAAATTAAACTTCCATTTCGAGTCTTCATCAGAACTCTCATCTGCTTCAGACTTAAATAAAAATTTATTATTAAACAATTACGTAGATATTAAAATTAAATTTTCATTGAATTACAGTATCTTTGATGATATCGAAAGTTTTCTTTTTTCTCCTATTCTTGACATTTTTCCAAATTTGCGGAAGACTAGACGGCTTGCCCGGACCGAAAAGTCGAGAAAATCTCAAAACTTTTTATGTCTAAACTCAGGAAATAGTTCCGTGACATCAAGATCTGCATATTTTGAGGGCAACATTGCAGCCAAAGGTGTGTCTAATTTCTTATGTTTTTGCTCATTAGTTTCTTTAGTTTCATTACTATTAAGTAATAGCGAAAGTGCTGGCGATTCACGAGAAGTAGATATCTTATCGGGTATTTTGAAGCCATCGCTATCTAACTTTGGCTGTGATTTTTCGTCTCTTCTGGAGTGTCGTAATCATCGTCTTCATCAAGTTTTGGTTTATATGATTTATCGACTAATGCGAGTGATGCTCTGAAATCATTTTCTTCGTCAGGATTAACGTCAACTAACTCATTGATATCTGAATAATCGACTGCATTCGAAGATTTTTCTGAGAAGTCAGCTGAAAAATTATTTTTAATAGGATTTGTTATAATTGAAACATTCATTAATTCGTTGCAAGTTTTGACCTAATATTAAAACTAACTCAATCAAATCTCAATTATCTGAATATCACCATTGATAGAAATAATTAATGATTTTATTTGTATCAATTGTGAATTGAATCATGTGAGAAACAGATTTTAATTTCAATATCGGTGAATGAACTCATTCTTTAGTGAGTTAAAAAGACATAAATTTGACTAAAAGTAAATTAACTAAAATTTCAATGGCTAAGTCAAAAGTTTGTAAAAACTATCTATGAATTGAAATAAAACTTGATTCAAGACTAAAACTGTTAACGACTTGTTGATATTTTGTATTTTGATTTTTCTATAATTAAAATAAATATTAAATACTATCAAAAGAATGAATAAAGTCTAATACAACTATCAACAAAACATATATAAAATTAAAATTAGAAAACAAATATAAACTCAATTATCAATAAAACAGTTCATACTTTCATCCGATTTATCATTTTTATCGATGGATTGACTCTGGGATTGACTTTGACTACAATAAGAACTATCGACACTATCACTTCTTTTGAAGATATCTCTCTTAAGACAATTACCACCAGCTTTACTATCATTTTGAGCACTATTTTGATTACTATCTTCAGCACCACTTAGCGAACTATTATTACAATTAGTCGAATCCTTATTGGCATCTTCAACACCACTTTCAACATCTTCTTCTTCATCGACCATATCATCGAATGGTATAATCGATGACAAATGCCTTTGCAATGAAGACAAATGTCTTTTGCACTCTTCGTCAAAGATATCGTCGACAAGATCTCCATTTGAGTCAATATTTCCAAACAAAATAGACGTCAAGTTCGGCAACTGCTTTTCACGTCTTTCGTTATGATGTGATGAGTCGTAGTCTTCGTCTGAAGACATCTTCAAATCAATTGACTTATTATTTATTCAATATATTATTGAGTTATTATTAATTAATTTGTTGATGTTTTGAATAGTTTTACATTCAGTATTATTATTGTTTTTACACGAGTCGCTTCACTAAAAACTGATTGTCAGACATATTGGAAACTGAACGTTATTTATACGATCAGCGCTTTACGTTTGAGTCGTCTTTCAGTCCCCTATCGATACTATTCTATACTGACTTAAGCTTCTATTTGACATTATTTGTTGTTATTTATCGTATATTTGAACCGCCTCAATAAGGTAGAGACGAGAGCACTAACGTGCACACTAATACAAACATAAAGTATAACAAAACTCATCAAATACTTTACTGTTTTCGAAAAGTGATTCGAAATTGAAATTCGTCATTCAATTTAAGCTTTTGAGTAAAAATTGAACTTGGTGCTGAATTCATATTTTCAAGACGTATTTTCTGTACAGATACGCCAATTTATCAAACTTAAGACTTGTTGATAAGCTGACAAAATTTAGAAAGTTTTCAAAAATATCTTATTTATTTACATAGATACAAAATTGATTCTTTCTTTTGAATAAGTATTAACAAAACTAATACAGAACTGCAACCATTTTTTTATTTTGATTCCTTCTTATAAGCATTTTGCTTATATCTCATTAATCAGTATCTAAATCTAGCTATGATTTAAATATTCGTATTTAAGTGATTTATTGTTAGTTGAACAAAATTGACATATCTGTAACAGTTAAGGTGCCTTCTCATTTTTCATTTTTGACTCACTAATTGTTTTTCACTTATCAACAGTCAATTAAATTGTTTGGCATAAATCATAAACTAACACTGAACAATAGTATCATAAAAAGGGTTACAGCAATTATATAAGTTACAACTATAAAGCTTAAATTACTCTCGCCTGGTTTGATGCAATTTAAAAATACTTTGCTATCTATTACTATTATTAATGATGCGTGAAGCACTGCTAACTTGTATAATACAAGTTAAAATCGTGCACTTAATTTGCATATATTTTCTAACCTTTGATTGTTTTGTATCCTGTTTTTATCGAAGTTAATCATATTGAAAAGCTGCATCTAAGATCTTAGCTCTTTTAATACAAATTTAAGTTCATGTTTATCAATATGCATGAAATTTGAAGCATCAAAAACTTTTTCCTACAGCGATTTATCATTGTTTCAATGCTTAACATATTTTACTTTGCATTGAATTTGATCATATTGAGCAAAACATATGACATCAACTTGAGTTGTCTCCAAAAACAACCTTTAGTTCTGAATATGCTTACGAAAACCTTAAGAAAGAGCTCAGAAATTGACTTATTCCAGTAGTTGTGTAGCCGATTGGCTCATCAATCAGTCTGTATAGCTTTGAAACAAATAAGACTATGAATTAAGCTATCAATGGATAAGTTGACATTAAGTTTGTTTTATAAGTTTTATGACATTATTACATATTGTTTTTTATTCAATTTTACAATCTATAAAATCTATATGAACCATGTCTTTCGGACTTTAAAGTCAACAATTTTTTTACTACATCAAAAATGATGATTACGTTTTCCTGACTTTTCAACTTAAATATAGTAAATATCTTTTTGAGGGATTAAAAAAGTTTGTAAAGTTTGAAAACATTATTAGATTTGAGACCTATATAAAAACCAAATGAATTCTTCAAATAGAGTTGTCATAAATACAAAGTTTTTTTTGTGAAAGTTGATATTTCTATCTTTAGAAATGTTAAAAGCAGTCAAAACAGATTCTCTTTGGTTGGTATCTGGTTTTCAAACACCTTTTTGAATGAATATGTTAGTAAAATTAATGGAAAGTTACTATAAAAGTAACAATTAGTATGATTTGATATTCAAGTCAAGTAAATGTTTACTTTCATAAAAGATATTATTTTTGTAAAAACATGTTAAACATTAGCTTTAAATTATCAGATTATGAAAACTAAAAGTTTCTGATACTAAAAATAAAGGATTTCTCAGTGAATCTTATGGTAATCCTTATGCAGTGGAAAACTAGGACTCAAATTTGAAAGATTTTCATGAATAATCTATAGATATCCACGAAATCTTGTTTTAAGTCAATTTTAATCGAAAAACCATTTTATTTGCGATGAGATAAAAGCTAGGAAAACCTATTTCAAAATGACTTTCTTCGGCTATAAATTGGTTGGACTGAATAGAATGAAAAATGCCCAAAATAGTTAATGACTTAATCTTATTCATCATTCAATCTAAATGTATGTTAAATTTGCAATAAATTCAAGAATAACTGTCAGTTTTAAACATATGCAAATACCTTAAGTCAATCAAAATTTGTAACTGTAATGCATTTTGATTTCATGTTTTACATTTAGATATATATTTTTAATCAATTTTGTAACATAATAACTTTTTCTGCTGCAAAACTTGTTTGATTTAATCGGAACTATCACTACACTCTCGAAACTAATGCTTATATTTGATTTCCAACGAGTTTTCAGATCTTTTGCGTCAATAGTAACTCAATTAATTTAAAAAGTGACAACTCTAATATCTTAATCGCTCGTTTTATTTAATTAAAAGCTAAAATAAATTAATCCAATTAGTAATTTAGGATTAAAAGACTTGCAAAGTTGACTTAAGCACAACTTAATGAAAATTGTGAGGATTAAAGTTGTATTTGAATGAATGAATCAATGAATGAATGAGTGAATGAATGAACTTTCATTTGAGTAAGTCCTAACATTTAGTCTTTGCGGAAGACGCGATAGCATCATATTCTCCGTTCAAAAGCTTAGTTAACATTTAAAGGTCGAGGGATATCTATTATAATAATAAGGCTGATCGAAAATAGCTGCTAAGAGAAAAGTGTAGAATTGATGGTGAAATCTATTCGAATAATAAATTGCGTTTTGAATTAACCCATTTTGAAAATGTATATCACAAGTTAATTACACGTATGAATAATTGCTTAAATGAATTTACATTTTCCTAAATGTGCTTTTGTTTAACTGTTAGATTTGTAAATGAGATGTTTATTGAGAGGTCATCAACTTTCAAACAGAACTGCTTGTCTTTTAGCCCTATATAAAATATTAGCTCAGTTACAATTGATTAAAGAGTTTTTTTACCCAAAGTAAAAAACAGATTATCTGAAAAGTAACCAAATCAGTAAAAGTTTATCTTGAATTAAAGTTTCGCATCAATACCATTTGAGAAAGAGTCGAAAATTTCCGAATAAAGTTTGTAAAAGTCGTTTATAACAACAGATAACATCATTTAAGTAATTAAAAGTGATAGTTTCTAGGTATTTTTGTAATAAAATTTTAATCACTTAAATATATAACCAAAATATCTAATCGCAATTTTAATCCAATGAGTGACTGCATTGAATGACTCGAATTTGAGACAAAAATTATAGAATTTTCTAATTGAATAAAACTTACAAAATTATACTTCATATGAATAAAAGAATATTCCACTAAAATAATTGATTTAATAGATTAAATTGAATTTCCTACTTTGAAAGCTTGTTATTTGTGTTATATATTAAACTTTACTGATATTTTTGTATTGAAAAGACGATTAATGAGTTTGTTTGATATCTATGAATCTTCTCAGAAGTTGTTTTTGAGGGCAATCTATGATCATGAAACACAATTTTACATAATTTATTGCCAATTCGTTATCATATTTTCATTTATCAATGAAGAGTAAGCTACTATTTGTTTTTGATAGTGATCCATCATTAGTTTTTGCCTCAATTAATTCTTGATACTATCAGAGAATAAATAACTATTACCATAAGCGAACAAAAAATTGTTGATCGTCCTAATGATGCAAAACATGCAAACAAACAAATCCTAAGACTTTGTTATTCCTGTTTTCACATAAAATAAACTCTAGCTTCTGTTAGACACAAAGTTAGACACAAACAAAACTTATTTACCAAAACACGTGTAAAAAGTTTTAAAACCAAATCTAAAAGCTTCAGAGCTTTACACGAGCTCTTCAATAATAAGCAAAAGATTGTGAGCTAAAGCGGAACGATTCTTAAGCGACATAATAGGCTGACTAATGAAGGCTGACATTCAATGTCTTCAGTGACTTTTCTAGCTAAAGAATAGTTGCTGTACTTTCTTAATTCCTTAAGCTTTGCGCTACTTCTTAAAACTGCTGATAAGACTGAAAAAACGTTCGTTCAAATTATTTTCCATCATTCAATTTGCTTGCTATTTTATGTATACATCATTGAATCCGTTTGCAATTTAAAAAATCTATCTCTAGGCAACGAATTTATTCATACTGTTTACCAAGAGATAATGTTTTTCTTCCTATTCTTATTTAGTCTACTTTAGAGATGAAGAGATACGATCTTTTCTACCTAACTGCTCGACTACTACCGTTGCATACTAGTCAATATTTTTATATTCATACCTAATCCAGTGTTAATCTTATTTTAAATGAATGGGCGCGTTAAAAAAGTTTTCTCTTATCCCATAACTCAACACATTATTAAAAGCAAAATGAGTGTAAGTATGCGATGGATAAAAATCTATTGAGGTTTAAAAACATTTCTAGTAAACACTTAATCGGATGAGTAAACTGTAGTTATTTATCTCTACAACAATAGAGGTCAGACAATTGTTGTTTTCTAACTGCATGTCAATACTGAAAAGTTTGGCATTGAATACAAAAAAACTTTTGTAAAACAAATCATAAGCGATATAATGCCAATACTTATGAGCACATGCCCAGCAAAACAATGTCCCCAATACCTAATACTTAGAAAATTCTTTATAATAAAAGAACATCTTTTGTCAAAGCTTGCTACAGAAGCAATTGTGTATCAGTTCATCCCTAAATCAATTCCTAGAGCTTAAGAATGCATAAGAAAAAAGATTGTTTAATTGCACTACTTTTGAGGTTTTGAGGTCGTGTTAAAGATTAAGCATCTAATCCATGGTCACATTTTTGTTGTAAGCCTATGTGAAAGTCGACCGACTGCGCAATAGTCTAAGATGAAGATGAAGGAGGAGATGAACACGTGTGTGATGTGAAACAAGTGCCGATTTATGCTGGAAAGCAAATGATCCACTCATTCACTCGAACTAACTATTGCCATACGGACTCAGTTGCTTTCTTTATTTGCTTTAGAAACTTTGGTAAAAGTTTGTTATTCCTATCAAGCCATCATCTATTGTTTATAAATATAATCATCGATAAAGATTTATATCATTTGCCTAAACTTCTAAACTTTTCAATTTATAAATCAAATTTTCTACTCTTTAACTATTGAATGTTTGTAATCATTATCTTTAATAAAATTAAATATAATGACACAACTATCAAGTATTAAAGTTCTAGTTCTTGGAGGCAAGTGTGTTGGAAAAAGTGGTAAGTTTTTCACTCTTGTGGCAACTTTATTTTAAGTAACTTTTTAGCCAAAATAATGCTTTGATCATTCAATGTTCAAAAGTTAGAGTTTTTCGCAAAAAATTGATTTATTTTTCTAACCCTTTGCATAAATTTGTCAAAAGATTTATTATAAACTTTTTTGTATTGTATTGAAAGAAATGTGTCACTTTGCAGTCATAAAACTAGTTAAACGTCTGGACCATATCTATCATAAAATTTGTGCCATAAATGTAGGCTTAAGTGGAGATTAAGTTAGTTTTAAATCTACGATCTTTGAATTATTTAAGATAATAATGAGCAAGAGCTCGTTTTTTGATGAATTTTCTGTAAAATTTGAAAAGTTTTCAACTTATTAGCTCTTATGACAAATGCATTAAAAAGCGAACAATATTTGTCATACTCGGTTGTGAATGATGTTTAACTATAGAACTGAGACACTATTATTTGAGTAATTGTATAGAACCAATTCAAACCGCTTTTTACTAGATCTTTAGATACAATTTGATGAATGATGTACTGACTGACAGTAGAACTATAATGAGTGCATCAAAAAAACGTCGATTAACGAAATCTCAAATGAATTTATCCTAAAGCTTCTTAAATGGTTTGGGTGAACAGTTCATCAATTAGTTTATTTGTTTATTTTGAATAACTTTAGTCATATTCAGAGTCGTAAATTAACTTTAATTCATGCAAACGCATAAAAAATTATTGATTTGTTAAGTGGATTAGTTTTAGTTTAGTTTAAAGCTCAAAATAATGTCTTCAATTAAATGCTCCATTTTTGAAATTTTCTTTTAACTTCAATCATCATATCATAAAATTTAAAGTCATCATCAGTTTAATCGTTGTTTGGATAGAAAAAAAGTTTAACTTTGTTCAAAAACAGTTCTCTAGAAATATGAGAAACAGAACTTGATCTCTGAGTGATCGAAATTGTGGACAGAACCCAAACTGCAATGTGACATATCTAAAAGAAAATGACACAATATATACCAATAAATAAATATCAGTCATCTTTTACATTAGTGCGATCACTATTAATAACGTCTAGCTTTCCAGTCAAATAGTGTATTGAGAAAGAGAGCCAGAGACCCAATTTGTAACTATGTCTGGAAAATGACCCCATAGTGTGCTATTGAAATCGTATAAAAATTCTGACAATTGATTTGAATATGAATGAGTCGAAGATATGGTTGATGTATATGTCTCAAGTGAAGCCAACCGAATGAACTGGACTTCAGTGCAAGCTTTCAGATCTAATCAAATCCTATCATTAGAATAAGAAATATTGCGCCAAAAGTGCAATGAACTGATTCTTATTCTTGTTTCAATTAGCGATAGCTACTTTCACATTAACTCAGTTAATTGTAAGAATCCTAACACTTACAAACTTTACGGAATTTGATTTTCAAATATTGTTTACAAAGAGACAAATGTTTTAAACAAAATGTTTAAGAGAAAAATTAAGACAAATTAAGACTTGAGTCATCTCTGGAAGAAAGAATTAATTACAAGAGTTGCTCTGCTCCTTTTGGCGTCGAATGTCCACAAGAATTGTTGACATTGGATGTCCTCGACTAAAAAGTAGTAAAATATGAGAGAAGCGCGACTTAAGGGCGACATATGCGCTAAAAAGATGATATATACTAACTGTTAAGGCTTGCACTATATAGCGATATACCCATAGCCTAATCCTACAGAACTGGTACCTTGGCGAACATCCTAAATTTTAATGTTTATTTGTTTTTTCCTAAACTAAACTTCAAGTAAGCTTTACTCCTGTTCAGCTGGCAAGTAGTTATTACAATTGACACTACTTTACATACGCTAAGAATTGTTATATTGTTTATAACAGGTTTTTACACTAGTATGAAAAAATTAGTTCTTAAGTAACTTTTTATATAGCACTCAAGTCATATAGAAGTTATGTCAAAAGTCAGATATCATTTCTTAACGTTTCTTTTTTCATTTTTGTTCAAAATGATTAATGAATTTTTGACATTTCTATACATTTGATACATTATTAGATAAAAAATGTTTCTGTTTGTAACTTTTTAAAAGTTAAGTTAATATTAAAAATACAGAAGTTAATACTTTAGAATATTCTTGGAAAAAAGTACTTTTGGATCGATATCTATTGATAGCTTTACTATTGAAGACTTACTATGATGCATTTTTTCCATAAAGCGTAATATTTATAGTTTACACAATTGTTTTAAGTAAATATTTTCTTTTGAGTGGATGAAAACAATGTATGTCATAACTGGATAGAGTGAATGATCATGAGATCTCTTTATTATTGAATCAGAGGAAGTCTTATGGGTGCAGTCCTGTTTCAGAATAATGAGGAATATATTGATTAGAGAAAATAAGTAAAATTAGCTTAACTTAAGTGAAAAGATAATTGAATGAGTTTGTGATCTGAAACAAAATATAGAACATAAGAGAAATCAGATTTGTTTGGCTTCAGGTTCACGTCCTTTGTTTATTGGCATCACGATTGCATTAAATGCAAGAGAAAAAATAGAGAACATTTTGTATTATTGTTTAGCCAGTTCTAGTAAGGATTCTTTAAATTGAAATCAATTTAGAAAAATGACGACCATTTATTCAAGTTTTATCGTGCAAGACTTTAGTCTATTTGTAATTCAATTCAAACTCAAAGTTTTTACATTAATTGCTTACATTTTGGTTTCAATTTATCCCTAGTCTTAGCTTACGTTAAATTCTCTCATCAAATACCAGTACTTTAGACACAAGACTTGTTCCGGCAATAAGTTTTTATGAGTAATTCGAACCCTACTTTTGAATAAGATTCTGATTCCCTCTCCTAGTATTGCATAACTTTACCAAAGAATTAAACCTCTTATACAGAATACGAAAGAGAATTACAACCAATAAGTCGTTTAAGATGCACTGAATCAGTACTGGTATCATAGAAACATTTTTATATTTAATGCCTAATTTAAGCTTTTGTGGCACTGCTCGCTAGTAGAAAAAGATTTCCTTGTTTATAACTCAATTTCATAGCAAAAGCTTATATAAAGTAGAGCTCATATGAGAATTCAACGACCTTTAAGAGTCAAATAACAATATCCGCATCACTGAAAAATGTAATAATTCTGTTATAGGAAAAGAAATTTTTGGGATAAATGAACCCAGTTTGATACTTCAATTTCCTATCTGTACAAAAGATATGATTAAACCCTATTTAGGCATTCGCTACACTCAAAACTATTTGATTAAGGGTTTTATGGTTCAATTCTTTGGTTATTAGTCATTAGATTATTTGGGAGCAAGACCTCCTAATTATAAAATTGTTATTCTTTCCACAATTAGCACTTTCTTAAGTCATAGGATGTAACTTTTGATAAGAAAAATATATTTTTAAAAATTTTACGTTCAAAAAGCGTGGGCCTTATCCCACACTAATTACTATTCATAGCATAGAAAAGATTTGATTACACGCGAAAAATTGTTTGGATAATATAGCTGTTGAATCATTTTCCAATGAAGACTATTCAAAAATCTTTAGCACTAGAGAAGAATGAATTTTCGAAATTTTTCTTCCTGTATCTATTTTGAGCTGAAGTTTTGTTCGCGTGTAGAGTGAAATTCGTGAGCAAGAGATAGCAAGAAGTGATAGAAAGAGCTCGAAAACAAGAGATAGTATCGAAGAATTTGAGTTAGTTTTGATTTTTTCTTCCCGTTTGTGACCATTGGTTTAGCAATAAAAACGTGATTAATTTGAACACATCTTTATGCTAATTGAGTTGACTTGAGATCTAAATCTATCTTATTTAAAGACTGGAGCATATGATGATAAATGCATAATGAATTTTTTTCACACCTTGGCCTAAAGCTAATCTGGAACTCAGCCTCACTTTTTTTAGTCCTTGATCTAATTCAGCTTTAGATGTATATCGCTTTACTGTAACAGTAGTCGCAAGTTTAAAGACAAGATATAACAGTACTGTATTCTGAGTGTCATCAAATAAACAGAAAAAATGCTCAGATTTAAGGAATGTCAATAACACTTCTGTATTTATAACTACAAATAATTTAAATTTTCATTAAAGCTAAAAAAATTCCTCTTTTATAACTGAAAACTACTTATGCAAACTTCATTAGACGTCAATTAAAATTATTTTCTGAAAGCACTTGTTACATGCAGATGCATTAACAAGTGCTAAAATGGATATACAGTCAGATCTCGACTATGACAACTCATCGGTGCACCATTTACCTTCAATCGATGAGAACTTTTCTGTGCTTAATTACATTTTTACGATTTTTATTACCAGTTTTTAGCATTAATTTTCATCTAGGTTAGTCTAAATTTTAAATAAACGTTAAATGTTGACAAATTTAACTGAAATTTATAGATAAAATCGCAACTTTATGAACAGTTCCCAAAAGTTCTTTTTTATAGCAATCCTTGTCAGAGTCGAGGTTTAACTGTAATACTTTGCATAGAATATTCCATTATATTCCTAATTAAAAATGAGTGGAAAGTTTTTCAGGAAGAAGGTCGGAGTTTGAGTTACGACTCGTTCTCTTTTCCATAACAAATCTTTTTTAAGAGATTGCTTTCTGTTTATTTGCAACTAATTTCAAATTTATTTTACGATATGTTTTTTATGAATGTTCGCCCATAAGCCCACAGCTACTCTGAAAACATATACAGTCCCAAGAGATAAAATTAAACAACAAATAATATATTGGTTATTTTTTATTTTTAGAGCTAAAACTAATTTTTGTTTTCTTTTTACAGCAATCACAGTAAGATTCTTAACAAAACGCTATATCGGAGAATATAAATCAAATACAGGTAATTATTTACTGATCAAAAATGTTGTGCCATAAAAACTGGATTATATGCAAAATTTCACTCAAGTCTTTCATTATAAGTCAAGTTTTAAAACCTTATCAGATATTGTTTTTCATAACTTTCTTAATAAAAATACAATTTATTATTGAACCAGAAGTATTAAAATAAGTTTATTCTTTACTGAAAACTTATGAATATATAATATCTCTTAACAACTCGTATCATATTTAGCGCAAATGAGAAATACATTAATTTTCTGTTTTTAAAATTGGAAAGATAATGAAAAAAGTGATGAATGGCTAGAATTGCAACTGTTATTCAAGTAAAATTTAAGTAAACAAACAATCAATATTATTATGATAATACAGATTCTTATAATAACATCAATTTATGAGATGCATTATTCATATGGAGATGAAAATCATAAAATTGATTCAATCAGTGGGTTTTTGTGTAGATATTATCTTGAATATTCAAATTAATCAGTCAACACCTCAATTAAGACGAAAATATCACTGATTGAAGTTTTTATTGCAAAAGTTCAATGCATGTCATAATTTGACATTAATACGAGTCTGATTAAGTGATTTTAAAATTTGGCCATCAACTAAGTTAGGAGATGCTAATATTTGCGCAAAACTTTAAGAAGTTATAAAGATTGTAAGATCCAGAAACTGTTGATTGTTTGTTTGAAAGCTAGTGCTCGCCCAACAATTACTTGTATTAAATAAATAAGAAGAGTGTATAAACAATGAATCAGTTTTGCTTAACGTAAACCTTGCAAAACAACTGCACTCGTCTGTTGGAAGCAGAAGTATTAAACTTTTTCAGTAGATAATCCTTACAACTAGCTTTTCAAAGCTTTTTCTCTTCATTTAATTGTCTCATATTTGTTTCTCAAACAAACTAATGATAAATGACTGCTTTCAGTATAGATGTAAAGACAGCCTTTAGAAACTATTGAGGAAAACATTTTTCAGTGAAAGTCGTTTCACTAATGAAATTATCTGTTGCACGAGTTTATAAGATCATGTCATTTAAAAATCTGCCAGTAGTTAAAAGTGTGGTAAACGTAGTTTAGAGTAGAGGTAGTTTTCTATCATCTTTCACACAGACAGAGAGAGAGAGAGAGAGAGAGAGAGAGAGAGAGAGAGAGAGAGAGAGAGAGAGATGAGTTAATGGAAAGGATGAAAAGCAATATCTAACACCGAGATTGAAGTGAAATATTGAATGCGAACAAGGAGTAGAGGCAGTAAAATTGATGATAATACTGTACATGTAGTTATCTCGGGAGAATCCAAGTTTAATAATAAAATTTCTTTATCGTTTATTAAACAGACTGGTTATATCAACAGGCAGTCAAAACTGATAACGGTATCACGAATGTAGAAATTCTTGATATATCGAGAGGATGGCAGGTATGGCATACTTACCTCTACTGAAAATCTAGATATTCGATGATTTGCTGGAAAACAAGACAAGCCAACGCTATAAAACTTGTCACTTATATTGTTTTTCTAGTTAATCATTTAGATCTAGATAACAAATTTTGAATGCATCAAATTTTGAACTCATAAATAAGTTCGTCTCTTCAAATTTTTTGATAGGAAGAGAATGAAATGTTTGACATCAAAGACCAGATAGAATGGGCCGAAGCTTTTGTTATCATATACAGTATTTGTGACCGACATAGTTTTAGTTTGGCTGAAGAATACCTGCAATCAATTTCACAGATACGAGCCCCTGTTTATGTGCCCATCATTTTGCTAGGAAATAAGAGAGATCTAGAAGTTGGCCGACAAGTCAGCCTTAAAGAAGGTAGAACTTTGGCACTCAAATTCGGCTGTCAGTTCTACGAAGTAAGTTTAAGCTTATTTTCTAGCCATAGATTTTCAATAAACACCTCAATAAATATCTAGGCCTTACATGAAACTTACATAAAACTAGACAATTCATGATTAGAATATTTACAGTTTTAGATAATTTTAGTCAATGTTTACCTTTGATTTTTGTAAATCGAATTTGCATTCATTCTTCGATTAATAATATTTACTCTCTATCAGATCCGTTTACCTCATTTTACATAAGATTATGTATATGTTATGTGAACATGTTCAACGTAACGTTTGCATAAGACTATAACATGAGATCTATTTAGATCCAAACCTACACAACACTTAACTTAAATTCTTTAGCTATCAATCTGTACATGGAATATAGAGAATTGAATCATATCAAAATTGTTCATATATTTACTCATCAGTTACACTAAGTGCAAATTATACTTCGATAGGTATTCGGCGAATCAAATGCTAATAAATATTGGGTTAGTTGATAAAAGCCTCGATAAAGCTGATCTATACATTTATGAGAGTCTAATGCAATGAATTCTTTGAAAATAACTACAGATCACATGCATGGAACATTTTCTACTGAACAATTCTCAATAAATCTATAAATTTGTGAATTTCGACTTTTTTGAAAAAGTCTTAAAGTTTGTCAGCTTCGCATTGTTTATGAGTTTCTCAATAAATTACTCAATTTTTTCAATAGATTTCTGCCGCTGATAGCAATTTGGGTGTTTCACAAGCTTTCGAATGGCTCTTACATGAGACCCACAAGATATCCAGATCCAATTCGGATAATACGAATTCATCTCGCAATCACAATCATAGAAAACTGAGCATTGTCACAGTCTCACGTGTTTTTAGTGCTTTCGGTCATGTTTTTGGTAAAAGTCATAGTCATGGAGATGATAATAATAATAATGATAATAGTAATGAAAGTTTGAAGAATAGTAAGAATAATTTCAATAGTACTAAAAGAAAAATTGCAAGTGTTATGATTCCAGTTGTGAGGAAATCAACAAAACCAACCATTTCTCTGTAATTGTTTTAGATATCTATAGATTTGTCAATTTAATTGATTATAAAACTGTGATATGACAGAAAACACAATTTATTCACTTAAAACTTTATAAAACTTTTTGTATATAGAGGAAAACACTATTGACTCATATAAATAGCTGATCAATTGCTTTGCTTCTTATATAAAGTCTTATCTGATGTAACAATTGTATGATTCTTTTTAATATCAAATAGAGATCAAATGCCATAGTAAGCAAAATTAATTGTTATTGAGTAAAATACTCAATTTAAACCATTCCCCAACAATTAGACATTATTCTGATTTTTAGATCGGTTACGAAACTTTCAAAAGAATCCGTTAATTTAGAAATAATGATGCACTCGATTGAAGCTGATCAATATCTGTAGAGCTGGAGCTGGTATCGAGTGCTACCTTTTGTGTATCGTTACTATTAGTGTTATTCAATTGTAATGTAAAGTTGGATATTAAGAAACATTTTCTTATTCTTTGTTCACTCTGTATTTTATTCATAAGAGATCAAAATAAAAAACATTAAATATGAGATGTTTTGTTTAATTACATTATTTGGTATACATATTATGAAATCGATAGCGTCTATTTAACGTTGGAGCAATGTAGGGCTTGTCAATATCTTTACCTTGTATCTTACGCAATACTACTTTAATCATAGCTTATATAATACGAACTCATGCAACTAATGAGCAAATATAGTGCACTTACAAGCAAAGTAGTTGTCAGTCAGTTTAACGTGGCTTTCAGTTATAAGAAACAATTGTTGTATCACATCTATTTATTAGATTAAAAGAACTTAATTAATCCAAATTGCGATTTCAGATTATGATCAAAACCTTGAAACAGAAAGGGCTGAAAAATGATTACATGAATTTTATTTGACTTGTATATAAATTAAAACCAACAAATATATTGAACTGAACGAATAGCAAACTTGCAAATCCAGACTAAATATCAAGTTATATAATCGAAATAGCTTTTATTAGCTTCAAAGTTATGTAAATATCTCTATTTTGAAATTAGTTCTATTTAAACTAATTTATTTTCTGTAAGAATTCAATTTTTCAAAGTACTGGTACCGTACTTTTATTAAAAAACTATTCATAAGCTTCTTTTAAAGCAATTATATAACAATCTGCTTGAGTAACAGTCGTAAGATTTCTTTGCGTAAGATTCTTATATCAGATCAGGAGAAAAAAGATTTGAAAACAACTGAGTCAAAAGTCATATGACGTATTCTTAATTGAACATAATGAATCTTACAACTGGCATTGTGAGAAATTCTATAAATATTTCAATTATTCTCTTGAGGTCTCAGGGTAAAGTTCTGAAAGTCTAGTTCAATGGATCTTCAGTTAGATTTCATTGAATTTGGTGATTTGTATAAGGAATCTGATCAACAAACATAAACGTTATAAAACTTTATTGAAGATAAACTTGAGGAAAGGTTGAACACGTGATAGTCAATGACAGTTCAGTTACGCTGAACGCTGGGGTCAAACTATAAGTCTGTTTAAATTGGATTCTTATCCATCAATAGACTTTGTCTAGAATTATCTCAATCAATAGAATTGAGCTTCAAATGTGTTTCTCTTGATCTCAAATTTATTTATGTTCTACTGATGCAACAAAAGTATTTCAGTGGTATTCAATTCTAGATTATGTCATGTATATTAAATAACAATCAATATTTAGGTAATAACAAATATTCGAATAATTAGATTGAGGCACACTAATATAAATAAATGGTTGGAATATGCAATTATGGATCAAATTTGTGTTATGTAACAATTACAATAGTTAGTTTTGAAGGTTATAGAAATATCGAGAGAATGTACTCTCGATTCGGTTTTCACTAAACATGCTACAAACATGATTTTGATTCTTAGGTTTTTAATCGGTTTAGAAATACTAGTCGTCTTTAACTTATATGTATAATTTCAATTAAGTAACCAAATGTTGATTAATGTTTCGACTAAATTGATGATTAGGGCGTATTATTTCAAATATAAAGTACATAAATCATTTTTTTTATTTTCAAAATATATCAGATTTAACTTTAAAGCTTTACGTCAAGTTTTTCAATTCATTTAGCGATCGGCAGTAAAAGTTCTCTCTAGTTTTTGGTTTTAGCTTCAAGTAGCCCTCACGTTGTCTAAGCGAGATCTCATATTCTTGGCTTTGGTTATATTTCAAATTGTACTAAACTTCACAATTTTTAAGTGGTTCTAGAAAAATATGCAATAGTAGACCAGTCGACTTATAGGATATTGTTTAGATTCAACTATCATAGAAGTATATGAAAACAAAAACCCAAGTTTTTAAACAAAATCTAAACGACAGTAACTACAAATATGAAATGTTCGTCTGCGAACATGTTCGTGTGGGCATTAGTTGACGAACAATTACTTTTTATAAGAAGTAAGCCTACCTTCGGTTCGAACTCACAGCCCTTATAACTGAAAGCAGAAACGCTAATTTGAGAATCAAATCCAAACATAAAGAGACTCTCAAATTGTAGGATTAAATGTTTTACTTGCTATTAAAAGTCAAGAGTAAGAGTGCTACTTTAAGCGACTGTTGTATATTGTAGGTAAAAGGCAGGTATATTTGGATAAACAAATTAATCCATTATACAGCAGGTCAAAGTACACTAAGATCTGTGTTTGAGCTACATTTTGTAAATTTTTAACTGTTACCTTATTATATCTACCAATCAATGAAAAATATTTCAAGTTCGGCAGGTCAGTGCTATCAGATTGTTCATCTTTCAGAACATTATTTCAAATTTTGAAAACTCTCCAAAAGTTTTCTGATAAATATTTGTTCATTAGACAAGTTACGAACGAAACAATTTACAATAGGTAATTAACAACTTCAATTCAAAAAAAAAAGAAAAATATGCAATATATTATTTGCCAATACTACTGATAATTTTCTGAATTACTCTACAAAGTAATTTTCTTCAAACTGTTAACTGTATTATTGATCGCAATATTCTAGTGCTTCGATATTTTGTCCTCTCAAAATCTTAGACTAGATCTAATTCTTACTGCTACTAACAACTATTTTGGTAGAAATATGATACTTAACGACGATAGCAATACTTCATGAAGCTATCAATTTTAACAAAAGTTAAACTTTTAAATAGAAATTCAGATCTCACTAATATCGAAGTTTTGGAAGCTTGAGAAACTAGGAAATATTGAAAGTCAGTATTTCGGGCATAATTTGGAGACATTAACCAATTTTTGGTTCTTCAACCAAATAAACACTTAACGGCAATCTTTTGCTACTTCTTGAATTGAATCTAAAACTCGATATATGGATCAAAATAACCATTTGTTTATCAACAGAAGGGTTATAAAAACTTGATTTATGGATCAGTCTTTCTCCTACTTTTATCAATTTTGCGGACGTATATCTGATAGCAAAAGTGGAACAAACTTCGAGATTAATTTTTGCTAAGCATTTCTCATTGGTTAATCAATTTGATTCTAATTTGAGGTTTTTCGTAATAAAAGGCTGTGATAAACAGATGCAATATTCGGTAAAGTTTTTAAATATTCACTCTCAATATTTATCATATTTTTGTTGATTCGATTAAAATATTTGGTCAAATAATAAAGAAAATAAGTCCAATCGAACTAAGGGTAAAAAGCAATCATTTATGGAAACAAGTTCTCATTGTGGTAAAAATGCTATTCATCAACAAATCAGAATAATTATCACTGGATTGATATGACATCGAATTAATCGTATGTTCGTGGACTTGAAAACTTGCGGCACTCGTTTAGAACTTTTCAGTGAAGCTCTCATTAAAGTAAGTAATTAGAGATTCAATGCATGCATTTTTTGTGTTATCAATAACTTATTGCCATTCATTAAGATTAAAGTGAAACGCTTCTGCATAATAATAGACTAAATTAAAAATAACTGAACTAATTTTGAACTCGATGTGATTCATACGAATCAATATTGAGAAATACTTCAACATAAGTGGCATCAATTTTACAAATATTAAATGTATTTAAAGGAATAGAAGTCTTATCATTTATCTTATCATTTAAGTAGTCGTGAGCTGAAAATGTTCTCTTGGGCTCAAAACTTGTACAAAATTATTTTCATTCATAGCTATTAATTTGATTGACTCTAAAGTTGTAACAATTTAGAGAGAATTATAAGTGCACTCAATCTCATAATTGTTTGAAAGTCTTTCTTATAAATGAATCGCAGAAAAATTGCATTGAAAAGTGGTTTCATATCTAGTTGCATTATTCAAAACTACGCACTAATTCTTAATCACCTGAAAGATCGAAATCTCAGACAAATCAAAGGAATCACGTCTGAGTGCATCGATCAAGACATCAATCGGTAAATACAAAAACCAGTCAAAATACTTAGACCTAACTCGCACTTCGATCAATAAGATTAAGACAAACTTCTGATAAATACTTCAGGTCATGTTTTTTGTAATAACATAAGTTTTACAAACATTTGATAAAACATTTTACGTAATCGATCGATTCTTCACTTGGCTTTTGGACAGAAGTCAAAAATAATTAATCGACGAAAATTTTTTTCTCAGTTTCAAACAATTTGTATTGATTCGCGATTGAGACCAAGTCAAAGAACTCTTTTACAGACGACGATTCGCAATCGATTGTATTGTTTTGCAAATCATTTGTTAGTTTTAAGAGTAGATCAAAATGTCCAATCGGGTTCTCGTCTTTTCTATAGCTCTTTAAGTCTGGCTTCTTATTGATTGACAAAAGTATTTACATCTTTCAGATAATAACCAATAACTCATAAATAATAGTTGTAGCAAAATTTTAATCTAATATAAATATTCTATCAATTGAATAGTTACTGGATGCTGAAAATTTGCCACCTAACCCGTTCTTCTAGAGAAACATTTGATTAATTAATGTTTTAATAAACTGATAAAGAGATCAAACATCGAATTAATTAATGAAATAATAACTGAAATAGTTTTTAGTTTTCATTAGTTAAGAATAAGTTTTGAACCTATATAAAAATAAATGAAGTCTTTATTTAATTGAAATTTTGGTTTTGCAAAAGATTGCCTTATAGTGAATGGGTAAGCTTTGAAGAGCTGTTTTGCTATATTTTATCAAAAAAAGTTTGCTACATAAATAAGAAAGATTTGAATTCTTAGAATTTGTATTTTGTACATAAAATATAATCGATAATACTTTAATATTTGAAATATTTAACGTTTGATCTCTTAATCCTTTTGCCTGAAGTTGAATCAACAGTTACTATAGAAATGGGATCCCAACTACCATTACTGGTATTTTTAATACTAGAAAATTGATTTTGTTTTTCAGTTGAAGACTTAGTTCTTTTTCTGTTAGCAATGGCAACGAGCAGCAAAAAAGTGGACAATATTGCAATAAATATGATTGAAAACAGTAACACGAACAGAATTACCATGAAGTTAGTGTCATATTGACTGTTCTCTATCCAGTCGTCTGCAGTGCTTAAAGCGCCAAAAGTTGTACTCGTATTATCTGTTGCTATGCTTCTCGTAGCTGTAGTCATAGTAGACTTTGTAGTGAATTGTCGAGATCTAGTAGATGACTGTTTCGTAGATTTAGTCGACAAAGAAACATTTGGACAGTTACGAAACAATTGTTTCAAGTGTTTCCACTTGCATTCGTCCTCAAGTGAAGAGAAGAGCTTTTACTAACTTTGTATAACTTTTACAATAAAGTAAAATAAAACCAAAGACTACTAACTGCTAGTTGTAAAAACTTTTGTGGCATCACTTCAGTCATACAATAACTGCTTCCTCTTATGAAAGTAGCTGTTAGTGAAAAGTTGAAAATAAGAAATAGATAGTTATTCTAAGTGTCGAATGGATTCACTAATAAAAGCTCTAACATATTGAAAATTTTTAGTGTTTCAAAGATACAATAGTGAATTGAATATATAAATTGAACACAGAAAATCGTTATAGAATTGATATAGAGAGCATGACAACTTTGAAAAATATATCGCTTTATAGGATAGAATGAATAGGTTAAGCTAGCAATTGTTCAACTTTGCAGTACACCTAAGAAAAAGCACATAAGACTAGGCATAGAATACCTATTGAATTATTGTTAGCAAAAACTGCGTCAAATGGAACGTTAATTGAAGCTTTGCTATAAGTCCTGATGTCGCTGTTTATATTTCTAAACTGATCCTCATTGTAATAATAAGGATAAGATGCTAATGCACTGGGTGGCGCTGTAAACAAATAGATGCGATAATCTTGAGCGATGTAAAGTGCTTCAACTACTCTCGATCCCTTATCTTTAACCCAATCGGAGGTATTGCCACCAGTTGCAACTAATCCTTTAGGTATATTATTATCAGTTAGTTGTCTGTAGAACTTTCCATCCCTATTAGGTCGAAACAGATAGTAATTGTTTTCCTACCGAAAGCACAAGTTTAAACTATTGAATTTATTGTAGAAAGTTGACGCAGTTCAAAGTATACCCTAAAAACAACTGTCAAATTGATTAATTTTAGAGTTTCTTGTTTTTCTTCTTCACTTAATTGAGTTGTATCTACTTTACTGATTGTGAACACTGCGTCTGGTCTTTTGATAACAGGATTGTCTGTAACATAAGTCATTTCAAAAATCGTTATTCGAACTTTTGAAGACTTTACTCAAACAACATATTTGACAAAAAAAGTTGATTCATATATGAAAAGTGAAAAATGATGAAGTGTTTACCGATAAACAAATCTTTGAAATGAATAAAATATGGATCAACACTATTCTTCGAATAGTCATATCTCCATACAGTATTGCCGCAAATCAAATGAGCGATATTACCAAAAGTGAATGCACTCTCAATTTTGCGATCCTTAGTATCACAAATATCGCAATACTTACCAAAAGTCACACGAAAGAAGCTCAAAAATAATAAAATTACGGGACATTTTACTGAATACATTTTGCATTATCTAAATTTATTTATTGTATCTTATTGGTTAAATACGTTTGAAGTTAACGTATGATTTCAGTTTATTATTAACATGAGCTTTGACTCTAAGGAATTGTTGGGCACGTGCGACCAAATCGAGTCATTATTCGTCGATCGATTCCAATTTGTTATTTCAAGTTCAAAACTTAAATGCTTTTTAATGACTTGTTTTCAAGTTAAACAAACTTTTAGATTTACAGCGTATTTAACTTCCTATAGAATTAGTTCTGGATTTAACAAAAGAATAACTTGAACTCAAACTGAAAGTCGCTTTGTATAATCAGAATAAAAAGATTCATTAGTTTTGAGTTTCAAATATCTTTCTAATTAAAAACCATGTCATTAAGGAGACAATAAAAGTTCTTATGATGAAATTTGATGACAAAGATCTTTGAATAGCTGTAAACAATATACTTTAATTAATTTGATCACGATTTCTTACTTATCTATATACTATTCATATAACTGTCAACATAAATCTAACGCTGTAGTCGGTTACAAAATTTGAATTTACTTATTGTGAGAACCCTGAACTTTTAATCAATGTACAGGCAGTAAATATTATACAATCGAAATGTGATAGGCAGCTAAATATGAAATTACGAAAGCTCTATTAATAAAATATTGATTCAAACCAAGAAAAAAGTACTGAATTTCGATATTTAACATCCGCATTAGTTATGAAATGCATACCTTTTAGAATAAGTTGTGACAATAGGAGACAATTTTTTTTGAAACAAATAATTTTGCATTATTTCAGGAATCATAGCTCCCCATTTGTTCCGTTGTGACCACTTCACTTTTTAACAAAGAATTTCAGTTGAAACTTAAGTACCAGTAATAAAGTAAGCATTTAAAGAGTAAAATATTTGATTACCTTTTGTTTGTGATCTTAAACTAGGTCTTCTATATAAACTCTTCTTACACTTATATTTGACATTAATTTTTCTAATATCAAGACTAGTCGGACATTTCATTCCTTCTCTATCACAACCCAATGACTGTCCATTTTTAGCTCTCATTGTGATCTGTCCATTAATGCTAAACCCACTTTCATCGTAATGCATAATACTATGTATATCGTAGGGCAAATTATAAGCGTAGCCAACGTAATGTGGATGTTTCTCAAAATTATGTGCCATTGCTATAAGAAAAAATAATCAATTAACAAGTAACCCATTAAAACTGAGTTCAATTGACCAAGCCCATCAAATATTAAAATTTTATGCTAAGAACAAAAATTCATAACTTTAATGAAGGCTTTGCTTACATGAGTTAATATTTTCATAGAAAATATCTACATATCTATCGCGGTCAGGTCTGGACTGTTCGTGTATGAATCCTAATGCGTGCATCATTTCATGAATAACATTTGCCATTCGAAAACATCCTTGTCCTAAATTAAGTCTATTTGGACCACGTTCTGATCTTCCGATACCACTAAAGCATTCATTTTCATTGCCAGTTATGGAAACCCAATACTTGTCATTCAATTGTTTTCTAACCCAACGAATACAAGTGTTGCGCTCGAAGAACAAAAATGCAGATGATATGTATTGTCTTTCATTACGACTGAATTGATGGTCAATAGAATAAGGAACACGACCGTTAGGCCAAAGCTTTCCTGCATTTCTAACTATGTATTTGTGGATCTACAAAATATTCAATTTTTCAATAAGCGGATAATAATTGAGACTCAAAAACTTCAGAATTTTCAAAATTCTAAGTCAAATTTTTTGGTATTATTGAATAAGAGGGTTAAGATTTATTTCAGCTAATTCTTACATTTTGATTGCCTTTCAAATGGTTAGGAACGAGTATATCTCCTTCAAAGTGTAATCCATTATATAAGTTGTGCTTCTTTTTACATCCATAAGAAAGATCGCGCATTAGCCCTACGTTATTTAATCTATAACAATTGCTCAGTGAAACTGGCTCATTAATTAGTTTTGCGTCACTCAATTTTATAAAACTAATCGAAATACATATCAAAATATAGTTCCTTATTTGATTACACATTGTTCACTCAATTATTAGATACTAGTGTAGAGTAACGATCTAGATGTGAGCCAAGGGTTAGAGTGACTGAAAAAGTTGTCTAATATTTTGGCGCTGGTCAAGCAGTTTTAAGTGATTTACCGTAAACTTGAAACGAATAAACCACTGAGTAAGTTCGACACAAACAGTTTCAAACTTTGGCTTCGAACGCTGTTCATTTGAAGCATGAGTTCAACGTTCTAGTAATTCAATTGATTCTACGATGTAATAATCCGATTGTTTAGACATGAAGATACGATAGGACTCTGCTAAAGATGCGCTTGCATTTTTCAATCAATCTAAGCTTTTATCTAAGTCAAGTTAAGACAAAATTTGAAGTATCAAGTTTATTACTAGTTTGAGTACAATTTTTGTGATTAAAAAATTGCTTAATTAGTATTTATCTTATTCTGGCCTCGAGTATTATACAATTCTCACAATAACTTAATTCTTCACTATTTAATGATTTGTAAACCTTTTGACGAAGTTTTCCAATCACTTATATTTGTATCCATTTTGTTAATCGAAAGTTTCATTAGAAAATTGCGAACAGTTATAAACGATATTAATTTTTGTAATATCTAAATCTGTCGGGCATTTAAGTCCGCTGTGATCACAACTAAGTTTTTGTCCATTTCTAGCCACAATAGTTGGCTCTCCATTAACGCTAAAAGCAGTTTCAAAGTAATGCATAATACTATGTATGTCATAAGGCAATCCATATTCATAACTGAATAAATCAGGTCTAGTCTCGAACTGATTTTCACTTCCTATCAAACAAGTAGCAAATCAAATTTAAACTTCTAAATAATTAGGTGATTTGTTGAAGGAACAACACGAGTGACTAATAGTTTAGTATTGGCTTATGTGATCATTTTTCTAGAAAATGTTACAATTGATTTACCTTTAATGATATTTTGCTCAATGATCTCGACGTAATAATCGCGATCAGGTCTGGCTTGTTCATGAATGAAACCTATTCTATGCATCATCTCGTGTAAAATTGATTCCAACTGAAAACAAGTGGCATCCAAATTGATCTGATTTTTGCCATGACTCGACCTTCCAATACCTCTACTAAAACATCCCTTATCAGAACCACTAATAGAAACCCACGAATGATCATTCAATTCTTTCTTAACCCAACGGATACAAGTATTTTTCTCAAAAAACTTGATGGCAACTCCAAGTAATAGTCTTTCTCGTGGATTATATTCATAATCTATGACATACGGAACTCTATTGTTGGGCCAATGACGGCCAGAACTCTTGGAAATGTATTTATTAAGCTATGAAAAAGTTTTAAATGAGTTTGGCACATGTTTTCTCACTATAAAGTCTTACATTATCTTCATTCCGACGATCTCGTGATACGATATCTCCCTCAAAATACGATTGATTGTATAAATTGGGCTTTGTTTTGATTCCAAGTTCTCTAATCTCCAGATGGGTCAATAAACCAACCTCTTCTAATTCT
This sequence comes from Archegozetes longisetosus, assembly GCA_018873245.2. Taxonomy (NCBI): domain Eukaryota; kingdom Metazoa; phylum Arthropoda; class Arachnida; order Sarcoptiformes; family Trhypochthoniidae; genus Archegozetes; species Archegozetes longisetosus. The sequence goes on from JAEMBT020000006.1 coordinate 1,769,600, forward strand.
TCATCCGTTATGTAAGGTGTTCTTTGGTTCAAACTGTATCCGAATTTTATTAGACATAATAAAATAAGTTTAGGTATAATGAACTCCATTATCGACTCAAGCGATTATTCAGATACTCGTTTCAATAATAAAAGTAATGCCAATAAACTTGAACAATTAAAGCAATTATTTTTTTCTGGAATTCTACAGAAGGATTTATGCAATGAAAATGCGATATAAATGTTGAATATGACAATTACTTCCCATAGTATTGAATTGTTTCTCAGAAATTTTGATTTAGCGGTAAATCTTTCTTCTAATGAAAACCAAATGGATTTTCATTGTCCGATTGTTGTTACTCATTATTGCCTACGCGTTTCCTTATATTCTCCTGAAAATTAGAAAATTCAAGTTTTTAAGAAGTTTTGTTGACTATCAAAAATTTGGCTAAGTGATGGCACATTATTCTAACCAAAGTTTAATTGATTTATTTGGTGTTATTTATTATTACCTAATTGTTTGCTCATTTCGTATTTTCATTAACCCTAAAAGTTAGAAAAGTTTAAGTTTAAAACAACTGCAAGCTTTTAAATTAATTTTGATTGAAAGCATATTGACAATTGAGACGAACAAAACTTGAAAAGATTGTATTGAAACTGTCGCACACTTAACGCCTTCTTGCGAGCAAAGAGTGATTCAAACAATAAAAACATTGGAGACGAGTCAACGCGAAAAGTAGAGCAAAATCAAAACAGTACCAAATCAATAACTAATTGAGGCTAATTTTAAACATTAACTAAAATACAGTGAAAATGAGTTCCGAAAGCATTGCTTCGAGACTGAGAGATAAAAGAAATATCAACAAAACAATTGGAGAATCAAACGACGACAAACTAAGACAACAGAAGAGGAGAAGAACCAATAAAAACAACAAATTAAGCAAAAAAATAATTAAATTTGAATCAAATTTAACAATCGATGACTTAAACGATTATGTATTGGAATTGATATTAAGCTTTCTGTCATTGCGCGACAAAATCAGAAGTCAATTAGTGTCCAAACGATGGCAACAATTAATTAATAGTTTACTAAGAAAACAAACATCGATTGGAATGAAAAATATTGCTTATAATCGAGGCGACTGTTCACTAATTGCAAGACATTCAGTCAAAGAAGGAGACATCATCGACAGAGCAATATTTGTCTTCAATCCTAGTAGTGATGGAAACGAACACTTAAGTTATTATGACTTTAGAAATGCTGTTCAACGCCCTCACGAACAATGTATTCGTAACTTGAGATCAATTTTCCGAAAATGTCCGCAAATATTATCCTTAGATTTAAGGAGTATTCAACTGAGTGATAGTTTAGTCAATTTGGTAGCTGATTATTGTCCTCGACTTGAGTGTCTTCACTTGAATTCAATGATTATTACAGACGGAGTTTGGCAGACGTTAAGTGATCGTTTGGCCAAACAATTAATCCATTTAACAATCCGTAATAGTATTAAATCAGATCAGGAACCGATTGTTCAAAATTTGATTAGGAGTAGTGTCAAATTGAAGTGTTTGAAAGTGACCGAATGGACACCAGAAGTGAGGGGCAAGTGGTTAGACAATATCAGCGATTCTGTCGAAGAGGTACACATCGCCTGCACTTCTGCTGTCAATGTTTTCGAGAATATAAACACTGAAAACACCAAACATATAAAAAAGCTTAAGTTATCGACTTTTGAAGCCTTATCGCAATCAGTTATCGATAGTATAGGAACTAATTTTCTTAATTTAACTCAAATTAATTTAAGAAATTGCGAGGATTTTAATAAAAGAAGCTATAAACCGATCGCTAGTTTAGTACAACTGCAAGAGTTAAGAATCGATTTACCGTTTGCTAATTGTGACGACGACTTTATGATTATGTGTCAGAGATGCACGAAAATGAGATCAATCGAACTGAATTTCGGTTATTTAACACTTAACTCATTGCAAATTATCGGCAAATATTGGCCACAATTAGAATCTGTTTCTTTTCGTTTGGTAACCATTGAAAAACTCAATTCTGACGCATTACTAGTACTGCAAAATTTACAAAACTTAAGAAAGCTTTGCCTTCACGGAACTAATATCAATGACAACATCTGCCAAGTCATACATTCATCTAAGTCATTGCGTTATTTGAATCTCGATTTATGTCATTCTATATCCAAAACTGTTGTCAAACAGTTTATCGATTCATCAAAATTAAGACCAAAAGAATTGTTTGAATTATCAGTAAAAGAAACTAAAATTAATAAAATCAAAAACTTGAACAACTCTTTGGTAATAAACGATGGAACCGTTAGATTAAATAATTTATTTATTTATTGTACGGTAGAAGATCTTTGAATCAATGGTTTTGTGAATTAGGAGGAAAAGAAGAGCCGCAAACAATTCCCTTATCTGTCAAATAATTTTTTATTTCATTGGATTTGATGTCACTTTCAACCGGTTTTAATAATTTTGAAGTGCTATCACACATTTTAGACATTCTTTTGACATCCATAAATGTTTAAGATTAAATCAAAAGCTCATAGTACGCTTCTCAATAAAAAACGAGAATTCATTTATTTATTATCGTCATTATTGATCTAATATTTATCTATCTTTTCACTTTGAATTCTATTAAACGTTCTTATATTGAAGCGCTATTTATGCCATCAGTTTATCAGATCTAATATTATGACATTTACATAATATAATCTCATATCTAGTCAACTATTCAATGTTTAACAGATATTTTACTTGAATATTAAATTTCAGCTTGACAGCTCATCATCTATTGCTTTGAAATTCACTAAACAGGAAAAACTTTTTAGGTATGTATAGTTTGTCGGTATTCTATTCAATGTTTTATATTTCGCTTATCAAAAAATCGAGTTGTGCAAAAAAGTTAGTCTTTGATCAAGCTTTTCAGATAATTATTGCTCATAACTTGTCAAACAATTCATGCCATACATTACGGACACAACTGACAAGTTTTAGATCTTATATTCCACTAAATATCAAAGAAGTAATTGAAGGATAACAAAAAATAAAGTAATAGCAAGAAAAAATAATAAAAAGAAATTAAATTTCATTTCATAAAATTTATAAAAGACAAAAAAATCATGTTTCACTTCTTTATTCGGAACTTTTCCTTAGCTTTTTTCTATCGATAATTAAGTTTTGAAATTTGATGAAATCCGAAATAAAATTTTGATATATCTATTAATATTTGTTGAGGTTACCTTCTTTCAAAGCCTAAATAATTGAAGCATTGAGAATAATCCTCATTTCTTTTCTAACTTTTATCTATGAAAAGTCAAATAAAAGGCTAAACTGTTAATTTGGGCGGTTTTCAAGTTTATTGTAGCGCATACTGAATACGGAAGCAGGAAAAACATATAACTTATATATATATATATATATATACTTAGTATATATATATATGAGGAAAATGCATTTAAAAAAACTTTTCAATGAGTTAGAGAGAGAGAGAGAGAGAGAGAGAAACAGCGAATAGAAAACGATAAAACAACACAAAAGCACAAAACTCTCACCGAAAAAAAGGTTTAATGAATAATTGAAGTCATTGAAACGGTTTCGTTTCTGAGTTGGCATCAGTTCATATCATGCATTCTTCTCACTCTTCACTCTTTCAGAAGTAAAATGAAATAAAAATTTATTTGAAAAGCTGAAGCTATTGAAGAGAACAATTGGAATTTTAAGCCTATTTAAACATAACAACTGATAGAGTTTTCTTTTGTAGCAAGTACATTGTTATGAAATTTGCATTAAGTTCAGTTATATCATGCATACAGTAATTGTTTGAGCTGAAGCTAACTCTAGCGTATATCACTTACAAAGAGACAGTTCTTAGCTTTAGTGCAATTTAAAGAACTTTTACTAATATGCCAACTATTCCGCTAATTCAAAACATACCCAACTTTAAGGTTTGGCGTAATGTACTTTACTCTCAAAGTGTAGTTTATTTGTGAGTAATGGTAGAGAAAATTCCTCAAATCTAATTAGATCCACATTTCTGGTATAATTGATTAATGTGCGAACTTATAAAAGTTTAAGGGACTTGTCTCTGGTTTAGATATAAAGAAAAAATGTCTGGGCTTTTTAAGTGATGATAACATAATTTCTAATAATTTATGAATGTTTCACTTATGTTAGTTTAGAAATTGTAGTCAATTTGATGAAAACCGTTTACATCAATAACTTTTTTGAGATAAAGTTCACATGAGATTAAAACGAAAATTGATTTTTAATTTGCATTTGTTGCTTAGTTCGAAAGTTTCAAGAACTATATGATAGATTAAAAGGCAATTTCCATTTATTTACCAAAGATTAAGATACATTTATCAAAGTAAAGGAAGTGCTAAAAGTTGAAATTCATATTTAATAGAACCTCTAAAACCTAAGAGGTAGATATGGACAAAATCAAGGTAATACTGGCGATGGTAATCATGATAGTTATGCCAACGCTATAAGGATAAGAGCATATGAGCTGTCATTCAATTGAACTGAACATTTTGATGATCTCACGAGAAATCGAAGGTTAGATTCTAGTAATAGGAAGAGAAAATGAATTTTCTGCTTTATATATAACATAAGTTATGTTGAGCTTTGACGCATTCACTTTAATAACTCGTAGCCATAGAAAGAAAGCGAGACTGAGCACAGGGGACAGCATAGGGGTAGATATAAGTAATATTGCAAGATAAATAATTTGGCGGATAATAATAGAGTTAAACTGCGATTTCATCGCATTTTATACGTTAAGAAATCCTCTCCTGTTTTTTTAATGTGATATAAGGGTAAAAATTACTGATTTCTTTATAAGAGAAACATTTTCCTGAGTAAAACGTGCATAAATATTATTTTTAGAAGTCATTAAACTATAACTGATAATCGCAAAGTTTTTCTCACTTACGAGTCTTTTTTTTTATAGTAGAATAGCTTCAAGAAATGCAAACACATTAAAGTTAAAATACTAGTGCGTCGAATGAGAGCCAGTAGATTCAAAGAGTATGTTATGAAATAAGACTTAAAAATCTATCCTTTTATTATTATTCAATTTTTTTGAAAGAGAGAAGTTTGCTTCTAGTAATGCTTGAATCAGTCATAGAAAGTAGTAAATGATGTACACTTTTAGCTGCAAATGCTTTTATTCTCATTGTTTTACAATTTTTTATGCTTTTATCTGATCAAAGTTATTTCATTTTCTCTAAGCTTTAAGATTTTCAAATATAAAAATTGACAAAAAGTTTGAGTAAAACTTATCAATAGTTGAGAAATCAAAAGTGAATTCTTGAGCAAAACTGAATCTGTATGTGAATTTTAAGTTCATTTGATACAAAGATCTGTAAAAATATATGTTTCAATTTAGATTTTGGTTAGCTTTCATTTTAAGAACTGTATAATTTTACAGTAATTTTCTGTAAACAAGTGAATTATGCCCGATTATTAAACTACTGGCCCAAAAAATGCTTCTGATTAAAAATGAATTTAGGAACTTTGGAAACAAGCTTTCTTAAAGACCAATAGATCATTGAAGAAGTCAAACAGAAACGCAACACTTTTTCCTACGCATAGCATTCGTGAATTGAATTAAGGTTTAGTTTGATGCAATTCAAATATTGATATCTTCATTGCTATTATTGTGATATTTGGTAGACAGTCTAGACACATAAATAAACAAAGAACTTTTCACTTAAATCCTCTATTTCTAAGATAAATACGGAAAAGCTGAAATGTTCGAGCCAACAAAGAACGGGTCGAATCACTCAAAATGGATCACAACAGAAAAGTTGTGACTGAATAAGGTTTTGCTCCTAATTAACTTTCTCTTTCTTTGAAAGTTTTCAAAAACATCTTTCAATAGAAAACATGTCATAGTTTTAGGCCCCGTAAAAAGTTAAGACTAATCTAAATACCAAACAAACCCTAACACTCTGCCGCTTAAGTTCAAAAGAAAGTCAAAAAAATAAATAGTGAAGAAATTTGACAGATCCAGCACTAATCCCTATGACTTAGCAGTTAGTGAGCATTGCTGCAGTTCGAAGGGGTGTAAATCTAGAGTTTCAGACCAAAGTTTTTTACAAACCAAAGAGAAAAAAGCGTTTTCTCTCAGATTACAACGGATTATCGTTAACTACATCTCGTTTCGTTAACTTCATGTTCATATTTTCAAAACAATTTTTGTATTAATGAAGATTTTTTATTGAATAACAAGCTTAATATAGTTTATCATGAATCATCTTCTTATCAACGCTTTCGTGTATAAAGTAATTAATTATTAGCAGTAAATACACTGAATACTAATGATCTTATTATTATAATAAGTTAGAAATTAAGTTCAAATTATCAAGAATTGACTGTTGAATTCTTCCAGAATGTTAATGGCCCAGACAATTCTCACTAAGAACAGGACATTAAGAAATTTGATAGTTGTAATGATTGACAAATGTTAATTATACATAAAATTCAATTTCTTTCTTCTAAAAAATGTGCTGAAATTCAACTCCAGGATTCATACTTTTCTACTAAGTCAGTCATCTTAAGCGGTGTCATAACAATTTGAGTAGAAGAATCATTTTAAGCGCTTAAGTATATTTTTCAGATATTTTCAGTTATATTAAACGAAATGCTTCTTTAATCGAAAAAGAAATGAATTTGTTTACCAGAAGAAAAACTTTTTGAAGTTATCAAAAATAGTATTTGATCGCTCTTCCATTATTGAAAAGCAGAACTAGGCTTCAAAAATCTTAGACACGTGTAAATCCGGCATTTTTGTAACAACAAAAAAAGTAATGTTAAGCAAGTTACAGCTATAAAGGCTTCGATTCATGAAATGAAGGCATCAAAAGAAGATTTTTGATCGACACAAAGCCAGTTAACTGAGGGGTAGAGAAATGACCGAAATTGTAAATGAATAGCTTTTATCATGAGACCAATTATGTCTATTCCGGTTCTGTTCGTATCGATCTATGACTGCTTGTACTGGTTCTTTTGTTGACTAAAATTTAGTGTGTCATCAATTTTTCGAGTCTGACAATAATCATACGTTTTTCGGGCTATTCATTCAATTTATTCTGAACTTTAATTGAGATTCATTTGAGCTGCGCTTCATCTCCTATTACTTCATGTTACATAATAAGCAGTTTTGCATGAATGGCTAAACTTTTTTAATTCAAATTCATCAAAAACAATCGAATTAAACTGTCAGTAACAGAAAATTTGATGTTGTTTTTTCCAATGATAGGGTATAATATTTGCTTTTGAGTACTTCGTACTGTATCTGCTCATTTGGTGCAGTATGTAATTTGTTTGAAGCTTACTATTTTTCAGGGATAGGCCTTAAAAATAATTGCAAAGTAATTTTCGACCTCGACTAAGCTTTCTTTTGATGATTACTTACAATAAAGGCTTTCCTTTTATTGATTTTTTTCAAAATTTCCCAAAATGAAAATTATCTTTGGCAACAAAAACAGTTCTCAGATTTATTTAGCAAATCATTGAAAATTGAGGACATGATTGCTTTCACTGAAACTATTAACTCAGTCTCTGCAGGAATATATAAAATGTTGCACTAAATTGACCGAAAACATCAAATAACGCCTGTTTATTATCTAAGAGCCAATTTGAAGGATTCAAAATAAACTTCAGATACAATGTCACTGAGCATTCATTTAAAAGTTTTTCATTGTCAATTTCTATTGAAGCATATTTTTCATCAAAGCATAACTTAATTGAAGTTAAAAAATACTGAGTGTGAAGTTCAACTAATTATCGCCTTTCAAATTGCATTAGAGTTAGGTTGAAATGTCATTAGTAGAGTATAGAAACTACCGGCAGATGATTAGAGCCATGGTTTTTCTATGTCGCTATTAAAATAACACAACAATCGGGTGATTATGCAAATGCACGAAATTTTCTCCCTGCTATTCAATGCTTATAGTTTAGTGCTATTAGATTTCATTAATGTCCTTCTGGAGTAAATTAAGGTTCAATTTGGGACCACAATTTTTCTATGCATTTATGTTGACTTTCAAGTTGATTATAGAAGTTTTTAGCTTCACGTCAATTGCTCCCAAAGTTTGTTTTGTGGCTCTGAATAATAATTTCAGTTCATTTAGACTTTTAATTAGGGCTCATTGTATGGACATTCAGTACTTCCTAAACGGTTTGACATTTAAATAGACTATTAATTAGTTTTAAAAACTTTTTTTTGTAAATTGTACTGCAAAAGTGCACTTCTTTCATGTGATGTCTAAATTGTTTCTACTTAACAAAGCTGAACATTTTGAATGGCATTCATAATTGAATAAAACAATATGAAAAGTATAACTAGTTTTTTTCTTTCTAACACTGAACTTATAGACAAAAGACAATTGAGAAATTGATCAAAGTTTCAAACTAATTAATCAATTGGCTATTCTTCGACCATAATAATAGAAAATTTGATTTTATGAATTAATTTAGTTTCTTTATGACAGACAACAAACTTATCTGCGCTAATAATGCATTTACTAATTTTCAAAAGGATATAACAATGTATAGTGAATAGAGTTATAGATGACATGCGAGACAATCACCCGAATCATAGGGTTAGCACTGATTTGACGCTTCCTTACGCTCACTAATCAAAAGCACAACATATATTCCTTAAACTAAACCACCCATACTTTAGTGCACATTTTGCATCCTTAAAATGCTAATAATTAGCACTAATTTCTATAGACTCCAACACATTCAAACCTAAATTAGCCTCAATTGGATTGTAAAAGCTCTGAGAATAGTTACTGAAAATTTTGGTGTCTTTTATAGGCAGCTGTTGTCTATTTGCGTTAACCACGCTATCCATCATTAGGTGTGTGTTTGATTAGTCCGGCGAACTTTTAATAGCATAGCAGATGCTCAGCTTTATTGCAGCCCTTTATTGATGGGCTTTAGAAATTGATCACATTTATCAAACGATTCGATCGAATTTTCGATATTCATGGTTCAGATATCGGTTGAAATTTGGATATTTAAAGATTTATTGTCGTCAAACCCTACCCTACGGACTTATTTTGGTAAATATGAGAAAAATTCAAGTTTGGCAATTTTTTTATTTGAAATAAAGTGATGAATTGGAGCGAAATAATGACTGAATTTGTTGCATATGTAATATTCATGTAAATCATAGATCATCTTGTATTGTTACATAAGTAAACAGTCCTGAAAAAAGCATTACTAGTATTGAATCGGATGCATTACATTACCGTGAGATAAGCCATAAATAAGTTGTCTCGTAATTGAGAAAACAAGTGTCGCAATAATGTTAAGAATATTTTGCTCAAAAAGTAAGACTCACATAAATATGTACTAAAATAAGAAAATGCTAACCCAAAAAAGAGCAATCTTTTCATGATCTGATACAAGAAAAATATTAAAAACTTATTAGGTTTCAAATATGAGAACCTGAATCAATAAATATTATTTTGCGATAATACGGTCGATACTTGATTCAAGTATAACAAGTGAAGACAAGTTCATTCCAAGTGAGCAACATTTGCCAATCAATAAAGTACTGCAGAAGTTTGATCTAGGATTAAATCCAGGAAGTGATAGTCATATATATTGTATATTATCAGTGGTATTGTTCGACTTCGTATCATGCAATAGTGAACTACATGCTAATGAATCTCTAATGAAATGCCAGTCCTATTGTTTAGCTAAACATTTGTTATCTCAATCTTGACTCTCGAGCTAATATTTAGGAAGTTTTATAGTTTACTCAAAATAGCAAACTTTAAGCTAATTTCGTAGATCTTATTTCCACGAAGCCTTATTCATACAAATACTTGCGTCAAGTTTTGTTGTTCTCTTAGGAAATCAAATTTTATTTATAGTCCATATAATAATAATTGATGTCTTACATGGTAAATTGAATCGTGAGCATTAACTGGTAGCTAAAAAGTTGACTACACTCAGGACAAAGTAGTCAAATATCTATTTTATTTGTCAGGTTACTTATGTGCAACTTTTAGGGAAACAAAAATTCACGAAAATAGTGCAAAAAAGATGAAAAGAATTAGTTTTTTCGTATGAGGCCCCTTTGTATGTAATCAATAGAAAATACAAAAGCGAAGAATTTGAAGCAATGCTACTGTTATAAGTAAATTAATGTATTGTAATATAAAAGTGGTTCCATATATAATTTTGACGGCAGTGCGAAAAAAGTTAATTAATCTGATGGAAAGTAGAGTACACCTTAACAGAAACTACTTTTTCTTCCTAATGATGTAAATTTGGAAAAGATGTTAAGAATAAGAACCTTTAGAACGTATAATTTGGTCAAATTAAAAGAGTATCAAGTTTTTGATACTCCCTAACAATAATTGTTCTATGAACTACTTTCTACCAAATTTGTTCTCTAACAGTAGCATCAATTCATACAGAAATACAATAAACAATTAGTTGAGTGGAGGTTTTCATTCATACCCATTTTACGAAATTGATTACAGACTTTATTTGATTGTAGCTCAATACTGTGTCATTTTATTTATAGTATTAACAAAAGTTTTCAGCTCAAACCTCAATAGCACTCTTTTATATATGATACTAAAAAAATGTTTAGAAAGCAATTTATTATCCACTCATATATAACTTTATTTTATTTTTTTATAGCAAAATTTATAGGTCACACAATGGGTTTGATCACTACCTTCTATACAATTAGAAAACAATTGTTAGATATCGTGCTAATCAAATATCCATTACTTGTTAACCATCAAAAGGTTTTTGGTTTGAATGCTTGGTTAAGATCAATGTTCAGAGTTTTTCTAATCTGAAAAAACTTGTTACCAAAATGTTTAAGGATCTAATCCATATCGTGATCATGTGTTTCTTTCCCCTCAGCCATTGTGTGACCTTTTTTCCTAACGGCATTTCTCTTCAGTATTTTTAATCATTTAATACTTACAAAGTTCAGGTTTTAGAAAACTTTTATATAATTAGAGTTTCGTTTAGCCAAAACAATTTAAAAATGGCTTTTGGTTTACTTTAACTTTGTTTTAGTTAAAACGCGAACTAATTTTTGTTGTTTGAATTTTTTCTATTGTTATACTAGAAGAATAACGATTAGCATTTAGTGACACTTCACTTGAACTGGTTATCAAACTTTTCACACATCGATACAGTTTTCTAATAATGAGAAAAGCTTTTTCTTCTCAAATATTTGGAACAGTGTCTGCACTCAAAATTGCAAGCAATAAAAGCCAAATAATAAAATTGCTCGTAAAGAAAAATTTAATTATCAATTCACTTAACGATATATTTATCTGACAACTCATATGGTTTTCTTTCACTTAATCCAATTTTCATATTGTTATGGTTTTGAAGCCCTTCCTATTGCCTTTGGTCCCAAAAACTAACAATTAATAGGGGGGCACAAGCTTGCAAAATGAATAATTTAAGCAAATATACAAACAATAAAGCTCATATATCATTCTAATGGCCCCAATGTGATCATATTGTTGTGTTCAATATTTTTGTGTTGAGCCTCAACTACTAAAATATTATAAAACTTGGCTGAGCTAACGTGTTCAGCCCTTGGGATCTGCAAAACAAATTATAATCACGTCTTAGGGATAACTCTTCAAAAGTATAAATAATAGTAATAATAAGCAACTTTTGCATTAGGGTTGCGTAACGCTGTTCCTATGCTTGAAAATGTGGGAAATGTGTTAATGTTTAATATTCTAGTTTCTCAAAACTCTATTTGATGCGTCTCGACAGCAAAAAGCTGTTTATTAAGTATTAAACAGCTAAACCTGTATATAATATATCCCCAAAGTTAAAGCTTATGCTAAACAACTCAATGAGTTTCTGCAGCAATTATATGACACACAAAATGTTAATTAAGATTAATAAATACGGAAAAGGCAACTAAATTATAATCTCATTTTGTTCTTATTAACCATCGCTCAGCAACTCCTTTCAAACTTATCAGTATTTCTAATGCGAGGCTTTGTTTAGGAGAATCTCAATTAAAACAAAGCAAATAATGAAGGCAGCATTTAAACACCTTTCCAAACTTAATACAATAGACGCTGAAAAATCAGGTACTATTACTTTGATAACTGTCAAAGTAACAACTTATTGTTTAGATTAGTTGTAAGACATTTATCGCAAAAAAGTTAGCAAAAGTTTCATGTCAACAAAACTTTATTCTGATTTTCAATTCAAAACATATATAAGCTTTTGGAATCAAATTGCACTCAAATTTTTTATACTGATTGAGGTAAAAAATTTCAAAATCAATTAAAGTTAACACTAGTTGTAAACTTGTGACAAGAAATTGATTGAAGCTATAAAATAGCTTATTCAAAAATCGTTATTCTCTGGCATTAAAATATAAAAAATGTTTCCTTAAAACTTTCCATTTCTTCAGTTTAGATAAATTAATTAAAACTTAAAACTAGCCCTCGATTGCAGAAAAATAATGAAAATGATGTTCGACACCTTATTATCTGTAGTGAATGAAAACATTTTCTGTGACAGAATAAGCATTTACCATATTGAAGGGTGAGATATCCCTGAAGCAAATTATTGAGTCATTTGTTTTTTGAGCTCCCCTAATTGACGAGTAATTATTTAATTATTGAAACAAGTTATTGTTTGTTTTAATTGAGTTAAATATAAGTTTTCAAGTAAAATAAATGGGTGAAGAGTTCAGGCATTCGACTAAAAAGTTTTCCTAAAAATTAGTGATAAACTAGAAATTGTTTTATTATGGTTATTAAAAAAGCATATAATCAGTTAGTTGTTATGCTTAAGATGTAGATAAGCTCATTTTTTATCTAATGCTTGAGCAATGGTTAAACTTGTAAAGCAAAATTGTTTTCAACATTTAAATGATTGACATGAGTGACACATTCTTAAGAAGAATAAGAATTGCTGCGATGCTTAAATTTGGCGGATTGCTTGTCAGCAAAGTATAAAAGAAACACAACAATGATATAGATGTTAAAGTAAAGGACGTTTGAGTTGAGAAGCAATTCTTACTTAAGGGATCATTTGACTGCAAGTATCATTAGAGCGAACCTCATCTTTACTGCTCCTAATGAGACTACTTTAGAGTATCAGCTTTTCTGTCATTATAAATATAAGTCCAATAAAACTACTTTTATGCTAATATTCTGAACATACATATGGCCTGTCATTCAATTTAAATCGCATCGTCTGTGTGGTCATTAACACTAAAAAAATATATTAAAATCGTTAAACTATACAACACTCTTGCCATCAATGACCGTAAATGAACTCTTCACTGGTTTTCGTTCTGATAGCAGTCAATACTATACGTTGGTTCTTATTAGGGTTTGAATCCGTCAACTATACCCAAACGCCTTTTTACGAGAGAAACTTTGGGAAGTCAACTGTTTCATCTGAATAAAAATAGGGCCGTAGCTAGAGCTCAAACTCAGGGAGCTGTAATCCATCTATAGGCTTTCAGATGACTGAGCTTTAGTGTATAATATGCCCTCGAAGCCTCTTCACTTTGATATCAGCTTTTCAATGTTGAACCAATATACTTCAACGAAAATCTGGTTCAAAACGAAAAATTTTCACAAAATTAAGGCCTTATCGAACCTTCTACACCTCATTGCATTGAAATCTAGAAGTTATTTTAAGGGTGATTAATTTTTAAGAATATTTTAATAATTGACATATCAAGCATATTACGTGTGAATTTAAGGGGCTAGCATAAAAAATCAATTGTAGGCCAAGAATTTAATGAAAAAGTAGCAGTGATTAGAAAAAAAAATAATTGGATATGACAAGGGTTGGACCTGATTATTTGACTTAGTTTCTTGGTAACATGTCAACGCGTCTTTGGAAATGAATATTTGCCGAAAGGCACACAATCAAATTTTAACAATTTCATCTTATCAAAGTATATGATCCAATGAACTTATAAATTGAAAATTTTTATAATAGATTCAAAAACTAAAAAACTACGATCAAAAGCTTTCCCCTAGATTTCAATGCAATAACATGTGTAACTTTTATAAGTGCTTTCAACTTTTTGCTTCTGATTTGAATTATTTAATTAGAAAAAAGTTTGAAGTTTTAATAACAGAATATTTATTTGAATTTTCTTAATATACTCTGAATCAAATTTTATCCAGTTTGACAGACTGTGGACTACGGCGCTGATAGATGAGAAAAATTTTTAGGCAATATTATAGTGAGTCTGAGTTGGTCTGAGTCAGCATCAGTAATAAAATATGGTTCGCATCTGTTTGACATCTGCAATACTGTTTCCTACCCCTATCGGGATTTTTCAGTCCCCGCTTTGCAATCAAATTCCCGCTCTATTCCTGTGTAGTTGGCATTGATTCACGTGGAGAAGAAAAATGGACCCAAACTTCTAGTATACTACAGATAATAAATAAATATTTGATTATTTGCTGAAAAATATACGAATCATTGATTGCAATATATAGTCAAACATTAAGTGTTTGTCTTTTTTATTCTCTAGGAGTCATTTCCTTTCAATTAGAGCTTTAGCGGAAAACTAGATCTTAGCCTGAGTAATGGCTAAAATCTATTATACTTAATGAATAACTTATACTTTTGCACATGTAAGTCTTTCTTATAGCGTATTTGACGCCGAACATCTCACAAATCCTACTCTTTATATACATTTGCTAAGCTTTCAAAATCTTAAAGATCTGTAAGACTCCCCCCAAAAGTACCGCAGAGCCAGACATAATCAAAGTGAAAATTTGATTTTGATCCTATGCAACTAAAACCTGGGCAACAGTTTAGTAAACTTTTCAAAAAGAGTGTAAAAGGCAAATGAACCAGACATACATCTGAACGATAATAAGCGAAAAAACACGTGCTTTTACTTTCTCTCTGTATTCTCTCCCATCAATTTGACCCCTTATTTCGACCCCTCAGCGGAGATGGTCTAATATTCGGTTGTATTGAGAGAAAAAATATTTCTGCTGCGAGCAAATGGTCACAAAACTCCGCCAACACAACCACAAAAGCTGTTATTTCTTCATTTGGCGTTACAGTTCAAACATGTGACACCGGGCAGTAAGTTTGATATTTTTCTAATGATAAAAACACTGCTTTTAATTAGTGCTAGTCTTTGGTTATCAGTACTAAAACCGAAATGTTGTTCAAACTATTGATGTGAGTATTATTGTTGTTGAGAATTTCCTTTTGTATATATGTGTGTGTTCTTTAAATTTCGCTCTAAGGGTTTTGTAAGTTTTTTTCTTCAGTAAGATTTTTAAATTACAGCATTACTGCTTGTTATCTGTAAACTATTTCGGCACAAAAGTTATTGAAATCAGTCTTCCTTTTCAAGAGACCTTTGATTGCGATCCTTTAAAGGTCTTAAGAAAATTTGCCTGCAGTTGCTTTTTCGCCTCTATTGTTAACTATTGAAAACTATTTGGAAACTCCGTTTCAACAAGAAGCAGAAAAAATTTTTGTTATTAAAAGGTATGGCAGTTATGCAGTCGTTTGACAGATGCGTAACCGAAAAGACTTACTATTTACTAACAAGATTTCAATTTTTAAATATTTGGTTTGTTCGAAAATACCCAAAACCATATTTAAAACTTTAAGCTAGAATTTTAATATTGTTTGATCCAAAAAAAATATTTAGTTACACAAGTTTAGGTTAAGTCACTGTAGCTTCAGATGGTAGGCCTTTACATATTTAAACTTATGGTCTTTCTCTAGTCTTATTTTGATTCTCCCTCTCTTTTTAAATATAAAAAATCTTCTTAAATAATAATCGCTCAATTGAAAGGGGAAGAGAACTGAAAAATCAGAAGCTGTGGTGCCCGTGGTGTTAGGGGAGACGGAGACCGTTAACTTTTAAACCAAAAATTTGATATGCATACGATCAGCAATGAATCGCGAATGTAATGCTCTGGTTGTCGTGTTTGACGATTTTTGAGGACAGCCTACACGTCAACCCAACTCGACTAAATGCTTGCTTAATTTTTGGGCGAACAATCACTACAAATGCTTCTGTTTCAGTGTGATCACAAAAGTTTCATATGAAGTGTTAACCTGTCGCTCAACTTTTGAAGAGTTAGTCTTCTCTCTAAGTTTTTCTCTTCTATCTCTCAAAATAGAGGCAAAAAGAAAAGACTGTTATCTTTTGAGCGAAGTGTACAGAATATAAATTTTAGTGAATTATTTTTAATCTGCGGCTTGAATCGTGTTCTGTTTTACTTAAGCCTCTCCACTAATTATAAGTGATTAGTAAATAAGGCACAGTATTTGCTAAGTCACGAATTATTTATTAATATTTATTACTTTTTGACTTGATTTTTATTTGTTCGTATCTAACAGAAAGTGATTTGTGTTTAAAATAGTGTTCGTTGTATATGCAATATTTAGTGATTGTAATGTTATTCATTTTATTTGGCGCATTAATTTCTCTTTTACTCCTTTTTAGTATTGGTCGTGTTCGCCAATAATTGATTGAGTATTGAATCTGTTTAACCTGAAAACGAGATATGACAAAAATTGGGTGTAAAAAGTAAATCTGGGATGAAAATTTCATAAACTTGTTCTCAAATACTTTTGGGCAGCACCGCAAACAATCACAAGTCTTGACACTAACACCAAATCAAACTTTTGTCATTAAGTGCGATCTTATGTCACTTATCTCTAATTTTTTGTGCCGTGTTTTTGATCCACTTAAAGGCTAATTACTATCGAGTTTGGAAAATTTTTTTCTTCTCATATTATGCGACGAAATGTGAATCAACTCCACTATAGAACTGACAACTTTTGAATGTGTTACAAAACTGAAACTTTTCAAAATTGAAATTGGATCAGAGTGTAATATAAGGTAAAACTTTGTGAATCAATATGAATTTCTACTAGAAATTAATGCGTAAAGCTGACCATAATATTCTTGATACCTTTTGAAAAACTGAGATAAAATCGCATAAGTATCTAATTGATAGATAATAGAAATAAATTCCCAATAATTAACTTAATTAGAGCATAGAATTTAATTGAACTTTATATTCTAGTCTTTATTTGACGATTTTTATAGCTAATTAAATAACTAATAACTAATTAATATGTTATTATGAAGATCTTTATCTCACATAGATTTAAATGATTTTGACTGAAAATTTTTATCTAATGTTGAAAGTGAGCCAACAGATTATAAAATTAAGTTCAATATAATTTATCAAAGTTATTGCAGTGGTTAGGTAATCAAAAGTATGAGTAATGCCTTAACCGGATTTCTTATTCAGTGCCCCATCCGTTATACTTATCAATTAGTGCCTATCTGAGTGTTTTTCATCATCACTTCCATTGAAAATTGAAATGTTGTGCGAAAATCCTTATCCCTAGTATTATTGACACATGAGTGCAAAAATGTATTTCTCAAATCAATTTAAATCCCTTTGACGATGAGAGTCTTTAACAAAAAAGTTAGTTTCAGTATAGACTTGAAAAAGAGAAAAGCTAAATTCTGTAGCCTTGGCATCAAATTTTATACAATAGAATACTTCTTAAGAAAAATCTATCTTTAAAGCCAAAAATTTATTATTATTTTCGATAGGTTTTCAGTGAGTTTAGCAAAAGGTTTGCTCAGGTTTACAAAGTTGTCTAACAAACGGTGTAGAGACGATGGGCGATGTTAATGGATCCATAAGCAATATTAGTAGCAAAACTATTGACCATCAAAGTGATCGTTTTGGACATTGCCCTAGAGGTCAAGGGGAGAACGTAATGCGATCGAGGGAGAGATCACAATACGATCAGCACAATAGAAATAGCGAACTGGCTCTGAATAGAAATAGCGATATAAGAAATACTAGCAATGTTAGTATTACTGAATCAAACTTAACGACTGCAACAACAAGAGAGAGCCAGTTTTCGAGTTTCAGTTTGAGCACGAATGCCAGTGGGAATGTTGATGTAGGGCGAGGTAGGCATAGACTTAAGCAGACAAGAGTTGCCACCAGAGCTGATCAGTATAGCATTGGCTGCAAAGCATTGGCAGCACCAGCAGTACCAGTCTCTAAGAGTAGGAGCGAACAAAACTGCAATTCCGCGTTTCACAACAAAGCCTTTTCAAATGATGGCGATGTGGTCGATGATCATGAGCTCCAAACTCAAAATAATAGTCAACCTAAAAGTGATGCCTTATCTGAGCCAGCTATTAGTGATCTAACTATAACTTCTCATAGTGTGAGTGGGACTCTATTAAATGATCAGCTAATTAATAATGATATTACTCATGATAAGAACGATATAAATTGTTTAGTGAAGCCTGAAAATGATGCAGAAACTACTTCTAAAAGACAACAATATTGTTCTCAATCTGACAATTGCCACGTTATAAGAGCTCGCAGTTCTCGATCGGCACGTTCATCAGTGGTCAAACATATCGGTGTTTTCTATTCTGATTTGTGTGATGTGATCAAAGCGATGAGAAATAGTGGCAACAATACTAGTAATAATTGTAATAATACAAGCAATATTACTAGTAATCAAACATCAGCGCAACAATCATGTGTAAGCTCTCAAAACAATCATAACAGGAATAATAATGTAATATCAGCGCCTGTCTTGCTTCAAAACGAGCATTTGATTACTACCAGCACAACAATACCAGTGCAAACACAACAACAATCTTCAACTACGATATCATATCCACAACAACCCCAATCGCAACAGCCGATACCATGCTTGCAGTCGAGTCAATTGTCACACTTGACAGCAGGCAATACCCAAATCCGAAGTCCATCACTAACACAGACCCGTCTGAATGACACTCAAGTCCATGATTTGCCTGATATACTAAATTCTCATTTGCCTCCACCGCCATATTCAACACTTCCCCCCGCCATCCATACAATTGCCCCCGTTATCATTACCCCCATTAGCCCCTATCAGGGCCCCTCCACCTCCTCCACCCCCACCCCCACTGCCAGCAGGTCGACCACCACTACCATCAAGACGTATACTTCACGCACCAACTGGACCTCTGGCCCATTGTTCGCGACCAAATTATTTAAGGCCTACTTGTGCTGTCAGTGAGACTGAGACCTCTGCCTCAAAGACATGTCTCTCATGTAATGGTGTTTCAATTCGATGGTTCATACTTCTAATCGCATTTATTGGACTTTTATGCGCTATCATCGGTACTATTTTGGGTGCGTTAAGAACAACAGGTAGAGAGCATCTCACTTTAGCCCTTCTAATGATTGGTAAGTTAATTATTACTGAACTTTTTCTTAACTAATCGTAGAAATTCTATTAAGAAAGTTATGCATCAAATCTACTAGTATTCCACTAATATATGAAGTTTATGGTGTGACTTTTATCATAAAGTATACCCTCACACCAATTAGATAGAAGTGACTCTTATTATCTTTAACGCCATATATATATCTGTTCGCTTATTATTTTGTTTATGTACTTGGTGATGCGAGTTACTATTTTGCTGCACAGGTTTTTTATACGCTGTATTTTTCTACTATTGTTGAAGGTTTTCTACTTTTTGTGTTGTTGCAATGCATTACTATTCGGTTTTGGTTTGCGAAAACCCGAATTACTTGAGGGCAATTTTCAAATCGTGTTTTATATGTATTGAGACATCCTTTTATATAATTTATATTTTGGTCTTCTTTGAATATACCCGT
This sequence comes from Archegozetes longisetosus, assembly GCA_018873245.2. NCBI lineage: Eukaryota > Metazoa > Arthropoda > Arachnida > Sarcoptiformes > Trhypochthoniidae > Archegozetes > Archegozetes longisetosus. Next base: position 1,789,305 of record JAEMBT020000006.1, read on the forward strand.
GAACTGTAGTTTTATTCTTGAGTAAACTCTCCTTGAGATACGCATAAACTGAAAACTTTGACAACTAGTCATAAATATTTAACTAGCATTTAATGCAACAAACTTATTGTCCAAACTACGAATACCTCCAAATTTTATTATGTCGTACATATAGATATCAACTTAAGTTTTAGTTTAAATAATTGTTTACTTCCTTTCTAGCGAAAAAAAATCGATTTATGGCTAATTTTAGTTCAGTTTTTACAATTAGTTTATTAGTTCCTTAACAACTTTTAAAAGTTCTTTACTGGCAAGCAATCATGTGTTGCCTATCGTTTAAGGCATGTTTATATTTTTTCTGCTAGTACTGAAAATATTTTCTTTCCTCGAGTACGAATAATTCGATATGAATTTTGTTAAGAGAGATTTGCGTTTAATTAAAGTACTTTTTGAGTGCTTTACAAACGATCCAATTCGTCTTTTAATTGATTCGATTAATCATTTTGTATGATAAATATTTACATTTTGCGGCAGATTTACGAATTATATAACATTTCATATATTTTGCCCGTATCAAGTTTTTGTCAATTAATGAAATGCAAAATTTAGTCAATAGAATATTGACTAATCAATCATCTTGCTTAATGTTTATTTTGTACGAACTAAAACTTCAATTAACTTAAAACTAAGAGCTTTCATGTTTATTGAAGTAAAATATTCAAAAATTGATTGTCATCTTGCGTTCAAGTACTTCATTACGTCAATAAATAATGAATAATAGCCTAGTTTTCAATATTGAGTTGTGCCACATACATACACACACAACAACTGAGAACTTGAGAAAGTTTTAATACCTAACCTAACAGTGTGTTTACTACTATTTTCAATTGCTAGTACAGTATGACTTACATTTTTAAAGTATGCAAATTGCATTATATTGTCTTTCGCTCCCTTTCTCAGCATTCATTATAAAGTTCTTATCTTTTATACTTCTAGTCCTTTACATAATTTGTTATTTCTATTGTTCGACGCGCGGTCTGTAAGCTTCTTTGCTTGTCTTACGCACCATTTTCAATAAATCCATCAAAAAATGTTTAGTTATATATCTGTTCTAACAAAATAAATAATATTAATCTTAACTCATAAGGAAGTGTAATATAAGACTTTCTTTGATATGTAGGCGATTGTTAACTACATCCTATTGTATGTAAAGCAATTAAACATTCAGATCAACTTAATATGTTTATTATGTTTGAAAATTTATATCAGCTTAATGTTTTATCTTTTCTAAACAGTTTACTTCTTATATTCTGTTACTATTTATCACTTTTAGGCAGATTTCCAAATTTGTTACAAACCTTTTAGAAATTAAGTTATAAATTTGGTTTAGATTTACTTCGTTCGCCACTAAATACCATCTGTTTATTAATCACTATGCAAAACCTCTTTATTTTTGCTATTATTGGTAGAAAAATAACAATAATATCCTAAAATAAAGTGACTTTTATAACTGTTAGACTTCCGAATTTTTTTTGCATGTTCAGATTAAAAGAACTTCAGTCTGGGTGTTATGAGCTTCAATACTAGCACATGAGTTCCTAAAATATTAACAATTACCTTATTTTAGTAATATTTTATTCTTTTTAGTTCATAATTTACTATTAATAGCATTTTGAAACTTGAATTGACATAAGCGAAAAAAAATAAAACTACTTTATGAAGCGTGACTTTATTTCATGAACTTATAAAAGGATATTCTTCGGTTTTTTCTTTTATTTGTTATTTATTGCCCAATATTTCATTGATTATCTCAAACTTTAAAACTATTTGTTATAATAAAAATGGTTTTTGAAAAACTATGGTTTGCTATAATTGACACGAGATCATGATTTGCAAGTGTTAAACATGACTGTAACATAGAATAGGATTTGCAAACTTTTAGATATTTCAATTTAAACTGATATTCTGAAAATTGAGTCAGCTTTATCAGTTGATTACTTGAAGTAGCCGAACGCTAATTAGATACGCTAAAAATAACTTAATTCTTATCGGTTAAGGAAATTTTGATTTATTTTCTTAGATGTAAACTAATTCCTATTAATAGCTTGCAATCGAATCAAAAGTCATAAATAGTTGAATGCAGAAACTGAAATGTTTGCGAGCAAACATGTTTAACTAATAGCATTTTATCGCTTCAAAAATGTCTCAAACTAAACAGTACTTCAGTTTAAAGTTGTAGTTGTTATCAAGGAGTGAACAAAAATGTTATAAATGGTGAGAAAACATTTGTCTGCAGTGTAATCAAAAATGGAGAAAATATTTTAGTGAACTTTATTCCTAGAGGAAAACATAGTTTTCTTGTTTTTGTTCCCATTCTCAGTAAGACTATACGATCTGTAATGGTGTTCACGATTAAATCCTAATTCAATTCTAGTCTTGAATCTTATTTTGTAGCATTAAAAGCAATTTATGTAATGTTTTGTCTAATGTTTGACATAAAAGCAGGAAAACATGAATAAAGATATTTAGATTAGATTAAAAACACAATGTTCTTAAAAACATTGTCCATTGAGAAGTTGTCTTCATTTTCTAATTTAAATTGTTGATGCTTCTCTTCACTTTGATATTATTGACAAAACGGTTACTTCAAAAGAAAAATATGAATTAGTTTAATAGAAAAAACAAATTTCTAAAGAAAAGCAGTAAAGAAATGTTGAAGTCATGAGAAAGGGATCAATTGAAAAACATTATAAATGCACGCATTCTGTAGATTATACAATAAGCTATTCTATAAGTTGGCATTCTTAACAAATTTGACTGTCGACTACAATGAAAAAACTTTTGCATTGATTTTTGATGACTTTCACAATAAATGTTGCATGCTTGAGCCAAATTGTATTTATCAAGTGCTAAAAATGTTAAGCATTTGTGACACCAACAGATTCATAAGTAATCAAAGTGCATTTATTTTTGTTTTCAACCGAAAATATTACTATTTGTTGTGAAAGCAATCATTTTGATGTATTACTAATAGTAATAAGAGATAAGAAGATTCGCTTCATTTTCGCATATTTTACGTTTAGGGATCTATTTCTAGCAACCGACAAATAGTCTGCGATGAGATGCAGTTTCAGCACAAAAATCGTAAAGACTTTAACATATTATTTGCTTAGTATCACAAAAATCAAGTAAACAGTTGTGCAAACACAACAAACCCCTGAAAAATTGTTGCAACGCAATTTCCAGCGGAATGAAATTGAAGTCGAGCACTTTAATTCAAGCAAAAAAAGTAAATGTTATGCTACCAAAAGTATAAGATCATTGCTCGAGAGATTTTTTTGCTCTCCTAAGTAAATGATTCGTTAATTTATTAGTTCGAGATTTCTGTTGGCCAATGGATCCTCTATTTTTAGTTAACCAAAAGATTAGTGAGTCAAATTGTGTAAGTTACATGAGTTGACGCGCAGCAAATATGCTAAGCCTTGCCAAAGCCTATGCAAAAAGCACGTATTGTGTTCTCAAAGTCTATGACGTGAGGCAGAGTATAAAAGCTAAAGAAAAATTAATATTATTAGTTCATTTACCCATTTAATTAACGTAATTGGATTAATCCATTTCTTGGAAAAGTTAAAAAGTCTACTGCTCTCAGGATATTAGTAATTGAGTGTTCAACCTATTCAATACATAATTATTGCTTATCAATGAAACATTATTTTTATAAGTTGCCTTTCATTTGATTGATCGATTTAATTAATTAGATCTTAGACATTAAAGCTCACGATTGAAAAAACTTTCAACTCTGAAAAAATGATATCCTTTGATGAAATCAAATTTTTGTAAAGTTGATAACACACTGAACTAAAAAATGAGTTTAAAGGGGTAAGTTTTAAAGTAAACTCCTGTTTAGAGCCAGTTTAATCTTAAAATATCTAATGGTAACTACTAAAAAGTAGTAAAAACTTCATATCTCAAACATTGAAGTAGACAAAATATTCCAAATACTTGACTATCTGAGTCACTACTTTTCATTTGACTTGTGGCGGTTCACATTTGTATCATTTGTGGTATGAATTACTGTCTCATAAGTAGAACAGTTCGCGATTGGCAGCTCGCGGGTCGGATCTGGTCATCAAATCATTGATTTTTCATGAGAATTGCTTGTGCTGGGAATCGATCCTGAATATTTGCTACAGAAATCTATATATTTTATGCTAAATTTGTTATCAATTGACACGATAAGCATTTCCAATACATTAAACCTTACCCGCGAGAAGAGTAGTGCTGGTCTGATGCGAATGTTTATTAATCAAATTTCTGGATTTTATTATGATAAATGAAGGAAAAAATTCAATAACAGAACAGAGATTAGGTTATGATTAGTTACCCAATTGAAAAGCTATGGGTTTTTTCAGGTTTTCCTGATTTTTCTGATGTAAGATTTTGAAACACTTATTAATGCATTAATGAATCTGTTGTGATGTTTACTTAATTTATAAATTGGTTTAAGTATAAGTTCGTGCGTTTACATCAAAATTTGATTCAATTATACACTTGTACTTATTTTAGAGTACTTCATTATAACTTTCCTGTTCCTAAACTTAATAAATGATCGGTTCATTCGATAAACTAGTGTTTCATTCCTAAAGATAAATTCAATATCAAGACTTAAGAGCATTGAGAATAAGGACTAAAAGTTTCCTTCGATGGATACATAATTGAATAGCATTCCGAGACATCATTAAATCTATTGAGGAGATGAAAAAATGCCTTTTCTAGAATGCTCAAATATTTTCCTTTTGCATTATTCGTAAAGCCCAATAAGTCGTGTCTTCAGTTAATTAAAATTGATGGTCAATATTAAATCTCGAGGCTTATATTCAGTATATTATTGCAGCAGGCGATATATAAGTCCTTTTATGAAAAATATTTTTAATGCAAGTCAAGTCCTGATAAGATCTTAATTTTTTTCATTAACTTTTGAAGTTTTGAGCAAAAAGTAATTTTCTCAATTTTTTTGATCGTTGACACAGTCTAATCAAATTGAAACTTGAACCATCTAAATGCAGATAATTTACATTTTAATGAAGAAATATTTTGTATAAAACTCATGCCATTGAAAGTTGAATAGTTACTAGATGTTAAAGCATGAAATGTTTTTAGCATTTAATCAAAACTTTGCTATTGTATAGATTTTTGTCCCATATGTGTTTAGTGATGTAAATGAAAAAGATGCGAAATAGCATAAGTTATTTGAACTAAAAAAGCCAATTTCATTTAAAATAGAATAATGTTCATCATTAATGAATATTTAATGCATATAAATCTAAGTGACAACAATGATTTGAGCTCAAAAATATTTAATGTTTCACGATTTTAAACTCTAACACTTTATAACTGAACAGATAGAACGTAAACTGTTTTCAACTTTCCTCGTATGAGAGGGAGAGAGGAATAAGTTTTAATACATTAGGCAATCAATTTTGCTGCTAATGAGAGAGAAACTCAATGATCAAAGCAGAGAGAAAGGCATTGAGTAAAACATTCAAAGAGATAGAAATGCTGTATTGGAAAAAAGTGCATTTGCTATTCATCGGTCAGTGGCTTTCAAACCGATCATTTGCGCGATGTTTTTGTGTTAACTGTCTCTCCAGTCCTAACCCCAAAAGTCATTTAACTGACTGTAATTTTATTGTTCAAAGTGAAACATTACTGATGTGTCTTATGGTTAAAATTGTATCGTTTTTAGCTCAATGTAATTGTAACGCATCGATAAGCTTTCGAAGCTTATATTAAATATTACTGAGAAAAACTTGCTTTTCATGTTAGGGCTTATTGTTATAAAATACAGTCAAGACGTTATTCATTATTATTATGTTTTTATGTTTCTTATGGCGAGTGAAGATTTTCTATGCTTTAGATAATTATCAAAATATGTTTTGATGCGGAAATCTTAAGGCAAACAATTTAGTTACACATGAGTTTGTATTTTTAAAAATATATCACATTTAAGACATAGATTATTGATAAATGACAGCCAAAAAACTCAAAGTGCGAGATCTTAAACATGACTCTCAAAAGTTTGTTACTTAAAAAAAATTGAAACATAAATCAACTTAACTAGAAATTAAGGTTATTTAATCACACCGTTTAGTTCCAAGCACTATATTAATCGTCTCTTATTTAAAGTTTCTATATTTGAAAATAGCCAGAAAAGTTAAACAATTCGCAGCTTATTATTCGGTCCATTTATTAATCCTGTAGTGGAACTTATGTTTATAAGCATTTAAATGCTACTTACTTTTGAAGAAACGATAGCTTTATTTAACTAAAAGCTGTGCTCTATTTTGCGCGCATCAGTAAAATTTGGTGAAGGCTCAGGAAAAAAGTTTTTGCAAATCAGTATTAGGTTTTTTGGGGGGCATTGCACTGCTATAAACTATCATGTTCTGTATTATATGCCTGTTATTTACTGTTTGTATCTCTACCGATATGACTGAACGATGGTTTCGCTTCGATGCTCTTTAACCAAACACAAAAACCTATCGTCAGTGAGTAGCAGTGAAATACGGATCCCAGTCATGGCTCTAAAAAGTTTGACTTCTCTTTTCTCAAAAATGTACTCAAAACTGAATAAATGCAAATTAGGAGCACTTTTCATGAGCGTCTTTTCTACTCTGACTAATGGTCTCTCATTTCTGAGCGCAAATTTCTTTTTACCTAAAAGTAAAATATTCTTCAAGTTTTGGAACTTCAGAGTTGAGCGTTGAATACTAAAAGGAAAATGTGTGACACACACTGACTTCAAATTTTAAAACTGAATAAATGTTCGAGTCGTATAGAGTGGTATTTAATTTATAGGATGCGAACCATTTTCTCAGAGTCTGATATTTAATTTCAGATCTTTGCGAGTGATAAAAAATATGCTTAAAAAGGTTAGATTGAGTTTAAGAATCAGTTCACAGGATTCATTGAGAGGGTGTAACTGGCAATTTGTGCAGGATTTTAGCTATTCAGGAAACGCTTTGAATTTCTAAATAATAACTATTTTTCACTTTAAGTCTGTCCAAATGAGCTCTGAGAGCAACGTGAAAAGTAGTAGCAGAGGAAAGATCCGAGATAACAATAATAAGTGAGACAATTGTCAGGCCAATTTATGAAATTCATGTCATGGCAACACGATATTGCACTTGGCCATATCAAACTTTCCAGGCATTCATTTTTCTCTCTAATCATACAGAATAGAAAATTAAGCGAAATCATCGCAGAAAAAAGCTGAGAAATCGCATTCGCAGTTTTAGAAAACCTTAGAAAAATGCTTTGATTTTAAATTTATCTCTTCAATAGACACGTTTTATGTAGCGGAAAAAATTAGTTTAAATACAAGGTTCTTGAATATTAAACTTTTTGAATAGTCATGTCTTTAGCGATTTATAAATAAACGGAACAACCTCTGAGTGCATTTTTCGCAAGTTTTTCCGCACAATTTGTAAGTTATGGCAGCTTTTATGAGCCCATATTTTACAAATTGCATCCCTTTTCTCTGAAATTTTTTACAATTCTAGCGAATCGTTTGAATATAAGTTTAGAAATGAGATTTTCGCCCAACGTGAAGATCTAACTTTATTCAAAGTTAAGGAAATGAAAAAACGATTACTAAAATACTGCTAAGCAATTGAGTTATAAAACACATCTCTATGCTTCCGCACGCGATCATCACTTCTTATGCTTGTGATATCTTCCAAAAAAGTTGATTTCGTGTGTTTGAGTAAATCATTCATAATATTTTACATAATGTGTTTTATTTCAATGTTGAGGTGTACACCCTTTTAAGACCAGAAAAATGAATAAGTATTATAAATATCGTGAAATAGTCGCGCCCTTTCATGATTCAAATTTATAATACTCTCAAACTTATAAAACATATTGAAAAAGTTTTGAAGATAAAACCAAAAAATAGCACTAATCGAAAAAATAGTGACCTTAACCTGGCTAATAGTTATGATCAAAATTCATAGATTTTGATAAGGTTTTGAGTCAATCATAATAAATAATAACTCTCATGCCTCTCATCAATAATTTTCGCAATCGTTAATAATTTTGCATAAGAAAAATGATGGCTACATGCAACAAAATGACCCCTAGCCTTCATTCTTTTAAATCTGTTAATGTTTCTCGTGCTATTGTTTATCAGGATTGTTACGACAAGTTTTCTCAACTGAGAATTAGGTCATTTCAAAGTGTTGGTTCAGACGAGGATAAACTTTGAATTAATCATTCATTTTGGCGGATATGCTGCTCAAATACTAGAACTTAATCTTTGATTTTTTCTCTAAATTACCAAACCTTGAACTTAATGCATAACTGTTTTCAAGTGTTGGCGACAATTAAATTCTTTTTATGTAATTATGTAATTCTTATCAACTATTGTTGAAGTATCAAAAAAACTTTTTATTTATGGTTTTTTATTCAAAATTGATGGTCCGTTAATTTAAAACTCTTAGAAATAGTCTAATTATTGACTGAATTATTATTAAATTCTTATTAAATTTATTATTTTGAAACTAAATTATTTTGTTATTTAAGGTGAAAAACTTACTAGGTTTGAGTAAATATTATTCATTTGTTATTTTCAAGTTTATGAATAACAGGAATGAATAATTTGTCGACTGCAGTAAGTTTTTACGCTCAAAATCGATAATAAAATATGAATGACAAAAACACAAAAAGCATTAATATTTAATTACTTTGTAGTGAAACGGAATCAACGTTTTTAAGAGAATAACTTTAATAATTGTATAGCCTTTCGATAGAAAAATGTCCAAACTTGAAAAATGGTATTGACTTCCTCTCAAATTATCTGATTATTCAATTACGGCAATACTGTTAACTCATTAACTGATTGTCTTATTTTCCTCTAAGTTTGAGTAAAACTGATTAGATTCAATACAACCAAAGCATTTTTTTGTATAGCTTAACGAGATTTGTATCCTTCAAACTATTTCCTTTTCACTTAACAATATGTGATTGAGAATGACAGCATTTTCAAAATACTTTATGAACACATTTCGAGTCAATTTTGCGTCCAAGTTTTTTGTATTTATATCCGTACAAACTTTCCTCAACGTAAGTGCTCAAAATTGAATGAAAAAACTTGAAAAAACAAAGTATATTGAGAGAGAGAGAGAGAAAACAGAATTTGATTACTTTGTTGGCACATATGTTACTCAATAACAATAAAGTATTTTTTAAAGGTTGTAACTCATAGGAAATGACATACAACATAATGGTTGTAGTGCTGCTCTATTTGCAATGCTATTCAATATTAATTGAAAACGTAAATCTATGAATATTAATAAATAATTGACATCTCAAAAACAACTTAAATAACAATAACCTTGCATTTGATTGTTTCCAAATTTCCATTTAATTTATGGTTTTAGTAGTTATTCAAGTGGAAATCAGCCTTTAATTTGATTAAACTTTAGTGCACTTTGAGATGGAGTTCAAAATGTTCGAAAAGCTTTACCGCTGTGTATTAAAAATCAATTTTGTCTGTTAAAACACACCATTATTCAATTAGTTAAATGTCACGACAATATTTCTCAGTTTCTAACTCATTTTCGTGTTCAAATTGTATTTTAAATCTAGTTTTAAAATAATTATTCAAATCAGTTATTGAACTGTTTAATAGTGATCTAACTTGAGTTGAAAAGATATTTATGGCTCAAAATTAGATTTAATCAAAATGCGTAAATTGACTGAGTCTGTCCAGAAAACTTCTAGTTGTTTTTAATAATACTGAAATCTAATTACTTAATAGTATTAATCATTTTAATTACAAGTATTTATCAAACGATACAATTTGAACAGAAATCGCTTAATTGCTTGCCTTAATTGAGTTTTTGCCTAAAAGCGGAGTCTCTTTCTCTCAAACTTTTTACCCCTTAAAAAAGTTATTTTCATTAATAAAGTCAATACAACAAAGTGAAGCCAAACCATTAACTTTGAAATATTTAGCTACGAGTACTGTTTATTTAATGGCAACACAACTAATGATATATGACTTAAGATGAACAATGGTTAAGTCTTCATTCTGAAAATGTTGTCAATTATTTGGGCTTTTTTGCTACCAGGTTACTTAAAACAAAGTTATGATCAGAACAAATTTTTCAACTAGAAAAGTTTGAGATTAATGTATTTTACTAGTACTAAGATTAAAAAAAATTTTGTGAGATCCATAAAGTTAATTAGATTAATCTTTTGCTTTTCATATAAAGATAGTAATACTTTCGACCGAGTTTTTAATCATACTTCAAATCGAATTCTAAATTAATGGTTTAAATTTGTATTGATGTAGGCGTTGGCATAATTCTGATAACAGTGAGTGGAATCGCATGGAGGTTGACATCAAGTGGTCCGTCATGGAGATCCATATTAGGCCTTCATGAGCTCCATCAACAACAATCTATGTGTAATGGTAGCTCAATCAACGAGGCGTCGCGTCGTTTCGTACCACGAGTCCCGGCGCCTTATGGCCGGACGGGAACTCATCATCACCCGTACGGAGCGATGTTTTATCCTGAATTCCAGTATCGACCTCCGCCGCCATCATATCAGGCATCGATGCAAGAGTATAGGTTAAGACTATTACTTCTTGACCGATCCTCTTCACACCCTCAGTCTACCTCATTGTCTCCAGTTTCGCCACCGCCAACTTATAGAAGCTCTGCTGCTTCGAGTCTGACCGGTAATTATTCTTATCAATTCTTAGTCCAATTTTGATTTATTTTTCCCTTTAACCAAAATTTTCATCTTGCATGCGGTAATAAAAATACCTTCCTTTTTTCAAGCAGTAGTATTCTCTGTCAATTAAATATTCTCTAATTATTTTATCAACTTTTAATCTAATTTTAACAAAACTGTGGGCTTTTTATCGAACTATATAGTTGATATTGTTGCAGGTCACGTTTAGCAAAATTACTTTTTTAAGTTAAGTTGAGTGAACATTTCAAATTCCTTAATCTTAAGCTTAAAAATAGTAACATTTAACGTAATTTAAAGCTGAGTTGAAATTTAATCTAAATGTGAATATCATTTGAATATCAATTACAGTTGGATATAAAAGCAAAATTGTCTCAAATTTTTGGTTTTGTCTAAATATCTGGTGTGCGATAAAATACTTTTTTTTCTATATTCTCAAAACAAAGAAGTTTTCTTTGAACTAAATATTTGGTAATCTTAGAGCCATAAAAATTGAATTTTGCTAGGCATTATAAGTAATAGTCTAAAGGGTGCGATCTTTTGATTAATCTGTTCATAAAATAATAATGAACTCGGATTTTGTCCATTCATAGAGTTGTTCACTCGCTCTTATCTATTCTCTATTTCTTACTAAGTTTGTTGTTCCGCTCCAACTAAGATCTTGATCCGCATTCTTTCAAATTAGATTATACCCACATTTGTTTCTGGTCTTTCTTTCAGAGATTATTTTCCTTCAATTATGTATAATAGAAATCTAATTAGATTTTAGCTAAGTCTCTAACTAAAAACTGATTTTCGTAGCATTACCAAAATATCCGATAATTACTTTTTGAATAATTGGCACAACCCTTAAAAGGACACAAAGTTTTCCTTGAAAAAACTTTTGCCAAACTATTTATTCTCCAAACTCCTAGTATTGAAGAGCTTATTGGCTAAACTGATGGCTGAGAACAATGTGTCAGATGTTATCCCAATAATACTTCTTGAATAAAGTGTTATCGTTAGGAAAGAAGAGTATTTTTATCTTATTTTCAACTCTCGGCGGTCAACATCGTCGACATTGATCGAAGAGACGCACAACTTTCACTGCATATGGTTTATTTTGTTTGTAAATAATACCAAAACAGTTGATTGAAAAAATAATTTGCAACCGAGCAAAAATAGCATTGATCAACATCACATTTAATAACGACCTACACTCTAACTTCAAATATCTTGTGCAATATAAGTCAGTAGTTAATTGGCTTATTGTTACGAAAGCCGGATTTAAACTTAATAATTGTGACATTTGGAGAAATGAGAGCGTGAGCTAATCAATGAGGATCACGCTTCTCGTAAGCTTGTATCATATTTTATTAGGTTTTTTATATTATATTAAAAAAAACTTATATTAGTTTCTCGAGTATTGAAGCAATTTCGTAGAAATAGTGCACGAGACTCAAGTGTGCCATAAAATTCTTGTTTAATGCTCGTAAAAATAACTGATTTTCAACCAAATTATTATCTCCTTTTAAATGGAAGAGCGAAACTATTTCTAATTTAGTTTTTTTCATGCATAACTTTAAATTGCCTCCAACAACACTTATTTGATTTATTACTTTGACTTTCCCTCTCAATAAGACGAGACAATATCTTATCTTCAGTACGGCATCACATTCACATAGAACTCAGGCAATCATTTGAAATCTCGAACAACTGACTCAAAGTCTGACACAAGGTTTCGATGTCTTTCAATCTGATTATTGGATATCTGAAGTTTAAGTGTGATTCAATGTTAGCATTTATGCAGCTATAAATACTTATTATTATTGAAGGCTTCGAGGTTCATACTCCGACGCAATATTGACCACAGCAGGAGATCTAACTTTATTTGCCAGTATTTACTCGATATTCTTATCGAAAAGTATATTCTGTGAACTAATTTTTTTACAATAGAGTTGAGGTCAGGAAATGTGTTAGTATTTAATTTAAAAAACTCATATTTTGTAGCTCACAATGGCTAGAAATCAATAAAACTTTATATAACAAACAGAGAACTCCTCTTTTCGTACTATGAAAAGAATTTAAAGTTCAATCTATTTTTGAAATCATTATCACGACTAAGCGCTTAAATATTGCACAGATTCAGATCTAAGCAGCATTTGAAAGAGTAATCTTTTCATTCATTTCAAAGTTTGAAGTGTTCACTCATTTTCATCAGTTTATACGCGGTAAAGAAAGAGTTCAATCGATAAAAAACTTCAAGTTTTCAAATAGAGTTATGATTATCTTAGGAAGAATAGCACCAGAAAAGATGTCTAACCTTTAACTGTCTGTAATTTACTTATCACTTATGATTCAACTTTTTTCTCTTCCTTTACTTGTTTCTAAGCGCTTATCTATCAGCTGATCATTAGTCTTCTTCCGTTTGCTATTTCTATATTAACTAACATTTATTCCTACTCGACATATAATCTTGAAAAACAGAGTAACTAATGGTGAGGTTATGTGATGCTATTGCGATTATGCCAATTATTTATGATTCGCCCACATCCATACCCATCAGATATAAAAACCTACTATTTTACGCAATTAAAAAATATCGTATACATCCTAATGTTCTTATTGCGTGCAAAAGTAGTTATTGCAAAACTTCAATATCTTTTCTTATACTCAATAAAAGTATGAAAGAAACGTTACATAACTTTATAATCAAAAGCAAATATACTTTACAGGGATCACATTAAATAGCACTTTTGTTGCGCGTCAGACGATCTCTTGATTACAAAGTCAATCAGTTTCTAACTTATTCTCTTCTTTATTTCTATACAATCGCAAACTAATCATATTATTAATAATAGATTTTGTGAGAAAAAAAGTTGCCTCAAATCATGCAATAAGCTTATCCTTTTTTCTAGTTTCCCATTTTTGTCTCTGAACTTCATTCAAATCCATAAAGACATAAAAACTTGATTCTCGTTCTTACTTGAAGCAGCGCTGCATTCATAACAATAAACTCTTAAGTTCTCATGCAATCCATAATATATAAGAGAAGATGAAATTTTTTGAAAGCATTTCAATGGCGTATACTCTAAAATAGATGAACACATAAAAAATTCATAAATTTCTCATACAACTTGAGGGGATGTGAAAATAACTAAAATTTGAGTTTTCAATATAACTGCTAATTTACGACCAACTCTTAACGAACATTAATTTAATCAAAAAGTATGCTGTATGAGACGAACTGCGGTTTCTAGCAAATTATTCAATAGTATATACTTTAAAATAGAAATCAAATACTCACATCTCTTATCTTAAAACTGAGTCAACACGAAGATAACTAAACTTGAATCTAAATTAATAAATACTTTCTAATGAAAAACTACTAACAACTATTTAACTGACTATCAATGCATAGCTAACTAGACTTACAAGTAGCTAACAAATAATTAATGACTATCTATTTAACGTGAACCATAGGTACGCTGACGCGTCAGTCACAATGTAATACAATCCAACGCGCGCCAAGTCGTCCACCAAGTTATCGGGCAGCAGGTGATGGTCACCAACATGTGTCATCAACACCATCGTACCAGTCGAGCACAACCCAAACAGTACCACAACCGCCACCACCGCCATCAGTGACGGCAACACCGACACCAACACCAACAGCTGTATCATCAACTATGACAACTAGTCAGTCGCCATCTTTGCATTCAAACACTTTACAGACCCATAACAAGCCACCACATCATTCATCACATCATGATATTAATCGAGTGACAATTCTTCAGACGACAAACACATCACAAGTTTGTACACCAAATGGTGTCAATATAGTTGCGATCTCTCCGACCACAATAGTGGCCGCGAATACGCCGACACCGAACTTGTCTGCAAACGTTGTGAGCACTAATGAGGTTCAAATTCTTGCTCATGTTTAGTCAAATTTTTATGATAAATAGCTATGTTATTGACAACTTATTCATTTGAACTCATGTTAAAAAAGAGTTATTAATGAGAAATATCGATGTCTCGATGAAAAAATTAACTTTCATTATAAGTTTTCCTTTAAATATGTAAATATTATAATATCTTTGAGAAAAAAGTTGAATAATAAATAAATTACTTATTTTGTCCAAAGAATGCATTTATGATTGTTTAGCTCAAGAAGCGGAAACCATTTATCCCAAATATTTGCGCAATTATCGAATCTTATCTTAAGGTAAATGCAGGTTTACAACTCATTTGGTAGTTATTATGCCTTCAGAATAGTTTATAAATAATTGCAACTCACTTAAAAAATGATCTTTCCAGTTGTATGCTGTGTTTAAAGTTTCTTATGACTGAGACCTTCTTAAGAAGTACTTCAAGTGTTTTAATGGCTACGCTCAAAATGACATGCTATTCATGCTGTTCATGTTTTTTCAAACAAACTTTTCCTCTAAACAACAGTTAGACATCTCAAGACCATCAAGTCGTGAATAACTACAAACTTGATCCATAATTCACAAGTTGAAATCTAAAAACAAAATCTGTTCCTAATATATAATTTGAAGTACGAGTTGCCGAATCATTCAATTTATTTCCTTTTCTTTGATGTCAAGTTCTTAGAAAATATTTTCAACTCTTTATGGCTTATCTTTATTGTGAGCCAATCTCTCGAACAGAACCATAAGTGATGGCAATTTTTATTACTTTCCATTATCTCTATAGAGGATCCAATTTCTGTCTAAATTACTCCTTATATGGAAACTCATCAAGTAATTGAATCTTATGTTACAGTAAAAACAATCAAAAGTAAATCAATTCTTTCATCAAAAAATAAGATTATATTTCTATAGATCAACCTTTTTCTTGTGCTGACACTAACGCAGAAAAACGTGTGAAAAAATCTTAAGTTCAAGTAAAGGCCGGGTTTGGTATCAAGTTTTGGATAAGTCTCAAATGTTGCACAAATTCGAAAGTTTCAAAAAAGTTTTAGATATTTGTGACAAAAAATGGATTTTTAAGCATATAAATCCTGAGCGTGTTTATAAAACATATTATTTGAATCGTAACTGTCACACTGAAAATGTAATTGCCTAATACCCGGACCTCCATTCTTGGTATTAACGCATACTTATAGACCAAATATAAAACATAAGCGTAACAACAATGCGTAGCTCGACAAAACTTTAATTATTAAAGCCTTGTTATACTGCCTGACTTGCGACCCATTTGCACATTTCCAATAGATTCGTGTACTGTTTTCTCAAACAGCAAAAAGTACAGCAATGAGAAAATTGCTTATGAGAAATGTTTGTTCATCATTACGGACCCTAATTATCACCCAAGCGGACAATCAATATTAAACCTGGTAGACAAAGTTCAGTCAAGTTTTTATCACGAAAGCATAAACGAAATCAGAACAGCTCCATAGCTAGTATAAAATAGAAACAACACCTCAGATGCTTTTAATTAAAGTAGCTTTTATCGAGTCAGTATTCAGAGTATAAAGTTTTAATAACTTAAATAAATAGAGAATTAACTCCTTTTCATCACATTGCCTGCTATCAAGTTGAAAAAATGTATTTCAAAGTTCATGATTTTTGAAACCATTCATTTTGAAACGCATCATAATTGCATGCAATGCATATCCTTCCAGACGTAAAATAGTTCGTTAAAAGTAGTAAGAATTCAAAAACTAAGTTCACGATTAATGGATGTCTTTAAAGCCAGAATTAGTTAATACAATTTAATTTGAGTGATTTGCTTATCAATTATGCTGGTATTCGTGTGAAAAAGGCCCTTAATTGTGTTCGCACAAAATAAGTCTGATATTTTCAGTCATAACTGCAATTAATCTAAAACTTGTGCACATTTACTTTCATTAGCAAAATAAATGCTATTTACTAGTTTTATACCCCTATCATTACAATGAATAAATAGGGATCAAAATTGGAAGAGGAGTCAACTCATGTTGGGTTTCGAATTGCAAATTAGTAGATAAATAACAGTTAGAGATAGTCATTAGCTTAGAAATGAAAGTGAACCCCAAAACATCATTTTGTGAGTCACTAAAAGTATTATCTATTTGTCCATTCATTCACTCAAAGGCTATCATATCGATTGATTTATAAAGTAATTGACTCAATGTTTAAATGGACTTTTATTTATTTTGCCATTAGGTACTGAGCTATGCTATTATTTTCCATTCATTAAACACTAATCACTTATTAATTTATATTTATGTATGGTATTTAGCTTAATAGCCAATTCGACTAAATTAACTGAACTGCTCAAATCCTATTTTTCACCAAGTTTAATGATATTCAGTATAATAAGCTCTACTTTGAATCGAATCCCTGCGTAAAAGTTGTCACTCTTGAGCTATTTGTAGACAAACTTGTAATTTTGAGAGTTTTGAGGCACTCAAAAAGCTTTAGTTTGAATTTAGAAATGATTTGAGTGTCAGAACATATCCAAAATCTGTATTATTACACACGAAATGTTTCATTAATTTGTCGCATATGTAGACATTTGTCAGAAACATCACCAGAAATAGTGATAAGAAGTATTTATAGTTTAAATCGCGACATCGAAAGTTTTCAAACATACAAAATTGAATTCCAGGATTTGCAGTTTGAAAAAATAATCGTCTAATGAAAGATGTGGCAAATCCAAAAGTGACATTTCATTCCTATTTGAGCTTTAATTTGAAAGAATGTTACGACTAGTTCACTGATCATTATTTGCCTTAGTACATGTTGAAGGCAATCATTTTCAATCAATTTATTTAAATAATAAAAATAAAAAAGGAGTTTAGGAGAAATAAAAGTTCAATTTCCGCATGGCTTAAGGTTTTTCTTTTTTTTCAATCAAACCTGGAATTTACATTCCGTTTTTAAGAATCACATTACTTTGTTTGAAGTCAATCAAAAGTTTGAATTTAAAAATAAGGTCACTCAAAATTGAAAAGTGCACTTAGGCTAAAAAGCTTAGGTATAATAAAATACATTCAATCGATATGTATATCATGTTTATTGGCGACAATTAAGTTTGATTGTTGTTCATATACATCAGTAACTCCCTTAATGAAGGGTTACGACAATATCTCTCAATTGTCAATGTATTCACCTTTTCTACTCCTAATCTCAGTTTCCTATTATTACAAGAATGTCAGTCATATTCATTTTTTGATTAAACTTTAATAAAAGTGTAGCTCAAGGGATTCACTTTAAATATCCTTAAAGTTTAGAGCAGCCTAAATTGATCACAGGAATGACATGATATCGATTTAAAACTTAATTCAAATTTTCTCTAAGTTTTACTCGATAAGTTGTGTAAAAACTCGACTTCGCTTTGAATATCACCTTCACTCGAGATCATTAGTTATTTTTCAATTCTATTTAAGTAAATATTGATTTTCTTTTATAATTAATGAACGAATGTTTGCCAAATAATTAGATATAATATTCATGTAAAAGAGAAATGTTTTGAATTAATAATCAGATTTTGTTATTCAATTACAAATTAATTCTATGTTTCCATGAATATGAAAAATTTCGCCAAATAATTGATGAGAAGTATACGTAAAGTATTGTAATGCGGTAAATGCAGCAAAAATCCAATTACAGAATTCAATAAATCTATAGATTTGCTGATCAGCCAATACTTTAACATTAGAAATGATGAGTCTTTTCAAGAATAATAATTTATTTGATTTCTAATTAATTTTCAGTAAGAGTAGTAATTAACTTTTGAACAGTAATTATCTGTTTCTAATTATATAGAAACAATTTTATTGACGCTCTAAAACTGAAAAATAGACTTCATAATAAGAAATAACATTTGGAGTCAAAGAGTTTGGCTCAAAATTATGTTTCGTTTAAATATACAGAAGACCAATCATATGAGAGTCCTTTTGGTAAGAATTAATCAAAATTTTGATCCTGTACAAAAATTACATAAAATTTGATCTGCTATTAATTAGAAGTTTCGTTTAGTTTAAATACAGTGTTATTGTTATGTGTTATTTGAGGTTTTGATTATTAGTTGTATTGGCTTTTCTGAGTTGATTGAAGTGATCGTTATATTGTTGTATTGTATCGATCGGTGAATAGATTTCATTCATTCTTGAGATCATGTACTGATTTGGAGAATTACTAATGATTGAGTTGAGTCCAACGATGGATTGTGTCAATTCTTTAATCAAATCCCAACAACTGTTTGGAACGACACACGGCTTGTATTCGATTTCAACCATAATTCCTTTGAGTGAAGGCCCAAAACAACAAAAACCAACTTTTATGCAAAAGTCTCTTAATGACCACTTCTGACCCCGAACTTCAATTCTGTTAATCTTTTTTGTTGAATAAACTGACGATAAATTCATTAAAATCAGATCCAGAGATGAATCGGCGATAATATACTGTCCGTTATCTAAAAGACCAAAAGCAGTGGCCGGATACTGACTCGAATGGTATAAATGAAGTACACGAGAAGAACTCGAAGGCGTTTGCGGTGCGAGTGAAGAATAATAAGAATCGCACTCAACAGAAAATGTTCCATCAACTGTGGCGCTCATCGAAGACAACTGTTTGCACAACGCGTCCAAGACTTGTTGACCATTTTTGCCGTCGGGAATTGCAATCGAATGCACTGAAGACACACCCATTTTAACTCACTATTACACCATTTATTAATTCGTTGCTTAGTTATTATTAATTGTTCGATCTCTGAGTTTTTATTTAATTATAAAATGTTTAATATTTAATATGATTTGCTCTACTTTTTAAATTGTCAAAATTCAAATGTTTCGAAGAAATAATTATTGATTTATTAATGAGTAATTGAGCGAAAACTATCTACAAAATTTTGTGCAGTTTTGCACTGATGCGGTTCAAAGTCAAATCAAAACAAACACCAAAATAGTGCCACCTACCGCTCAAATAATAAAGTTCTAGAATTTTTTGTGAGTGCTTATGTACAGCTTAGAAATACGTGAAAACTTTTGAAGAGCTTAAACCTCTGTTCATTACTTTAGACTAAATGTTTGAGAACACTTGAAAAGTATTCAATTTTACCAGTTTTACGAGATATTAGCTCATTTTCATCTTTTTTATCGATCAAATAATCAGCTAGGTTTAATTTAAGTTATTACTCATTTATTAAAATCAATATTCTTCAGGAAATAGCCAGCTATGATACAAAATGAAAATTATATTAAAAATAGTTGTCATTCTTTCCACCATGAGATCAGTCCCAATCCAGGTTCGTTTATTGCGGCCTAAAACAAAACGAAACAAATTCAACAAAAAGTTAATGTCAATAAAGAACTGAATAAATACTTTAATCATATAAGGAGTCTTGCGTTGGTTTTCCTGTAAACTATTTGGATCCCCACTCGCGCCAACATTACTAGTGGTCGGACCAGGAGGTGAAGTGTCCACAAATATTTCTTCCTTCACTTTAAACCTGATCTTTTCTCCGACATCCATAAAAAGTTTATGTGTCTCTTCATCTGATTCGTACTCCCAGTACCATAACTGTTCCTTTTCATCACTTTATTTAAAACAATTAAGTTATAGTTTAAGGGAAAATTTTCATATCATGTCAATTAAGATTACAATCTAGACTTGTCTTGAAGGTAATGCGGAGGAACAAAGATATCATCGAAGAAACCAAGAGATATGCGAACGCCATCACGAGAACATGACCTTATCTTGCCGACTATTACTTCGCCAATAAATGGCCGAAAGACAACAAATCGAAAACTAACTAAAAAATCAATTTAAGACATAACTCTTAAATAAGTCCTAAATTTGATCCAAACCTAAAGTGTGAGTCGCGCCATCGCTTTGAAAAATAAACGATTCATTGATTTTTGTGATATCGAACAGGCAAATACAAAGTCCCACATTTATTATGACCTGTTATTTCATTAACAATTATTAATAATTCAGTTAATTTTTGATTTAATCATCAAATCATTACTCGATTTGCAAGTTTTCGATTGAGTTCATCAGAAATGGCTTCGGTTTGTGGAACATTAAACAAATTCGGAGTAATTCGCACTGAATCTTTCAATTGGACCAAAACATACATTATTTTAGCTTAGTTTTAATTCAATTTATGGGCTATGAAAACATTTAAAATGGTTTATTTTAATCACAAATCAAGTTAAAAGTGTTTTAGAAACTTCAAAATTGTTTCGCAAATTTTTTAATACATAAATGATGTCTTTATCGAAGACCAATTGTTTTCAGATTTAATGAAAAGTTGCAGTTTTACTCAAATTGATACTAATCTTGATAGCTTTAACTTTTTGAATATTTAGCACTTAGTTATTTGAAAAGTTTTTTCCCTTTTTGTTTATGATATTTATGCCACAATGTGTTTATTTTAATCTAAATTCAGGTCAATTGTATTGAGACGTCGTTTATTTGAAAAAATCTGTTTTGGTTTTGAAGCCATGTGTTTTCTTATCATTTGTTTAGATTCAAACAAATAATTAATATTTATATTAAATTCAAATAAATTAAATAAAAATGAATAATTATTGCAAATCGTTATTGTCTTTACCATTAAGTCCAATGAAGACATTCGTTCGTTATTTCGAAAAACGAGAATTTGTTCGTCGATTCGGTTATGTTCAGAGATCTCATAATAAAGGTTTAGATTTATTATAATAACAATGAATTAAATGGTTTCTGTCAAAGAACTGGTTAAGTCAATGCAATTAAAGCCATGACTTATTCCGTTCTTTGCAAAAGTGATTAAAACCGTAAACAATAAATGAATTGATATATTGAAGGACTGTTACCACGAGTTAAGGGCGATGCGGCGCCGTTGAGAACAATTCCTTACGAGAAAATACCGGACAAATGGCGAACAAAGCAAGCTCTGTTTGGTCAAAACGATTACATCGATATCTTAGGCGATGGATCCGTTCACCCATCAAGACTTATGACAGATGTTCCGCAATGGCTCAGAGGCTTCAGAGGCAATGAAATGCAAATGTTGATTAGGAAAAGAATCGCTTATAGGTACTGGAAGTGGTGTCGACCACATAAGTGGAATCAATTGAATAAAAGAATCGATTATTTGTATAAAAAACTTAATTTCAAAACAAAACCACCAAAACCTGAATATCCACCCAATTATTAAAATTTTTCAGTCACTCACCAATTATTGTATGAAATTTATTTAGTAACTTACAACTTAATATCACTTTCTCATTAATAAATAGTTACAAAAGTAGTTAATTGTTTTATTGAATCAATAGGACTTGGCAATAGTTTAAACTAAATATTTCGATTAAATATGATTTAAGTTTTGTGACCAGAAAATCTGCTAAAATCATTTCTTTGTTCGAAATTCAAAATTTGTTAGTCATACATTCTCTCGATATCTGAACAAACTTCTATTAATAGCTTTAAACAATATTTAATTTGTATATACAAAATTCTTTTGAAACCCATAACACGAAACAATGCGTCTTTGTTGCAGTTGTTCACAAGAGATAACTATGAATAATCTTATTGACCTTAATGTCAATTTTTTCACTCCTGTAACTAACGGGAAGAGAGTTTTTACAAAGTTTTCATTAGGCCTGCAAATAGACAGGCCTTGTTTTGACAAATAGATTTTGTTTCTACTGAACTTCAATAGCAAAAATCAGCTTGACTAATGACTAATCAGACCAAATTTAATTAAAATATTGCGGAAAAAAACTAATTGTGATCTAATTCGTGAATTAGCATTTCCTATTTATAGGACTAATGCATTGCGATACACTCACTGTAATACTATCGATCTCGTATATAGAGTAGAAGCGAGGTTTAGCTCACGTAAAGAAAGTGTTAAGCTTTCATTCAGTTTCAAGGCCAGCCAATCTTACGTAATATGATCACAGTTATTAGCGCATGAACCATGATCACGTTCATCGTTTGAAAAAGTGGCGTGACTTCAACTTCAAGCTATCTCTATGCTGGCTAAGCCTTACATGCAGTCGACACCAGTTATCGAAACAAAACACTTTGTGGTTGTTTAGTCTAATTAATTCTAACTACTTCTTGAATAAAAAAATGATAAACATTGTACATGCATTATTTAGCTATTCTTGTGGATATATTTTGGCTAATATTTTCTGAAAACTATAGCGTAATTACAGTTAAGTTGACTTTTAGTTAATAACTGGTTTGAAAATCACTCATTCAGAGAGTGGTCTGACAGTCGTTAAGATTCTGACACACAATCAGTTAACCGCTTATAAATATAAACTTTGAGCATTGTGGAAACTTTTCATTTAATTACCAAGCCGTCATCCAATCGTTACATAATTGAAAGTGTTAATAAACTGTACGTGTCTTTAAAGCTATTGCCAATTGTTACAAAACTTGACTCTAATTCAAAGTTAAGCTAATTTTGGTCAGAGAAAACTTTGTTTTAAGAGTTGTGGCATTTATTTAACTGCCAAATAAGTGAACAGTTTCTCCAACTTTCAAACCAAAGTTTACTTGGATTAAACTTAATCATAATTGAGCTATACTCCAAAAATGGTCATAATTATTAAAGTTATTCAAAAAACTTCTGGATTTGTAATCAGATCCCACTTCTCGACCTCTGCCACGTCTTACCAACAGGTAATTGAAGATAGTTACTAATATTTAGAAATTTTTCCTACATAAAAATCAAGTCTTCAATGTTTTATAAACTTTATAATTGAGATCTTATGATTGACGTTAAAACTAACTAAGTTTTTTATATCAATAATAGGCAGCAATTCGTTCATCAACTCGAATGTTGGCTAGAAGCATATCTTTAAGACATCTTAACCATCAATCAAGTCATATATCGAGTTCGATCGAAACCAAAGAAGGACAAAATTTTGAGACATCAACAGACAGACCTCTTGTAGTACTTCTGACGTGGTTAGCGGCTCAAGATAAACACATCGAAAAGTATTCAAATTTTTATCTCCGAAAGGGTTTCGATGTGTTAACTGTAAAAACAAGTCCTTTCGATCTTTTATTTCCAACTATTGGCGCTCGAAAGATAGCTCAGGATTGCGTGAAAACTTTACAGAAAGAGCTGCCGCAATATCCATCAGTAATTCTACACGCGTTTAGTGTCGGTGCCTATCAGTTCGGAGAGATTCTGCTCGAAATGCAAGAACAACAGAAACAAGCGGCCAACAGTTTAGGTAATGGTCAGGAGAAGAATGAATCTAAGAAAAAATTGGAGGATAGGATCAAAGGAATAGTTTTTGATAGTGTTGTACCGATTGAAGAGTTGTCGAATGGAGTTTCGCGTTCAATAACTGCAAATCAATTTCTGTATAAGTGTATCAAGACTGGGATTAATGGACACTTGAAAGTATTCAATAATATTGCCACTAAGTATTATAAAGCAGCCTCTCATGCCGTTTGGAATAATTATATGAGGGTTCCGGCGCTTATTCTTGTCTCTCAGAATGATAGAATCGGAACTGCTTCTGCCAATCAAAGATTGACTGACGTTTGGAGGGGTTTGGGAATCGATGTCACTTGGAAGTGCTGGGATAAGGTTAGTATCCAATTGTTAGTAATTAACTATTTGAGACTAATTCAAAAATTTGTATGTTTAGAGTGCCCACGTTCAACACCTGCCAAAGCATCCCACAGAATACGAAGAACTTGTTGATCGGTTTCTTAACAAAGTTAAAATCAATACTAATGTTATTGCTTATTAGACTTTTTGGGTGTTTTGTCGATAAAATTTTATATTATAGTTTTTGCTTAACGTTTACTCATTTCTTTAGTTCAACTTAATTTTTATATTAATTTGATATCAAATATTTAGTTTGTGATATTTACCTATAATTTATTGTCTGCATTACGTAAATATTAATAAAATTTTATGGACAGTATTTTGTTCAAACTTTAATATTTTTACGTGGTTTAAGATCTGTAATTCTGACTGAGTTACTGCAATCACATTGCCAGGACTTAAAAGTTGAACAGAAATTTAATTAAATCGATATTTCACAGACTTTAAACAATTTGAGCGACATGTCAATACAAGTACATACTGAAAAGCTAAAATTTAAAACATTCAAGTTTCAAAAATTTAAAGAAAATAAAATTCGAGCCAAAACTTGGCGACTGATGAAAAGCTAAAGCAATTTAATTTCTCATTTATTCTTGTTTCTTCTCTTGGCTGGAGATCTATCGCCTTCACTAGAACTCATAAGCGAAAGACTATCAGTTGAAGCATGACTAAACGAGGAGCTAGAAGAAGACGATTCGGATTCAGTTGAATAGTCGTCATCGTATATATCGCCAGTCATGTGAAGAACAGCGTTCGGTACAATGTCTTCGATGAATGCTTTTCCTAACCTCCAGTCATCGGCCAACAAGTCGTGAGTTTTCTCTTCGATATCCTCAAACTTTTCTGGTATTACTGGTGGATCAAAGAACTCGAAAAATGAGCCAAGAGTTACAACCAAAGGACTATCGCTCAGTTTTTTGGACTTCTTTTCTGCCTTCTTCCTAAGATTTTTGCCTTCTTTCCAATTGATTTGACAGCCCTTACAGTTGACCACAAGATAATCCTTGAGATCCCATGGAAACTTAGGATCAGGGCCGAAACGCAAGTAGTACTCCTTTGTGAGAACACTATTTGTGAAGTAATCATTTGGGTCGAACACGAATTCCAAAACTATTTTAAATGGATTGTTACTCTTAACAACTCTTATATCCATTAAATGCATGAGAACTGGCTCGTCGTGTGGTTCAATCCGTTCACTGATCTCTTCGTCGTTCTTCATGGCTAGGAGCCAGAAACCAGGAATTCCTTTATAGATCTGATCCCCATTTTCATCACTTAAGCTAATCTTCTGTTGGACGTCATTTGAAAGATCGTCTTCATCCAAATTGAAGTCGCATTCATCGTTGTTTGGCTCGTGTTTTCCACTCACGATATCGCGCCTCTTCTCCACAATTTTATCGTATTTTTGCGCATATTTGATCTGAAGATTAAACACTTCCCGATTAAAATCTCCATCAACTTTAAACTTTTCAAACTGTAACTTTTTCAGAGCTCTGACTCGACGCTTGACTATCGATGGATAAGACTCGTAATCGATGAAACCTTCGGCAACTGGTGGAGGATTTGATGACATAGAAATATGATCAGGCATAACTTGTTCTAAACTTAGTTCAATTGACATTTACAATAACTGACTATAATTTGGTTACTATACTGTAAATTACTGTTTGATTTTTGAAATTTTTGTACACTTTTCAAATTACTTGTATTGTTACGACCAATGCTGTACTGAAGGCATCTAACAATGAAAGTATTTCGCGTCTTTAGTACGAAATAAATAGGTTTAACAATAGTTCAAACTTTTATTCAGAATAAGGGCCATAACTAGTGGAAGGGCTAAGGGCTGCAGCCTTATCCAACATTTTCAAATCATTCATTTTATATAAATCTAAGGCAACTTCAAAACACCTTTCTCTCAAATGAAACTCTCAAATGAAAACGCATGAGGTAGTTAAAGTTGACTCAAATTCAGCCAAAAGTTAATATAACTTCAATTGATTTCAAAGTTTAAGCCCCGTTAAAGACTATTAAACCAAACTCAAAACTCTGTTTACGGCGCTGTTGAGAATTAGTTTGGTTGAACTTTAAAACTTGTTTTATTACATTTAGTCACTTCTTGGGTTCAAACTACACAAAAGTTCAAGTTTGAAAATTAACCTAAGTTCACCCTTAATCATTAGTTCTTGGGATTCACTACAATGAATGTAAACAGCTTCTTAAAAGAGTTTTCGATATAGAAGTTTGCGGGCTCCCTATGGGTTCCTGGGATAACTTTGACCCTCAATTTAATTGCATATTTTTAAAGTAGACATTAATCGGGAAAAATTGTCTGCTGGGCTCAACAAAATTCATCGAGTAGCTTTTGCGCTAGAGGCAGTTAAAGTTTGACTTTCACTTACACTACTAACACTACTAACATTGCTATCACTACTAATATTACTAATACTACTAACATTACTAACCTAAACTAATCTAACCTGACATAACTCAACAATAGTACGATTAGGTATACAATTTAAATATCAAATTCTTGTTCATTTGCTATCTCCATAACAACATAATTGTTTAGGGTAAAATTGATCGGAGTTTTTTAGTGATTTTCATAAAGACAATTGAACTGTTTTGAGGAATAGCATCATGATCACTGTCATTATCTTGAAGAGAAAAAACGATTGGTTAGTAAGACTCATACTACTTGTCGTAAAAATTAGTTCTTACTTCATAAAAACTGAAATAGTTGATTATAAATAATTTCCAGCAATAGAAACCAATTTTCTTTCTACCGATTCGCTCAATAATAGTTAGAAGCTATTAGTTTTAAATAAAAAAATCAATTAGGTTAAAATAAAATTTAAGATATCTTCGAATTGATTAGTGGCTTATATGACCTTTATTTTAGTACTAATGCTCAACTGTCTTCTACGGGTTAATAGTGAATAGCTATTCAATAATTTATAAGATTTTTTAACTTCAAAAACGACGGAGGAGGCAGAATTAAAGAAGAATGAGAAGAAAGAGAAGCCCATAGCTGTACAATAAGCCATTGTTATCCTAACAATTAAGTTGATATCAGTGAACAATGTTTGGTAGACTATTGCACTCAAAGAAGTTCCAACTAATAGCCAGTTCCAGAAAAAGCATTTGGACCAAAACTCATTGTATTGATTGATTTGTGAATATACTTCAGACAAACAGTTGATAATGTATTTAGTCTTTCGATTAGTTACTCCAACTCTTACTGCAATTGTAGCTCTGATTTGATTATTAACCTGTTTCAATTTGATTTTCAAGTAATAACAAATCAGATAGAAGTAAATAATTTGCCAAAAGTACACGTTATAACTGTAGTGATAGCTTAAAACAAACATTAAACTCCACGGAATGCCAAACAGAATAAATTGTACAAAAGTACAGTTGAATAAGAAGATAAAGATGCAGAACAAGAACCAACAGAGGGGTATCGTCACGTTCAATACAACATCGAGTATCGAAAATAAGGTTCTCGTTATTTTAAGCATTCTATAGATTTGTTGTTCGTCTGTGAGGCCAATACTTTGCGGCGAAACTAAGCCCGACATCATCTCAAATGGCTTAAGGTATGTTGGCTCTATATTCTTGGAATAGTTCCACAGTTCAAGAAAAATAAGAATGTTAATTAAAAAAATCGATAAGGGGAGTGATATATTTAAGTAAAGTCTGTTTCCAAAAAAATAAGTGAAATCTCCAATATATATGAATAGATCTCTGTTCTGGTCCGGAAGAAGTGGTGAAACGGCGCATCGCAAACATATCAATGAATTAACAGTTAAAATAATGAATGGATTGTAAAATTGATGCCTCGGTTTAGGACCAAATCGATATAGAGATAACCCATTCAGATACAAATGAGTTCCCGCCGAAGGAATGATTACATCGTTAGGTAAAACTTTTGTTGGATCGAATGAAACTTGACCACTTTCCATCACTCAAGTTAAGGATTACACTTTGACAGCGAAAATTCTTATGAAATGACTTCTACTAACTGACTAACTTTTATAAGTATTAAAGCGTCAACAAAATACTACTTTTACTTTGTGTTGCAAGAGCTTTTCAAATGTTTACTATGCAATTTCACAAATTCTTATTGATCAAAGGTTTTACAGTACAATACTTTAAATTTGTCAAAACAAATGTTCTATATATATTAAATATATATGTATATTTGGCAACTTTAACGTCAAGTAAGAGCAATTTGCGTAATCGCAAACATTAAACTTCCTTATAATTCTTAACAACAGCAATATAGCAATAATTCATGACTGGCTAGATTGTTATTCCAGTTATAAAACTGTATTTGATCTAACAATAGCTTTTTATTCTGCCATTAATATTTTTTTGCTTTTGAAAACTTTAGTAAAAGTTTAAGTGAAACATCAAAACTTTTGTTGAGTTATTAAGTGGAGTATTCTGTAAATAACTAGAAATTGAAATCTGTTTAAAAGTTTGACAACTTAAACTACATGTCCCTTGTCTTCTAAACCAATATATTCAGTGCGAGTTTTATTTAATGTATCAAACATCGATCAAACATATGAATAAAGTTTGAAATAAGTCGAACAAAAGATTGTCCCGCAATCACATGTTTTGTTCAAAAACACTTTTAGTATCAAAAATGGTGTTTACAATAAGAGTTAGTCTTTGTTTATAAAACGTATATATTGACTAATTGTTGTTTTGATCGAGTTGGGCAAAAATTTACCGAAAAATTTAATAAGAAATCTTGTTTAGAAAATAATTGACACTTTCAACTTATGTTATAAAGTATTCAATTTCTATTTCTAAACTCTAATTGTATGAGACATTCAATTTGATTATTAAAAGTTTGTTTCAAAGCATCAAATTTTCAATCGATGAGTAATTTATTTGACATTTGATTGAAATATGAAAAATAAAAATTTTAACTGCTTTATCTTGATTTAGAAGGTAAGGGATATACAGTACACAAATACTAATTGTGTTGTACTCCACTCTCTTGTCTTAATTTATAGAAAAAAGAATTGTTGTCTTTGAGTAAGTGGTGAGGTTTACCACTTTCAACAACACAACCATTGGATAAAACTATAATTCTATCACAATTCATAACAGTATCCAATCGATGAGCGATTGTCATAACAGTTGAGTTCGTAAAATGTTTTCTAATTACTGATTGTATATAATTATCAGTTTGATTATCAATACTGGCAGTGGCCTCATCTAAAATCAATATTTTTGTCTTTTTCAGTATAGCTCGAGCTAAACATATGAGTTGTCGTTGACCTGTACTCATGTTATCGCCATTTCCTACGATTTGATGGTTTAGTCCATCAGAGAGTTGCTTAAAAAATGTTGTCAACTGGACTTCACTCAAGGCATCGATGAGTTGTTCATCACTATAATGACCAAATGGGTCTAAATTGAATCTGAGAGAACCAGTGAATAAGGTCGGATCTTGTGGTATAATTGTTAGTTTTGATCTTAATTGACACAAACTTAGAGATGATGTGTCGACTCCATCAATGATTATTCGACCAGAAGTTTGTTTGAAAATACGGAATAATGCGAGTGCTATCGAAGACTTTCCTAAAACGAATAGTAATTCACATTTAGAGTCTAAAAAGTATTTTGATTCCATTCTCATAATGCCTGATCAAACTTCAAGTATGTGATCAGTAATGATGGCTAAATAGTTTTACCATAGCATGTCCTAAAAGTATCTTTATTTTAATTTAAGTTTATTATTATTATACGAAATAATAACACTTCAATTACTGTCTCATTCAATAATGAAATTTTTTTTGGGAAAGTGAGGCACTTCTCGGGCATATTACTCGAGTATGATGTAAAGTGTCTGACAAAATCCCCACAGATAGAATTTAATTTTTAATGTAGTATGTAATATAATAGATGCTCAGATGTATATATGATATTATTAATTTATATTTATAGACAACTATTGACAATGTAATTCATGTACAATTGATTAATACGCGTTTATTTGAATATACAAATCTGACTTCATTGAGTGAATCTTACTCGGGACTGGCATTTGCTGTAAATTTTTTTAAAAACAAAATATGCCTTAAATGATAGGTAATTATTAAATATTTTAAATTTTCGGTGTGATTTGGGCTGAGATGCATTTTTTGAAATTTTATAATTTATTCAAGTTTAGGTTTCCCTCTCAAGTAGAGCAATAAACATTGTAGTATTTGAGTATTCTCATATTTCAGTTAATTCGTTACGATATTTTTGATGAGCAATTTTATAAAATTAATTAATAATATTAATTGGGTTTAGCATTTTATAATAAATTATTCTAAAAAATGGTTTATAACCATTTGAACATTAATAGATTTTGAAAGATTTTGATCAATACGTAAAAACTTTTATGAATCGAACCGAGTTCTAATTATAGCAAACTCACAACTTGAGAGGCAAATCAGAGGCAAACTTAAACTTGAATAAATTGTAAAATTTCAAAAAATGCATTTAAGCCCAAATCACACCGAAAACTTAAAATATTTAATAATTACCTATCATCTAAGGCATATTTTGTTTAAAAAAAATTTACAGCAAATACCATTCCTAGTTAGTGTTCCCCGCTCGTAGTGTTCCTAATGACCTATGCTAACAAGTCATATTTCATTGGAAGATCTCATCAAGCTGAGTTCAATGACGTCACACATGGTGATTTATGACCTCGGGTTTATCGATAGGTGACCTTTGACTTTTGACCTCTGATCATAACCATTGACCCCTACACCTTGTATTAAGTCAGCTGAAAAGTAATTGGACATTCATACCTTATCAATGAATAAAGTTATATGTTTACTACGAATTGATGGCAAAGATTATATAACTGTCTCATCTTAATTGCGTTTGGACCGGCTATGTTAGTTAGTATTTTGGCAGTTTCAGGGACAAAACGAGCTAGCAATACATGGCACTTAAAAAAGTTCTCTGTTCTTAATTGGTAATATTGGCCCAAAGAGGGTCAATAGTTGGGGCTATTATTATATCACTAATAAGCAGTAAAATTAAAGTGGCCAGTATCATGAGGTAGCAAATTAATAAGAAAGTAAAAACTTGTAATAAACATTACTTTATTCATTGATACGGTATACAATTGCTTTTTAGCCGACCTAATCCAAGGTGTAGGGGTTAAAATGTAGTCAGAGATCAGAGATCAATGGTCCTCCAACGGTAAATCCGAGGTCATAGGTCATCATGTATGGTATCATTGAACTCGGCTTGATGAGGCCTTTCCAATGATATATGACTCGTTAGCATAGGTCATTAAGAAGACTACGAGCAGAGAATATTAAAATTCACCGGACCGTCGTTAATACATATATAGATTTTTGATTGAGACCAACTCAACAATCAAAAATCATTTTAACTTATAGACTGCTCGGGTTCACTGTCGAACTATCTCTCCATTGTTATAAATGATGTCACACTTAAAGTTATGTAATAATAAATTGAAGAATTATTAAAGTGAGTTAATCGCAAAAATACAGGAAAGACAAATAATAACATACCTGCACCAGTTCTGCCAACAATTCCTAACTTCTCTCCTCCACCAACAACTAATTCAATATTCTTTAGAGCAGGACTCAAACCATTCCTGTACGAGGCACTATAATCACAGAATTCAATTGATCCATTATTAGGCCAATCATTGTTATCAGCCATAGAATTTGTTTTCAAATCATTTTCCAACTCGGAGTCCAGTTCAATGTATTGTTTAACTTTTTTAATAGAAACAAAGTTTGTCGCAATTCTCTCAAAAGAACTTATAGTGAATGTAAGACTAAAAACAATACTCATACAAGTATTGAGAATAAAACCAGCCATTCCTACACTTATTTTGTCGCTATTCATCATTATAATGATGGATGCAGACAGTACTATAATTGCATTGAGAAATGAAGTACATATTTGAAGCCACCGACTTGAAGCCGTCATGTGATGACTAATGTTATTACTGATGTCTATTCTCTTGCAATATTCGTCGATAAAAGGATTTTGTGAACCATAGGCCCGAATCGATGTGATTCCAGTCACCGTTTCGCTGATATGATTATGAATTTGTGGATAACTGTGTAGACTAAGTACATCTAATTGTCGAGAAGTCTTTGAATAAAATTTCTGCACAAAGAGATTTTCAAAAATTATTTTTTCAGAAAGCATCACAAAATTGAACGAAAAATCTTTAAACGTTAGTTTAAAGATAATTGTTTATAAGTGAATATCAAGCAAAAATAATTACATGCAATTTAGCAGTACACAATAAGACGAATATCAACAATATCGGTAAGTATGATAGTAGTGGTATCATAATCAAGAAGGTAGACAATAATCTAATTGTATTTTCCATGAAAAATATTATATTAAAAGGAAGCGATTGATCCATAACTCCTAAATCGTGATTAAATCTGGTTATTATTCTGCCGATTGGAGTCACATCAAAAAATTGTAGGTTTAGATGCATTGTATTAGTCAATAACTCTCGAAAGTTCTTGTATGAAATCTTATTTGTTAAGTAAAATGTAATAACATTTGAGGCTATTATGAAACAGCCTTCGAAGAAAACTAAACTTAGATATACAGTTAACCCATAGAGTGGTGAATATGTATTATCGCTATCTGTCCATTTCGTGAACCAAAGTTTTGATAAAATTTCAGTAAAACTCGATAAAAAATGAATCATTATCAATAAAGTTAATATTCTTAATCCAATTCTCTCAAGAAAATACATAACATCATCGTATTTGATCTCATTTTCTGTCTCTTCTTCTTGAATGAGAGCACCACAAGTTTTGTCAGTTTTCTGATCAATCGAATGATTTGTAGTTGAGCGCACACTCTTATTTGTCGATTCGTTCACTTCACAATCAATTCTATCCTTAAGTTCATTAAAAGTGCCAAAACTATGAATTTTTCCATTTTTCAATAAAATGATTGAATCGCAATCACTCAAAAACGAATAATCATTAGTGACCCAAACCCTAGTCTTATCAGAGAGTAATCCTTTTGGACCAATTAATTCATGGAATATATGTCTGGCTGTGTGTGAGTCGACTGAACTCAACGGGTCGTCAAGAAGATAAATATCGGAATTATGATAAACAGCACGGGACAAACAGATTCTCTGTTTTTGTCCACCACTCAAATTGATTCCATTCTCACCGATCTCTGTCTCATCTGCTGCAGGAAGATCTCGAAAATCCGAATCAAGAGCACATGAATGAATTACTTTTTGATACCATTCCTCATCATAATTGGAATTGAATAGAATATTATTCTTGATACTAGCATTTTGTATCCATGCTGATTGTGGCACATATCCAACAGATCCGTTAACTTGTATATCACCTTCAAGTTTGAATAACTCTCCGATGATTGCATGAAGTAATGAAGACTTACCACTCCCAACGTCACCTATGATTGCGACTAAACTTTTTGCTTGAATTTCAGCGTAAAGTTGTTTAAGTACTGGTTTCGAGTTCTTGTCCCATGAATAGGATGTGTTATCGAATAAAATACTAGTTTTTGAGTTCTGGCTCGTATCCTCTTTATTGATATGTGAGTTATCTATTTCTTCACTATTCAAGAACTTTATTATTCTTTGAAATGAAATTCTAGCTTTCGCGACACTAATAATCAGATTCGGAAGACCAGTCAGCGCATATCTTATAGTTTCAATTAATGACATGGCCACATAAACTATTTTTGGATCTAATTTTTCGGAGCCATCAATGAAAATATAAATTGCTAGACATGAAGCTGTCGACATCACTGAAGACATCGTCCAAAGCAGTTCGAGTTCTTTGAAAGAGTAAATAGAACTTTTAAAAAGTAGAACTTTCAATAATAATTAATTGAGGAATTATTGTAAAATACAACTTCTAAAATTGCTGAAAATATTAGTATTTGAATATGGATCTACTCGAATTAAAAACTGTTCTTTAAACTTTATCGAAATATTATTAATTTTGATAAATCAATAGTCAAATACAAATATTTTTGACAATTTTCGAAGTTGTATCTTATATTTTCTAGCATTAATGATAACTTTTACCTGAATTCCAGTAGATAAGAACTTTCGACTCTTCAAGTTCTTTAGATTTAATTTCATTAATCTTATTGATAAACGAGTTTTCCCATGCAAACAGTTTTATAACTTTAATATTAGCAAATACTTCACTAATCATTTTGATTTTTTGTTCACTTAATTTCCAAATATTTTCATAAATTTTCTCAATTTTCTTACTCAAAAAATTTGTTAATAATCCGAAAATTATTGAAACAAATACAGTGGTTATGGAAACAATGCCAATATATTGCCACAAAATATAAATACCACTTATTATTTTGATTGGATACATGAACAAACTTATAAATCGCATCGATAAATAAGACAATTCCATTGAATCTTGACCGAGTAAGTTGCTTAACTTCCCTAAATTGTATTCTCTTCTTGATTCTGAACTTAATTTCAATAACTTCTTGTAAATGATTTGCTCTAAAACTGTTTTGGTTTTTATGCGTGAAATATCGCAAAAATAATAGCTGTTTTGATTAACAATCTTTTCAAAAGTTATCGTTAGACAATAAATTAGGGAAAGAGCAAGTCCACGAAAAAAGAGTTGATCTTTTTTCTCTATTGATAAATAATCTAAAATTTTTCCGAGAATATAAGAAGATGAAAGTTCGGCGATAACTGAAGTTAGTTCCAATATTGTTGCAATAATTATGGGGATCCATATTAATTTTGATAATGAATAAATAATATCTGAAGTCTTATAGCTCTTTGGATTGAATTCTTGTCCAATATTTTCACTTTTAATATAAGGATCGATATCATTGAAATCACTTAATTTCAGTTTAGTTTTCGCTCCTTTTTTAAATAGTTTTATTATCCAGAAAAAGGTTATTCGAGATAATAAAGAATCACTTTTATTGGCCATTTGATTTTCAGGCTTCTCGCACTTTTCGAATGTCATTTTCGTGTAAATTAATTCACCAAAAAAACTGAAGAATTAGATCAAACACAACTATGAAATAAATTTGAAACGAATGTTGATCGTTGACGAGTTTGAAGTTATTCAAATGTGATTGCAATATCTTAAAAATACACAAGAGATAAAGTTACTTGCGGCAGATGAAAGTTTAATAGATATGTCACCGAGAACTAAACAAAATAGATTAGAACGTAATTTATTTAACTGAACAAAATTAAAAATTTTCACTCGTTCAAAGGATTTGAATTCAAGTCTGATTCGCTTTTCCTTGAAACTAAGCTTAAAGTTTATTTTATTATATTAAACTATATCGTGTTTCGCATTTTTTCAACTTGACAAAAATATAGATATCTTTTAATCATAAATATTAACATAAGTTTATATTCATTCGCTAAGCATGAAGTAAAGTTTTGTTTTACTGTTTCAGTAAATAAAACTGGTTTTTATTTCAATGCTGATCAGCAACAACCAGAACAGTGTCTGAAACAAGGGTTTAACGAATTTTGTTTAAATTGGATTAATAATTGATTCTTATGCTCAAACATTAGCTTGATTTTAGTAAGATAATCAAGATTAACTATTTTAAAAATGAATTGCAGTAAATTTTCAAATATAACATATGAAGAGTTCTCCAAAAAACTATTTTTAGGGGGTTATAAGGTCCTTCAGATTATTGTTTCGAAAAGTAGTTTCAACCTTATATGATAATCTGCCAAAGTTTCACCATATGGTCCAATGGCAAAAATAAAAGTTAATTAACTTTTAATCGAGTGGTTCTGACAGTAACCAATGTATTGGACTCGATGTTTTGTGCGCAAGTATCACAAAACTATATCAGCTGCCAATACTTAGCATTAAGCTTATGAGGATAGGTTTGGGTTTACGCACATTTGATATATTTTAAAAATGAAATAAAATGTAATAAAATGTTAATAAGTCACATTTTTAGAATTTCTTAAACTTTTCTAATTAATAATTTCAATGGTAATAACTATACACCGGATAAGCATATAAAAGAATATCGGGCATATCACTCAAAATCGTATAAATTAACTCAAATATCGATAATATAAAGTTAATTAATTAAAGTTTACGAATTTATAAAAGCATATTTGAACTTTTCAAACATATTTTCAATTTCAGGCATATTCTCAAATTTTTCTTAGTATTAAATGATATTTTAACAGAAACATGTGGGAAATTCAGATTTTAAAGCACAGATTATTTTAATCCTTTTATCAAAACTGGTAACAAAGCCTGACTTTTCTGCATTTAAAAACATTTTCTTGAATAGTGTTTCGAAATTAAGAATTTCATATAAATATACTTTTAATTGTGAACAATAAGGGAGTTTTAATTAATGTTAATAAGAGATTTTTAAACAAGTATGGGAAGAAATAAAGTACCACTAAAAAATTTACTAGAATCTTATGTTAAAATGTTTGGAAGTGATGTGTTTATCAATCAAAATACACATTTATACTGTTTAATATGTGAAGTCAAAGTTAATGCAACTAAGCATTCACAAGTTGCTCAATACATTAAAACTGAAAAACATAGATCTAAAATTAATGAACCGCCTAAAAAGAAACAAAAGTTTATCGAAGATTCAATGAATGAATTAAACAAAAATGCAAATTTCAACAAAGATTTATGTGAAGCTTTGATTTCAGAGAATATTCCTTATAAAGCCTTATCTGATAAAAAATTTAGAACATTTTTATCAAATTGTCAAAAAAGTTCTACAAATTTTTCAATTCCAGATGAAAGTACGATAAGAAAAATCTATTTGCCTAAATGTTACAGTGATGATATAGATAAAATTAGGGCCGCATTAAAATATAAATATATTTGGATCTCCATCGATGGAACTAAAGATATTAAAGGCAGAAATATTGGATCTGTAATTGTAGGAGCATTAAGTGATACACCTTCAAAGTCATTTGTATTAAATGTACAAGAATTGGAAAAAACAAATTATATACTATATCTGTATTATTTGACGATTCATTAAAATTACTTTATGGAGAAACGAAATAATGTATTATTGTTGGTTACCGATGCAGCACCTTATATGAAAAAAGCTGGAGAACATCTGAAATGTTTTTACCCTAAAATGATTCACGTGACTTGTATTGTACATGGGTTACATCGTATAGCTGAAACAATTAGAGATAATAACAAATTGGTTGATACATTAATCTCTAATGTTAAAAAAATATTCACTAAAGCTCCTACAAGAATCGATACTTTTAAAGAAATACTACCTGATTTAAATTTACCTCCTGAACCATGTCTTATTCGTTGGGGCACATGGCTTAATGCAGCATTTTATTATGCTGAAAATTATAATGATATCAAAATGATAACTGAAAAATTTGATTCAAGTCAAGCTCAATCAATTAAAAAATCACAAGAAGTTTTTAAACAAAATAAACTTAAATTCAATCTGACATATTTACTTAATTTTAAGTGTTTGACTACTACAATTAAAGATTTAGAAAAGCAAAATTTAAGATTAGTTGATGCTGTTAAAATGGTAGAAAAAGTTAAACAACAGTTGCTTCAATTGGATGGAAAATATTCTGAAATAATTAAGATAAAAGCTAATGAAGTTTTTGGTAAAAATGATGGATTCAAACTAATTTCTACTATTGCTAATGTCTTGAATGGTGAAGAAGCCGATGATGAAACGTTAAGATCTTATACACCCGAAGAGTTATCTGCTTTCACTTACGCCCCAATCATATCTTGTGATGTTGAACGAAGTTTGTCTCGTTTTAAGCATGTATTAAATGATAAAAGGCTTTGTTTTACTATTGAAAATTTGGGTTAAGAGGTACTAAACGGTCGGAACGACTTTAAAAATCGGGGGAGGAGTCAAGTCGATAGTACTCGACGAGACAAATCGA
Organism: Archegozetes longisetosus; assembly: GCA_018873245.2. NCBI lineage: Eukaryota > Metazoa > Arthropoda > Arachnida > Sarcoptiformes > Trhypochthoniidae > Archegozetes > Archegozetes longisetosus. The sequence goes on from JAEMBT020000006.1 coordinate 1,827,559, forward strand.
TCTGTGTAACAATCATCAAGCCACGCCTACCGGTTCAAAAGATACGCCCCTTTTTGTATTGAAACTTATTAATTCATTTACAAGTGAGCGGGCTTTTTAAAAATCAAATGAGGAGTCAAATCGATAGTACTCGATGAGACAAATCGATTGATGCAAGAATCCTTAAAAAATTACGATTAAGTTAGAAGATTCCCTTTTTCGGTTTTTCATTAATAGTTTAGAAAAGTTTTCGTAATCACAGCCAGCTTTGATAAATTTTAGATTTTAAAACTATGATGAACTCAATAAACTATTCTAAATCCGAGTCACTCAGAATCTTCCAAATTCATCACAAAATCGTCAAATCCCTCTTCAGAATCTGTAAGTTCGAGGGGTTCCGAGAATGACTCTTCATCGTGAGAAGCTTGTGAGGGGCCATTCATAAAAGAAGTAGCGTCCTCAAGAATCTCCTTGAAAGCCAAACCTTTATGTTTGTTTTTCAAGAAAATTCTGTTATAAATGGCCCAGTCTACTTGTTCAAATAAGAAATTGGGAGATTGTGGCGACCGTATAAAGGATTTAATGTGTCGCAGCAATCTTTCAATTGTGTTCGTTTGAACTTTGTAGACGCGGCCATTATAGAGGACTTGCCTCACAAATTTCTCACGGTGATTGACCGTGAGATGTATCCAATTCATCCCTGTGCTCGTGATACCTTCATAGACTGCAGCAGAGTCAGTGTATACGATCGACTCCGCTGCAATCCGTGAAGCCATGATGTGTCTTTTTTTCTCTCTCTCTTTCTTTTTTTTTGATATTTCATCATACAATACATCCTGGATCCCCGATTGTCCAAGTTGTACTCTTGAGGTGGTGACTAGAAATATAACGGACCAGCCGAATAATCTTCCGTGCGGTTTTCGGGTGAGACTCAGTTTGTTCCGAGGTGAGTCCAACCCCAAGACCGCACAAATAACTGTAGCATATCTTAAGCGACCGAAGAAGAGGGTTTTTCGGTCGTTCGTAGACCTGAGAACCAGGTATTTTTTGCTGGATTAAAGGTACCACCACAAAGTTTATCTTTGCAGAAGTATCGATAACCCATTACACGATCCTGTTGCTCAGCTCTATGTAAGATATTGCCACAAATTGGACAATTGTAAAGCTCAGGGTCATCAGGAGGAACTAACAGACTCATGAATCTGAGCTTTGCAATGACCATAGTGTCGGTCCAGCCGAACACTCTATCAAAATTAAATAAAGTTAATTTACTAAAATCTATGAATAAACTTTCATCAGTTAATAAATTATTATTATTAGGTAAACTCTGAGTTAAACTAGTATTTATATTATTGAGCTCAGGAATACTATTTACAATTCTTAAATTAATTTGACTAGAATTATGACTAGATTCTCGATGAGGGTGAGTGCGCTCTGAAAAGAGCATTTGATTTCTCTGCCCAACACCGAGACGACGGAGCTCTATAGGTATTAAAGACTCTGAAGAATAGCAACCTCGCTTTTGAGGTCGACAGCGCTTCTTCTCGCCTTCCATATCAATAGAAAAATGAATTTTCCCTTATTTGCATGCCTTTATATAACCTCGGTTTAAATAAGTGAGCTAATAGTAGAGTTTGGGAGATTCCACTTTTAAGACAGGGATGTCAAAAAACCAGAATTTGCTCCAAAGCGAGATTTTGAGAATTAAAAAATAATTATAACTTTTGAACAAGTAAGTTAGATTAATGACTCTTGAATCAATCAATTTGTCTCTTTGAGTACTGTAAATTTTACTTCTTTCCCGAAATTTATAAAGTCCTGCCTATCTGGTAACGAAATTATAAATTCCAATATAAAAAGGGCGTATCTTTTGAATCAGTGGACGTAAAATAATGATTCTTGCATCAATCGGTTTTTCTCATCGAGTACTATCGATTAGACTCCTAATTTGATTTTTACAAAGCCCAGTCCACATGTAAATGAATTAATAAGTTTCAATACAAAAAGGGGCGTATCTTTTGAACCGGTAGGCGTGGCTTGATGATTGTTACACAGATCGATTTGTCTCGTCGAGTATTATCGATTTGACTCCTCCCCCGATTTTTAAAGACGTTCCGACCGTTTAGTACCTCTTAACCAAAATTTGAGATATACCTTTGTAGTACATTGTTTTAAATAAATATGAGTTAAATTAGTAAAGTTTTTGAGAATATTTATGAGAATATTTTATTAATTTTTTGGGTATATTTATGTGCATATTTTGAAAGTTATTTAAACATAAATCCGCTCTATAGTAATAACTTAAAATAAGGAAAATTTTAATTCGTGTTAAGTTATATTTTAAGAGTGTTTTATTCAAATTAATGCTTTGGTTGATGCGCTACTCGAAATTTTTTGTAGGCGGAGCTTAGACCTGGTTGGAAGTGGGTGTGGCTTGAGACTATTTTTTTGTCAAGTGATACTGATGGTAAATATATAGGTATGTAATGGTTTTGCCAGCTTCTCGGGAAAGTAAAAGCCAATCCTTTAGTTCAAATAAGGTTTGACTTGGGTTACAACTTGGTAAAGCCAGGTTCATCCATTTTCGAGGTGGTTAGGTCTGGGTGGCCAAGAGTAGTCACACTTGTGTTGGAAGTGGTCAAGTGTGTTATCAAAATGTTCAGCTCGACTAACTGAATCCGATGTTGTATCACACTTGGAGGCGAGGGTTTAAAAAAATTTTGTTAAAAATTTATTTTTGGAACGTAATGTTTGGATAGAATATGGGCATGTTATAATCATGTTATCATTCGACTCCTCACATCGAGTACTATTAGTATCAATAATCAAAAGTATGTGTCCCCAAAAGGCACCTTCTACTACTAACGGTGAATCATAGTCGCCATTACGTCGATCCTGACACTTGGGCAATAGCCCAGAAATTTGAGTCCTCCAGGTGTGCGATGAAGAAACGGATATGTATGGGTGGCATACCTAAAGATCGGTTGTGTGAGAATCTTTCCGAATATCTTTGGCGTTGCGTTGTTAAGTATTGCTGTTCTGATCTATTTACAGAGATAAAACTACCCAAAATTTATCGCACACTCAATTAATGCATAGGCCCCAGGTAGGTGAGACCACCCGGTTATCAAAACTGGTCAAGGCTGATTAAATTCAACTCCACCTCCACATGTTATCAACTGGATTCAAAGTAACTAATGGGGAAGTGGTAACTTCTGTGTACTTTATAAAAATTCAAAACTTTAAAACTATAAATTTTCGACACTCGGGACCCTCAAATTGGAACTTCTCGCGCCTTGAAATCACTGGAAACTAATTTTTTTTATAAAATTCCATGAGGTAGAGACTTCTATAGTACACCAAATTTTTCTCTTATTAGTTGAGCTAATAAAATGTAGATTCTATCACACTTTCAGATCTAATATCAATCTCGACTTAGTCTCATATACTTCACACCGTTTAATCAGACTTTTGGTTGAATTTCGAGAGATAATTAAATAATTTTCGAATATTAGAAATTAATTGAAAAATTAAAGAATTTTCATTCTACACACAATTTTTAATCAATTGAAGCAAAACTCAATTTATTGATAGATTTTCAGCATTACTTGTGTGCAACGATTGTCATTCAGACTGGTAAGTTAATACTAGTCTGATTGCAACTTTTTGAAGATATTTCACAATTTCTTTCAATTATCAGCATTATATTCTTTCGGTTTAGGTCCATGTGAATTATGTTTGAAGTTTATTTGTAGAGGATAAATCAATTTATTCAATATTTCAATAAACAATTTGTTTATTATATAACAATTAACTGGCTTTAAACGTTGAATTAATTTTTGCGTCGACTAAATATGCAGTTCTAGAAGTTATCAATGTTGGAGCTCTTCGGTTCGCTTTTAGTTTCCCGAAAAGCTGAGAAAGTCATAAAATGCCTATTTGTTCGACACCAGTATGATCTGAAAACAAAAAATTTTCAAGACACCCCTACCCACAATAAATATTTCAATCCATCATGTCTTTTAAGTTCAGTGGATTTCTAAATAAATTTGTTGAGATATGACAGATACGAAAATTTAAAACTATTGACATATAGAAACTTACTCTTAAATATGATACTTCAGATTATCTTTTTTGTTCAAAATTTGAAATTTTTCCTTATTAACAATATTATTGCCATCCATTCAGTAATTTGACAGTTAAAGTACATTTTGATAGGCAAAATACATAGGAATCGATAGTAATAAGCCATAGGAAATCATTCTTTGAGTGGTCATAACTTGTGAGTGCCTAGCGGTCAGCCTTTTTTATGTGCCTTTTTAAACATCATATGACATGTTATTTATGCCATAAAAATATTTTTGAAATCGGTTATTACATAGTTCCGAACTTCCCTCGTAAGATAACTCCAGCAGTTATTAGGGATTTTGATTTCAATCTCCTTCTCGGAAACGACTTTAACAAGTCAGCTAATATCTTGATTGACTGTAAAAATAAGTCAGTTGTTTGGGAACCAGCGGTAGATAGTAAACAAAGTCTACTATCCACCCCTAAAGATACAGACTCAAGAGACAGAATACACTTACTATACGACACTATTGTGGAGGCTAACCAAGCGTTTACGGCAAAGGTAAGCCCAAGTTGTAAAAAAACTAAAGGGGATTTCTCCTGCGTTGTTAAAACTAACTCTAACCTCTTCAAAAAGAATAAACTATATGTAAAAGAATCAAAAGTTACTTTTAAAAACGGTAAAGCACACATCCCAATGGTTAACTGCAACTCGGAAAGAATAACTTTAGGCTGTGGAACAATTGTTGGTAATTACGATGTCAGACCCTCTGAGTCAAAAAATGACCTTATGAAGGCCATGGAGAGCTCTGACAGTGACATTCATAGTCATGAAGACTCCGAACTTGAAGAACCAGACTTCGTTGGGCCAGCCGAATATGTTGATGAAGGCCAATCAATGTTTTTCCGTAGAAAGGATTATCTCGAACGTTCTTACCCTGATCTATTGCGTTGCGACTGGTTTGAAGACTTATGCCACTATTGCAATGACTCTGGACACAATCCTGAAGATTGTAAATACCGCATTAGATGGTATACTTCTGAAGCTTATCGTTGGAGAAAAGATAGAGAAATTGAAGGATTTGACCTTTTCCGACAAGAATATTTAAAAGAAATCGCTAAGCAGAACCATGTCCCTGTTAATTTTGCTAGAATAGATCCCACTAGTAAGCAAACAAAGACGGTAATTAATGGAACACAAGCCGATGAAACCGACATAGGCAGAATAAAAATCAAGGATAGTTTTGTTAACATCAATCCTAAACTCTCGGTAGAAGAAAGGACTAAACTGGAGAAATTAATATTATAGTTTGAAAAGATTTCCGCTGATAAAGGGAGTTTAGGCAAATTTATTATAGATGAGCATAAAATCGAGCTCATTGAACCAAACTAAAAACCTATCAAATGCCTTCCTTACAAGTATGGACCAGCTTTGAGGGAAGAAATGAATAAACAGGTAAAAGAATGACTTGACTTGGACATAATAGAGGAATGTAACAGCGCGTGGGCTTTCCCTGTAGTTCTGGTGGACAAAAAAACACTGGATAAGAATGGCAAACCGGAACGAAGAATGTGTATTGATTTAAGAAACTTAAACAAGATTATAAAAGATGATGCTTTCCCCATCCCAGATGTTCAGGCCAGTATTGAAGCTATAGGTGATGCAAAAGTAACATCATTGTTAGATTATAAATATGGGTTCCTTCAGAAACTTATAACTGTTCCCTTTAGGGATATAGTTTCTTTTGTTACACAAGACGGGCAATATCGTCTGAAAAGAATGTGTTTTGGTATGAAAACCGCCCAAGCTCGCTCATGAGAACACAATATAAAATATTTGAAGGCCTAATAAATAAAATGATTGTTCTCTATTTCGACGATGACTTAATCTTTAGTAAGAGCCACGATGACCATTTTGAGCATCTGTGTGTAGTATTCGAAAGAATACTTAAGTTCGGAATCACCTTAAAACCTGAGAAATGCTTTTTCTTTCAAGATGAAGTAAATTTCTTAGGCTTCAAAATACCTGAAAAAGGAGTCGAACCTGATCCTGAAAAGGTAAGCGCCATAATGAGATTCCCGAAACCTGAAAATCTACGCTATGTGAGATCTTCTGTTGGTTTAGCAGGGTTTTATAGAAGGCATGTCAAAAATTTCGCAAAAATTGCTGAACCGCTTACCCGTCTCACGAAAAAGGAACACAACCCATACGCGAACAATATTCATAAGAATAACTCTAAACAGAATAGAAAACAATCTCTTTCAGAGAAAACCAGACCTATTGTATGGGGACCCGATCAACAAAAGGCTTTCGATGACCTTAAGAAAGCCATATGTACGGCTCCCGTATTAGTACACTTTAACAATAAGTTACCTATAACAGATGGGTACACACAGATGGGTCTTTGACTGGAGTCGGTGGGGTCCTGTATCACAAAATTAACGGCAAATTGCACCCATTTTGCTTTCATAGTTGGCTTTTCATAATTCTGAAAAGAATGATTCAATATCAGAAATTGAATGCCTTGCCATTGTAAAGGTTACGGTGAAATGTCAACAATACCTTCTGGGAACTAAATTTGTTATTGTTACTGACCATATGGCATTGCAGTGGATGTCGGAAAAGAAGTCAATGAATAATAGACTTACCAGATGGTCATTACACCTACAGGGCTTCGACTATGAAATCCGACATAGAAGCGTCAAATTGAATGTTGACGCTGACGCATTGAGTAGATATCTTGTCCATGATCCTGAATTATTAGACGATAATATCAAGAGACATTGTCTTGCCGCTGTCAGCATAACTAGTAGTAACCAGCAATCATTGAATCAGGATTTGCCTGAATTACAGTCTAACGACTACCATTTCAGCAAGATTTACAAAATGATTAAAAACCCAACGGGACGCATCGATACATATATTTTTAACAACTATGTCATTTATGACGAAATCCTATACAAAAAGGTTAAGATTGGAAAGGAAAACAAACTCGCCCTTTGTTTACCACTAGTACTAAGATTAGAAACACTATGTTCGTATCACGATGACCCTATAAGTGGATCACATCTTGGGATAAATAAGACTACTGATAAAATCATGAGCTGGTTCTATTGGCCTGGAATGAGAAAAGATATAGAAGAGTATGTTAAGAGCTGTAACGCATGCCAGGCAAAAAAGAAACCTCTTCTACCACCTGCTGGGTCTATGATCCCTATTACCAAAGAACAGCCGTTTGATATAGTTGGCTGTGACTTTTTAGGCAGGTTCAGACTGCCAAGCGCTGGAAATACGTATATTATAGTACCTACTGACTATTTCACTAAGTGGGCTGTCTGCAAAGCTATCAAGGCAGCTACAAAGGAAATAGCAGCCGATTTTACAATCGAGGAGATAATCTGCAAATATGGTGCTCCAAAAACGCTTTTAACAGACAGAGGCGTGCAATTTCGTGCACGTTTCAGCCAAGCGATTTATGAAAGACTAGCTGTTAAACATGTAACTACTACTAGCTATCACGCACAATGTAACGGTCTAGCCGAAAAATATAACCAAACTCTAATCAATATGCTGGCAGCATATTGTGACAAGAAACAAGAGTTGTGGGACGAAGGCTTACAATGGGTTACTTTTGGATATAACACTAGTATTAACCCTAGTACCGGTTTCTCACCTTTTCGCTTACATTATGGAAGGGAGCCTATTTTACCTCCCGACCGAGTTCTGCCTGTTATGCAAACTGGAATTCCAACTGAAGACAATTATATGACTAGTCTAGAAAAAGGCTTAGAGGTTATGCATAGCATAGTCAGAAAAAACCTTGAAAAAGCAGCGAACCGAAATAAAAGGTTCTACGACAAAAGACAGAAATGTCTCCTACAAAGAAGGAGATAAGGTATTAGTGTATTACCCCACTAGAATAGTAGATAAATCAGAAAAGCTTTTAAATCCATACCACGGAGTCTTTACCATAACAAAGGTCTATCCAAATGAGGTCAACTACGAAATAGAAGGTATTGTAAACGGAAAAAGATCTTAATCGATTGTGTACACATCAGTAGACTCAAACCATACTTCGACCGAGACAAGCTTATCTCTCGTTTTGAAGACATTGAAAATAACGGAGATAACTCTGAAAGTTCTCCCACAGAAAGTCCTGTAACTATGCCCTCAGGCGATGAAGATACGAATAATAGAACACAAGAATCTTCAACCGAATTATATGATTGAGATAGAGGATCCCAAGCGCAGTCCTATTGTTGAGGAAACTAACCACCCCTCAAGTTATGAACCCGGTCCGTGCGAAACATTAAGACGTTCCCAACGAGCAAGAAAGCCAAAAGCTATATTCGACTTAATTACAATGTCTTTATTAACCTGTCCATGCTCAATTAGTATTGACTCAGCGGCCTTACAACGGCGCAACTCTATAATCTGGCGTGAATCGGATAAACCTGTAATAGCAGGTATAAACCGCATCATGATCAATACCCGATATGAAAGCCCTTGCCTTATATTCCTTGAACCTACATTTATCCCATATAAAAACCAAGAACTAAAAGAATGGTGTGATCACCAATTTAGAATAAGCTTCGTAGATCCTTCACGAAGGTTCTGTAAAAATCCATATCACATGACCATATCGGAAGTATCATTGAAGAGACAAAAAAGGCTCGCGTTATTAGCTTTAGGGATAATAGCAGTGTTCGCAATCGCTGTTACTACAACAGTAGGGTTGATAACGCATGCTATATCGCAAAATAAGGTTAATAAGGAAAATATAGACATTCTTAAAAACAAACAACAGGAGATGCTCCAAAAACTAGCGCAATTAGAAGGTAACGAAATGAGAATGAAAAAATCACATCCATGTTACAAGATCAGATTGATGGCATTGGTGAGCAAGTAAGGGGTATTTCAAATTCACTTAGAATACTCCAATAATCCCTTCCTTCGTTCATGATACACGTTTCTAATCTCTCAGCCCGCCTGTCTCTAGTGCACGAAAAACTAAATGACATCTCGCACAGATGGAAGTTGAATATGATTGACGAAAAACTGCTGGATGTCATGAATTTTTCCTTGCCCTGCGCTCCAGAATGTGATCTCAAATATACCGAACCCAGAGACTGCTCGCTTAATGAAGAAAAGCAAATGCTGACAATGGTATTCGATGTCAAATGTACCCGAAAGAATGCTGCTCTAATGAAAGCAGACCCTTTCATTATCTATTCTAAAAAGGATAACAGTTCCACTCTATGCCCCATACACTACTCCGGTGCTAAGAGCATCATATATGACAAAGACTCTGACTGTGTCATAGCTAGGGCCAACAAGAGGAGGTAATAACCTACTTTTGATTTGCTTTCCCACTTTGGCGGATTGATTGATTTCTTCATTGATCATGAGCTAAGGATCATTTTAAAGCATATTTAATTTTCCCACTTTCCCCCTTTCATCGTAATTCCTACTTTCCTCTTTTCCCTTTTTCCCCACTTTCGCTTAAAAACATCATAGTGCATTCCCTATAAAAGCGAATAAAGTTCAAAACGTGGCAACATAATGCATGTTTTTTTTGTTAAGAATGACTTTTTATTGATAAATTGATATTGATTTGTAATGCCACCAATCAAGAACACTTTAAATTTTAAAATAAATGTCGCAATTAGTAAGTTTCCTAAAGAGTTAGAGGTTGATAGTGGAAAATTAATGTGTAAATTGTGTCACAACTGTCAACGTAAATGACAAGCATGTGAGCAACAGAATTATAAAAAATTTTCGATCTGATAAGCATAAAAAGAGAAAAGAAGAGATGAAAATGAAGCAATCTACGCAATTATTTATCGGAAATTCATTGGCAATTGCAGCAGAGAGAGAAAAAAGAAATCCTTTATTTGTGATGATTGCTAAAGGGTTAGTTGAAGCAGACATTCCGTTGCATAAAATGATTAATCCTTCATTTACAAATTTGTTAAAATCACTCTCTAATCAAGAAATGCCTAGTATGACGACATTGAGAAACTACTTAGAAATAATATTTGAAGATACATTGAATAAAATTAGAGGAATCTTAGCGGAACATCCCATTTATCTCATTGTTGATGAAACAAGTGATAGTTGCAATCGAAATGTTATAAATGTGTTGGTTGGTCCTCTCAATGGTGAATATGTAAAGCCTATGCTAGTTATGACAAGGTTTATTGAAATAGTCAACAATGAAACAGTATCAAAGGTGATATTTGACAGTTTACAACGCATTTGGCCTCAAAATATTATTTATAAAAATTTATACTTGGTTGTATCTGATCAAGCCTCTTACATGTTGGTCGCTATGAAAAAGCTTGAAGAATTGAGCTTATTTGCTAATTTGCACCATGTCACTTGCCTAGTACATGCTCTTCACAGAGTTTCCGAGAAAATTAGAGAAGAAAATGAGGTGCTAAATGAGTTTATTGCTACTGTTAAAAACATCTTATCTAAATCTTCTCAAAGATGACAATTGTATAAACAAGTTACTGGACTTTCTCTTCCTCCTGAACCTGTGATCACATGATGGGGAACTTGGCTTGAAGCATCTTTTTATTACGCTGAACATTTTGATGAAGTTTGTAATTTTATAGATCATTTAGAGAATAAGAGTGTTGCTAATGAGAAAGCAAAATATTTAATTTCAAGTAAATTTCGTTCAACTTTGGAGGAGAAATTTATTGACATATCATTTAAATTTTTACCACCAGCAATGAAGAAATTAGAAACTCAGGGATTGAAGATTGATGAACAGATAGATATTTTTAATGATGTAAAAGCACAGTTAAAAGGAAAGCCTCTCGAAAACTTAGAAAAATCTTTAGCAAAGAATCGTGATTTGATTTCATTCACATCTTCTGATAAATCATATGAATTTAAACGAAACATCGTATGTTCTCCTCTAGTTAGTGTTGATGTTGAACGATCGTTCTCACTTTATAAACGCGTATTAGCAGATAATAGGCAAAGCTTAACTGAGAACAGTATTGAATATCATAATGTGATACAATTTAACAAATTTTTGTCTCAAAATTGAATTATTATTAAATAAACTTTGATTTTGTACTTCCCACTTTTTCTCCCACTTTTCTGATTTTTAATCCCACTTCCCTCCCCGCTTTTTGCAATCTTAATTCTCTCTAAACTGTTGGCCTTAGTCATAGCTTTACCTACCTCTGAAGATACAGTTCAAAACTTGGTCATCGCTTCTAATTATAACTCTTGCGAAAATCATCTCCATACTAATATAACCGAAAAATACTGGAAGGCTGACAGGTGTGATAATAAACATCGATTGACCATCGAAGACATAGTTCAAATCAAATCCGTTGGCGACAATAATTATATATATTGTGATAATTTCGACATCAAAGTTTATAACAGGACTATAAAGTGCTCATCATATGTCTTCGCTTTGCCCGCAACAGCCTCCTTCAACATAGATACTTTACATTATGATGCTAAGCAAGTTTTGCTAGAATCGGAAATAGATATGACAGCCGCACTCTCTACCCGCATCAATGTGCATTTGATGCCAGACCTTCATAACATTGATTTCGAATCCCTTGCAAAACAAGTCAAGCAAGAAGTAGATAGAATCGAATTCCAACTCCCAAATCAAATGTTCAGTGCTAATTCTTCTCTTAGAACCCTAGATTACATATATGGATCCGGTAGCCTAATTGCTTTGATAGCAATTCTATTTTATCTTATTAGAAGACGTTGGAAATGCACTTCCCACCCAGAATCAGGCTCTGACCCCGAATCCGAAGAAACATTAGAATTGACAGAGTTAGATGAACAGGAAAGCCCTAAAAGCTCTAAGAGGGGAACGAAACGAACTAAATTTAGAAAGCCTAATCATACGTTATTAATCACCAGCATTATATTCCTAGTAGCACCTCTAGGTGAAAGTAAGCCCTTGGATGATGTTATCATTCTGAATTTTCAGTTTGATTCCCCTTGCTCTCAATTAGCTAATAAAAACAACACCTTATTGGAAATTAGTTGGTGTACCAACAAGTTCAATGAAACATTCCTCGATCCTGTCAGTGAATTTTGCAAGACCCCTACATATGTTCAAGCTATTCATAAAAACCTTTTTGTCCGAGAATGTGAATCAACATTTGGACAATGTTTCAATTCATTCTTAGTTATAAAATTTCTTGAAAAATAAGAAATTTTGTACAAAAAATCTACATTTTGTAAGAAATAGGAATGAGCTAATGATCAACTGATAGTGGCCCCAATTTTACATATCTTCGAATCCTTTTAGTGACACTAACAATACTTATTTTTACAACGTCTAAGTCAAATTTTTGAAGCAGATTTTATTCTTATGAAACCATCAGCATTTTTGCACACTAACCATTTCTGAACACTATACGACACAAATAACAGAAAAATTTTCAGTCGGGCTGCGTTGAGGAGGGTCTGTTGGGATATGGTATTTGGGACAAAATCAAATTTTCTACAATAGCGATAAAGTCAAGTGTACTGTCTTTTAACTATTATCTCTTGAGTTCCGGTATATTTTAGTGAGTTCTTTTTATATCTACGAATAGACCTCCTGTTCAACTAATATTTGATAGTTCTTTTATCCACAGAGAACTTACGGGTGGCTCCAGATAGGGTAAACTTGTCCTTGTGATTCATCATTCGACAAAGCTTTCCGATTTTTTATGTGAATATTTTCTGAAGACAGCTACCTTTGCCTACTTTTTCTTGAGTAGTAAATCATTCCTCATATGTCTTAATCATGTTATATGTGGAACTTGGAGGCTTACCTTCAGCCATGAAACGTTTCTGTTTACTTGAAATATTACTATAGAATGTCACGACTAGATTTCGAGTCATCTCCTTTTTATGGCATAACTTTTGATAATATGAATCAATATCAAAGAAATTCAGATTAGTTTTATATGGATAAATCGCTTACAAAATGTTATGGTACATGTTCACAAATTCGAATTCTACTTGATAGGGCTTGCTTTCGAAAAGAATCTAAATACTGATTCACATGACGTTATACTTTAAGAAAAATTGAATGTTAAAAGTTTAGTTTCTTATTCAATTATTGCAAAATTCAAACAAATGCTTAATATTTTTCAAACATCTCTATGGTACATGTTTCATCTTTAAAATAAGTTCGAAAAATTTTTAATATACTAAATAAAGTCGGAAAATATTTTAGTAAATTTCTTTCGAGATTTTCTTTAGGATTTTAACAAATTTTCTTATTTTAATAGAGATAATTATTGATTTTTAGATTCCGAGGAGTCTGTAGAGGAAGTTTCGATCGAGTTCGTAATCAGTAGTCAGTATTCGTGCTGATGCACAATAAAACTCAGGCTTCATACAACCGTTTGCTCTCAGCACTAAAACGCTTAAATTCCAATTTGAGATCAACTTCCGTTATGACCGATCTCGAACAAAGTACCATCAATTCATTCAAAGAAGGCTTTCCTAATGCACATCAATGTGGTCGTTTCTTTCATTTAAACCAGTGCTTGTGGCGTAAAATTCAGCATATAGAAGTAATGCAGAAGAAGTACAAAACTGATCCGGATTTCACTCTTCAAATAAGGCATTTAGCAGCTCTTGCTTACGCTTCTGAAGCTGATGTTGTAATATCGTTTGAAGATCTTCTCGACTCCCAATACTATACTGAAAATGAACGTCTTCTTCAACCGCTTATTGATTACTATGAGGATACGTGGATTGGGTGCATGGACCGCAGAAACAGGCGACGTCAACCATTATTTCCAATATCTCTCTGGAATTGTCATGAGCCTGCAAAATCAGGATTGCCTAGAACAAACAATTCAGTTGAAGGATGGCACCATTTCTTCAACCAACTTCGTGGATCAAGCCATCCAACAATTTGGAAATTTATAGATGATTTAAAAAAAAAAGACTAAAGTCTTGATGAGTTAAAAGTCGAACAGTATATCACTGGACAACAACCTCCTGCATATCGCAAAGTTTATCGCGATACCGCTCAACAAGTTGAGTAGATCATCAAAGAATAGGGGAATTGCAATATATTGGATTTTCTCAAAGGCATTGCTCATAACTTTAATCTCCAAGTTTAGAATTGTCGTATCTCTATACCGTACTTTATAAAATGTTCTCATTACACTATTATTCTTACTTTATTTCTTAATTAAAATATTTTAATAAATTAGAATTTAATTTCAAGCATAACGTAGTTTATTTTGCGAATTTTTTGAAAACGTCCCCTCATACTGTCTTTAATCGCCTTTTCTGCTTTCGCCTTTTTGCCTTCGTTCATTTTTACTTTTGCTCTTTGTTTTCGCCCTTTTTGTATTAGCCCTTAAGTATCCGCCCTTATGACATATAACCATATCTTTCGTATGAAGAATCACAAATTTCGAATGCAAATTCCAATTATTTGCAGATAAAATTAACCTTTTTTAAATTTACTGAAGTAATAATCAAGCAATACCCTAATATACGAATCGAAGAATTTGTTTTATAACAAGTATAATAGGTTCATGTTTTGGTTACTCGGTAAGTGAGGAATATAAGGAAATAGGCTCGTTTCTTAAAATCCTTAGCAATTACCCCATGAAATATGTTATTGTTGGAATCTACTAAGCGGCCCGAGTCGACTGAGACCACACTCGGGGCCCTAGGACCAAACGGGACAAAGTTAAGCCTACGGCACTACGAACTTGTCCTAGGTCCATCAAACTTTACAGTCATGTAGTACTCCACAGTTTGGTCATGATGACACCTCATACATGATCATGGGTCTAAATATCAAGATCCTTACAGGGATCAAACAGTAAAAGTAGACCTAAGTCATTAAGACCTTACCCGATCCCAACCAATATTAAACTTCCTCTTTCAGCTAATGTGGCTGGATTTATTGCCATTGTGTGACTTTATAAACTGGTTGAAAAACAGCCAACGCAAGTTTGTCCTATGAGAGGAATAAATCCAGCCACATTAGCTGAAAGAGGAAGTTTAATATTAGTTGGGATCTACCTTACCTACCAACGCGAGCTTTATTTGAGAGGGTACCGTCCGTGACCCCTTCCGGTGCTTTCATCTGCTATGACGCCATATTGTTTTCCGGGAACCTCAACCGGGCCTAGGCCGTTGCCCGCCGTCACCATGAGGAGGTGGCTCTCGGTGGCAAATATCAATTTTTATATGAAAACATAGCGCCATTTGAAAACACGGCACATATACTTGAGCATGGCGGTAATAGGTGCCCTTTACAGACAGGTACTTTTGACGATCGATGCTTTTAGTACTCGATGTGAGGAGTCTAACGATATATCACATGCCATATTTTATCCATAAATTTTGATTTTTTAGCAATTATATAACCCAGGCACCCACCTGACCACCCACCTAACCTCCTCGAAAATGGGTAAACCTGGCTTTACCAAATTGTAACCCTAGGCAAACCTTATTAAAACTAAGGTATAATAAGTTAGATTCATCAAAAATTCAACGAATTAACCCAAATATCAGAGAATAAAAAATCGATAACAAATGATTTATTGAAATATTTCGATATTATTTTTGAAAATTATGAATACAAAGAATATTTAGGAATATCTGATAATGATAATATTCTCCGTATTCGTAATTTTCAAAAATAATATCGAAATATTTCAATAAATCATTTGCTATTGATTTTTTATTCTCTGATATTTGGGTTAATTCGTTGAATTTTTGATGAACATCTTCATAAAATTCATTTATAATATTAATTAGATTTAACATTTTATAATAAATTGTTCTAAAAGATTGTCTAAAAGTATTTGAACATTAACAGACTTAGAAAGATTTTGATGACTGCGTAATCATGCATGAAAACAAGCATGAATCGAACCGAACTTTAATCATAGTAAACTTAGACTGATGAGGAATCCTAAATTTGAATTGATTATTACATTTTAGAAATTGATTTTAGCCTTTATCAGATTAAAAACTTAAAATCTTTAATAATTACCTATCATTTAAAACATACCTTGCCAAAAACAAAAATTTACAGCAAATGCCACTTCCGAGTTAGTTTATATCAGGCTTTTTTGGGTTACGACTCGAGAAATCCAGGTTTATCCATTACGAGGTACTAAACTAAATAAAGATGGGCATATCAAAATGCTCAGTTCGATATCCTGAGTCCAATGATATATCACTTGACCGGGTCAAGTTGATCGGAGGTGGTCAGACTCGGGTCAAATTAATTTTTTGACGTAATTTATGGACGAAATATGTCTTGTAGTATATCACTCGATTCCCCAAGTCGAGTACTATTAGAATAAATCATCAAAAGTATATAAGTCATCAATCACGTATTTGGTTTAACTGAATATTTTTGTGCGATGTGCCCTATTGGTTCTCTTCCAGCTAGGACTGGGCTGGTGCCAGAAGAAGTAGTTACCCATTACTCTACCAAAAGTATAAATTAGCTATGACTACTTTCCTGATTACGATAACATTTACGAATAGTCATTCATTGAAGGGTAGTTACCAGTATTTTCAGGTAGTCACAGGTTTATCAAAATTACTCTCAATTATTCATTAAATGTATTTATTTATTGAAATTTACTCACCGGAAAATATCAAAGAAAACAATTTAATAATGAGATATGTAAAATTATTGACAAGTTTTCATTAATGATATATTACATTCCATATAATTAGGGTTAACAAGTGAAACATGCTTTTTCATATTATCATAATTGCTTTTGTGACTCAGTATCTTAGTGATAATGAAAATCTCGATCTAAATATTCGCGTAGAGTTTTCATTTTGTGCAGTATTTACAAGTGTAAAGATTTGAAATCAGAAGCCTCAATGTTAGATTTCAAATCCTCTTTAACGCTTTCTCTATCTAAGAGTCTGACTGGACTCGATAGAGTATCTCAAGTAGTGTTGTAAAAAGAAAGATTCCCGAGAAGCTTTCTAGAAAATTTTTAGAATCTTCTCGAGAGATAATTTCTCTTTCAAGATCGAGAAATTTTCTCTTTGTGAACCTCCTGTTGGATAATATGAACCTTTTATAGTATGACATGAAACTCCTATTAAAAAAATTAAGTAAATAGCAAGTAATTTATACTATTAAAAGTTATTCGCTCATTAATTGGTAACCAAATTCTCAAACTTATGTTTCATGATCATTTAAAAATTATAGATGGTTATCAAACAGTAATCACTACATATATAAAAATTTTCCGGTTTGCGAAATAATTTAATTTTTTAAGTTATTTTGTCTAAAAATATTGAAATCTTATTCATAAGGACTTAAAAACAGCTATTAAGACATTACATTTTTTCATGAATCTGAGGCACATTATATATCAATGGAAAGAAAATTTCTATGTCCTACAAATAATTCTAGAAACATTCTAGAAAGTTTATCGTCAAAAGATAATTCCAAGGAATTTTCTAACGCTAATCTCAAGTGTTCCTGGCATACTTTCCTAATTATACTCTACGACTTTAAAAAATCACTTACCTATGACGAATATGTATATTAAAGTTGTTGTAATACATAAAGAAAAAAAAACTGTTTGCCTTTTTCACAAGAATTTTATTTGACATACGAATAACGTACAATCACAAAGTAAAACTAACATATGACCATCTGCACTGACTTTCTCATTTATAGTTTTTTGGTTTCGTACATTTCGCTAATTTTAAACTTGAAGCAACTTTTTTTGATTGTTCATATATACTAAAGTTATTGTTATCTTCAAATTATCGAAAACACTATTATGGATCATATTACAGAGAAAGACTTTGCAGAGAGTGTTGCTATAAATCAACAAACCTTTTAAAAGCCAATTACATACAGTGCTAGTGTTAAACTTTTAGAAACTAATTACTAAGATATATTAGTATTCTATATTCGTCAGATATATAAATTTCGCAATACTTAGCATAAGCCTAGTTATTGATGATTATGTGCCGATTCGCCGAATGCCATTTCCCCGAATTCAAATACAGGTGAACCTATCTATAGGTTTATTCGTATAGAGAAATATAAATTGTATTTTTGATAAAATAAAAATGATTCTACAGTAACGGTAACTTAATTTAAGAGAAAAGAGTCACACAATATTTTCAAATTATTCGAAAATCTTAAAATTCTCTTGGTTTCTAAATTTATACAGAGATGAATTAATTAAAAGAAAATAATATAAACAATAAAAAATGTCGTAATTGATACTAAAATTTTGTAGTATTTTGTTGAGATGTTGAATTCTGCTCCACATACCTTGATCCCTAGCTACGATACTTTTCTGCGGGACAACTCATTTACAGTAGTCTGAGAAAGATGCTAATATTCCCTTAAATTCAAATTATTGATCGAATCACTCTGATAATTGCAAAAACTTCATCTTAAAGCAATAGATCTTAAATTTTTATATTTGATTTAGATATTTTTTGGCTAAGTTATGAGCATAAAATAGTTATTAAAAGTAGGTTTGTTAATAGTAAAGAAAAGTTTTTATAAGTAGCTACCTATATGTAAATTCGGCGAAATTACAAATTTCCATTTCAAAGTATCAGGTCTTAAATCGATGAGTAATTTATTTGACATTTGATTAAAATATGAAAAATAAAAGTTTTAACTGCTTTATCTTGATTTAGAAGGTAAGGGATATACAGTACACAAATACTAATTGTGTTGTACTCCACTCTCTTGTCTTAATTTATAGAAAAAAGAATTGTTATCTTTGAGTAAGTGGTGAGGTTTACCACTTTCAACAACACAACCATTAGATAAAACTATAATTCTATCACAATTCATAACAGTATCCAATCGATGAGCGATTGTCATAACAGTTGAGTTCGTAAAATGTTTTCTAATTACTGATTGTATATAATTATCAGTTTGATTATCAATACTGGCAGTGGCCTCATCTAAAATCAATATTTTTGTCTTTTTCAGTATAGCTCGAGCTAAACATATGAGTTGTCGTTGACCTGTACTCATGTTATCGCCATTTCCTGCGATTTGATGGTTTAGTCCATCAGAGAGTTGCTTAAAAAATGTTGTCAACTGGACTTCACTCAAGGCATCGATGAGTTGTTGATCATTATAATGACCAAAT
This sequence comes from Archegozetes longisetosus, assembly GCA_018873245.2. Classification (NCBI taxonomy): domain Eukaryota; kingdom Metazoa; phylum Arthropoda; class Arachnida; order Sarcoptiformes; family Trhypochthoniidae; genus Archegozetes; species Archegozetes longisetosus. The sequence continues at coordinate 1,846,741 of JAEMBT020000006.1, forward strand.
GGGTCTAAATTGAATCTGAGAGAACCAGTGAATAAGGTCGGATCTTGTGGTATAATTGTTAGTTTTGATCTTAATTGACACAAACTTAGAGATGATGTGTCGACTCCATCAATGATTATTCGACCAGAAGTTTGTTTGAAAATACGGAATAATGCGAGTGCTATCGAAGACTTTCCTAAAACGAATAGTAATTCACATTTAGAGTCTAAGAAATATTTTGATTCCATTCTCATAATGCCTGATCAAATTTCAAGTATATGATCAGTAATGATGGCTAAATAGTTTTACTATAGCAAAATTTCTTGCTATAGAATGTCCTAAAAGTGTCTTTATTTTAATTAAGGTTTATTATTACTGTATGGAACAATATCACCTTAAACACTATCTCGTTCAAGAATGAAAAATATTTTTGGAAAGTAAGGGACTCCTCTGGCATATTGCTCCGTATCTCATCAAAATAACGCGTTAAAATAACGCGGCAAAAATAACGCTAGGTAAAAACAACGCCAGTAAAAATAACGTTAGTAAAAATAACGGTAGGCTTTCGGAATAGGAGGCAGTCAGAGAAAATTCGTTGTTTGCTGCTTTTACCCTGAAACCGGTTTCGCAATCTGCATAAATCTAAGGCATAAGCATCGTAATTTTTTTATACTCTTACAATTATTTCTTAATTTTTCTCTTAATTATATAAAACTAAGTCAAAATATACAGATATAAATTTTGATTTTCAAATAAAAACATTGTTTTTAATGTTAAAAATTAAACTATAAATTTTCTTTATTACTCGTTAACATTTGTTTCATAAAGAGTGTTAAAAAACTTTGAATACTTTTCATCTGCCACTGTAAAACTTTGCTCAAATTTATTCTGACTTAATAGCTGCACTTATCTTTATAAAATTTACTTATATTTCTTTAATTATTTGCATAAGTTATCAAACTTATTTGTAACAAAGATCCTACAGTAGGCTTGGAAAAATCCCCATTATGAGATTTTTCAGTTAGGGTATTACTACTGCCTCCTATTCCGAAAGCCTACCAAAATAACGCCAATACAAAATGATACTAGCAAAAATAGCACAAGAAAATAGTATTTAAATATAATTTATGCATGAGTATGGACTCCCTAATTTATTGAAAGTTATGGAAAATATCGCACACATTAATGTTTAACATAGCTATATATAGATAATGAGTATTGTAAATATACCTCGCGACAAAAATCCGCAAAAAGTAAGCGTAAAATTTTTAATGAAAATTACAATATTTTGACCTCAAACTTATCACAAGAAAGCATTTGATTCTAATTATTACATCTAAAAAGAAATAAAAATTGAATTCGATTTCCCTCTGCAGCTATACACTTTTCAATGCGTTCTTTCGTACTTTTGTTAAATGAATCCTATACCTCTAATTATAAATTGTCTCATATTTGGTTTATTTTCGCGGCCCACAGTTAAAATTTTTTGGTCTTCTTTCTCAACAATATCTTATTTTATTCCTCATCAGTGTTAATTTAAGTTGAGAAAATTAAATTATAAAATATGCCATGGATTTCTTGTCGTAAGGATTACAGTTTAAATTTATAGGTTAAAGATATGTGAAATTTCTCGCGTAATATAAATTAATACTAATATTATAAGCAATTCATCTTATTAAAAACGCTTTAAAAATCTATAAAAGTTATTATTGTTTTGTAATTTTCGTTGGTGTTATTTTATATTGGCGTTATTTTGCCGTGTTATTTTGACGCTAAACCTATTGCTCGAGTATGGTGTAGAGTGTCTGACAAAATTCCCACAAATAGAAAATAGAATATCAGAATATAAGAGTATATACTAATAGACGTCTATTCATAGTGTTCGCTAAAATTGTTTAATACACGCTTTTAAATATACACATCTGACTTCTTTAATACATATATGATTTTTAATGGGACCCATGTTCTCAACAATCAAAAATCATTTTAACCTATAGACTTCTCGGATTCCCTGTTGAACTATCTCTGCATTGTTATAAATGATGTCACACTTAAAGTCAAGTAATAGTGACTTAAGATTAACTTTTGAAAAATTATTAAAGTGAATGATTCGCAACAATACAGGAAAACAAATATTAACATACCTGCACCAGTTCTGCCAACAATTCCTAACTTCTCTCCTCCACCAACAACTAATTCAATATTCTTTAGAGCAGTACTCAAACCATTCCTGTACGAGGCACTATAATCACAGAATTCAATTGATCCATTATTAGGCCAATCATTGTTATGAGCCATAGAATTTGTTTTCAAATCATTTTCCAACTCAGAGTCCAATTCAATGTATTGCTTAACTTTTTTAACTGAAACGAAGTTTGTCGCAATTCTCTCAAAAGAACTTATAGTGAATGTAAGACTAAAAACAATACTCATACAAGTATTGAGAATAAAACCAGCCATTCCTACACTTATATTGTCGCTATTCATCATTATAATGATGGATGCAAACAGTATTACAATTGCATTGAGAAATGAAGTACAGATTTGAAGCAATATTCTTGAAGACGTCATGTGATGACTAATGTTATTACTGATGTCTATTCTCTTGCAATATTCGTCGATAAAAGGATTTTGTGAACCATAGGCCCGAATCGATGTGATTCCAGTCACCGTTTCGCTGATATGATTATGAATTTGTGGATAACTGTGTAGACTAAGTACATCTAATTGTCGAGAAGTCTTTGAATAAAATTTCTGCACAAACAAAGAGATTTTCAAAAATTATTTTTTCAGAAAGCATCACAAAATTGAACGAAAAATCTTTAAACGTAAGTTTAAAGTTAATTGTTTATAAATGAATATCAAGCAAAAATACTTATTTACTTACATGCAATTTAGCAGTACACAAGAAGATAACTATCAATAAAACTGATAAATATGATAGTAATGGAATCATAATGAAAAAGATAGATAACAGTCTAATTGTGTTTTCCATGAAAAATATTATATTAAAAGGAAGCGATTGATCCATAACTCCTAAATCGTGATTAAATCTGGTTATTATTCTACCAATTGGAGTCACATCAAAAAATTGTAGGTTTAGATGCATTGTATTAGTCAATAACTCTTGAAAATTCTTGTATGAAATCTTATTTGTTAAGTAAAATGTAATAACATTTGAGGCTATTATGAAACAGCCTTCGAAGAAAACTAAACTTAGATATACAGTTAACCCAAAAAGTGGTGAATATATATTATCGTTATCTGTCCATTTCGTGAGCCAAAGTTTTGATAAAATTTCAGTAAAACTCGATAAAAAATGAATCATTATCAATAAAGTGAATATTTTAAATCCAATTCTCTCGAGAAAATACATAACGTCATCGTATTTGATCTCATTTTCTGTCTCTTCTTCTTGAATGAGAGTACCACAAGTTTTGTCAGTTTTCTGATCAGTCGAATGATTTGGAGTTGAGCGCACACTTTTATTTGTCGATTCATTCACTTCACAATCAATTCTATCCTTAAGTTCATCAAAAGTGCCAAAACTATGAATTTTTCCATTTTTCAATAAAATGATTGAATCGCAATCACTTAAAAACGAATAATCATTAGTGACCCAAACCCTAGTCTTATCAGAGAGTAATCCTTTTGGACCAATTAATTCATGGAATATATGTCTGGCTGTTTGTGAATCGACTGAACTCAAGGGGTCGTCAAGAAGATAAATATCAGAATTATGATAAACAGCACGGGACAAACAGATTCTCTGTTTTTGTCCACCACTCAAATTGATTCCATTCTCACCGATCTCTGCCTCATCTGCTGCAGGAAGATCTCGAAAATCCGAATCAAGAGCACATGAATGAATTACTTTTTGATACCATTCCTCATCATAATTGGAATTGAATAGAATATTATTCTTGATACTAGCATTTTGTATCCATGCTGTTTGTGGCACATATCCAACAGATCCGTTAACTTGTATATCACCTTCAAGTTTGAATAACTCTCCGATGATTGCATGAAGTAATGAAGACTTACCACTCCCAACGTCACCTATGATTGCGACTAAACTTTTTGCTTGAATTTCAGCGTAAAGCTGTTTAAGTACTGGTTTCGAGTTCTTATCCCATGAATAGGATGTGTTATCGAAAAAAATACTAGTTTTTGAGTTCTGGCTCGTGTCCTCTTTATTGATATGTGAGTTATCTATTTCTTCACTATTCAAGAACTTTATTATTCTTTGAAATGAAATTCTAACCTTCATAACATCAATAATTAAACCCGGAAGACCAGTCAGCGCATATCTTATAGTATCAATTAATGACATGGCCACATAAACTATTTTTGGATCTAATTTTTCAGACCCATTAATCAGAATATAAATTGCTAGACATGAAGCTGTCGACAGCATTGAAGACATCGTCCAAATCAGTTCAAGTCCTTTGAAAAGAGAAAAGAAACTTTTAAAGGTTAGAACTTTCAGCAATAATTAATTGAGGAATTATTGTAAAATACAGCTTCTAAAATTGCTGAAAATATTAGTATTTGAAAATGGATTTACTCGAATTAATAAACGTTCTTTAACCTTTATCGAAATATTATTAATTTTGATAAATCAATAGTCAAATACAAACATTTTCGACACTTTTCGAAGTTGTATCTTATATTTTCTAGCATTAATGATAACTTTTACCTGAATTCCAATATATAAGAACTTTTGACTCTTCAAGTTCTTTAGATTTAATTTCATTAATCTTATTGATAAACGAGTTTTCCCATGCAAACAGTTTTATAACTTTAATATTAGCAAAAACTTCACTAATCATTTTGATTTTTTGTTCACTTAATTTCCAAATATTTTCGTAAATTTCCCCAATTTTCTTGCTCAAAAAATTTGTTAATAATCCGAAAATTATTGAAACAAATACAGTGGTTATGGAAACAATGCCAATATATTGCCACAAAATATAAATACCACTTATTATTTTGATTGGATACATGAACAAACTTATAAATCGCATCGATAAATAAGACAATTCCATTGAATCTTGACCGAGTAAGTTGCTTAACTTCCCTAAATTGTATTCTCTTCTCGATTCTGAACTTAATTCCAAGAACTTCTTGTAAATGATTTGCTTTAAAGCTGTTTTAGTTCTTATGCGTGAAATATCGCGAAAATAAAAACTGTGTTGATTAACAATTCTTTTAGAAGTGATAGTTAGACAATAAATTAGGGAAAGAGCAAGTCCACGAAAAAAGAGTTGATCTTTTTCTCTATTGATAAATAATCTAAAATTTCTCCGAGAATATAAGGAGATGAAAGTTCGGCGATAACTGAAGTTAGTTCCAATATTGTTGCAATAATTATGGGGATCCATATTAATTTTGATAATGAATAAATAATATCTGAAGTCTTATAGCTCTTTGGATTGAATTCTTGTCCAATATTTTCACTTTTGATATAAGGATCGATATCATTGAAATCACTTAATTTCAATTTAGTTTTTGCTCCTTTTTTAAATAGTTTTATTATCCAGAAAAAGGTTATTCGAGATAATAAAGAATCACTTTTATTGGCCATTTGATTTTCACGCTTCTCGCACTTTTTCGTGTAAATTAATTCACTAAAAAAACTGAAGAATTATATCAAACACAACTATGAAATAAGTTTGAAACGAATGTAAGTCGTTTACATGTATGTAACGAATGTCAAACGTTGATGAGTTTGGAGGTATTTCAAAAACGATTGCAACATCTTGAAAACACACAGATAAAGTTACTTAAGCTAGATAAACTTTAAAACACATGTCACCAAGAACTAAACAAAATAGATTAGAACATAATACATTTAAATGATTTGTCTTTCAGCCTTTTAAAGGACTTGAGTTCACATTTGATTGACTTTTTGTTGAAGCACACTTAAATGTTTATTTTATTATATTAAGCTATTGTGTGTTTAACACTTTCAACTTGACGTTAAATGTAGTTATCTTTGAATCATAACTATCAACATCAGATTTTATTATACCATTGAGCACAAATTAAAGTTGGTTTTGTTGTTTTAATAAATATAACTGGTTTTTATTACAGTACTGATAAGCAACAATTAGAAAAGTGTCTGGAACAAAGGCTTAAAGCACTCTGTTTTTAAATTGAATTAATAACTGTTTCTTTCGCCAAGCATTATCTTGACTGTAGTAAGATGATCAATATTAATTTTTTAAAACATGAGTTGCACAACAATTTTTAATTACAGTATATAATGATTTTTAGCCATATTTAGAACTTAATTTGATCTGATACAATAAAGTATTAATTCTATTTTAAGAGTAAAGTGTGTTAGGTTCTTATCTCACATAGTGTCCTATTTATTGATATCTACTTTCTAATTTATCATCAAATCTTGCACTTAGATTACGCAACGCATCACTCAGATCAAGTTTAATCTCGAAACAGATAAAGATTTTTCGCCAAAATTACTTAGTCATATTCTTTAAGTACATAAGCAGAACAAAATAAATATGAACTAAAAACTAATGCAATTCAATCTTTCAACCATATCTATTTGCATAGAAATCCGGAAAAGTTTTTTTGAAAGTTTAAGAATTGGCGAAGGCAGAAATTTTTGAGTGAGGGGCAGAAAGTTTAAATTTTTAAAAAAAAGTATGAATCACTACAATCCTGAAACAGTAATACTCTGATAAAGTCATTCAAACTTGTGTATAGCTCAATTCTATCAAAATAAATTTTTGCTTTCATTTAATAACTAGTTTAAGGATTTTCAGGTTTGTGTTGAGGGGCCTAGGCTCCCTCGGCCCCTACTAGCTTCGCCACTGCGATTTAAGTTAAATTAGATTTACTATTCAAATCCGAACCAACACGAGATATATTGATTTAAAGGAAATATCGCGCCATTTCATTTGATATCTAAAAAGTGTGCGATAACCACGAGTAAAATTATGGCGCATTAACCGCGAACGCAACAATTGTTGAATTACTCCGCCGTTTACAAGTGCTTTATTGAGGAATTGGGTGCGAAAATTCATAGAATGATTCATCGAGAGAAAAATATACCTTTTAAAACCATTTATGATATTAAATTAAAAATTTAATGGCGCAAATGAGATTTAAAGGTAACCTATGTATAAATCTCGAATGTGATCATCTATTAGCTCATTATATCTTCAGGCTTGATTCAGTTTAGAAATTCATGAACAATATTAAAGAACAAATTGGAAGTCATAAAATACATAAAAATTCAACAAATGGATGGAAAAACACCTATGAAATCTGACAAGGTTCGGAGAATTATATATATCTTATATTGTATAAAGTATGCATAAGCAATTGCAAAAGACTATTAGCTCTTATGGTAACACAATTAAATTATGAAAACGTAATGTTATTAAAATTTAGTATTTAATTAACTTTTAGACAAAAAATAATTAAATTCGAATAAGAGTTTCACAAGTTATGAATGAAAAATTTTCTGGATTTCTATGCAAAAAGGTGTGCTTATTGAAAGCATTTATGAAATTGATTAATTTTGATTTACATAAATTCTAGTTAACTATCACAATTATTCAATTTAAGTTTTAAAAAAGTCACTCTTCATAAGTTTGTTTGCAATTAAAAAAGGTTTATAATTATAGTGAAATTATGAAAATTTCTTCAAGTTTCTTGACTTGAAGACTACATCGGAATATCTCTGGCACAAAGAACTTCATAGGTGTTGATAGAGGCCTCTTTTCCAGCAAACGGAATATAAAGGACTTGGTGAGAAAGATGAACTTTTCAAATAGTCAATGATCCTTTGTATCGAGCTCTACCAATATATCTTTCATCACGTGCGTCATACATCCGCACTCGCGGGTTTTTGCGGACATCCATATTATTTGACAGATGCAGAGTAGATGTGAATATCGAAGTTTACGGATGCGGTCGGGTACGGGTGCAAGAATCTCAGAAGTTGCATACGTATGGTTGCAATTACAGAAAGCCATTCATTACACAGGACCTAGTTTTTCTCCGAATTTATTACTTGCTCTCTACTACAATATTTATCTATTTATTTGCATATCTAATTTTCAAAATAGTCTATCATTTCGAGAATTTATGAATAATTTCCTTTATCAGAATCTACTTAAGCCATAGTCTTTCAGTAGAAAATGATACACTTTTAAGTCATATACTTTTCAGATATATTCTATTGCTCAAAAGTGTGAAGATGTTGCTTAATGCACAAAAGATTCATTTATTTCTCAAGAACTAGGAATTGAAAACAACTTGCACTATATTTAAGTCTTCAAAATTTGGGATATATAACCACCGAAATTGGATGATAGTTTGATTATATTGATAGTTTCAATTCTCGTTAAAAAAATATTCAGGAGAAAATTAAGTAAATATTATTTAAAGTCTTAGTAGTGTTAACCAAATGGGCTATAAGTTGATAACTAGTAATTAGTATTGCATCCATTCGCTTTGATCACTTGTTTCAGTCGTTTAAAGATACTTTCGGTCAACTGATCAACCACTTCTTATCTGATCTGTTCCCAACTTTCAAATAAAACCTTCCCTGAAACCTGCAGTAGGTTCACGGTCAGATTTAGATACCAATCAACCCAATTCTTGCCTAAAATGTTTGATTATATCCAATTGCCTTGTAGTGGCCATTCTATCTGCTCGATCTCATTCTGTGTGAGTCAATTCTCCGCTAAACGTGAAGTGTGTTTGGGGTCGTTGTCAGGTTGAAAGATAAAGTCATCTCTGATTCCTATACGTTCTGCACTTGTGTATTAACTGTGAAAAGATTTCGACGCCGAGAACAATATTGTGAATAGATTTTATTGGTCTGTACTGTCTGACAGTCTGAAGTTATAATTGACTTGAGAGTACTCTACAGAGTCAAATTTCAAAGGAATTTTGTATCAATTTAAACACATCTTTTATCACAATAGAAAGTTCTGTCATTTTCTTATAAAGAACAAAATCTAAGTGTCTTTCCAGAGACCAAAGTACAAAAATATACTCTTATTGCGAGAAATGAAGAAATATGCATACATTTAAAAATTTAATCAATATATGCAAAAATATGTGCTTTCAAACTGAAATCAACGAAAGCTTACATAATGATTCTTAAAGATTTGAAAGTTCCATATAATTAGAGTTAGAAAGTAAAACACGCTTTCTCATACTTTGCACAAATCTATTAATGACCCTGACATAAAGTTCAGTCCATTTTAGCGTTCTTTTTTGGACTAAATTGTCGATACCAGAGGTCGAAACTAGTGTTAGACATCAGCTCAGCTCAGTCGTCTTCTAGCTCAGCTCAGCTCAGCTCAGCTCAGATCAGCTCAATAGGTAATAATTTATAGAATTTATTAGAATTTTCTATTCTTAAACCATTCATCCAAATAGAAATTTGATACTTTCAATGTAAAATCTATAAGTGATATGCTGTATAGTCTAATGACGTTTAGTTTAACATAAATGCTTTGCAATAATAGCCCATAGAAGACGATTCTAAAATTTTTTAACTTTAAGATAGTGTTATTCAATAATTTATTTCAGAAGATGTTTAGTGTATTTAAATTCAATGCTTAAGTACTCTAATTCGGAATAAATATTAGTTTAATGATTTGATATTTTAATTACCCATAATGTTACATAACAAGATATTGAAATCTAGACCATTTAAGACTCTTCGACTAAAATTTCTTACTTTGCAACAAATTTCCAGTATTTCTAATAAATATTGAAAATTTTCGCGGAAAATTTGGACTTATCAATCAGATTAGATCAGTCCAGTTCATAGCTCAAACAAGCTCAGCTCAGCTCAAGCTCAAATGAGCTGAAACATAGGCCAGCTCAGCTCAGCTCACAGCTCAGCTCAAGCTCAGGGTAACTGAGCTGATGTCTATCACTAGTCGAAACACATTCCCAAACCATCGCAGAAAGCGAGTATTTTACAGTAACCGCAACATTATCTTCATCAAGCCCTTCTATCGTTTTTCACACTCCAGTTTGTCTTTTCGAGTTAATTCGATAACTCGAATTCCGATTTATCGAACCCAATAATTTTGTTTAAGAAGGCCGGCAGCACATTTTGTTACTTGCAAACTCGAGTCTTTTTATACTATTATTCTCGCTTATCACTTGTCTCTCTCATATGCGATTCCACCAAAAAAAGAATGATTTTCACTTAATCGCCATTTAGTTGTAGATTCATTGCAACTGACATTCACAGATTGCAGATTTTGTCTTTTGGCTGTAATTCTCGGGTTCTTCGCCACATCTGCTGCAATCCTGTCGTCAGTTCAGCTTGTTGTACATCGTTTTCAATCACTTGTTATTAAATTACAGCTGTTTCGAAAGTGTTAATCTTTTTTACAACTTTATAAACACATTCGGGACCGCACCCCATGATTCGACTATTCTATTACTTCATTTCTCATCTGAAACATCTGAATACGTCTGGCTTCAGTAAATTTTTGTAATTTAACATTTTCTTCTAGAAAAAATTTTTAATCAATATATTTGAATTTTAAAATGCTATACTTAATTTATATTCTGTTTTATTTTATTTTAAAGAATTGTGAAATCACTTTTTTCTTGCTTTGATTCAATCAAATATTAGATATAAAATATTTGTGACCGCATAAAAATGAGATTTTTAATTGTTTACAATTTTACTGAAAATGTGACACTATTTGATATGTTTATATCGTTGGAATCCCAGATTATTGAGCTTTGGTTTAAGGCAAATTTAGTCAAAATTAACGAAGTATTTGTTGAGCTATAGTGAGTGAAAGACGACATCGAGTTAGTTACTTTCACACACTTAGGAGAGACAGTTTATTCATACTGTATGGTTTCTCATATGTTAGGCACTGTACTTTTCGGCTTTAACTTTCATGCCAATTCGGGTTGATTCAATCGGGTTAAATAAATTTGACTGAATTCCGAGTTTATCGGATTTAACTCGAAAATTGATTTTGAATTAGGGATTGAAAATTGGAAAAGTTGACATGTACTAATTATGTACTAATTGCTATGTCCCTCTATATCTTCATTGAAATACTTGATCTCGTGCATATCTAGGTTTTCATTAGTTAATGATAAGCGATGATCTGTTTGAACTAGAGCATGGTATTTTCGAGAATTCTCGAATTCCATATAGTATAGGGGAAAATTCAATCACTAACTATTTACTTGCACTTAAACTCAATATAATACATTAAATTGCGATAACCGCTCAATAGTCAAAAGCTTTTAATTTCAAATTTATCTAACAAATCTATTTTGATTAAAAATGACCCTTTCACGAATCAATTTTTTGATAAGACACATTTTTAAGCATTTAAAATCTTAACTTAGAATTATTCATCAAATATTCATTGCCTAACCTGGCTATACAATATTTTCCTCGGTCAACATTAAACATAATCTTTTGGGATTTAAGGGTTAATTATTGGGATTAAATCAGTTCGATAATTTTCGAGACTCGAACGAGTCTCGAGGTACTACTCGATCGAGATTCGAGAAGTCATACCATGCTCTAGTTTGAACGTTTCTAAATGAGTTGCTTTATGCAAAACTGATAGTGCAAAGCACATCACTTTCAACGCGCAACTTAGAGTATAAAAAGATTCATGTGATAGGTATATTCAATTCAGGGTTTTTGAGGGTTAAGCCCGATTTCAAAATTTTCCTTTCGGAGGGTTTAGTCAGATTTAATCGGGTTAAACCCAAAAAGTGCAGGACTTTTCAAAACTATTATGAACCTCCAGATAAACAAAATTAGACAGTGTAACAATCGAAGGCCTTTCTCAAAGGATATCTGATTAAGTCCAGTTATTTAAGTATTTATCTCAGAACTTATAGACAGTATTGTATAAGGCTTCAAATTTGTCTTTAAAAATATTTATAAAAACCTTAAAAATTTTTGAAGAACTTGAGAAATTTCAGTCTTTCTAGAAATTGATCTTTAAATTACAGTGAATTTATTAATTTCAAACCAAATAGTCCCTAAATTATACTAATAAAGTTAACGTTTTCAAAGCTTGAGTTATACAAAAGCTTAAAACTTGAAAAGTTTGAAATTGTTATTTTGCAAAAATTACTAATCAAGTCTCATACTGAAGCATAGGAGCAAAACTCAAGATCTTAAATGAAAGCTTAATTTCTATCTGATTACTTTGAACTAACTTTAAGATAGGCTTCAAACTATTAAACTTTTTTATTCAACCAGTGCATGCAATTATTGTTGACTTTGAAGGATATTAAATAATAAGGTAATTTAAGATATTTTTCACGATTAAAGTTTTGACCTGAATTGTAGACAAAAAGCTTTTGGTGGACTTTTCCCTAATGAAAATCCAGACTATTGTTACATGACTATTGCGTCGTTTCGTTAGATAAGTATTGCATAAGGAAAGTCAAACGATGAATGAAAACACAACACGAGTAATAAGAAAACATATAACAAATAAGGTACTAAATTATGCTGACAATTTGAACAAAAGTCCAAAGCAAACTGTACTCCATATGAAAAGTGGTGCCAAGCGATGGGTAAAACACTGAATTCAATTGACTATAGGCTTTGATCGCAATTAAATAGTTTTAAAACAATGATCTATAACAATCAATTCAATGATAATTGCAAAATATATGCAACAATTCTATATAAACGATGCTTAAACTATTAATTGTCTCATTATTATTATTATTATTTTCACCGTTTATTTCGTGCCATCAGGTATTCATGAACCGATTGATCGATTTGTTTACATGTTTTTACAGTTTTAAATAAGTAACATCATCATTTATAATTAGTTTTAAATCGTTTTGCAATTCACTTAATTACTATTGTCTTACTGAAATAAAGCCTGTGGCCATTCGTGAGTCATCTCTTCTGATATCAACACTTGACGGAACTCTTCATGCAGTTGGTCAGAGATCGGGTCTCTTAAAGTGGTCGCTCAATGAAAGTCCAGTTTTGAAGTTACCGACCATCGAGAACATTACTCAACAGCTCAGAAGAACTCTTTTTCTACCCGACCCTAAGGATGGTTCACTTTATCTCTACAATGGGATCAGGTCTTAGTTTGTTTTAGACTTTTTATTAACTATTTTTCAAGTTAGAATCAAGTTTTCACTTTCTTTAAGCATATTTTTTGGCATATGTTATGTCATTAGATTGATATGTAGTTGAATTTAGAATTTTCTCAATTATTTTCTGGAATATTTTGAGTAAAAGTTCAGTTTTTCATGTGATTTGAGGACCAAAAGTTTCTTAAATTGTTGAAGTTTGTTAGGCCTTAAAATCGTTCTTACCCATAAAAGCGAACGATTTTTCAATTAACTCATTGAGTATTTTGAATAAAAGTTTTGTTTTCGTTATTTACACGAATGAAAGGCTTTTCTAAATTTTAGAAATATTCTTGACTAATGTATGACCTTTTAAATGATTGTAATCTACAACAGACTACAGTTTTTCAGTTGATTGATTTGCATTGCATTTCCTCTACAAGTGTTTAAACAGAAAAGCATGCTATTTTTATCCACACTTTTATCAGTGAACAGATTGTTTTGATCTAACATATCATTGATGTTATCATTGATACAGGTTTGATGACGAATCTCCACGCGAGTCATTAGAGAAACTGCCGTTTACTATAAGCGAATTGGTTTCTGCCTCTCCCTGTCGTTCAAGTGATGGCATTCTCTATACTGGAAAAAAGATTGACGAATGGATTACAATCAATGCGCAAACGGGCGAGAAGATAGATGTGTTAAACTCGGACTCACCGATGTGTCCGTCGCCTTCTAGTACTTCTTTCAACACTCAAAACAGTAATTTGTTATTTTTGGGCAAAAGTGAATACCACTTATCGATCTTTGACTTGAAAACTAGAGAAAAGACATGGAATCTAACTCTTGTTGATTATTCGTCTTCTGCGGCTTCATCGATACCACAAAATGCTTACGATATGCTTCACTTGACCTCTAGTTCAACCGGTCGCATTGTGACCATTGATTTATCAAGCGATGCCAACAAACTCTTATGGACTCATCAGTTTGCGTCTCCAATCGTTGCTATCTTTCAGTTCAATGATGGCATCAGTCCAATTATGCGTCGAGTTCCGTTTACTACAATTGGCGGACCAGTCAATCCAAGAAATATCAGAGAAAGCAATCCATTGTATCCATCACTATATATCGGAGAAATGCCTGAATCAAAATCTATTTATGCCTTATCGACATTAGTCGACTTGAAACAAACTCCTTTAATGCCTACTAAAAAGAATAGAAAACTTATGATTGAAGGACCTATGAAGCACTCATTCGATTCTATTAAGGAATATTTCAATGTTTTAGTCTTCGGTTATTACGAGTACCCGGAAAGTATTCAAAACAAAATTGTATCACAATATCAATTGAGTCAAATGCCACAAAGTAATTTGCTAACAGCAGACACATCAAAACTTGTTGATCAGAATCAAAATATTATCTCGAATTTGCCTAAAAATTTGACTAATTTTGATGTAAACGTCAATTATAACGAAATAGTGCGCACAATAATTACTTTTATAACAGGCGTTGCAGTGATTGCAATCGTGTTTTACTTAAGTCTACGCAATAAACACAATAAGAATCAAGTCAAGAATACAGAAAATTTGATATCTGTAGGAAAGATATGCTTTGATCCGAAGTCTATTATAGGTCGGGGATGTTCGGGAACTTGTGTTTACAAGGGATTGTTTGAAAATAAGCAAAATGTCGCAGTTAAGAGAGTTATTGCGGATCACTTCATATTAGCTGATCGTGAGATAGAGCTGCTTCGGTCTCTACAACACCCGAATCTGATTCGTTATTTCGCCACTGAATCGGATGAAATGTTTCGATACATAGCCATAGAATTAGCTGAGTTTACACTCGCAGACTACGTCGAACGCAAGAGTGACGTTGATATCACTCTAGATCACATTCAACTTCTTCATCAGTCGAGTCTTGGTTTAGCACATCTTCACTCATTGAATGTCATTCATCGTGATATTAAGCCGCATAATATTCTAATATCATTGCCATTACCGCCGAATGGTATCAGAAAAGTAATGATTTCTGATTTCGGCGTTTCAAAAGTATTAACTTCTGATCATTCGTTTTCAACCGAAGTCTCGGCAGCATTGAAAGGCACCGAAGGCTGGATCGCACCTGAAGTATTAAAGTCAAAGATGGAAAGAATATCATTCAAACCCTCAAAGCCAGTCGATATTTTCTCTTTGGGATGCCTTTTCTACTACACCCTAACCAATGGTCAGCACCCGTTTGGCGATCTATTACAGCGTCAGTCCAACATACTTTTGGGTCAGTGCAGCCTGGATGAAATCAAAGACGAAGAATCGCTTTGTAAATACAATCTAATCCAGGCTATGATAAAACCTGAACCGAACAGCAGACCAGTTATCGAAGCTGTTATTAAGCACCCATTATTCTGGGACCTAAGCAAATCACTGCAGTTCTTACAAGACGTGTCGGATCGCATAGAGAAAGAACCCGTCGATTCGCCAGTCGTTCTAGGTTTAGAGAGAGGAGGTATTGATGTCTGTAAAGGCGATTGGAGAAGACATATATCCATTGAATTACAATCAGATTTGAAGAAATTTCGCTCATATAGAGGTTCATCAGTCCGCGATCTATTGCGGGCGATGAGAAATAAGAGACACCACTATCGAGAACTACCGCCTGAAGTACAAGAATCGTTGGGAACAATTCCCAATCAATTTTTTACTTATTTCAATTCACGATTTCCACGTCTACTAATACATTCATATATAGCGATGCAGTCGTGCAAAGATGAACACATTTTTGAGTCCTACTATACTAAAGGTTCAGTTAATTATGAGCCACTTCCGCACACAGGAATTAAATGGTATTTACAAAATTCTGATAATCTGATGCCTAATGGTGTTGGCAGTGATGACTCGCTCACAGCTGTTAATTGGAAGAGTTGCAAAAGGAAAGGTTCGCCTATCAAGAAGTTGGAAGTTGTGGATATGTCGCCTAAGTTTGAAGAAAAGAGTGCTGATATTAATGATGTAAAAAATGACAATGAATCATAATGAATCAAGTCTATTAAATTTATTGTTATCTTTATGCATAATCCTTATATTTTCACAATACTGTTTTGCACCAAATAAAAGATTTATTACTATTCAGATATCAAAATTAATTTTTCTTTAACTGATCGGCGATAGAGTTGAATTGCTCTAGGAGCGAAAAATAAATTATAGTGAAAACTTTCTTCTGTTTGTTCCCATGTCGTGACGCTGTTTAAAAAAAAATATTCAATTAACAAACTGCTAGGAATTGAATTATTTTAGATACCTTTAAAATCCATTCATATTCACCAAACTTGGAATCAAAAATTCCCTTTTGTAAGGATCTTAATTTAAGAGTAAATCGAGGACCTATTTCTTGAATGGCAACCTTTGTGTTGTTTTTGAATTCGTATCTGTATTCATCAAATTAAATCAAATATTGGATTAGATTTTAGCCGAGAATAAATTTCTTTCGATTACCTGTGATGACGAAAAAATATATAATCTCTTTGATTATGGAAAGTGACAACTCTTCTGCCTTTAAATTGTGGATCATAATGAAACAGGGATGCAAACATTCGGCCAATTGAATGACCAAGTCTCGTATTTAAGTTATTTAAAATCACTTCTGGTCTGTGGGTACTGTATTCAGCTCGATTCTGACATAAACCAATATTAAAATAATTAGAAATTCAATCAAAATTTTCTTGCATTAAATATTAAATACCTTAATATCTTTACAAAATCTGACACTACTTAGTCTGTAGTGAGCGGTCGGACCATTAGGTAAATGAATGTGAAGTAGACCGTCTTTTAGTGAATAAAATTTAAGAAAATTGATGAAAAAAGTTTCTATAAAATTATTACAAATAATCAATTACTTGGTTTTCTCCAGTCCTCGTTCACAATCAAGATATCGGTATAATCTCTAGCAATGGCTGCTTTGACCATCTTCTTAACACTTGATCTATTCCTCCATCGAAACTCTGCGTTAGGTATCGTTTGTTTCAATTCGCGACAAAATCTAATGGTTTTTGTGTGCGGATTATCACTAGATGTGATCAATATCTTAGGCTCAGTTTCCCTCCTAAAATAAGATGACATTTCATCCAGAGATTCATCGATTTTCACCTCTTCATCCTCAGGATCAACCATTGTTTCATCAGGTTCTCGAGTCGACTCTATAGTTCGTGGAACTTGTTTTGGTGGAGCCTTTGATTCAATTACAGTTACAGATAAGTAATCGGCAAAGTCAAACCTTAATTATGACATAAGGTAAAAAAACAATAGTTACTTTATCACCCAATGCTTTGGCCATAGCTTCTCTTTGACTTCTCCCCTCTTTCTTAGCCTATCAGTGATTCAAAACAACTTTTAAATCACAAATATCTCAAAAATAAGAAAATATAGATCAAATAATCAATTGAAAACAATCAAAACCTGCTTCTTTTCTTGTTTGACTTTCAGAAACAGTTCTCTTCGTCTCAACTTGTTCTTGATTTGAGACAATAAACTCTGTTCTGGAAATAAGACTCCCTTTTTATCAGCTTTGACATCATTTCCATCATTACTAATGTCATTATCATCATTATTGTCATTAATATCGATATTATGATCATTAGAATCATTATCAGATTGTTCTTCATTTAATTGTTCGTCATTTGAGTCAATGTTTTGATCCACTTCTTCATTGTTTTCGTCATCAATTTCTTCTTCAGAGAAAGAGATCTCGTCTTCACTCGATTCTTCTTTTCGTTTTCGTGCCATTTTGCTGATAATTAAATTAAAAATGAATAATAAACACTAATTTAAAAAAATAATAATAGTCAGTTTTCTTAATACTTTAAAAACAGCGAAACATGTGTGTTTGTAAGAGCAAGTTGTTGAGCGCATGCGTCAAAACAATGCTTACGCTAAGGCATGACTGAGAATATACTTTTGGTGATAAACAAATTGTGATTTTGCATTGGAGATTAGACTTAAGTTTGAAGAGAAAAACAAGTTTTTCATTAGATTCAAAACCCATGACAACAATCAGATATCAGGACTATTATTGATACAGAGTAAAGAATAAATTAATTGATACTTTCTCTCATAACATGATTTAATCTTTAGCTAAAAACAAAAGTTTATTTGGTCAATAAACAGCTTAAGAATAAGAGAATGGCTCTGAAACAGTTGTCGACTATCCGTTCAATACTCCATCGATCACTTCCAGTCATCAGCAATTGTTCAAAACTGTCACAACAACAATATCTACAGAAGCGATATCTTAATTTACAGGAATACCAAAGTAAACAATTGATGCGAAACAATGGTGTAAAAGTTCAAAGATTTTGTGTTATTGAAAGTGTGGATGAGATTAGGTCAATTATCGGGGACCAAAGCGATAAATACCGCGAGTGTCCTTCAGCTGATTCAATGCTGAAGACGAAAAGCGAACAGTTGTGCGATTCTTCTTTAGCTAATGTCAAGGAATATGTGATTAAGGCTCAGGTCTTGGCCGGGGGTCGAGGAAAAGGTCATTTCAAGAAGTCTTCGATGAAAGGAGGCGTTCAGTTGACTAAAGATAAGGCAAAAGTTGCCGAAATATGTGGCAAGATGTTAAACGATTGGTTGATTACGGCTCAAACAACAGCTGAAGGAGTTTTAGTGCAAAAAGTGATGATAGCGGAAGCGCTCGATATTAAGAAAGAATTATATTTAGCTATTCTTCTGGATAGAGCTAGTAATGGACCAGTTATTGTTGCCTCACAAGAAGGAGGAATGGATATCGAACAAGTGGCTGAAAAGACACCAGAAGCTATCCATAAGTTTCCGGTTCCAATTGATGTGAACTCTGAGGGTTTAGATATAGAATTGGCAAAACAAGTGGCGAATAAGGGTTTAGGTCTGAGCGGAAATCTTTTAGAAGATGCGGCTAAAGAAATCGCTTCTCTATATAAAATGTTCATCAAGTTAGATGCGCTTCAAGTTGAGATCAATCCTTTTGGCATAACGACTGATGATTCTGTTGTATGTTTTGACGCTAAAATAAACTTCGATGAAAATGCAATATTCCGTCACTCGTGGATGGGAGAGATTGAGAAAGAGAACGCTAGTGAATCCGATCCAAGAGACCTATTGGCGCGTGAATATAATCTTAATTTTGTTCCAATGGATGGTAATATTGCGTGTTTGGTCAATGGCGCGGGTCTTGCAATGGCCACTATGGATATTATCCATCACTACGGTGGAAGTCCTGCCAATTTTCTCGATGTTGGCGGTTCTGTGAATCAGGCAGGAGTCGAGAATGCATTTCGTTTGATAACTCAAGACAGTAAGGTTCGGGCCATTTTAGTCAATATTTTTGGCGGTATTGTTAATTGTGAGACCATAGCCAGAGGTCTGATTTCAGCCCGAAATTTAGTTAAAGTTCCACTGATTGTCAGACTCGAGGGCACTAATGCAGAAGTTGCCCGAATTTTGTTAAATGAAGTGCCGAATATTATACCCGCTGCAGATCTTGACGACGCCGCCCAAAAAGCAGTCAACTCTGTTTCCGTTTTATAAATTGCAATAAAGCTATTGATTTTTACTATAGTTCAATTAATTTTTCGTATAAGAGCTATAAAATTGTTTTGTATTTAAGACTAATATTAGAAAGTAAATCAAATAAAACCATGACTTAAACTCGAGTTCATCGAGTATTTTGTTTTGATTTTAGATTTTATTAAAAACTGAGCATTTCTTTCACATAATAATATCGTACACAAGTTTCGTACAGAAATAATTAATAATCGATATACAAATACACAATTAGACACAGTTAAGACAATATAAAAATTATTCTTAAGAACTTTCAAACTTAGCTAAGAAATGATTAATTTGGGCTCTAAATTACAGTCACTGATTGAACCAAAATTCAAGAAAAGGGATAAAATAGAAAAATTAATAAATAATTTTCTAAAAAATTAAAATATCTTTCCGATTAATTCCTGGCATTATTTCGTTCGGTTTCCATAAGACATTCTCTCACAAGAATTCTTGCGTGAATTATCCCTCTTTTAAGCCGTTCGGCTGAACTCTTCGAACCTGAATAAGTCGGACGAATGTCCTTACCTAAAGATCAAATCAAAAACACATTAAAAACGAATGAAACTAAACATCGATTGACTTCAGACCTAATTCTTCGATGACTTGTAAAAGTTGTGCGTATTTTGAGGTGGCATTGGCCGACTGTTGATTCGAAGAAGCAGCTAATGAAGACATTTGTGATGGTGTCAGAAGCGTTGGAACTCCTGATGTAAACGACGGCTGAACTGATGGCATACTCGATGTTACCATTTGTTGAACCATTTGTTGTGCCGTCGAGGAAGACATCGATTGTATTGAAGATATTGGTGCCGATGACGTCAATACTAGTGGAGAATCACTTGATGCCGGCTTTTCTTCCATTACTAGGTCCATATTTTTTTAATTGTGTTTGTTTTAATTGTTTTTGTGTTTCAAAAAATATATATTACTTTTAAATAGAGTATTAGTTGTTTTGAACTCAAGCTGAGAAAACACTAGAAGCGTGGAAAATACTTTGGAAGATAAACAAAAATTCACTGTATCTTAAACTAAGCTCTACTGAAGGCACACAAAATACACTAGAAATGAACTTATTTTCTCAGAATTACTCAAAACTTTTCCCAACTTTAGCCAAACTTTACCCGGACTATTTAGCTAATGATTAAACAAATGTTTATAAAGAACTTCTCTCTGATTTAATAATAAAATTTGAGTTAACCAATTTTTTGAACAAAATATGATCCCAAGAGAAAAACAAAATTGAGTTTAAAAAACGCGAATCGATTGATAAAAATGAATTTTAAATGCTTTAGGAACTGAAATGTAATTAAAGTTAACAAAAAGACTACCAAATATGAGTGCAACTGAAGGCTGTCCTCGTCTTAAGGGGAGCGGAGCTAAACAGTGATCGACAAGTGAGTTTAGTTTTGCTGACACCCAATACACTAGAACCCGCATCACTTTTCCCTTTTTAGGGTTAAGCTTTGGTGCAATTTTTGAAAGGCTCTCTGGGCCTTATATGAAAGAGATCGAAGCAATTATGATAATATCTTACATACAATAAGTGTGCTTGAGCAAGAGATAGACCTGCCACCCTATGTCTAAGGGATGAGTTAAGAGCAAGGGACCAATAGCTATGCCGAGCAAACAGTTTATTGAGCGAGGCATATATGAATAAAACACAGTTAAATATTTATTAACAAATACCGTATAACAGGTAAACTTTAAAAGCTTAATTATAATCAACATTAAGCATTAAGCATTTTAAATGGTTTTATCTAAAGTTAAACAATTAGTGAGAAAGCTTTTCAATCTTTTTTAAACTATTGAAGTATTTTCATTTTTCTATTCAGAATTTTCACATGAAAATGTATTAATTTTACTAAATGTGTTGCCGGCAGTGTTGAAACTTTTCCAAATTTACCGATTATTTGAAATACTTGCGTATTAGTAACTGAATTGAGTACCATTTGGCGTCGCTCATAAATGTGATGCTAGCCACATGTGCAGTATACTATTATACTTGGATTCAAGCCTTATCATTGAATCCGTTATTAGATTCATTGACTTTATCGAAATTGCACTATTTCAATGCAACTTTTTTTTACAGAGGGCTCACGTGCATCTCATCTCTTTGTCCCACCTTTCCTATGAATGATGGCAAGTGTTGAACCATTACTCAAAAAACTTAAGAAATCTAAGAAGATTAAACCTAGGTTTGAATCATTAGATGGTTCAGACAATGAGAACATTAATACGGAATCAAATGAAGAAATCGAACCATTAATTAGTGCAAATGAGTTCTCGCCGAGCACTAATCAAAATGGTATTCAATGCTTCATTCATTAAACTATCATTTCACTTGAATTGACTGTATTAAATTCTATCTAATTGCATATCTTGTTTATCAGTAGATTTGAAATTTTATTATTGTTTTCAAAATGTACTTCGTTTGACCTGATTCTTAAAAGAGTTAGTTTTTGGAAAGTTTGTAAAGTCGAGCTTCAAATATAAAAAATTGCGTTATCTTTTAGTCTAGTCTAGTCTTTTAGTTTAGTATACTTACACGTTATTTAAGTAATTAGTTGACAAGTTTAGCACCTGTTATTAAAATATGTGAATCAAATGCACTGATAAACTAGTCTTTAACTTATGTTTGATTTTTTATAATAAAACTTTCTAAAATTAAATATACTTAAAGAAAGCGTTGAGTCAAGCCAAGTCATTTTGCCGAATAGCAGTCCTTCTGCACCACCGGAAGAACAATACAAGCCAACAGGCCTTCAGAATGACAAAATAAGATCAAAGTTTGTTCAAAAAGTATATGGAGTTTTACTTGTGCAGCAGTCCATATTTTGTGCTCTCATTGCATTATTCGTTTACATGTAAGTCTTCAGATTCAGTTAATTGTTTGCATAAAGTTTTAAACACTTTTATAAACTTAAATTTAGACCGCATTTGAGAAAAATAGTCCGTAAATGGGTTTTTGATCCGCTATTCTATTATTCATTAATCGGGTAAAAGAAAATTTCAAACCGACTACTATATATGAAACAAATACTAATTTTTAACAATTGACTCTTCAAAGTGTTCCTTTATGCGTATTCTTTGGTTTATTAATCATATCTACGTCACTAAGAAAGAAGTTTGCATTTCTTACAATGATTTTGATTGTTAGTTGAAAACTAATTAATAATTTTCTTATTTCTAATCCTAGAATCATTTCTCATTAACAGACAATATCATTAAGTCTTCTAGTAAGTTATGCCATAACTGTAAAGACCGCAAATGCGTTTGTGTATTCAATAGGATCAAGTGATCTCTGTTGTTTAGGAGTCATGTTGGGCTCTAAGAAATTAGATTTCACCAAATGGCGGTACATCTCATTAATTCCGTTAACTATGATTGGATCGAGCGCTTTGGCGCCAACGATACTTAAAACATCTTTAAATAACACGATCTGGCCCTCAATTTTGATGACATCACTTATGACTTATTTGGGAGCAAATACAAGACCCGTCATTAAATACAACGACTTAGAGATAGAGCCAAACGAATACGTTTTCGCCGCGACCCAACTCTATTTAAATCCCGAACAGCCTATTAAACATTATTTGAAGACATGGATTTGCGGTCGAGACCAGAGAAGAGATACAAGTAGCTACGCAACAATCTAAAGCACTTAAAAAGTTGATCAAAAATTAAAATTTAAGTCTAACAGACTATAAATATAATCAAAAGAAAACGTTTTTTATTAATTTTTTAAGCCTAAACTTTATTTGGTTATCAAATATTCTCAATATTAGAAATATTTTGTATTTTTTATGGGGAAGACTTTATATAATGTTAAAGAAAACTTGAAATCATTTCCTAGAACTGTTGTATTTAAGAAAGAAATAAATCTTTCGTAAAGTTTTTCAATCTATGACTTATTTGCCCTTAATTTCAAAACACTGCGATTGACACTACGAGTAAACAAAAGGACACTAAATGTTGAGTCGAATTGATGAACTTTTAGCTTATGAGATGTTATCTGATTGAAATCAAGTATTAAATATGTTAAAGATTGGAGTTGAAAATTTAAAATGAACTTTCACGGTGTTTAAAATGGGCTCTGTTTGGTCTTGCCTTAAAACATTATTTCAAACCAATGAAAGTAATGTTGTTTTAGTTATTGATTCGATTTCTATAGAAAACTAATAGTTTTTCTCTTAAAGACTTTGAAAACTACCCGAAAATCAATGCTTTTGGGAGTGAAATTTCATCAATTTCTATCATTGAAACCGATACTCAATTAATAGACAACGACTTTCTGGTTATCGAAATGGACAACGAAATCAATTTAAGCGAGATCAAAGAACTAAACGCTTCAGACGAGAATGACACTCAGAAAAGTTGTGATTCATGTGATTCGATGTATCCACAAGAAGACGAGAGTACATGGTTTTTACCACATTGTAGCCGAGAAAATGCCGAAAGACTATTGAAGGGACGCTCAAACGGAACTTTCCTGGTTAGAGGTAGCACCAAACTAAGCGGAAAATACGTCTTAAGTATTGTTATTGAGGGCCATATCAAACATATTGTTATCGATAAGAATAAAGATGGATATAGTCTTCATGGCAATGAACGACACCCAACTTTAATGAGTTTAGTCCTTTATTACACACAATTCGAAGATAGGAAATCAATGTACAATTCGTGCACAAGTTTAAACTATCCCGTATTTCATTAACTTATTTATTTATTAAATTATAATTATTTTACTTTTACAAAATTTAATACAAATAATCTAACGATTTTTAAATCTAGAAAATTAATCGATTATTAGAATAAAGTTTATTATTCATTAATTGAATTGATTTTTATTCAGTTTTCGATAGAAAGTTAGTTAACCATAACATCATTATTTACCACTAATCCCTGTCTTTCATTTTCAAGCATTTTCTGTCGACGTCTTCTAACATAAAGGAAAATTGCACCAACAATAAGAGTAACTCCGAGAAGAGTTCCCAAAACTATCAGAACAATAACTCCTGCACTAAGGCCACCTGAACTGGGCGATGGAGTGGTTGATGGATTTACTGTTGTTACAACAGTAGTTGAATTACTGCTTGGTGTGGTAGAAGTCGTATTACCAGAAGTCGTATTACTAGAAGTTGTAGTTTCGGTTATGTTTCCTGTACTGTTAGAAGTTGTAGTGATTGTTGGCTCAGTTGTACTAATATTGACCGGTATTGTTATAGTATGGAATCGATTGGTTGTTGATTGTGGCGGTAATGTTATGACTGTTGGACCACGAGTTGGTCGCGTTGTTCTTACTCGCGTTGTTGCACTGCCTGAAGTTGCAACCGATTCAGGAGTAGGTGCTGTTGGACTAGTTGATCTGAAGTTGGCCGTTGATGAACTACCTTGATTTGAAATCGAGATAATAATTGTAGAATAGTTTTGAATAAATTTTGTAGACTTTTTGAGAATACCTGTTTCTAAACAAAAGCTTAGGTAAATTAGTTAATGGTTTACAAGCGTGAAAACTTTCAAAAGTTTATTAATGGATATTCTTACTTTTTGTGGTTCCATCACAATAGGTATGATCGAGAAGAAACAGTACTAAGAATAGGAAAACTGCAAAGTTTTTAGCCATCATTTTACTAGTATTTACTAGCATTTGCAGCTATTGTCAACCGAGCGATACGACTCTCTGTTAGGATTTGATGTTAATTTAAATACTCCCATATAATTACCACTACTGAACATAAATGGAATTTTGAATTACGTTCTATTAAAACTATTTCGTTTGTCTCAATAAAATTGATCAGTTCTTTTCTAATCTATTATTAGATATCTATGAATGTTATCGAATGAATGTGTGCTCACTCTTATCAAAATGAAATAATAGAATAGTATTGCGAGTTGAAAGACATAACTGTTTACAGTGGTCTTCAACTTGAATTCTAGCTGTTTTGTACACATAAATTATAACCAGACTTCAATTCATCAGTTTATCATTCGTTTATCAAATATTTTTTTATGTAAACTCCTCTCAGTTTTAAAGTTTGGCGCATCCAATATTTAGTTTGTCATAAGTATTAATTTTAAAGAACTTTATTTTCATTTCAACACTTTTGAAAATAATAAATCAATTGATATTTGGTGAAAGTATTTTAAAAGTTAGTCAACTTTATTTGAAACTCAAGTACAGATTTATCTAAAATCAAAATAATAAGAAAACTAATCAAAACTAAATCAAAACTGTTTGAAATATAAAATTTTTTAAAGAAAAATAAGACAATTTCTGTACATTATTTGGCATCACTTGATATGAATAAAATATTTACAGAAAAATAGTTGAAGATTTGAACAAACTTCAAACTAAATTAACAATTATCACAAAAATTGCTAAGTTAGGTGAAAATGCGAAACTTTATCCGACAGAAGAATCCGGAACTGGATTCGAATCTTCATTATGAATATCAATGTTATCGATTTGATGTATAACTAAAGTACTGCTTTCATCACTTTCACTTTCACTTTGATCCTGAACATCGCCATTAAGACCAGAATCACAAATGTTAGTCGAACCATCAATATGCTCATCAAAATCATCACTTTTATTATCGCTTTGACCATCGTTTTCATCATCTACAACATCATTCTTAGAGTTCTTCGCACGAGAAACCAAAATCAAAAAGTATATAAAGAAAGCAATGGTTGAGATCCCGACCGAAGCACTCGTTATCGGCCAGTAATACATATAGTATCGAAGTCCAGTCAAATGAGCGCTAATTCTCAATATAGTTGGTGGAGAGATTTGTATATTTCTGGCCTCGATTTCAATCCTGGCATGAGTTACGGATCCTACATTTAAATAACTTCCTTCAACAAAATCTTCAATAAGAGTAACACTAGTTGTTTGAAATTCGTCCATAACCCCGATCACTAGTAGGGGCCAATAAAATAAAGTATTAATAATACGAGTTAACCAACTTTTAAAGCGTATTATCGAAGGCTTCGCGACATTCATAACAACACGATTGTTTTCATCGAATAACTTAATTCGAATCATAAACATTCCCTGATTCCAATTGACATCAGATTCTGGTAAACGCAAATCAATGGCAAAGACATACATCTGTCCCCTCGAAAACTCAACACTTTTTGAGCTCTTCTGAAATGGTATTTGCGCGAAAGGGATCTCACACTTGGTCTTGAATTCTGGATAACATGTCGAGTCGTATTGAAGATGAACTTCCTTTGATATCGAGACTAATGGTATGTAAATGTAGTAAAACATGGAATAGATGAAAGCAGAGCTCCAGAGGATGGTAGCCGATGTCAACCATAGTTGGATTGATGTTTTGATTATCTTGAAGATTAACGATAAGATTGAATTTGTTCTCAAGTATTCCACCAGAAGAACAATTCCTCGAAAACCACTCAAAAGTGAAGACTCGGCAAAAGATAACTCACTTTCGGTGTTCTTTCCGTTGGTTGTTGACATCTTTTAGTGTTTTTTGACGTATCGATGCTTTTGATAATTATTATCGGTGGTTTTTAATAATTGGTTTGGATCTATCTTCAACAAATTATTATTGTTTTAATGGTTAGAAAACAATTGTTAAGTCATTTCAATTGATGTTTAAATCGTATTATTGTTTGTTTACATTTTGTTTGAGGAAAACACTTAAAAGTAAACAATCACTGGCTATTGGCTAACATTTATGAAAAGTACTATAAACAACGTTACACAAAAGAAGACCAGTTTATATCTAGTCATCATAAGTATAACATGAAAGGGAATCAGAGCTTTCAAAGCACACAAATATCAGTCATTTATATAAACCAATCATAGCCTGGAGATTGATTGGACCCAAGATTTATCAAATTTAAGTAAATTTAAGTACAGTTGGATCAAAGGTACTTTTATTTGTTATGCAGACAATAGGGGTAGGGATGGACACAAAAGAGTGCTTTGAGCAGCACGTTTTTTATGTTTGACATTTAACACGTGCCTTATTTTTCCTTTTTGAAAAATTTTAAAAGTATTTTTGTTCAGCTTTCAAAGTTATGGAATTTATCAGTCATGCTGGTACCAAGTCTGAACAAATCGATTCCAATCAAGTCTTAGATGAAACTGATTTTAATATTAATAATAATTTAATACATAATAGAAATAATTCAATAATCGGACGAATTGTCTATCAATGTTACGAATGTATTCATGACTTTAATACTTGCCTTCATTTGAATGACCATTTCATTAAAGCTCATAATTGTACTCATAGCAATATTGCTATTGAAGGTAACATTGGAACTCATTGTCAACCAATGACTCAAAATAGCTGTTTGACTAATCATGTCACGAATAATACAATCGATGCAAATACTAATGAAATTCAATTGAATTTAATGAGAAGTAAATTAAAAGAAAAGTTGAATCAATTTAACAAATCAACAGTTGATAACGAAGTGGGTCAAAGACAAAAATCAGAGATTACTAATAATAATGAGGTCTCGAGTCTAGATAAGAAGTGCATTAATAATAGATGTGATAATTATATCGAATCTGAAGAAACTCAAGATTTATGTAAAGAATGTTTTGAAAAGTTGATCAAAAGCTTAGAAACTATTGATAAGGAAGAGTTGATAGAAAAAGGTTTGCATTTATGCAAAATCCTCAGGAATTCTTAAATTTAATGAAAGGTTTATTAAATTCTTAGATTTAAATAGCGGTCCGATTAAGTGCTTATTTAATGGTTGTTGTGAAACGTTTTGGTCAAAGGCTTCTCGAAGAAGTCACTGTAAGAAACATTTGACAGAAATTTATGGGTTTTATTGTGAAATATGTAAAAAAAGTTTAAAAACTAGAGTTCAATTGACGCAACACAATAAATACCATCGAAATAAAATTAAGGTTTCCTCAGAGAATAAGACTTACAAATGCGAGATATGCGGAAAAAATTACAAAATAATTGACATTTTGAAAGTTCATCACAAACTTCACACGAATCCGAAGAAATGTGATTTTCCTGATTATGGAAAACTGTTTGCGACAAATGCTTCGTTGAAAAATCATCAACTTTTACATTCAGATGAGAAGCAGTTCAAGTGTACTTTCACTGGATGTCAATTCATGACTAAAACACCCACAAGTCTGAAAGCACATCAATCAATTCATTGTCAAAATCGGAAAAATTTTGCGTGCGATTGGCCTGGATGTGAGTTTACAGCTAGAACACGCGGTAACTTGACCTCTCATAAGAATGCCAAACATCTAAATCTCCGACCATATCAGTGCACTTGATCGGAATGTGGCCAAACATTCAAAAGATCGGACACTTTAGAGAGTCACATAGTTCTTGTTCATAAAAATGAGAGAAATTTTGTTTGTGATTTTCCCAGCTGTGATAAGAGTTTTGCCACCGAAAGACATTTGAGTATTCATAAGAAGTTTCATTTGGAGAAAAGTTTGGCTGTGATTGGCCTAAATGTGAGAAACAATTTCACACTAGAGTTCAATTAAAAGATCACTTGCTTGTCCACACTGGCAAGCGACCATATCCTTGTCCGTGGCCTGAGTGTGGTGCTAATTTTTCAAGATCCAGTACTTTGGGTACACATAAGAAGTAGTTTCATAAATGCAATTACATTCGGAGAGCGCGTTGGGATAATAAAAAGAAATAATTGTACTTAATTCTTTCGATGAGAAAGTTTATAAAGTTTGATCCTATTTATAATAATTATAAATTATTGTAAACAATTATTGTTGATGAAAATCAATTGAAGATGTAAAATGTTTTTGTTAATGCCATCACTGTATTCATGATTAATGTTTCTGACTTATGCAATCAATAAAGTTCTTTTTCGCAAGACATTAATATTTTTTTGAGAAAGTATTTTAGCTCATGTCTAGACTTTATTTATAACTTTGAATAAAGTTTGAGAAACAGCTTTATTTCATATAGAAAGTTTTATTTTCTTAAAATAAGTTCTGAAAAAAATAGATTATAAGGGACTGTACAAAACTTCTCGAGCTCTATTCTGATTTTTATACATGTAAAATAGACTTCCGGTCACTATAGCCACCAAAATTATTGCAATTATAAGTAAAGCAATTCTTCCCCCAGAAACAGTTTCATCAGGATTAGATGTCGGATGAATCGGCATTTGAGTTGATCTTTGAGTTGTAGTCGGGTTAACAGTTGTTCCAAAAGTAGTGCTATTCTTAGTTGGCTCTAATGTTGTGCTTATAGAACTTGTTTGGGTCTCATTTGCAGTTGTTGTCGAAGGTTCTATTGTTGTTGGCAAAGTGCTAACTACTGTTGTAAAAGTTGTGTTGACTGTTGTCGAGGAACTGATGTTGTCAGTTGAAGACTCATAAGTATCAAAATCATAAGAATCAGATGTTTCGATAGTTCCGTTTATTTGATATGCAGTTTGATTAAAGTCTTCTGAGAGGTTAATTTTGTCAATATCATCAATTAGTTGTGTTGTTAGTGTTGGACATCCTATTTCATCGCTACCAGATGGACAGTTTGGATATCCATCGCATTCAAGTCCATTGTAAATACATTCCTGTTTTCCTCCATGACATCTGATATTAGTTTTAGGACATGTTCGGTTCCAAACTCCTTTTAAACAGATCATTAAATTAGTAAAAAGTTCAAAATTTCAATCGATTCTATACTAGTTCTCACCAGCAAAGGTCGTGATGACTAATTCAAACTGAGAACTACTATTACTTCCAGTTCCAAACTCAATATCGAGCTCATTCTTACTGACAATGACACTGTTAACGTGTTTTTCGTTACACCATGTAATACTGTTATCAAATTTAAGGTAGTCTTCACAATTACTGCTGTTGAGCGAAATTTGTTTGGCAGTAGCAATGAATCCAGCTATATTTTGACCAATTATTTTCACTTTACATTTTTGATTAGATATTGTTTGTCCGTTAGATGAACGAAGTATTAGAGCTGAATATTCGCCCGCATCGCTAATCAATATTCTTCTATCCGGATGTTGATCACAGTAATATTGGATATAATCTGTTTTATTGAAAAATTGAACCACAAAGTTTTAAGTATTTGAAAATTTCTTATTCTAGTTCTTAATTTTCTCTTATAAAATACTCACAACTAATATAAGTCGGCTGAACACAATTTATTAGGAGTAATACGCATAAAAAATTTAGGATTATCTTAGGATTTGAAGCCATACTTCAAGTTACTCTCGAATAATAATGTTAAACTATTTTTATCGTATTCATTATCACTGAGAAAAACTGCATAAAGTTTTCAAATGAAAAATTTGAGATAATAGGAATTAATTCTATTTTATTGAAGTTATAGCTATAAATTCTGAAATTATGACTTATCTCTGTGTAACTTTTCACATATAAAACGATGTTTACTTTTCATCCATCAACTGTTAGCAACATTCACTTTATCAGTAAGGCTTATCATACAACCAATTATTGTTAACGTTAACCTAAAAAAGGAAACCTAAAAAGTCATTCTTTTAAAGTCTATTAGTTCTTCAAAGTTACTCTCAACTCAATAGTTATAATACCCTAGGATTTATTAGTAAAAGGTATGAGCTCTCAGAGAGTCCAATTCATACGAAAGCTTTGTAAAACTTTCATTTGACAAACTATTAGCTGAAAATCTAATTGATTTATTAGTCAAACGTAATGCAAAATCGTTTAAGTGCACGTTTTACAAAATATTTACTATTTGAATTGAATGCAAAACCAGAATAACTTTTAGTTTACTTATTAAGTAACAGAAAAAATTAGTTGAAGGTCAAATTAACACCTTTTTATTACACTCGCCCTAAGATTTATGGATATGAAACTCGTTTTTATCACAGTAAGTATACGGGATCGCTCGAATTAAGTTATTTAATAATATTTGACATGATTCAACTTTACAAGTAATCCTTGAGAATCATTTGATTGATTCACGTGTTATTATATAGGATTCACACTTAGAGCACCTATTCTTATAAGGCAAGCCTTAACTAAACTTTCAAGCTGTTAGGTTAGGTTTTTGCCTTACTAGTTGACTCATGTTTGACAATTATAGTCTTCACTTTTATATTTTGCCGAATACTTTCAGTCGATTGCTTCCAATAAAGAGTGCTTGTAAAGCTCTTTTCTATAATTAAAAGATAAAAGTTTTATATGCCGTTTAGTGCGTTACGCAATGTATGACTCATATGCAACAAAATCAACGCATAAACGATGTCTAATTGTTTAAGGTAAACACTTTACATTAAGTAAAGCTAGACCAGACCTCTGTTATTAGAGGTACTTCTGAAGTTGCAATTTTTCATCACAACAATTTTTTTGACAACTTATTTACCAAGTACAAGAAGGGCTAAGGAGGTGTGGTTTTCACTAGAAATAATATCAAATCAAATGTGGTTTAGAAAATCTTTCGACGAAAAATTCAAACTTCGAAGTCGAATGTTTCGAAAACTAGGAACTATATCCTGATTAAATCTATATAATAATGTCTATGGTTGTTGAGGTCGGATCAATCGAATATTGCTTGTGAAATGTATTATCCTCAAAACTAAACTCTAACCTCATAATATTATACTAAATTTTGAATTGTTGCAAACTTTGTAAACCTTGCCTTTGCTCAAGGCATGTGTGAGTTGTGGCACATCTCTAATAAAAATGATCTCCAATAAAAATGTTATTACAATTATAGAAATAAACAATTTTTTTAGTCTAAAGCTTGTTATGTGAACACAACTAATTTAAAGTCATAAAAGAAACAAAAGTTAAGTTATTACAAAAACTTAATCACATATATGATAAACTTATTGTTAAAATATAGTTGTGTTATTTAAACTCTAAATTTAATTTAAAACAGAATTCAATTTTTGTAAAAGTTAAAATTAACTTTGTTTATGGTATTGATTACTTGCCTTGTTTAGTGTGACATTTCAAACACAATCTATTGATTTGTTCGATTAATTAGAATTAACAACCAGATCAATATCGAAATAAATCCTTAATTAGTAATTGAAATCAATACAAAATGCTTAACATTTATTTTGTCAGACTTTTAATGATTGATCACTACTATAGCTTGACTACTTAATCAAAAAGCTTTCTTTCAAATTTCGAACTGTTTTCAAACAAAAATATTGGTTAACTCAATTATACTTAATATTTCAAATACTCATAGTGTACGTTATTTTTACAATGTTTCTCAGTTCAAATGAAACTATCTTGGATAAACTATCACTAATTTGAAATGCAATAAAAAATATAAGTTGAAAAAAACTAAAGCCGACTTCAAATTCAATATAGCTATTTAATGTTCAAAACTAAATTATTATCATAAGTTTAATCATTAAGAAGTCGATATCCAGCATTTTCTCTTCTCTTTTTGACACAGTACCAGACAACAGCTACAATTGCAGAAATTGCAACGGCAGTTCCAAGTACTATAAGAACTATCAGACCGGCACCCATACCCTTTGGATGAGGAGAAGGTGTTGTAGAGGGAGTCGTGTTAGGGGTTGTCGTGCTATGGGCTGTTGTTGTGGTTTTTGGGGTAGTAGTCGTTGTTTTAGGGGTTGTAGTTGTGGTTGTAGTTGAGGTTGTAGTTGTGGTTGTAGTTGGGGTTGTAGTTGGGGTTGTAGTTGGGGTTGTAGTTGGGGTTGTAGTTGGGGTTGTAGTTGGGGTTGTAGTTGGGGTTGTGGTTGTGGTTGTGGTTGTAGTTGGGGTTGTAGTTGGGGTTGTAGTTGTGGTCGTTGTCGATGTTGAGGGTTTTGGTGTAGTACAACCATCTTCATCATAACCTGTCGGACAGTTATTATGTCCATCACAAAGATATTGTTTAGAAATGCATGAAAGATCTTCATCACCTTGACATTTAAGTTCAGAAGACTTGAAACAAAATTTCGCAGTCGTATCTGTGTTTAGAGATTAATAGTTTTAAGCAATATTTTCTTGAAAATGACTCAAATTTTCAGACCTTCAAATGGAGTAAGAACAAGTTTGAAATGTGATGCACTATGTTCTCCAGCGTGATAAAGAATATTAAGGTAACCATTTCCTCTGAATGTCTTTCCCACCAAATTTGTTTTATTTGCACACCATTTAACTTGTGATTCTATGTTAGAATCACTCAACTGAATATAGTTATCACAGGAATTATTTGAATGACTTCGAATGAAAATATCATCGATTCCTAATACAAGTCCGGGATGTGAAAGCCAACTTGATCCCGGCAATGAGAATTTGATAACACAAGTTAGGTTTGAAATTGTATCATTAGGTGATAACACAAGAATGGCTGGAGAGCTAGTTCCACTGGATTCAAGTGTAATTTCATGCGCATAACCAGAATTGCAATAATCAAGAATATTATCTAAAAATATGAAATTATAATCATAATTCAAGTCTCATTCAAGTGAAATATTCTTTACATTCTTGATAGATAAGTGGCAATTCCTGGGTTTCTTCAACTATAGTATTGTTTGTTGCATTGGCGACAGAATTTTCAACATTATTCTCAACAGTTATAACCTTAGTACAATCTTTTTCATCAAATCCGCTCGCACAATTTTCGATACCATCACAGCTAAAGTTTTGGGAAATACATTGAAAATTATCCGTTTGCCCACATCTGAATGAGGCTGAAGTCGAGCAGAACTGACCAAATATTGAGTCTGTATATGAAACAAATTTTCGGTCAAATTACTTATTACTTATTCTAGTGAATCGAATATTCGGTGTGAAGAGGGATACAGATTCGGCAGCGAAAATTCACGTAACTTTCAAACTGAATATTTTCAAGGTTCAGTAATCCAATTGATTGCGAACAGAGCTTCAGTTTGATTTTCTATGACATTTTGATTGTAAAATCAAGATTACTTTGATTTTTGTTTATCAATCAACTAATTACAAATATCAAGTGCTTTTATAGCTTCAAAATGTACGAAGTAGACACGATTTTAATAATTAAAAATATTTAATCTGAGAATATCTTGACTAGGTTAGGTTTTCTATTTAATTTAAATAAGTTGACGCAACTTGGGGCGATCAATAGTTCAAAACTTTTAATTAAAAGGCTTTTGATTTTTTTCGTTTCGGTTCTGACTAATGGGCATGATAGAAAACAAAAATTATGCCTAATTTTCGCCCAATTGGCTTAATTTTTGGCTCATTCGGTAGTTTTTCGGTTTGCACTAAACCTATTATTTTGGACTAGGTGGTCAAATTTAGCACAAAAGGTGAAATTTTGCATCATTCCGAATACTCCACTCACTACTTGTATCTTAATCATTCGTCTAATTAAGATGGTTATGAAAATGGTTTTCATTTACTTTCGTAAGGGGTTACCACAATTTTAAAACTTAAGGAAGCATATGGTTGCGCATTAAATACAATATCAACACTTGAGTTTGAGAATATTAGACTTTTGGCTTCACTGGAGTTGCACCACTTTCCGATTACTGACGAACCGATCTGGACAAAATTGTCGCATTTTCCACTCAAAGTATTATTGATTGAAATATTTTGAACCTTTATTATGAATCCATCAACTTTTTTCGGCATAACTATTCTCACAGCACATGTTTTGTTAGAAATCTTGTGATCGATTCGTGAATCTTCTATCAAAATTGAAGTATTGATTGCAGAATCGTTTATCACTTCTGCATAATGATCAAAGTTTGAAGGCAAACAATAGTCCTCAGCATAATCTATATGATTGAAAAATTGTTAGCATAAGACTTTGAATATTTTTTGACGCAAATATAATTAGTTATCGAAGTTATAAATTGATTGCGACTTACATTTTAAATAACTTGATTCACAAGTTGTGAAAACAATCACTAGAATTGTAATCAAAAATAATTTAAAGTAATTATTTGACATGTTTGAAGTTTAAAAAAACTGTAATCAATTATTTGATAAATTGATAGTTCATAACTAATTAACATTGATAGTGAGAAGACACTATCAAAGTTAAGAATAGGATTTAGTTTTACAATTGAACCACAGCTTGTATTAAATCAAATGAACTTTATTGTTTCGACTGTGGTGAATAGTTTATCAGAAGCTAAGCTAACATGGAAGTAAAAGTATATATAAGGTGGGGCTATTCTTGCTATCAATCAGCAGAAAACATTGCATACAAATTAGCACATAGTATCATATTTTTCAAGTGATAAATCTTATTTTAGTCTATTCCAAGTTTATAGTTGTTTAAACCTTTACGAACTTTAACGATATCAGCTTAAAGTCATTACTCCATTAAATACTAATCGAATAAGATATATTAATGTTGATCACAGACTTTCAACTTGAAATATTGATCAGTTTTGTACAGTTAGAACTTTTTATGCTCTGAGAAGCATGTCATGGTTCTCAATGCCAGACGTTGCAATATTTATTTATGTCACTTTCTTGATTATCTCTATGACAGTAAACTTTTATTTCACATCACTTCAACTTTTAGATTCAATTAAGTAAACATAAAACACTTGCTAATCAAAAGAATTTGTTTCCATATACATTAAGCAGTTAACAAAAATACATTCAACGGTATCTATCATTTATTTTACATGTACTATCAGTAGTATTCATTAACATCCACCTAGGGCTTAAGTGTAACTTAACTAGTGTTGATTCTGTTTCAAATTGTTGAATTCAGTTTCGTTCCCATCCCACTCTTAAATAAAATTTTCAATTCCGTTCCTTAAGAAAATTTTTAATCGCATTCCGTTAGTACTCTGTTCATTTTAAAATTTTTTCTACTCACAATTATATCACTATCACTAGAAAATATTGCTTGTTCTGATATCTTGATTAAATATTATTATCGTTAACTTTATTTGTAGATTATTTACTGTTTTAATGATTTAATAAATTCAGAAATTTTTGGTTCAAACTATTTGAGACACTAAAGATTTGATACATTCTTAATATATCGCCTCAAAGTATTTCAATCCTGTAATGTAACATTCGTTTATTGTTTATATAATTTGAAACCTAAAATGAATCATTCAATCCTTTCCCTGATATTATAAAGTATTACAGTGTTGTACATTTTTTGATGACTTAACACTAGAGTTGTTTACGCTCTTCATTTTATTAAGTTCCGTTTCTATTTCGTCCTCTTTAAATATTTCGTTCTGTTCTTATTCCATTCTTCTGAGAAGTTTTAATGCCGTTCCAACTCTTTTCCAGTTCTCGTTTCAGGAACGAAATTAACACTAGACTTAACCGAATCGCTGGTATGAAAAGGAACGCTCATTTGGGTCTGAAATTCGAACATTTAAAAATTAACTGCTATAAGGTTCTATCGGCTAAATCTAGACAAAATCTAAAATAGAAGATTACGTTTTTTCAATTTTTGAAGTCACCTTTAACTTAAGTGTTATTTGTGAATAAGATTGCGTATCAGCATAAAGATAACTGTTTCTATATAGTCTTTTCTTTTCAAATATACTTATCTTGCATAAAATAATTTTCTATCTTTCCAATAATAGTTTCCCAATTAATTGCAGTTACATAAACTATCGGCAAGATATTAGTATAATATCAGCAATACCTAGCATTACTAATTATTTATACAACAAAGGTAATGCTTGTACTTAAATGATTAATATGGTCTGAGCCTAGGTTCAAGGTTTAGTTCAACAGCTTTGATAGAATCTTAGGTTCAGGCCCAGATCTATGAGTCTGTTCAGCCTCTATATGGAAATTAGATCAAAAGAATGGTAATTTGATGTTCATGTAAACACAATACTACTAACAAGGAAACGCTGAATATTCGTACAAAAGTTTTAACATTTTGTATTACGAAACTTATAAATAGATTAGTAAAGAGCACAAACTAGCTATGAGCAGAGCAGAGCTGCACTTGAAACTCAGTTTTAGCCGTCTTCGAGTTTATAAGCTCGAGCTTCAAGCTTAGGCTATGATGAAGCGCAACTCAAGCTCAAACTCAATTCAGCTCATTTGAAATCGATTTATTTAATAAAGCAAAAAACAGTATTGAATGTTTCATAATACTGAATATTGAATTGCTCTGAATATGTTAACAAAATAGGTATTAAATGACATCTATCGAATTGAATGATGAGATGCATTCCTGATTTGTGAATCATTGTTTTCAAATGGACTTTACTTTAATGCATAGCTGTCTATTTGAAGAGGGATTTGTGCTCTGGCCTTAAAAGTGATATTTTTGCTTAAATCTCTTTATATTCTCAAATAAGATAATCTGAAATCATTTTTGAAATTTACTCAAAATAATAGAAAATTGCTGTTTGAAATAGTTATCAAAATGTGTTCACAAGAAAGGGAAATACCATGAGAAGACTCCCAATTATTGATAAGATGTATCCGTACTCTCACAAACTGAAAAGTGGAATAGAAATTATTTTTTGAATTTAAATGATAAAACATTAAAATGAATGACAGTTTGACAAGAAATAGATTATCAGATCATTTCATACAGAGTTTAATGAGTTTGAATTCATTGTTTAAACTTTACGATCGAAATTAATATATTTTTGCACAAATACTTCATTATAACTTGAAATAAATACTTGTTGTAAGGATTATTACTGGTTATTTTGAACATTAGCTCAGCAGCACAATGAACAACTTGAACCCAAGATTCGAAGTACACTCGGTTCCAATAGTATATGTAAGTATCTCATCCCATGACGATGCGTGAGGAGTAAAGTTTGTAGGGCTGGATTAGTAATTATTTCTTTTATATGCGGACTAATAGTTTTAATGCACATTTACTAACCAAATAGAGTTGAAAAATATAAACTTTTAAGGTTTGACTAAACTTTGAATTTGACTAAAAGTTTGATTGCTTATAATTAAGTTCACATTTTATTCGAATAAAATGTGAATTTCTTGTATGAGTAAAAACTTTCAAATATATATTTGCAATGACTAATTAATAAAACTCAATGATATTAATATTTCAATATTTTATTATATATGTTACCCTTAGTTTGCTCCCAAAGTTATCACTGATTAATCCGAGATCATCACACATATTATTAGAACCGAGTGTACAAGCACAGCTCAA
This sequence comes from Archegozetes longisetosus, assembly GCA_018873245.2. NCBI lineage: Eukaryota > Metazoa > Arthropoda > Arachnida > Sarcoptiformes > Trhypochthoniidae > Archegozetes > Archegozetes longisetosus. The sequence continues at coordinate 1,885,472 of JAEMBT020000006.1, forward strand.
GTCAAATTTGGCAGAAGCGCAGTTCAAAGTTCGACATTTCTGAGCTGCTCTTATAGAAGCTCAAGATTCCAGGCTAATGCTTTTCACTAAAACAGACTAATTATCTTTAATTTAAGCTATATTTGAAAAGCTGAGGGCGAGGTTATGGGTCACAATTCAAGATTAAAGGCTAGGCACTTTTTTAGTTTGATATGGGTAAAAATATTTTCAAGTGTCTTTACTTTTTTACTTTGGTGGACATTTTAAGACTGGATTTAGTCACCAGAGATAAAGCTTTTGTTATGATTCCTATCAAAAGCAGGTTAACTACTTTATACTTAAATAGAAAGGCATTAACTCAAAACATACTTTTTATCTGTTCATAAACGAAATTACAAAGGTGTTTAAAAAGTACATATTTGAATTTGTAGTAAATGCTGAAAGTGTCAGCAGCTATTCTCCAAACAGAGCCTAATTCTTCAAATCATACTTTCGGAAACATTGACAAAGCTTTTTGTAACTATATTTTAAGATTCATTTTCAATATCTATTTTCGAATCATCCAATGTTTGAGGACAATTAGTGTAAACATGATTTCATTATCATCATCAACTGATTCATATCCAAAGATGATAATGAAATCATTTTTATATTGGTTTTGCTTAGGGGTCTGCAACGGGTTGGGTTGAATTTTGGTGAAAAACAACAGTTTGGGTGGGTTAGGACTCAAGGAAAATATTTTAAAAACGGGTTGGGCGGGTCGATAATTTTATCTCATTGGGCTGGGTGGGTTCGGGTCGGAGAAAAAATTCACGGTTGTGTTGGGTTTGTCACAAAAATTCTTGTTAATTAAAGTCTACCAAAGATTAAGCTTTAAATATCGGATGCAATATACAGGGTGAACATTATAAAACCAACCGAATCGAACACCAAAACTTTTTACTCATACTTTTGAGTTTTATCAGAAAAGTTCAATATTAGAAAAGACCTAACTTGAACTTTTATTAAACATAAATCTAATATAAGAATGAATAAAAACAAAAATGGTGTCCACAACAGTTGAATGTATTATGTGATCACTATCACCGCTTTAGCTAAAGAAGCGTTACTTGAAGAAGTAGTTTTAAAAGCTTAACTAAATCAGCCCGAAACTCCTCAGAAATACAACCAAAACTAATATAAACGTGATTTCATTATCATTATCTTCGGGCATGGATCAGTTGATGATGATAATGAAATCATATTTAAACTAATTGTCCTCAAACATTGGGTGATTTGAAAATAAATATTGAAAATGAAATTGAAAAAATAACTACCGAAAGTTTGATCAATGTTTCTGAAAGTGTAATTCAAATTGTTACGCTCTGTTTGAAGAATAACGGCGACACTTTCGTCATTTGTTATAAATTCAAATAACATGTACTTTTAAAACACTTTTAATTTTGTTTATAAACTGATAAAATGTGAATTTTGAGTTAATGCCTTTTATTTAGGTATAAAGTAGCTAGCCTGTTTTTGATAGGAATTATAAGAAACTATTATCTCTGGTGACTAAGTTCAGTTTTAAAGTGTCCACCCTGTATTTATGATACTGTCTATATCCTTTAAGTATCACTGATACTATTATTATTGTATTCTCATAATGAAAATCTAATTGGTTTGTATCTGACTAAACGCTTTGGTTTAATTAATAAATGATACAAAATATGATAATATATATTTTTTAATAGTCGGGCTGGGCGGGTTCGGGCGGGTTCGGACGGGTTGACATTAGCTACTAACGGATTGGGCGGGTTCAAGTTAGTTCGAGAATCCGACGAGCGGGCCAGCCCGTCAATTTCTCAAACTTGCAGACCACTAATCTGAATCTCATTTAAAGTACTATTTTATTGTCAACTCAAACAATGATTATCTCAAAGCTTGCGTACATTGAAAATAATATGTATTTGTTTGATTTTCAATAATATTTTTAAATTTGTAACTAAATATAATAAAATATTTTAGAAGTTTTAGATCAATATTTAATTGAATATCAGACTAAAAATAAATAAATATATATCCAGTCCTTAGTTATTATGTAATCCATAAACAATACAGTATTTCAGACACTTATTGTCTTCATTTTTAATGTTTATAACTGATTTTGTTTTGGATATTTTTGTGGAGTAGGAATATAAGACCCTTTTAATTAGTGATAGACATCAGCTCAGTTACCCTGAGCTTGAGCTGGGCTGAGCTATGAACTGGACTGATCTAATCTGGTTGATAAGTCCAAATTTTCCGCGAAAATTTTCAATATTTATTAGAAATACTGGAAATTTGTTGCAAAGTAAGAAATTTTAGTCGAAGAGTCTTAAATGGTCTAGATTTCAATATCTTGTTATGTAAAATTATGGGTAATTAAAATATCAAATCATTAAACTAATATTTATTCCGAATTAGAGTACTTAAGCATTGAATTTAAATACACTAAACGTCTTTTGAAATAGATTATTGAATATTTAATACTATCTTAAAGTTAAAACATTTTAGAAGCGTCTTCTATGAGCTATTATTGCAAAGCATTTAAGTTAAACTTAACGTCATTAGACTATACAGCATATCAATTATAGATTTTACATTGAAAGTATCAAATTTCTATTTGGATGAATGGTTTAAGAATAGAAAACTCTAATAAATTCTATAAACTATTACCTATTGAGCTGATCTGAGCTGAGCTGGCAGCTCAGTGCAGTGAGCTTGAGCTGTGAGCTGAGCTGGTTTCATTAGCTCAAAAGTACCATTGAGCTGAGCTGCAGCTCAGCTCAAGCTCAGTTCAGCTGAAGCTGAGCTGATGTCTAACACTACTTTTAATGGTTTATATTCTCTTTAAATCAATATAAATCACATTTTAAAGTTGCCAATAAGCTTCGTTGCTGTCCCAAGAGTCTATCTTGTATTTTATCTCTTGAATTAATTCTTCGATCACACCTTTTATATTTGATTTATTAATAATTATCTTATTCCCTGACGCTACACCTATAACACCAAATTCATTTTTAACTATGATAAAATTTACCTTCTAAATATAACTTTAATTTTGTGGCGGACAAGGAGTTTTATTCGCCAGGATGTTGTTTAAAACCGTCGATGTTTATTGAATAGGGGCTAGGAAGCACCGGCCACTATACTCGCTTTAAGAAGTAATGATTAGTGACCGTAGAGAACACAAAAGGTTTTCATCAAAAATACCTTATTGAGTCTCTGCTCGTACTTAACTATATTTACAAAACGCTGGCACTCCCAGCGCAACTATGTTTAATATTTGTCACAGGTTATAATATTAAAAGTTAAATTTTAGGCCGGAGTACCGGCGAAAACACATAATAAGCTATATAGTTAGCTTAATTACAATATGATTGACAATATTTTATATAAAAATTAACATCTTATTTTAAATTGAGTTTAAATACAATTAATTTAAATTATTTATTAAACAGTTCGAAATTAGGGCTATTTTAGTGTTTAGACACCAGATGTCGCTACTGAGTTTGCCACGATTTTTTCTTCTATTTTTGTTTTAGTAACGTCTTAAAAGTTTGATATAATAAATTTGGGGTTTCACAAATTAAAATTCCCAAGTCATTTTTTTCATGTTTCGGTTCAACTCTACATGTTAAAAACAACCTTCGAGTACTTCATTTAACTTTTTAATATAATTATTGTTTTCAAAATCATTTTCATTAAGTTTCTTTTGTTTAATTTAACCTAATAAAATACCTTTTTAACTCTCGTTTAAGAACCTCTGGAGGTGCTTTTTTATAGTTTTTCTCTAAATCAAATTCTTCGAGAATATCTTGTGTTAATTTCTTATAAGTATTTTTGCGAGGGTGAAAATTGCCCAAAATCCACGTTACGTTGAAGCACAATAAATAAGTTTAAGGTAACAGGATTCATCAAAAATTATTTAATAGAAAACAATTAAAAGTTTACAATAGATGTGAAGTCGTTAACGGCACTTCTGAACAATAGGGAGATAAAGCAATTAATAAACTGACGGTTTGAAAATCAGTTTAATATTAGGGAGACGTCTGCATAAGAGGTAGTTCAAATAGTACGAGTAGCAAATTACAGAATAGAAACAAACGTTATTTCCAGTTATAAGTAGGCTTCTTATTAGTATATATCTCTTCTTCATTTGTACTATTCTTAAATATTTGTAGTTTTAAAGGCTCTTGAGGATTCGTTTCATTTATCTCTTCATCGATTATACTTGTATCATTCTGATGAATTTGTAATTTTTTGGGTTTTTGACTTTGAACATGACGATTCCAGTTACTTTTTAAGATCTCAGTATTACAGATTGCACAATGTATTCTATCCATTTATAAGCGAAAAGATAATAATATATTTATAATCGAATTGATGAAATTTTATGCTTAATAAATGGAGACCAAAATATGTTGTAGAATTGAAAAACTTATAACTCAATTTTATAATAAAACAAAAGGTGGGTATCAACACGAATGTTCTCAATGTAGACATGAAGAATATTTATTAAAAACGGATAAGCTATTTCCTAAAATAGAATGTGATTGAGCTAGAACTATTTATAAGTACATTTTAGAAAAGTAACTTAAGATAAATTATCATAATAAAAAAATAAATAAAAATTAATAGAGATTTAAATGTGTTGTATCCTGTTATTAGAATGTTATCATAAATGAGTCATTACACAGTTTGAAATATTTGATTGTATATGACTTATAAAAATTTCGTTTCATTCTTAAAATGTTATGTACAGATAATTTTTATATGAAAAAAGAATATAATACTTAATTTAGGGATGGGACGGGACAACTCTATTACCTAGAAGTTTCTCGAAATTACAACTTTGTTAGATAATTTTTGAATCTAGCAGATTTATTTTCATGTGATAAGGTTACTATGACTACAATACCCATGCTCATTTCAATTCTCATAGAAAAATTTTCACTAAGTAAACTATCTATGGTATTCATAGTAACCTTATCATGTTTATAACTTCATTTCAAATATCTTATCAAATAAAATTATAACTTTGCTAGATAATTTCCCAAGTATTTTCAAACTTACTTCTCTCAGTTATCTCATTTTTTATATATTTTATTGTATGAATTTATATTTTTTGGTGGCTCTGCAAAGAGCTAATTAGGAGAGTTGGGATGGGCTAGAACACGCTAACATACATTACTTCTAATAAATTTAAAATGAAATAAGGAACGAATATTAATATGTCAAGGTAAGTTATACTATTTACCAATAATCGAATATCATCATTAACATTTTATATCCACTTGTAGTAACTCCAATAAAGCGTATGGAATCAAGGGTTCTAATAATCAATTAGAAGCGGGTGATATCACAGTAGCAAATAGTATTTATTACATCTCTCAAAATCAAGATGAACCGCCAGCAAAGAAGCAAAAGTTCAAATCCATTCAGTTTGATTTAAGGAAACCAATCATAAACTTTACTGGAAGAGAAAAAGAGTTGATTAAATTACATGATATATTACAAAAAGAACGTGGCCTAGTAGCAGTAACACAAATGACCTCTGTTAGTGGTTTAGGAGGAGTTGGAAAAAGTGAACTAGTTATAAAGTACGCTAATGACTACAAAAAAGATTATGATGAAAATGTTGTATGGATAAATGCTGAAACACACGAAAGTATAAAGAATTCATTCCATAGACTAGCTGAAGAAGAATTAAAAATTTCAATCAACGAAAAGAAAGATGGAAAGGAACAGGAAAGGGAAGTTAAATCTCTTGTCAGAGATATATATAGATACTTTCGGAATAGAAAAAGTCTTTTTATTTTTGACAACGCTGAAGAGTTCAAGAGTATTAGTCAACTTTTACCTGTCTGTTTTAACTTGAATCCTAACAAGCCTTATGTGTTGATAACTTCCCGTAACCGACAATGGGATGAAGTAGTGGATTTGGATGTATTGTCTTCAGAGGACGCTGCACAATTTATAAGAGAAGCCTTAAAATTTATGAACGATTACTTATATGAAAGTGATATAAACCAACTAGCAGGTGAATTGCAATGCTATCCATTAGCTTTAAGACAAGCTTCATCATATATTAGAGAAATAAATAAAAAGAGAGAGCTCTGGGGAGAGAAAAAATTTACAATTAATGATTATATTGAAGAATATAGAAAAAATGCAGAAAGTCTTCTTAGTCATATTGAACCTAATTATGTTATTGATCCTTATTCTAAAACAACTTTAATAACATGGAGTGTTACAATTGAAAATATTCGAAATAATGGTGAATATGGGCAAGAAGCATTAACTATTTTAACCATCATGGCTTATATTGCTCCTGATCAGGTTCATGTTGAAAAATTGTTTACAAAATTAATAGAAGATAAAGACAAACTAAGGAGTGCGGTTGAATTACTTAGCCAATATTCCATGATTAATTTAGAAAAAGGAGTATCAAACATCCACAGATTAGTACAAAAAGTAATGAGAATACAGATAAAAAAACAAAGTGAGGAAGAAAAGGTTTTAGGTGAAGCTCTAGAAATATTGAGTTCGGAGAATGGAAATGACATCCATATTATAAGTATTTGGGACTATGCAAGTGAATATAACAATTTAATTAATAAACATCTTAATTCAAAGTATGGTTATAATAATGACAACCTGCTATATTTCCTTGCCAGAAATGGGTGTTCTAAAGCAATTAATTCTATATTAGCGCATTTAGAATGCAATTCACACAGTTTTTCCGTTATTCATAATAATAACAACTATGGCGAAACACTTTTACATATTGCTGCTTTAAACTGTGAAGTGGATGTAGTTAAACATCTTGTAGAAAAAGGCGCTTATTTCAATGCTCAAGACAAAGAAGGCAAGACTCCTTTACAATACGCAGCTGACAGTGCTTATTATTATAATCAGGATACAGCGAAATATCTTGTAGAAAAAGGCGCTGATTTCAATGCTCAAGACAAAGAAGGCAAGACTCCTTTACATAATGCAGCCTTGCGCGGTGAGCTAGGTATATTGAAATATCTTGTAGAAAATGGCGCTGATTTCAAAGCTCAAGACAAGGAAGGCAAGACTCCTTTACACAATGCCGCCTTGCGCGGTAAACTAGATGTAGTGAAACATCTTGTAGAAAAAGGCGTTGATTTCGACGTTCGTGATAAGTATGGCAAGACTCCTTTACACAATGCTGTTTATCATGGCAAACTGAATATAGTGAAGTATCTTGTAGAAAAAGGCGCTGATTTCAACGCTCAAGGCAGAAGGCAAGACTCCTTTACATAATGCCTCTTTGCGTGGTGGTCTGAATGTGGTGAAACATCTTGTAGAAAAAGCGCTGGTTTCAACGTTAGTGACAATAAAGGCGAGAGTCCTTTACACATGGCTGCTTCGTTTTATCGTCTGGGCGTAGTGAAAAATCTTGTAGAAAAAGCCTCTGATTTCAACGCTTGCAGTCATTATGTGAAATGTGAAATATTAATATTTATTGGTTAACTCAATCGGTCAAGGAGCTGGTTTACACTGAGGACCATTACATACATTAGTTTAGTAGATTCATCGACTTAAAATTAAATTTCAAGTCAATCTACGACTTTGATATAAAATCTATCATAATATTGAGTCGATCTGATCTCGAGCTGCAGATTATTCCATATTTTAATACTTTTAGAGAAATTTCATTTTTTAAAGTTTCATTTTCGATTTTAGGCTCAATTTTAAACTATCACTAGTTCGGTAACTATATGAAGTGCTGGTTTCCAAAAGGGCTTAATTACTTTAAATCCATCACTGAAAACAACGCAATAAATCTTTAAATTGTTTATTTTTAATTGAATTATTGCAAACTCGAATTCCATTTTAACTAAATATTATAAGATTAACAAAACATAAATTATGAAATCTATAAAATTTTACCAAATAGAATAACTGGAATCAAATTATGTAGTTAAGTCTTTTAGACATTAAATAAGCCATGTTAATAAGCCATTTTCAGAGTAAAGATGTCTTCGTTTTGACGAAAGTACATAATTCTTCGACCCTTTTAAAAAAACTGTGCGTTTTACCATTTTCATTTATGCCTAACTGCTTGATCAAAGTTTTGATATCTCGGAGTTTTTGATCTTTGATATGACTTAAAGCTATTCTTTCAATTTTAAGAGGTGTGGATTCAAATAATGTGCGGATCACGTGTTTTATGAAACTCTCTTATTGGTTATAAGCAATTAAGTCCTTTTGGAAGTAATATAATAATGATTTTAAGCCCTTTTGAAGATAAATTCCATTTAAAGTCTTATTTTCTGTCGGATTTTATCCTTCGCGATTGGAAGTAACATCGGTAGAGAATTCTATATCTTAATACTAATATAAAACAATCTGAATGTCATTTTTTAAAATTTTGCCGATTAAGTCCTTTTGAAAATCGAAACTTCATATATGGTGACAAAATTTTAAAATGTTTCATTATGTTTAGCATTTAAACCATGAATTGATTTTCTAATAAATTTTACAGAATTTGCTTTGAACCTATCTGTAATTTGAGCATATTTTAATCTATTCAATAGAAATTCAAATGAAGTAACGTTATACTAAAATATTATTGCTTTTGCACATCTCTTGCAATTTTGCTATTTTTTTGGACGAGTGTTTCGTATGTCAAATACCAAGCGGTATCAAATTAATCAAAAACTGGTTAAACCAAAGCCTTATAAATAAGATTCAAAATAAACTCATGAAAGAAATATTTTAAACGTGCTAAAAATTAATTCTTTATAAGTAGTTTAACAAAAATATTTTACACGCTCTTCAAAACGCAAGTAGTGTATATATGGCGAGGCTGGGACAGTACCAATAGTACAAGCATGAAAAATATCAGATTTTTATCAAAAATAAAACGAAAAATCTCACAAAAATAATCAATAGAAAGCCTAAAATCAATTAAAAACACTGGAACACTACGAGGAGTACGAGCTCTTACCCTCAGAAATAATGAAAACAACTTCAAGGCCCGTATGCACAGTGTGTTTTAAAACGGTTTTAAGGCTAAAACCGGGCTTAAAACCCAAAACTCATTTTAAAACTCATGCACAGTAAAAATTTAGAACCGTTTTAAACTAAAACCACTTTTACTAGTTTTAAATCGGTTTTAGTGATCAACAAAATAAGTAAATATAAACAAAATTTTACAAAAAAAAATATAAAAATGAATTCTTTCAAATTGAAGAATTAGATAATTATGAAATAGTGACGAATAAAAGTTTTAAACGTCAAAGTGTATTAAAAGACCGATTCAATACATTTGATAGTTGTGATCAGTGATGCACACGCTCGCGCTCGGTCAGAAATTGGCGCTCGGCGCTCCCGCTAACGCTCGGGGAAAATGAAACGCTCGGTGCTCACTTTTTCGAGACGCTCGAGCGCCGAGAGTTTGCCGAGCGTCAAGTAAGCAAAGCTCATGAATTGTAAGGCTTTTTCTGTATAAAATTAACTAATTTTATTTAAGCTGTAACTTTATCTGTATATAAATTTCATATACAGAAATATGAAATTCGAGTTCGAGTTCCGAATATCGAGTGGAGATAGCGGCCAATTGTTTGTCTGGAGGGATAAAGGCACACGATATGAAGAGCGAAATATTGCTCTGGTAAACCATACACATCGATTAAGTGCTTCATTCATTGCTTTGTAAGTCTCGCAAAAATAAATTTTCATTGTGTAACTCAAATTTTCCATTTAGCTTTTCATTCCATGGCCTGGGGCCTCTTTGTATAATAGAAGCTTTGAACAGAGAAACATACGTCAATTTCCTCCAAGAATATTTGATGCCTTACATCGCGCAACATTTCGATGATGGCAATGTTATGCTTCTCCACGATAATCATATAGCCCATACATCGAATTTTGTCAAAGATTGGATCAACGAAAATATTGGTGCTGTTGAGGACTTTGTTGTCCGACATCCGAGGTACATTTGTTTTTAAGCCAAACTTATTTAATAAAATTTCTTATCCTGATAGTTTGTCATCAGATCTTAATCCGACTGAGAACGTGGGATCAATGATTAAAGGAATGGCGAGGAGTCAAAGGCCATTGATTAACTCCCAAGAAGAGTTATTGACAGCACTGAGAGGTACTCATCAACAAATGTCTGACGTGTCCTGGAGGCAATATTTTATTAATTTGATTGATTTGATGCCCAGACGCTTACAGGCGGTCAGAGATGCTTCTGGTAGTTACACCAGATATTGATTATTTCATTCATTGATTATGAAATTTGTCAAAAATTGATTTTTATCAATAAAGTTTTGAATATCTTTTTGTTTCAAATTTTACCTTGTTAACTTTGAATCGGGACATTTCTTGAGAAATTTGCAAAAAAACAGAACTCAAATCGGTCCACCCAGTCAAAAGTTATAAAGGTTTTTGTCCCCACAATTAGATTTGAAACAGAGCGTATGATATTCACTGATTGAAAACCATCCAAACATACTTTAGTTCAAAATCTGATGTCATATAAAATGTTTATATTTAAGATATGAAACCGTTTATAAAAGAGAGAAATTGCAATACATTAGAGTCCATATTTAAGAGCACTAGAAAGTCTAGTAATAACTTATAAGTTAAGTTTATAACTTTTTGAATAATCATTGACTTAAATGTTAGAACTTTTTGATAGTACATTTTATACCAATCTCTGTCTGTCTGTCTCTCTTTCATAAACACTTTCATGTGTAAACACACTTAGTTTCAGACTCAAAGAGATTCTGTCTAAATTCTTTAAAACAGAATAAGTCATAAATTTTTGTGTAAAATTTTATATTTAGTAAATACTAACTTTTTTACATTAAAAATATCTATACTGTATTTCTAATTTGGGAGATACGTACTATGACTTGACACTCAATGCTCGTGCTCGGCGCTCGGGGGTAAGACGCTCGAGCGTCCACTCACGCTCGGTAAAAGTAGAACGCTCGACGTTCGCGCTCGCTACCGAGCGCCAAACGCTCGAGAGTTGAGCATCACTGGTTGTGATGACATCATTCATAAGAAGATATAGACTTACAAAACAGTGTTTCATTGAACTGTTGAATCTAATTAATACAGATTCAATTAATATCAAAATGAAAAAAGATTCATTGCCTCCAATAATTCAATTATCTATTGTTCTAAGATTTTATGCCACCGGTCAGTTTCAGATCTCAGCTGCAGATCTTAACAGTTAATATAAAACTATTGATATAATAATCAACTGAACCGGTTTTCTGAGGTTGAGGTCCGCCACCAGTTTGTCTTATTTCTGATTGTTTCTATTACAATTCTCACGACATTCGTATTTATATCGTTTCCAAAAGCATTTCAAAGACTTGATGTCTCTATTATTTGTATTTAAGTCCTGACTAAACTCGTCACTAATTTGTTGCCAAACGTTATCTTTATGTTATTTCGTATACTTATCAGTCGTTTTACAATCAATTATTTTGAGTTTGTTTTCGTCGGCAATTATTTATTTAAGTAATTCTATTTCATAATTAGTAAAATTGTTTTGACGACTCCGAACATTATTATCACTTTTATTCAGTTTATTTTTATCCATTTTCAATTTTTTAATGAATAAACAAACGTTTGTTTACATTTTTTGCTGGTTTTCTGGTTTTAAAACGGCTTTTACTAAAACTAGTTTTATTACAGTCTGTGCATGAGTTTTAAGTTTTGAGTTGAAACCGTTTTAGCGAAAACCATCTCAAGACTTAAAACCGTTTTAACTAAAACTCGACTGTGCATACGAGCCTAAAAATTGGACTTTTGGCATCGTTTTGTATGGAATTTAAGCTAAAATATTACAAAAGTCGTCTAAAACTATTAAATTTACTACTAATTTCTTGAGACAGCACGATTCGTACCCTCTAAAAATTCAAGAAAAATAACAGAATTTCAATTAAATAAAATAGAAAATATCACAAAAACAATGTAATGGATTATACTTGAAATAACAACTTTATGCTTAACGCCTAAAGCACTGCATCAATAATGTTTTTCTATGAGGGACAAAAAAGCTGTCCCGTTTGTCCCGTCCCTCTGTCCCTTTCAAACACTTTAACGACACAGTAATGCAAAGAAAAGTGAGAGCACAGAACTTGTTAACCTTGAGGTATATGATCTTAGTGCAAAATAGCATAGATTTCAGGCATAAAAATATGAATTGAAAGTTTTAAAAAACAATATCAAACTTATGTAATTTCAAAGCTAATTTTACCCACTATTTAATAAAAAAAAGTCCGAACTTAATCAAACAAGTCGTTTAATTGTTATTACGATTAAAAATGTCAAATTTAACGTTTAAAACGCTTTAAATACATTTTACATTGAGTTCTATCGAAGTAAGGTAAAAACAGGTTTTGAATGTGTAATGAGTTGAGAGTAATTATGAGAAGCTATGAATACGTGATTTGGATAATTAGTTTTATTCAAAAAAGACCCTTCATTTCAAGAAAATCATAACAATATGTATATCGTTGCAACGCATTTTTCATACTGATTTCAATAAAACTTGAATGAAAGTTCTATGATGTCCGGTTCAAAAGTTAGACTGACCAATTTCCACTCATTGTTCTTGACCACTGACTATAACAATATAAGTATCGAAATGAAGAATATTTAAAGATAAGTTAAACTAAAAAGAAACTAACACTTAATTAGTTATTGTTTTTGAGTTAAGAATTTTTGTAGATATTAATTTTTAACGTTATGGGTATAGGAAAAAGTTAAAGTCCAACAAATTTTTGTTTTGTTAATTTATTAAAAATATTCCCAGTCATCAGATTTTGATCAAATTGGCTATCATAAGCGCCTCATTTAATTGTATTTTTAATAATTATTTTAAGATACTTGAATTGATATTTCATTTTATAATGAATTAAACCTATTTTTTAATTATTAGAAAAATTTTCAGTTTTTCAATAGAAAATAATGGAATTCCCATAAAAAATAATACATACGGACTTTGAAATTTTATAACTTTTCGTATTGGATATAATAGGATTACCATAGAAAACAATGTATTTGGACATTGAAAATTTTCCAATCGGTTTATCATTGTATAAGATGGATCCTATCTTATGTCACCCCGTGTTCTATAATGTCCGTGAGCTAATGTTGTGTATCCATCATCCAATATATACCTCTTATCATCATAATTAGATAAAGCCACTTTTGTTTGTTCTATGGTATTGTAAAGTCTGGAATCTTTTATAAGAGCGTGTAAGAAATCGAAACTTAAAATATAACCACTTTATTAAACATAATGATAAACCACAATACAAATGTCATAAGGTTTCACAGGATTTTTAACACAGGAGAAAAGAGCGAAAAATTTAGGAAAAACACGACCTTTTAAAGGAACGAAAATAGGCGGATTAAATAGGAAGATACTTTGCAATGATAGGATAAACCTTATAAGATCAATAACACATTTAGCTAGGATCGGAAGATTGTACAGTGTTTAACAAGATATTTTGCAAGGGGTATACAGCAAAAAAACTACCGATGATATAAACATATTATTGAATGATTTTTGAAATACTACCAAAATGGAAATGATTTGGGTAGTTGAACAGTCAATATAAAAATTTTGAATTTGCGCTTTAAAACAGGTTTTTTCTCTAATAGGTGACCATAGACTATAAACATAACAAATCACCTGACGATGAAGTGTAAAGATAACAAAGGCGTTTCTTTTATAGTGTTTTTGTTATAATATATATATAATTTGTAATGGCCGGAACATACAGACATGGAAATATCTAACGAACCAACTAAATTTCATCTAGTTTCTTATTCTTTAATTCGATTTTGATTTCAGAAATATGTTTTGTGACTAATTATGGAAGGAATAATTTTTAAAAAATTTTTTGGGAAATTCATACTGGTTAACTTTTTATAACAGATTTTTTATAACTCAAAAACTACAAGGTCGATTTCAGATTTCTCAACTTTATTTTGTAAAGCTTAAAAAATGAGTCGATACGTATTTCATGAAATTTTCGAAAAATTACTTATATGACCATGTTAGTTTGTTAAACATTAATGTAAAAATTATCATAATTTTTGATATTGAATCCATTTCTTTAAAATTAATGTATAATTTATCAAAATTTTTAATTGCTTTTTTAAAAATGCCATTAACTGTGGAAGAAAAAGAGTTAAAGTTTCGAAAATTTATAAAATTAAGAGCTTCTGGAAAAAGTAAAGAAGAAATCAAACGGCGATTAAGTAAGAATTGTGTTGATTTTGATTAAATTTATTTTAAAATTGAAATATTTTAGGTATTGGTAAAAACACGTATAACAGATGGTGTGAAATTGATGACAATGAAGAGCTCTTTCTAACAATTCTGAGACCAGGAGGTAATAACAGAAAGACCACTGATAAAGATGATGAGACTTTGGCTCAAACTGCTCTTCAACACAATTTTTCATCACTAAAAGAGTTAAGAGCACTTCCGGAAGTGACATCAAATGAGAGATTACCTGCTGTTTGTGATAGAACATTAAAGAATCGACTCGAAAATCAAGGTTTTTAGTTATGAATGTTTTGACAAATAAAACTTGAAATTTTATTAAATGTAGGAGTCACTCATAGAGTCGCTGCAATTAAAGAAAGGCTTAAACAACAGCATATTGAGCGTCGTTTGCAATACGCAATTAGTTTTAGTCAATGGACTTTTGAAGACTGGTTGAACGTCATCTTTAGCGATGAGTTTAGTATCTCTTCTTCAGATGATGGTCGAATTTGGGTTTGGAGAGAGTCTGGCACTCTATATTCAGCTGAGAACAGAGTCGCAAAATCAAGAACTTTTCGTTTTTCAATCTCTTTCATCATTTGGTATAATATTTTTCCTATTTTGTAATAATTATTAATATTAATTAAATTCTTTTCCAAAAGTTTTAGTTTTCACGGAATCGGTCCAATAAAATGAATTGAAGCACTAAACAGAGAAACTTATTACGAATTTCTCTACGAATTATTGGATTATAAGAACGACACTATGACGATGGTAATGTTCGTTTACTCCATGATAACCACTCCGTTCGTCATTCCTCATTAAATATTAGATATTAAAGGTATTAAATATTAAAAAAATTATATTTTTTCTTTTAGTCTTTCACCGGACTTAAATCCAGATGAAAACGTTGGAGGAATGTTAAAGTATATGGTTAGGAATGAGAGACCATTGATCGATAACAAAGAGGATCTCTGGATAGAGTTGACTAAAACTTATGAAAAGCTGTCACGAAATAGAGAATTTTTTATTAGTCTAAGTGAATCTATGCCTCGACGACTCAATGCTGTTGTGGCTGCACAGGGAGGTCACACAAAATATTAATAACTAATAAATTTTTGTTTTATAAAATATTTTTTGTAATGAATTTATAAAATAATATTGATTTTGAGAAAAGAATTGAATTCCAACTGTAATCATAACTTAAATAATTATTAATTCTAAATATTTTATCATGATAGCAAATAATTTTTCGAAATTTTCCTGAAATACGTATCGACTCATTTTTTAAGCTTTACAAAATAAAGTTGAGAAATCTGAAATCGACCTTGTAGTTTTTGAGCTATAAAAAATCTGTTATAAAAATTTAACCAGTATGAATCTTTCAAATTTTTAAAAAATTATTCCTTCCATAATTACTCACAAAACATATTTCTGAAATCAAAATCGAATTAAAGAATAAGAAACTAGATGAAATTTAGTTGGTCCGTTAGATATTTCCATGTCTGTATGATAATGAAAAAACGCGTTTAATTGAAAATGATACGGAATTATTTGAAACATTGCTTTTATCATATCAAGAAAGACTTAATGCTGTGCGTTGCGCAAATGGTGGTCATATTGAATATCAAAAGGGTTGTCCGACCTTGCACATAAGTATTTTGTTACAGATAATTTTTCTCACATAGATAGACTATGATTACTTATAAATAATTTTGCGTAACATTAAATCATTCAATAATAGGAAATAGCATGAAGGTGATTTAATTTCAATATATTCGAAACTAATTAAATAATGCGCTGAGATATTTTCATTTTGTTTACACTGTTATCATAAACTATTGAAACTCTAGTAAAATTATATAAAAGTTTTTCAGAAATTATTATTTTATATAAAATATGAAAAAAATTACAAATATTCCAATTTGTTTAAAGTGCCATTGAGTAATTAATTTTTTAAATGGTGATTTTAAACACTTATTTAAGCCGAAACATATTATTGAAAAGAAAATATTAATCGCAGTGTCTCTTTTGACTTCATTAGACGAAAATCCTTTTTAAATTTTTTAAGTTAAAGTTCATTTAAGATATTTAAACTTATTTAAAGTTATAAATAAGTTAATTAAAGTACAATCAATAACCTATTGTTTTCAAAGTTCAAAAACCTATAAGATAGCTTTAAAATCTTTTCGTAAATACTTAATTTTCACTAAAATTTTAATCTCCTACTCGTAAAGCATTAGATTAAGGATCTATTGTTAAGGTTTTTGAACTTCAGGAAAAGAGTTAAGCTATTATTTGCAAACTTTTAAATAAATGGAAACTTCCATTATTTTCTAAACATATAAATACTATTCAATTTTCTTCAATTATTTATTTGAATTTCAAATTTTAAAAAGTTTGGTATTCGTTAACATAATTGAATTTTAAGTCTTTTCATTTTATGTGATTTTCAAATAATTTCGTTTGTGGTAACTTTTTTTTGATTGTTTTCTGAACATCTGAATGAAGGATTCATTCTTTGAAAACTTATTCGAATAGTTTTCAGACAAAAGAGCAACATTTGAAAAGTATGTAATTAACAATAATTTTTTATTATATTTTACTTCAATTTATTTCTTTTGATCTCCACCTCAACTTTTGTAATCATTTATCAATAAATCTTTTGATTTTTTTTAATGAAACTTTGAAAATAATTATTTAACTGATATCTCGATCGAAAACTTTTGCCTACTATTGTATTACTTTTGTGTTATATCCTCAACTATTATTGAAAGTATTGGGTTGGCAACTAATTTTTGTAGTATTTTACAAAAGATTTTTATTTTATTATTTAAATACAATAATATAATTAACTTTCAATAAAATATGCTCCATTGTTATCTACCACTTATCCCCACGTTTAGGTAGAGAAAGAATCCCGCGCTCGTAAAAATCCTGAGACTTTCGACCGAAGAAGTTACCCAAATACATTTTGAGGTTCTCCTCGTCGTCGAATTTTTTCTCGCGTAAATCATCGGCCAGCGAGCGAAAAAAATGATAGTCTGGAGAATACGGTGGATGCGGAAACACGACCCACCCGAGCTCCAGTAATTTCTTATGTGTCGACTTAGCAATATGAGGTCTGGCGTTGTCGTGAAGGAAATACACTCTATCTTGTTTTCCTTTGAGTTTTGTGGCGACTTGATCCAATTGTTTACAGTAATCTTCAGCAATAATTGTGCTATCAGTTGGCAAAAGCTCCTAATGGACGACACTTTTTATGCCCCACCAGAAACTCAACATTATCTTTCGTGGGTGAGGATCAGTTTTTGGTGTCGCAACGCCTCTTTGCCTGACTTCCAGCCATTGTCGCTTGCGTGTGTGGTTGATATAGATCACCCACTTCTCGTCGCCGGTAATTAGGTTGCGGAGCCATTCGTGGTTGCGATGGAAAGTCAACAGTTGTACACAAACATCAACACGTCTTTTCAATTGGTGCATGTCCAACTCATGTGGTATCCAGATACCATATTCCACGTCTTACCCAAATCGTGGAGATATCTCTCCATCGTCGTATCAGAGCACTTAAGCCGCTCTTCTAAGCAACGCGTAGTTAATCTCGGTTCTTCTTAAATAAGTCGCCGTAAATATTCTGAATCTACTTCTACAGGCCTTCCTTGATGAGACTCTCTTCAAGTTTGAAGACCCCTTTCTTGAACTGCGCGAACCACCGCCTTGCTGTTTCATAAGAGAGCGCATCCTTACCCATCGTTTTGCATATATTGCGCGCTGCCTCAGTTGGTTTATGGCCCAAACGAAATTCGTAAAGTAATAGCAGTCTGAGCTGTTCACGAGAAAGATCCATTTTTTTACAATTCGATTTAATTACGAACTAATTATATGATTGTTGAATAGAGATTTTCACTCCCTTTATATATCCTCATCACAGAAGTTTCTAGAAATTTTTCGGAATATCTAGAGCACTCCAGAAAAAATACTACAAAAATTAGTTATTAACCTAATAGTATTTACTGTAATTTTTGATGCCTTAAACCATAGGTAATTATTAAAGATTTTAAGGTTTTGATCTTAAAGTCTGAAATGCAATTTTTGGAATTAGCAATCCAAATTTAAGAATTGCTTCTAAAGTTCTAGGTTTACTCTAATTAAAACTCATTTTGATTAATAGAACTTTTTATGTAGTCACCAAAATCTTTCTAGTTCTATTAATATTGAAATAATTATAAACTATTTTTAGAATAATTTATTATAAAATGTTAAATCCTATCAAAATTTTAAATGAATTCTATAATTATTCTAAAAATAGTTTATAATTATTTCAATATTAATAGAACTAGAAAGATTTTGGTGACTACATAAAAACTTCTATTAATCGAAATAAGCTTTAATTACACTTAAACTCAAAAGGAGGAAGTCCATTTTTAGAGGTAATTGCGACATCGCAAAACTTATACCAAAATACTTGCCAGGTCAAGTACTATAACTTTGCTTATGGGAGTATAGTTGTTGAGGGCAGGGTTCACTCGCTAGATGGCTCTAAAGTTGTAATCAAAAATTGAGGAAAACGCGAATACGAGGCGTCGAATCTTATTAATCCGAACATGCTGAACCGAATGACGATGTTAATTTTTCAATAGAACATAGAAAATGGCAGTTTTCTTAAAATGGATAATAAAGCATTTATTCGCGAATACATGTTGCGATTGGTGCGGCCTAGGCCATTAGGCCCTTCCAGTACCCACTGGCCACAACTAGTCAGAACCTGTGTCAGAGCCTGTGTCAGTGCCTGTGTCAGTGCCTGTGTCAGTGCCTGTGTCAGTGCCTGTGTCAGTGCCTGTGTCAGTGCCTGTGTCAGTGCTTTCCAGAACCAACGCAATACTCCTTGAGAGCTTCGTCGGTAGCCATACTCCTCCGGGGCTCGACGGCAACCCCTGACGAGGAGGGAGACTGTAGCTCGTTTATCACTGGATCACCTCTCTCCAAGGATCCAGCGCTGGCTTTATTTGAGAGGGTACCGCCCGAGACCCCCGGAAAATTTTTTGCTGCCATGACGGCGTAACGTTTTTACCGGGAGCACTTAGCCAGGCTTGCTATTAGCCAGCCTGTTATCTGCCGTCACCACGAAGAGGTAGCCCCCGTCGCAGCCTCATGTTCTACCAGAATGATGTCATCACCATACGATTCAGCATGGTCGAATTAGTGGAAATAGACTCCTCATATGTCTGTTTTCTGTGAGCTTTTCGCCTTATATTTGGAGACCTCTAGCGGCTAAACCCGGCGATTTACAACGGTGCGGTCAGCAACAAAGTTGTAGTACTTGACCTTGCGAGTATTTCGGTATAGGTTTTTTGATGTTGCAATTACCTCCACTGGCCCATAGAAAATGGACATCCTCCTTTAGAGGCAACTTCTAAATTTTGGTCTTTAATTTCAAAGATTGAGTTTCAGACTTTGAGATCAAAAACTTCAAATCTTTAATAATTACCTATGATATAAGACATCTTATTATAAAAAGAAAAAAATTACTTTCGAGTAAGTAATAGTTTTTTCCGATATGAAATAAAGGGCTTGTTAAGATCATAATTTTTGTGTTAAATTTTGTTCTAACTTATAATTTTCAGTCAACTTCCCCCAATTTCTTAGCGATTAATAATAACTATCTTATTAAACGATTTGTAGCCAAATAAGTTATAAATCGATACAACTATAAATATGTGGTGAAAATCTTTCACTTGAAATTGAATAATTTAAATATATTTTCCAACTCTACTCTAACAAAGTGAGTAAGTAAGGTTTAATCAAACAATTTACGTTAATATAATCAAGCTCGAGACAGAAGTTTCATATTAATAAAGTGAAATAAATCGAGAAAAGATAAAGTTGAATCAATGAATGAACTGACAAATGTGATAATAAATTAGCTAAATATAATTAATTCTCATTCATCAAAATTAATTCTTATAAAGTCTGTAGCATTTATTAGTTATATAAGTAATACTTAATGTATTTTAGATTTATAAACTAAAATAATGTTTATTATAAGGAAAATTCCCAGATAAGAACTTTTAAATACAATATGATGTGAATGTTACTCAGCCTAATATTCCTCAATTACACTATTTTGAAAAATTATTATTCCTTTGAATTAAAATTCTAATATTCTCTTAAAATTATTCAATTTAATATTCATCGCATTGATATCCGTGTTATTGAATAATTTTTAAAAATGAAATTTCGTTCTGTTTAAAACCTCAATCAATACCAAGTGTAATACATTTAATAATTGATTGAAAAATTGATAATTTCTAATTAATAATTTCCATTTATAAACCGAACTTTTAATAGGATAAATTCATAGAATTAAATCATGAAAGTCGGCGATTCATTTTCATCGTGGCAGGAATTTGAGGTTAAGCTCAAATAATACAGAGTTTCAACTTTTCAACAATTTTTTAACTTGAGACACGTTAAAACTATTGAATATATTAAAGAGTCCACACCAAATAGAAAAAAATTTGAAAGATGATCTCAAATACTTTTCTGTTGATATCTGTTGCATTTATTTGGGGACATATGATTCAAAAGCAAATAAAGTAAGTTTTTGAAGAAATTAAATATTCTAACTACTATTCTTGTATCATTAAAATTAAATTACTGTAGCGCTCATTTTTGATGGTAATTCATTACCTAGTTTAAGTAAAAGTCAAAGAAAGAGCAAAATATGTTAAAAAGCTAAAAATTAGCAAATTTGCAATAAATATTTGAACATTGTCAAAGAACAAATTTTTAAGATTTTCAAGCGCGTTATATGAATTAAGTAATAGAATAGATTTACAGATTTCGGAATGTACTTAGACATTAGTTTTATTTAGCAACCAGAAATGGTTTACCCCAATCATTGAATCAATATTAATGATTATTCATAAAAGCAAAGCTTCAGTTCTTTTAACAAGAAATTTCTCAATGAATATAATTTCAAATAAGCGCTGAGTATTGTTTATGTTTGTCATTAAGGAATTAATTTAATATATAAGTTAAAATAATATTACTTTTGAATGGTTTATCGCATTTTAATGAAATTTGAAGCAAAATTAAGCAAATTTATAATACAATAATTACACAATAAATTAAGATTATTAATTATTCACTATTATATCCACATCAATGTTCCGGTCGTATCATTCACAACAGCTACCACATCAATCTCAATGTCCTGTATTTCAATTTGATAATTAATCAATAGTAAAGGTAACTATTGATTATATTTTCTTACTTGTCTTTTCTTAATTGCATTGCGCAAAAACTGAACTACATCGTGGCCTTCGACTCCAGTACAGTTGAATCCTTTAGTCCAAGACACGAGACGTGGTTTAGTTAATCCTTCCTGTTTGCACGGAAAACTAAAAGTGAAGCCGAGCGGCAACTTGTATTGCTTAACATTTCGCTTTTCCATAAAATTGACTAGACAGTCAGCGATATGATCAAACAGCTATTTACGGTATCTTAATTAGTAATCAATTCAAACAGTTCTGATTTGAAATTTACCTCTTCTCAAAAGTTATAGTATGTTAAAAATTTCCAAGTTAGTTTTGTCCAGTGGTGTAAATTTTATATATATATATATATATATATATATATATATATAAAGATCTTTGTGCAATATTTGAACTGATAGAGCTTTTTATTTGGCTTAACGATAGTTTTCTTAATGATTTAGACCATAAACTTATGAATGATGCTCAAGATTTGATTAATACTATGTTACGAGATGAGGAATCTTCAAAAATCTGCTCTTTACATTATCAAGCGAATGAGGAAGTATTAGAATATTGGTTTTGACAGACTCAATCTGTGAGAAAAACTTTTAACACATATTCAAATATTATGTGTTGATGCTACTTTCAACCTTAACCGATCTGGATACGCATTATTCATCATTATAACAATAGACGCAAACGAGGAGACTAGAATTGTGGCTTTTGGATTAGTTACAAGTGATAAAAAAACTGATATTCTAAATTCATTTTTCAATTGGTTCAAACTTAACAATCCCAATTTCGTCAATATTAAGACAATTATGACAGATAAAAACGATAGTCAAATAAGTGTTTTAAAGTCTCAATTTCCTAACGCTGATATTACATTGTGTCTATACCACGTATTCAAAACCATGAAGCTAGAAACTAATAAAAAACTTCCATTGAGCACTCTACAAAAAATAAGAGGTAATACAAAGTTTTAAAAATATTCTAGTTCTGATATTGAATTGAGATAATGAATGAAATTTTGATATATAATGATGTGAAACTATTTCAGCTCTAACCTCGTAATAAGCTAGTCACAATGAAACGAATTTCACTTTAGAGACCCACTTCGGAAAACAGTTAGAGAACGAGTTTTAACAATTTTATATTCTTTAGTTTCCTTCGCATACGTTTAAGCTTATTATTCTGATAAATTGAAATTTCTAAATCATCTAAATATATTAAAGATTGAAAATAGGAAAATATCGATGATAGTTTGTTATTGTAAGCTAAAATTTGCATTTCAGTTAACATTTATTTAGTTTTCGTTCAGAAGAGAGTAATCTCGGACAATCCACTCATTATCTTTAGGCGATTTATTTTATTGAAAATCTTAAATGAATAAAATTTCAACATAGGCAAACTTTTATGCCAATAGCTTTTTAACTTGAACAATCTAACTTTTCCATAATGTTTTAGAATTTAATTTATTTCGAGTATTACTTATTGCTATAAAAATCAATGTTAGGTTCAATTTTTCATCGATCGACAATTAACTTTTAAAAATTAGTCTGTCAAATCTTGCGAAATTTTCCATAAAATTCAAATTTTTAGGAAAAAAATTATTTTCTCATTAAAATTTATTTTTCAACTTTAGTTTATGGCATTAGTTAAAACTCGTATAAAACTTTATAGTTTCTTAAATTTACTAAAACATAACTTTAAGGTTAAAGGCCAGCATAGAATTCGGAAAATTTTAAGATTTACTTCATTTAATCTTTGTAAATCAAATTGATAAGTAATCATTTTTGAGTAGAAGATTAAGACGATTCTCACCTATTTTATCTTTAATAATTAAGAAATTCTCATTCTCTACCCAAATAATGACACGAAAATGAATAATTTGAAGTATATCATTGATCTAAAGATAATCTCAGATTCAAATTTTCTCATATTTTATATATCATTTTCGAAATGAATCGATTTGAAATAAAAATTTTATTCCAAAAATAGAAATTTTCGTTCGAATGGCTCACACTGATCAAGTTGAGAGATTCAACGAATTATACAATAAACTGAAAAATGATTTTACGCGAAATACATTCTTCCTGACGTATTTCAATAATAATTGGTTTAATTGTAAAGAAATGTGGGCGCAATGCTATCGCGCAAAACAATTTAATTTGGGTGAAACAACTAATAACAGACTTAAATCATTAAACAATCATTTGAAAAAATTAGGAAGCTATACTGACACTTTATTAGAATGTTATAACTCAACTATGCGATCATATTCACATTCTGAACAGCAAAAGTCTCTTAAAAGACAAAGAGAAATTCAAAATTCCACTTTTTACTAGAAGTGATATTCCAGATGTAATTATCTTCGAACCATTGATAAATCAATGTGTGACCCAGAATATAGCTGATTACATCGTTAATCAAATGAATATGTCATTCAATTTAAACGTAAGTTTTGAAAAATTGAATGATGACACATATTTAATACAAAGTGAAGGCCACAGAAGGGTTGAAACTTCAATAAGCTCTTACGAATGCTACAGATTTCTTGATAAATGTCTCCCGTGCTTCCATATATTCGCTCTGAGAAACCATTTGAATATTGCACTTTTTAATAAAACATTAATACCAGATCAATATAATAAAGATGTATATTTTCAAAGTTCTGTTTCATCACCGATTTCCAAACTAAAGTTAAGTAGTCCTATTCGCCAATATTCTCCTCTGTCCAGTAAAAAATTTTGCGAAGCAAAAATCAAGACGGACAGATTTAGTAATGTGATCTCTAAATCAGGTCAAAACAGATATCTTTCACAACTTAAAGTAGTAAGAAATTTAACTGAAGCTTTCGCTGCAAAGAAAGATTTTAAGATTGTAATAGATGATGAGGAAATTCAAGCTCACAGTAATATAGATGAAACTATTGCAGAAGCCACAACTCCATCTGAATCAGAAAGCTATGCAACTCAAATAGACCAGCCCAATGTTTCTGATTCTCTCAACATTAGACTTCAGCATAGAGAGAAGTTTGCAGGAAGACCATCGACACAAACAGCTATAGGGATTCCTCGAAGTAGACCAAAGCCTTCATTGAGAATTCGTAAAAACAAACACCTAAGTTTAACACATATTAGCAAAAGTTCAGCAAACAAATCAAAAGCTATAATTGAAATTAAAAATGTACTGTTTATTACTATGAATAATAATTCATTTCTATCAATTTAATAGGTGAATGATATTCACGATTCATTCTTTTTTAGGAGCTAAATGATTTGGATTATGAATCACAAATTTATAGTGATGATGACGAGATAATAGGTCTTCATTGTAGTACAACTGCTTCGTCATTTGAATGGGTTGATTTTCCAAAATTTCCCATACCTCTTACAATGCATGATCGGGACCTAATAAATGACAAAAATGGTTGGATTCATGATGTGATAATCAATGGAATTCAGTATAAACTAAAAGCTGAATTGCCACATATACATGGATTACAGATAAATTTATCGATTTAAAATATTCACCTTAATAAGGATCCAATACTAACTTATTTAATCATATCTTTATTCATAGGATACATTATTGTGTGGCATGTATTCTCTAAACAAGGAATTCCCTAAAATTCCAATATTCCAAGCACTCCCTCAAAAAGGGTTTTTCGTGCAAATCCTCAATTTAGAGACGCATAAACATTGGGTTTGTATTTCTGGATATTGTGAACCGAAGCAAACGATTTCGATTGATGTCTGGGATTCGCTAAACAGTAACATTGCTGATAATGACCTCATTTCCCGTCTCGAGTTTGTTCAAATGTCACGATTTGGAATATTGCAAGGAATTTTCACTTATTCCCTTTCTACACCCTTAACCTTACTTTCCCACAGATGAACATAAATCACAAAACAGGAACCAGACAATCAGGATTAGTAATTCAAAAGTATCCCCACTCCTAACCATTGCCTAACAAAAATAACTCCTCTTTCTCGACTATTGGTTAAAACTTGTTAAGCCTCTACCCTAAGTTTAGGTCGAAATCTTCCTATAAGAGTGATCGACAAATATATATTCTTGGTCTTTTACCTCATATTACCATAATAAAATAGCTCCTGTAGTTACAATAGTTGTGTTATTGTTACGAAATTGTGTTGTGCTACGATTCTATGTTGCAATATTTGGAATTTTTTTTCAAAGAATTACAGACCAATTAGATGTAGCCTCTTGTGGAGTCCATGCTATAACAAACGCTATTGTTTTATGCAACGATGGGTACCCGGACTATTATGTCTACTTCAGAAAAGAAATGCGTGATCATTTGATTTCAATCATTGAAAACGGAGATCATGTCGAGTTATTCAATAGCGAGACATTCGAACTACGATCACGAACAATTTCTAAAAAAGTAAAGGCTGTTTTCTGTTATTGTCGAAAACCAGATGATGATACAGAAATGGTTCAATGTAATCGCTGCTTCGAATGGTTTCATTCGCGATGTTTGACAACTCCTATTGACAGATATTCATTATGGTATTGCAGCAATTATTGTGGAACCCGCGTTCTAAAAAGACTATCAAATTTCTGAAATTTCCTTAAATTTATTTAGACACATTTTGAATTCTTAATTATTATATTAATAGTTTTTATTCATGCCAAAATCTAGTTTAGGTATAAGCTTGGAAATTAGAAAATTCACGAAAAGATTTCACCTCAATTATTTTGTACTTTCAATTTTGTGTTTAATTTTGAAAACATTCAAATGTGTAAAGTATAATATTTAATAAAAGTATCATTTTCAAAACACGTGTATTTATGATTTCATAATTGAATAAGATACATGAATACAATCAATAGATTTATAAGAAATTTTCTCAGATTATATATCTACAGTCTTTATACACCTAAAAACTATAATTTTATTCATACTATTTCAATTCGAGCTTAAAAATTCTGAATTTATGGCTTAAAGAATCACTGTATCAGTATCTAAAACTTGATATCCAAAATTGCTAAAGATTCTTGAAAATATTTTCTACATTTATTCCATTTTTTCGTAGTTTATTTTGGCTCCATAATTATAAAATGATAGAAAATGCTCTAATTGTAAACAGAAAAAATTTTAATGAAGGAAAATATGAAATAAGAAATTAATAAAATCAAGAATCTTTTGAAAATTGAAATATCAAAATTTAAATTATGACGTAATAGATATTTTTTCTAGATCATAAATTAAAAATTTTAAAGCTCTAACCGAAATAAAATTAGTAAAATTATAGTCTTAAGTTACAGAATAAAATAAAATAAATCTTAGAAACAATTCGGGTGAAAGGGTGTATTTGAGTGTATAGGGCTCCCTGAAGCTCCGCCCACAAGCGATACTTCGTTGGATGCAGTACATCGAGCTAAAAATTTTGATACTTTAGTTGACCACCACCAACCCGAACCTGGCCACTCATGGCCAACTCTGGCCAGCACCCGAAAGGAGTGGCCAATCTTCACCAGATTCGAATTGTAGACTCTTCTTATCATTCCGAGTCCAAAAATACTTCACTTAACCGCCTCACAGCAGAATCTAGTTAGTGCAGGTAGGGGTTTGCGGGGAACATCAGTTCAACAATAAATTATGTTTACATTAAATTTATTTTGTACCCGAATTTAAAATTTCGTGTAAACTCGATTTTTCCTTTATAATTTTTTCTTCAATTGTGATTTTATGATTTTAACAAACTTTTATAAAACCGGGGGAGTTTTTCTTCATTTTAATAAAAGCCGCATCAAAATTGAATGAGTGGTTCAAAGTTATAAAACTTTGTATCCCTAAAGTTAGTTTTCGTGCTGACTGTATATTGTTATATTCGTCTCAGATAGACCTTTCTATCACACCTACTGATGACCTTTGACTTTCGGTGTTACTGAGGGGTGACCTTTTGTATTACCGGCGGTTGACCAGAGGTCATAGATCATTGTGTATATGCTCATTCTTCTCGTCTCAACTAGACCTTTCTACGACACCATCATATGATAAGCTTTGGATCTTGAGTATTACCTAGTGTGATCTTTTGTATCACCGACGGTTGATAAGAGGATACAGGTCACTGTGTGTATGCTCATTCTTTTGCTAGCACGACATTACAACTCAAGCGACACTACCACGCACGACATTACCGCGTAACGACACTACCGCGCAAATGAGACTATCGCGCAAATGAAACTACCGCGTAAAGGATACTACCTCGCAAACTTTATTAACGCGTAAAATAAATACCTCACAAACTATACTACCGCGTGGTTGTGACGTTTACACGGTAGTCTCATTTGCGCGGTAGTGTTGTTTGCGCGGTAATGTCATGTAATCATTCTTTTCGTTCCGACCTTATCTTTCTATTGTCTCTATACGCAGTGAAATATATTTAACAATATTTTAAAGATTTTCATACAGTATGTAGCAAATTTTATGATCATTATTAAAGAGCGGAATTTATTATATATGATTATTAAATATCTAAAATGACTATTTTTAGGATTTTGGAAATTATTTGTGGTGATAAACCAAAGTTCGATACAAATGTTTGAGTTAAAGAGCTATCAAAACGAAATATTCGCTTATTCCATGCGAATTTGAGAGATTATTCTCAAGATTTAAAAGAGTTATCACAGACAAACGTCGAGGTTTCATAACCAACAATTTAAAGGTGTATTTGTTTCCTTGTTGTAAACTTTTGCCTTTTTAATAACTTAAAATAAGTAAAATAATCACAGGCTTTTTCTTTGAACTTATAATTAACATAGGAAAAAAACTAATATTAAAAATGCATGCAAATTCTTAAAGATACTACATAATATATTTATTGCAGTGCAATTAATCTAGCTTCGTAAAGATCTAAATTAGTTTTAAGCTGTATATGCACCAAAAATGAGACTATACTTAGAAATGTTAATCATCGGATGGTTAAATCATCCCATATATGCACTTATATAGTTAGACATCTAAATTATAAATTCACATACGGGCATAATTATATGGCTAAAATACATTGTGATTCCTGGATTTGCGTATATATTAATTGGTTATAACAATAAGAAATCATATCAAAACATGATTTTACACAATGATCCGGTCTATGATAATAACAAAAGTTACTTTTTTACTCAAATTATTGTGTCTGAAAGCAATAGAAAGGTCTGATTGAGACGAGAAGTATTAGCATACACACGAAAACCAGATCTCTAGTTGCCCATTGTTAATACCGAAGGTAAAACGTCATTGTGTGTAAATGAATTAGAAATATCTGGTCAAGACGAGAAGAATGAGTATACACGCAATGACCTGCGATCTCTGGTCAACCGTCGATAACACCAGTGGTCAAAGGTCACCGTGTATAGCTGTGATAGAAAGGTCTAGTTAAGACGAAAAGAATGAGCATATACACAATGACCTATAACCTCTGGTCAACCGCCGGTAATACAAAAGGCCACCCGTGGGTAACACCGAATGTCAAAGTTCATCATCAGTAGGTGCGATAGAAAGGTCTATCTGAGACGAGTATAACGATATATATATATATATTATAGGGGTCTAAGATCTCTAACACCCCTAGTCCGTAGTCCTCAATTCGGCCCTGTTAAGAAAGATATGGCCAAAAATCCAGAGTAAGTTTTACATTATGGGTGTGTGTGACCCCTGTAATTGTTGACAAATTGGTTGACTCAGAGTTCAGTACATCCTTTACTAGTTTTCGCTTGTGATTATCATAATTTGTGATATCTCTTCATACTTACCAGTGATGGACATGTCTTCACGAGACATTCATATACGGCATATCATGCTGTATGAGTTCCGACGCGGAACTTCTGCCAGTCACCGTCGATAACATCAATAGTTTCTTCAAAAATACGGCCAAACTGACGACTGTTACCCCTTGGTTCGCTAAGCTCAGGGATGGTAACTTTGGTTTAGATGACCAACTAGTCAGGTCGACCATCGGAGGTCGATGACGATGTTCTGACACAACTGGTTGAAGATAACCCAAAGTATACCACTCGAGAGTTGGCATTGATACGGAAGTGTCACATGTGACTGTATTCAACCACTTGGTTGCTCTCGGAAAGCAATAAAAGTGCGGCGTTTGGGTCTATCATGAGCTCAGTCCACATCATAAACAACATAGAGTTGATGTTTGCGAGTTGTTGCTCTCATAACATGAGTCCGACCCGTTTCTTCACCGTATCGTTACCACAGATGAAGAATGGATTCTATATATCAATATCACCAGAAAGGGCCAATGGTTGGGTGATGGCCAGAGATCAGTTCCAACGGCTAAACCTGGTCTACATTCCAAAATTGTTATGCTTTCTCTCTGGTGGGATATGAGTGGTATTATCCACTACGGGCTCCTGTATGAGGACCAGACTATCACCGCCGATATCTAGTCAACAATTAGAGCGGTTACGATTGGCAGTTGAAAGACAGCGCCCGGCACTCATCAATAGGAAAGTTATGGTCTTCCATCAGAACAATAACAGACCCCACACTGCAAAGATCACAAAGAAGAGATTGAAGGAGTTTGGATGGGAAGTCATGCCTCATCCACCATATAGTCCAGACATTGCGTCATCTGATTACCACCTGTTCCGGTCTCTTCAAAATAAATTGGATGGACAGAGATTTGAAAATCGAGAGACTGTCGAAATTGCCATCAGAGATTTCTTCGCCTCTAAAGACAAGGCCTTTTTCAAGAGAGGCATTGAACGGGTGAATCCGGGCTAATGGGTCTAAAGGGGTTCCCGATCCCCTACCCACAAGTGTGATATATCATTGGATTCAGTTCGTCAAGCTGAGCATTTTGATACCACACTTGACTACTTCTTATCCGAACCTGGCCACTTCTGGATAACTCCTGACGGGAGTGGCTGACCCAGGCCAAGTGATATATCATTGG
Organism: Archegozetes longisetosus; assembly: GCA_018873245.2. Classification (NCBI taxonomy): domain Eukaryota; kingdom Metazoa; phylum Arthropoda; class Arachnida; order Sarcoptiformes; family Trhypochthoniidae; genus Archegozetes; species Archegozetes longisetosus. The sequence continues at coordinate 1,915,957 of JAEMBT020000006.1, forward strand.
ACTCAGGACATCGAACTGAGCAATTTGATGCCTCACTTGATCAATTATCTCAAGTAGTTCTTGAGATATCCATCATTGTTTGATTTAGTAACTCGTAATGGATAAACCTGGATTCTCGAGTCGTAACCCATTTTCGAGGGGGTTAGGTCTCGGTGGCCAGAAGTGGCCAGGTTCGGGTTGCAAGTACTCAAGTGTGGTATCGAAATGTTCAGCTCGACGAACTGAATCCAATGATGTACTACACTTGGAGGTGGGTGGTCGGGAAACCCTTTAGACCCATTAGCCCGGATTTACCCCATTGAACAGTTACCACAAAGATGGGAAGGCATCATAGATAATGATGGAGATTATTTAGTTAATTAATGTTTAAAACTTTGTGTATAATTAAATTGAAATTTTCTATATGTTTGGCCACTTATTTATTAACAAACTAATAATAAAGAGTACGTAAATGTGAGTATCAAACAATTTACTTTAAAAAGTAGAGCATACTCTATCGAGTCCAACCTGACTCTTAGATAGAGAATTAGGCAAAAGTAAATTGGAATCTAACATTGAGGTCCCTTATTTCAATTTACTCATTCCTAGACACACACATTAAATGTGAAATTATATCGATCCTCAGTCACAAAAATAAACGTGACAATGTGTTTTCGGGGGATACGCCAAGTAAAATCGCAAATCAACCTTGGATGTAATAGCTTGCATAAAAGTCTAAAATAAAAAATGCACTTTTTTAAAGGACTCTTAAAAGTAACTCTTAAGACCAATTTTTCGGGAATTTTTTTACCGATGTTCTGGTCATTTGCGGTGAATAAAACTTATATATCTGAAATCAGCTTAAGCTATAGATTATTTATATACAAAGTTTATGTCGAAAATCTCTGGCCACGTAAAGTCTAGTTCAACCAACAATTGTTTAGGATTTCCTTATCTTTTACATTTTGCATTTGAAATACTTATCGCTCCAGCATAGTGGTTTCTTCAAAACATTTATTTCCAAATCTGGAGATTTGATCAGCAAAAAGAGAAGTCAATTGTGCATTAATTCTGTTAGACATTGCGTGTATCTCGTTTCATGAATCACTTATTTCACAATTTTAAAATAAATGATTAATATTATATTAATATTTGTTGATTTTACTATCAATGATTTAATAAAAGTTAAAATTTTTGAATGATGATATTTTGTCTATTGTTAATTTTTAAGTTTTATAGGGAGTCCGAGTCCAGGACCTGAAGTCTTTATCAAAGACCCGGACTCGGACATCTAGCTCAGGATCCGGACCTGAACTTCTGCCAAATATAAGGACTTGGACCCGGACTTTAGGACCTCAGGACCTTAGATCCCAGGTCTTTAACCGTCTTGAGGTCCGGACTCGCTCATCAGTACACTAAAGTATTTTTATCTCTTCTGAAAGATATATAAAAGCCACCGAAAAAATCTTTTCTTTAGATAATGCAGACTCTGAATAACGAGGGAGGGTATCGAAGTGTAAATCTCAGAATTTGATGAATTTTTTTTACAAGCCAATTTCAAGGTGCTGATTACGAATATAAAGTTTATTTTTGCGTAAAGTGGAATTACGTATTTTTTGAACAGTTTCCTAGTAGCCATTGTTCTCAATATTAAAAGTAATAAAAGATTGAGAGAGAGAGAGAGAGAGAGAGAGAGTTGCTTATGATAATGAATACAAATTAAAGTTATCTTAATATTAGATAATTTAATTTAACTTTTGGTCTCTTTTGTTGTATTGATTCAACTCAACAAAACTTGGGATTAAAACAAATAAAAACAACATTTTTGTCAATCAAAGATTAATTCATTGGTATCTCATTTCTAAAGCCATGAAATGTATGTATTCACCCATAAATTATGAGTGAAGTATGCGAGCATTTCGTTCCCTTTCCTAAATACTGTTATTATAAACAAAAGTTAACAAAGACATATTTTGTGAACTGGCCCACAATAATAACGTCAATCATTGACTGTTCATGTGCTAAAACATTGATAAGATGTAAAAGTACTGATATAATTAAGGGGAGACAAACTTTAAATTCTGGCATGTAATATATTGATGAATACATATCTTTCATGGCTTTACTCATTTCAGAACTGATTTTTTTATTGATTCCTTATTCTCAACCGAATGATTGAAAGAATTCAAATAAAATTTCGAAAGTTCATTGACTTATGCATCGTTCAAACCTTAATTGAAAATACTTTAGAACTTTTTTTAAGAACTTATTAAGAGCTTGTTAAGAACTTTAAACATCTTATTAATTAATAAATATAATATTCAATTATTAGGCGATAAAATAATGTTGGCTTCATTTTATAAATAATGAAATAGACCATAAGGGTAACACGATATAATATCGCCGACAAAATATCGCTTCTCAAAAATATCGCCCGACATAATATCGCTCGACATAATATCGCGCGATAAAAACTCGAGCGACAAAATATCGAATTAGCGTTTTTGAATAGCTTGTAATGTCACTTGTAATGTAATGTACTATAACATACTATAATATTACAGAACTGTAAATGTTTTATTACAATAAAATAATGTACATATATATATATAATGAAAAAATATAATTATTAGTACTACTGCGCGCGCCTCAATTATCTGAGCCCACAAGATGCAAAACCGTGGGCGGACACGGAGGGGGTCCATCGTAAGATAAAAACGTAAGATAAGATCGTAAGAGAAAAGAAAATGTGGTTAAGGATTTTGGAAACAGAACAGTCAATGAATATTTGCTTGGAGTTGCTAATAACATTTCGTTTTAAACTTTTAATCAGTTAGTTTTTATTTTGTATGTTTTATAGTTTTTATTACGTTTAAGTCGTTCATTTTCAACATGTATTTCATAACATGTAATTATCTATTTTTCATATAATTTTCCGTTCTTATCGATTATCTATCGTTTGTGATTATTTTTTATTGAAGAAATTCCTTTTTTATCAGAACATCCGTTTTAAATGCCTCTGATGCCAATTGTGCACAACTATAGCATGATTCATGTTTTTACAGAAGTTCATACTTTTAATTTTTAATTTTTTACGATTTAAAGGTATTTTGTCTGACGATATTTTTTATACGCGATATTATGTCGAGCGATATTTTTTACACGCATTATTATGTCGAGCAATATTATGTCGCGCAATATTATTGCGGCGATGTTATAACGTGCAATCGACCATAAGCAATAGTTGAATAAACCTTTTTTGAAAAAATATAATTAATAGAAAAGATAAGAATTGATAATATATCTTTCTTTTAGAGAAAATTCTTAATCAATATTGATACTATTACTTTGATATTATGAATGCAGAAACTTTTTAGTTTCTGTTTTTCACAAACAATTTTTGTTTATTTTTCTTCTTTTCCTTCTCCTTTCTTTGTCTCAATTCTTAGAAAAGGAGAGGATGAAGCTGCTGTTCTTAATCGAACGCAGCTGTGGAATTCCAGAAGAAGGGTTTTTATGGCTCTGTTTATCAAAACAGAGCCATAAAAACGGGGTGCCTGGAACTAATTAGTAGAAATATTTCATGTGTCGTCAATTGGGACGATACATGAAATGTCCGATTGCTGAGAAAGGGTGGCCAACTGTCAACACCGTTCGGCCAATCTCACACAAAAATCCGGCGATCAGGCATGGCCTTAACTTTAAGCCATTGCCTTAATTTTGTTATATTTAAAGCGCTGTTCGAGTCCAAAATCGGGACTCGCAGACAATTTTTTTTCGTTGTTCTAAAACCTTTGTTCCTGCATATTATCATTTAAATAAAGTATTTTTTTTCTAAATTTGTTTTTTTGTCTGTTCTTAAATTGTGTTACCGTGTGTGAGGCGCGAGCAGTGAGTGAATGTGCATCCAACCAAAGTTTATCTCCACATCCCACGCAAGGATTGTAGAGAAGCAGGGAAACGCTCTTTGCAACCACAATATCAATCTTAAATTCGAGAATATAAATAATATCTGTTTTACTTGAAATGAGGAAACTTGTTACCAGGATTGTTCCCAATGTTCAGGTGTTTTTATTACTTGTGCATAATCCTCTTTGCTTTACGCATTTCTTTATAAATTGCCACTTTTGTTGGGATTTTCAGGGCTAAATTTTAACTTTACGTAAAAACAAATTTGATATTCGTAATCAGTACATTGAAATTAGTTTGTAAAAATTTTTTTAACAAATTCTGAGATTTACACTTCGATACCCTTCCTCGTAAGTGGCGCAACTCTAGCCATTTTAAAAATCCGAGGTAAGTGGAACACCTCTAGTCTCTTTAAACAAGCTCATTTTCACTTGGTATTCTCTGGATTATGCTAACGAGCTTTTTCAATATAATTAATAATTCTTGATACTAAATACATTTAAAATTTCATATCTTATCTCAGCCATCGTATTTTTGAAAAATTCTTTTTTCTTCTGATGCTACGCTTCATAAGCTTTAATTTGATATCCATATTGGCGTAGTGCACAATTATACGAGTTGCCTATATGTTTTGGACTAACTTCTTTTGGGGATTTGGAGAATCAAGACTCTCGAACATTTCTCTATCTAAGAAAATCTCGAAAATATCCATTTCTAGCACTTAAATGTCTAAAGGACCTCATATTAATTGGAAATTATCTTTTACACTAATAAAAATTTAGGTTTTGGGAATCTCGAGAAATGATATACTCTTAAAAATTTCGAATCGAGTCTCGACTCGAGTTATTACCTACCTCAATTTATAATAGACTAATGCTGCGTCAAATAAAGAGCTCTTTAGAAGCTATTTCTGCACCTTCAATTTGAAATCGCTCAAATTTTGAAGAAAAAATGAATATAATCTATGAAGGATGGTTAAAAAGAGATTTTAGGAATGCTGTTCAATTTAACGTATAATCGCATCTTAAATACGCGCGCATTTAACGTGAAACTCTTGAGAATTCTCTTTACATACACACTAGATGATACATATATTTTTGCTACTCTGAGACACATGTTATCGTAAGAGACCAAGATTTTTAACTGAACTTTTTCTATCTAGATGATTAATAATTAGGAGTCAACTTTTATTAAACAAAATATCACAATTCGTTTCAATTAGGTATGTTTATCAATAATGGTTGGCTTTACTTTTCAGTGAAGCAGGGAAAGCCATCACATACCTATATATTTGTCATTTAGTATATGACAAACAAGTTCAAGCCACTCACACTACCGGCTACTTCTAAGCTCCACATACCAAAAAACTTTAAGCCATACTTACCAAAATTTTCTTGAATTTTCTTCTAAATATACTGCCTAAGAGTATGCAAACAGAACTTCAGAATTGCTTCTGTGGGCGAAGTTATGAATTTTCAAAATTTCGATATTTCAATATTAAAAAGGATAAAATTTATGTCTAGTTTCAAAATGTTTATTTACTGTACATAAACACATTTTTTGATTTTTATATAAGTATTTTTAAAATTATATTTATCAATTAGAGCTAATGCATGAGTGCAACATAGGAAGAAAATCTGCCGTAACTAGATGGACTAGTGACTTAAGAGCCATTCTATTTTTGATTTTAGCTAACCAGGGTACCGATTAGAATCGGTTGCCCTGGCCTAATAATAGAAGTCGACAAGTCACACCTGATGGCCCACAAATACTGTAGCGAGCATGTGTTTATCTGGGAACACATTTGGGTAGTAGGTGGGACACTATCACTCGTCAATGTTCTTGTTGAAGTTGCTGGCCGCAAAAAGGCAACCCTCGAAAAATTCTCGCAGACCACATTGGACCAGACTCCATGATATTGTGAGATCAAATACAGTTTTCGAAGATTTGATCTCACAATGGCCTATATTTAGGAAAATAAACAGAACACGAAGAGTTCTGAGAAGATAATCCTTAATTGTGGGTCGGTCGCGATGATGACCCCAATAATGGGTCAAAGTGTCAAAAATAGGGCAATAGGGCAATTATCGAGTACGTGTTGGTCAGTTAGTGACCAACATTGATACTTATGGAAAATTCCACTGACTTTTGTAAACAACTATCTCTTCGTATATAAGGAGTAACAAAATAATCACTCCACTTCCCGAACAATTGTGAAAGTTGTCTCTTAACATTGTTCAAAATTCTCTACTTATAACTTTTAATCTTTGTGTATAAACTATTTTTGTCTTAAATAAAATTACTAATACCCAAAAAGTAGTTTAGTTTATTTCGTCGAACACAAGAAAACTTCTAAACGAAATATGGTATCACAGTATTGTGATTGCAAAGAGCGTTTCCCTGCTTCTTTACAATCCTTGCGTGGGATGTGAAGATAAACTCTGGTTGGACACAGTTTCACACACTGCTTGAGCCTCACACGGTAACACAAGTTAAACACAGATAAAAAAAACACAAATGTGATAGAGTAAAAAAATACTTTATTTAAATAATAAGAAAATACAGATGCGTAGATTTTTAGAACAAAAAAAATGTCTGCGAGTCCCGATTTTGGACTCGAACACTACTTTAAATACGAGAAAATTAAGGCAATGGCTTAAAGTCAAGTCCATGCCTGATCGCCGGATTTTTATGTGGGATTGGCCGAACGGTGTTGACCGTTGGCCACCCTTTTTTAGTAATTGGTCATTTCATGTATCGTCCCAATTGACGACACATGAAATATCTTTACTAGTTAGTTCCCAGGCACCCCGTTTTTATGGCTCTGTTTTGATAAACAGAGCCATAAAAATCCTTGTTCTGAAATTCCACAGCTGCGTTCGATTAAGAACAGCAGCTTCATCCTCTCCTTTTCTGAGAATAGTGACAAAGAAAGGAGAAGGAACAGAAGAAGAAAAATAAACAAAAGTTGTTTGTGAAAAACAGAAACTAAAAAGTTTCTGCATTCACAATATTTACTAACTTTTTACTTGCTTATAGCGGGATTTGACCCAAGGATACCAATACGATACCATTAGTCATTCATTGGGTTTGTAGATGATAAATTTTGTTTCCTTCATACCCAAAATGTTGAGGCATCATTGTTATCATTGAAGCGTGTTCTGCCACGCCACCTCACAGAATAAGTGAGAAGCGACCATTTTCTCCGTTACATGTACTGGAAAAAGTATGATATTAAAAGCATGTCACCTTGTCTTAAATTTAAGACATTGCGACCATATCTCGCAATTTCTGGACGGGTTCTTACTCTTCTGGAGAAATTTCATATTAAGTAGTCATGTCTTGGAATTCTGCGGTCTTCCCCATACTATCCTAAAGGTCGAATCAGGATGACATTGCGTTTCTGCTGGTTTTGGCCTTACATCTAAAAAGGCTGATGGCGAGCAAAATCCAACCTTCACCTACCCGTGGTGTCCAACGGACAACAGTTTCTGGCTAAGAAAGCTATGGTGATTTCAGTAGTTAACATACTTTTTCAGTTAGGTCGAAAGTCAAATGTCATATGATAGGAAGAAGACATCGATATACTCATTTTGTAAGGCTGAGCCCAGCGATACATAGATTAATGGGGTTGAAGTGATTGGATATGCATTAGGGGGAAAACATTCAATAACAGGTGAACTTTCATAGGTCATGACTCTCGGACCCGAGTAGATAGTACAGATCGTAAGATTTTAGAACAAAATGACTCTTAGTTTTTTAATTTTTAAGAACTTATAAAAAATTTAGTTCATTTGATCCCAGTTAATTTTTGAACTAGAGATCACAGAGGGGTCATAATAGTGTCAATCTTCATTACTCATGCTGAATCTATTGACATATTGATCATCTATATCGGCCTAGTAGTTCATCCTGTGCAGTTAAAGTGTTTTCAATCGAAACCAGTGAAAATAAAATTCATAAAAAGCAAGTTTTTCACTAAAAACAGAATTAAAAAACACTTATTATCGAAAAAATCAAAATATGTGTCGACGTATAGTAAATAAGTAAACTTTTGATAACTAGATATAAATTATGTACTTTTAACAAATGAAACATCGAAACTGAAAATTCATAACTCCTTCCATAGAATGAATTTTGAGAATATGTTTGCATATTCTTAGGCAGTATATTTAGGAGATATTATGGTAGATGCGGCTTAAAATCTTTTGGTATGTGAAGCTTAGAAGTGGTATGAAGTGAGTGTGGCTTGAGACTTCTGTTTTTCAGATCATACTAATGATAAATATATAGGTATGTGATGGGCTTTCCCAGCTTCACAGAAAAGTAAAAGCCAACCAAATATCCTTTTAAAAACTCATTTAAATTTAATATTATCAAAAAATACTTTAAATTATTTAGAGCACAAATTTCTCAAACAAATTGATAATTTGTGAATGTGAAGCTATAATATAGTAAATATAAATTAAATAAATGAAAAATATCGAATTTATAGGATACCTTCAAAAGAATTCAAACCTAAAGTTAACCTGTGAAGAATTCAAATAATTTGAAACTTGAAATTTGAATAAGTTGAAATAAGAAAAAATTCTGATAAAACTAAAACCTTTAAGTTATCTGTGTGACTTAAAATATGAATTTTTGTAAATTAAATTAATTTAAAAATAAAATATTTTGAGGTGCAGGAATAGCCACAGGCAGGTAGTCTTGATGGGCAAAACATCAGCATACTGAAGGATTCTCGAAAGCAATTAGAGTAACAAATCATTCACGAATAAATTGAAAAAATGTGACGAAACTCCCCCTCGTGCAACCCCTATATTTACTTCTTAAGTATATGAAAAAGTATTATCCTATTTGACATATTGTAATCTATTTCGAAGCATAAAAATTAAACTGTAATCAATATTATATTGTTTCATCTTTTAAATAACAACTCTATCAAAGACTTTACCAGAATCAATGAAAATCATATCAATAGCATAAACTTTATCTTTCAAAATTTCAAATTATGTTATAATCAATAAAGAGATAGTAAGACTATTCGACTTGTTCAGTATCAAATTTAATTTAATGTCTGAAATGCTGGCTCAGGCTCAGTCAAACTGAGCCTATGTCTATCATTAATGTATTTAACATTGAAATCGATTAGACAATCGTTTTTTTAAGAAAAATATGACTTTATTTTTGATAAGTTGGTAAATAATTATTTAATGCAATTTGCTGAACTATAAAACAAATGTTCAAATTAAAAGTACGGGTAAAAATTGTGTCGAATAAATGCACTTATTTTAACAAAAAACAGTTTTATAAGTTTGAGAGTTTCTCGTATTGATTTTAATCTAATGAAAACAGTCTAATAAAAAAATGTGTCATAATCACTGGTTTTACGTCAAATCAATTTCAAAATGTTTATTATACAAAATTAGTTAAGATTTCTTACGATAATCTAAAGTTGAAAAAACTTCAGATCACAGTTTTGTTAGTTTAGTCAAAACTAAATTATTGCATTTAATTCAATTTTCATATATTCATGTTAAAAAAGTGATGCCAATCAATCTATACATTGAAATAACAAGTTGAAAACATTGCAAATACATAATACTTTCATTATAATTACAATACTATTTCAATTGAAATGTCTTATTTCAGTTTTCGTCTAACCACATTTGTTCGAAACTTACGGTAAAAGTCACACTAACCTTAAACCTTATCTCAAATCTTATTTTTAAATTCATTTCTAGACTCTTCTATTTGAAAGTTACATTCATGAATATTTTCGTCATCTCAAAATAGAATCTAACAAATTTCATTTCAAACATTAACTGCTTGTGAAATACACTCTTAAACGAATCAGTTTAAGTCATGTTAAATTACAGTTTCTTAATGAAAGCTTCGAATATTACGTAAATGTAAGATTATGTAAGTCATCAAATTGTAAAAATTGCATCGATTAAAACCTTAAGACTTCAAATTATTGTAATTAATAACGTGCTATTTAAGGTAAAAAATGATAAAAAGTCACAATAACACTTTCTGAGAACTAAACATCTATTAACTTTTATACTTTTATGCGATAATCTATGAAACGATATAATTATTAATAAGACAAAGTCTCAGATTTGTGACTTTACATGAAACAATATAAATTTCAAAATATACTACAAAACAAGATAACAAATGATAAATTAAAACATAGAAAATATAAAAAGATGTGTTTTCTAATCAAACACGTCCTGTTTTAAAGGTCTTTGATGTTGAGTTTCAGATCTGCAACAGACAAACTTTTAGAGATCTCAACAAAAGTTAAAGTTTTATCAAAAGATTGATACAAAAACTCGATTTAAAAAAGTTAATCTATCAAAATGAGTATTAAATTGAGCAAAAACTGATATTTGACCACAAAATCATCACAATCTTTATTGATGTCTTACCAATAGCTTAAACTTTGACTTCAACAGTTGGATTAGTGGCAAGTTCTTCGTGAGGCACTTCATCGATGATATCCATAACTTGTTCATCGACTATATTTCTATTCTGTATGTATAAAGTCCTACTTTGTTCGACTCCATGCCCTTCAATCACTAGCCTATCCTTAAACAGACTGACTGTAGCAAAAGATTCAGATTCAGGCGATGTCTCAATGATTGCTTGAAAGACAACATAATGAACACCATTAGCGTTAGCGTATCCCTGATTGTGAGCGTGACCACACAGATATGCCACAACTGATGGATGCCTATTGAAACAAGCAATCACTTCGTCGTAGTTCCACATCGTTGTCGTCCAATCACTGCTGTCCGGATGAAGACCGACGTGACCGAATACTATAACTAACTCTTTTTTCAAGTCAGATTCTGTTAGTTCATTTTCGAGCCATTTTAGTTGTTCTTCACTTATGGCACCATTCGATGATTGGAACCTCTTGTTAGGGCCTAATAGATGATGGTCTGTATCCCAACCATCCCAGTCGGAGTGCCCATGATGCTGATATAATATTTCTGCTGCTTTTATGTAGTTTTCATGCGTCGGATCGTGTCCTAAAACGCTTATATCAAAACAGTCTAATGATATCATTTTAACGCCTGGGCTTGGAATGAACTTATAGTAAAGTGGCATTTCGTTCGAGTTTGGATTTTCTGGTAGCGGTTTCAAAGTATTCAAACCGATCAACTCTGAATTAACTTTCATCCGTTTCAACAGTGATTCTTGAAATAAAATTGCCAATTCTTTACGCTTGAAATTATATAACTCATGATTACCTTAAGTTTTGAGGAAAAAATTTAAAATTTATCCCATTATTCAGCAAAGCTTTTAAAAGCTATCAGTTTTTTAATTTTAATAAGTTATAAAAAGCTATGAAAGACATACCGACAGCATGAAAGGTAGGAATATGTGGATTGCATTCAAACTGATTAAGTACTCTTCTGATGGCTCCAAGGCTCGTGTCATGAACTGACTTTACATTAACACCATCGATAATGTCTCCCAGTTGGAGAACAAAACCAATCTTTTTATTGTCCATTTCTTCTTTATTCCAGCGTTGGAATGCTTTTTGAACTTGTTGCAAAGCGTTTCTATAGTATCTGGTCTTTGAGGGGTTATACCAGGCAGGCCTGTCATCATTATCAGCGTATTGTACATCAGCCACAACACCAAAACGTACTAATTCTGACATTGTTTTGTTACTATTCGTGTATGAATTTGGTTGATCCACTAAATTTATTTTATTCGAGTCGACCTTTAAATAAGTTGGTTTAATCATTAGTAAAAGTTTTTATAGATGATTAATGAAAAAGTCAATAACACACAGAGCGATAAAAGTAAGTTTAATCTTTAGATAACTATTCTATAAATTTATTTGTCCTTCTAAACAACGTTTCGGAAAACAAAGTCATAAAAATCTCAGTTTGAAATTAGATTAATTTTACCAAGTTATTCACTAAATATTTTTCATATAAACAATCCAAAAATCGATTCAATAATACAAGTTTCATTAACTGAACACTATATTTTATGTATTTTATGCATAATTTGCCTGAATCATCGATTTATCTATTCATACAAAAGTAACAAATAACTGAAATAACTTTAATGAAGGCGTAACACGATATATTATGTGAAAAACCCTATAGGAATCGATTTGCTATGAAAGGACTAGTTCTTAATTTCATGAATACACTACAAAATCAATTCGACATAACGTTCAGGTTATAATTTAAAAGATTCTGTACATCCAAGATAATAAACCTGCAAGTTATTCACGTGAATATTGTTTACACTTTTCAATAAGCCTTCAATAATCTTAAGGTTATATCAATTTTCTAAAAACTTGTAAGAAGTGATCTAAAAATAGATTTAATAAAACTCACTGTGGCTCTGAGTAGAAATAAAAGTTGAAACTTATTTCGTAATATCATTAACAGACAAAACACCGGCACTTTTCTACTTCTGAGAAATGGACTAGGCTCAAAGTCATCATTATATATAAATAGATTGTATCAAATTGCAAACCTTTCAGTTTTTAACTACAAGTTAATCTCTATTCATACAATTCAAGGTGAAGGTCAACATTAGCAATTTAATGAATACACGAATAGTAACTTTTTAAACCGATATTTTAACAGTATGATAATCTACCAAAAAGATTGAGCAAGATTTTATGCTATTTTTATGGATGACAAATGCATTGTATCGCTCTTAGCAACTATAACGTCAGCCAAAGACGTCTCAACATTGCAGTTAAACCCCTAGCTTAAAACCTTATTAAGTCAACACTTACTTAATGAACAATCGATCGATGGCTTAGCTTAAAATTCACAAATTCATACTATTTTCGCAAATATGGGCAAAAACAAATTTAATTCTCAGAAAATGAATTAAAAATCTATGTTACATATAAAAGATGATGAGCTTTATTTACCGGTATTGGGCTCTGATTGTTTCCTCCTATAGAAAGCAGAGAGCGGATGCCATTCGTGTCAATCTCGCATATAATATACAACTTTATACTCTTTTCGTTAGTAACCGAGAGATGATCAAATCTTCACAAAGGATACGCTTTTTATATCAGGGAACTTGTTTTGCAATGGCTTAATCAATTTTTATCGCTGCCTTGCACAACAAACAGTCTTTAACTAAATCATAATCTTTTTGATAGCTTATCTCAAATTGCTTTACTTAAAAGTTATCGCAATTGATTTAAGTCAACTTTTGTCCACTAAGTGTTTTTACGACATTTATAGCAACCTTTATTTTTTTGTCAACAACACTCTTTGTTATTCACAGTTTTTTCAATTGTTAATTGATAGAAAGTTACAAAAATAAAATTTATAGATCCACTTATCAAGAAATCTATTGATAGTATCGAGTGAAAAATAAGTTTATTTTACCATTTGATATGGCGTTTTTGTGAATGACTAACTTTATCAGTAAATAAGCTTCGATTAGCAAAAATATGGGTATCTTACTATATCTTGGCTAAGTTCCGAAGACATTCAATGCACTTCAAAGAGTTATATTTATTAAGTTAAGGTTTTGTTGATATAAATTCCTGGACTAATCGTCTAGTTTTCAAAATTTTCAGACATTCAGATAAAAAAAGTTAGACGATAGGAAAAGTGACGAAATGTAACTAAAGCCGTCGTCAATAATTAAACAAACTTGAAAAGCAAAAGCGTAACATAAAAATGAGTCAATTTACATAGGAAATAAGTCCTAATTTGATTTTGTATTGCAACAAATTTTATTGATGTAAGTATAACAAAAGGCAAACACAGCTTATCTATAAATCTAGATTCCAGTAAAATGTTCCGTTAAGAGCAATTTATCGAGAGCTTAGAGTTTAATCAAGGCTACAATCTTGTGATAACTGGCCCCATAAACTTTAGCAATCTTCTTGTATCAATCACTCTGTTATTTATTATCAGTGAATGTTGATTACTGGGCTTACAAATGATTAAACAGTACAAGTCTGGTTGTATCTGGTTCTGTGTTTACTATCAGATTAGTTTGAAAACACGTCTTCAAATATCATTTTCTGATCATAAACTAGCAGATACGTGACTAATAAGGGGAAAGCATTTCAAATCATAATAAATTTATTATCCAACAAATAGATCCAGTTAAGTTTCAAAACCCGATAAAATAACTTTTCACACCAAAGGTAATATTGATTCGCATAAACGAGATTTTCAAACAAATAAAAGTTTAAGACTGGCACTAATTAAAAAATAATTTAATCAGACACAAAGTGGTCGCAAAATTAGACCTAATTAGATTATTGATTTGCATTTTGACAATGTGTTAAAAAAATTGTAGTCAGATAAAATTATGCTATGACTGGCACTTAACTAATATCTAACCAAACTGATTATTAAGTAGACTAATGTTCGATTTACAATAGTTCGAGTCTATGACACTCGAACTTGAAGTTATAACTTTGGGATCAATTGATTACACTACGAAAAATGTATCCATTGCAAATTTGAAACGAATCTGATGCGTTAAGCATCACAAAAACAAGTTAAATACTTGTGCATACCAGTATGGCTTATAATTAGTTTAAAGCTCAATACAAACTATAAAGATTTGAGAAGATAAAATCCAAAGGAATCTATTTGAACCACGAAAGAGCTAAAGCTCGATAAAACTTAACCTATTTGCATTAATTAGTAATAAAACTGTAAAAACAAATCAAATACGACTTACGACCAGATTGAACAATACTAGAAATATATTGATTGTCAACTTTGCCGACACAAATTTAATTTTACGCAATTAAAAAAATAATACTCTGAGTAATTGATTATTAAATAGTTAACTTAAATGGGAGAGACGTTAACCTTGCGTCGAGACTTGTCTCACATTTATTAATAACACAGTCAAATAATGAAAAGTTTTAAATTTCAATTTTAAAGCTTCACGAGTATATCATAAACAACGTAACCATAAATCAAAAATAAAACCATTGAACAGAACCACAAAAACTCATATTTGAAGACGTAATTAGTGTCTTACTAAAATGCTGTGTTTTGTTTATGAAACGTAAAAAGCACGTGATAAACGCATTAAAACAAAAGTCAACTAAACCTTTGATACAAAAAATAAATCGGTAATAAATGGCATCAAACTGTTCATCAGATACATCGACACCTTGCTCAACATCAGCGTCAGAAATATCTTCGTCGATGGCAAGAAAGCCAATTTGTGTGATATTATTAGGAATGGCAGGCAGTGGCAAAAGTAGTCTTTGCTCAAGACTTACCAGACATTTATATGAAATGAAATCTAATCCTTATGTGATTAATTGCGATCCTGCTTGCCATCAGATGTCTTATGTTTGTAATATTGATGTTAGAGATACTGTTAATTATAAACAAGTTATGAAACAATACAATTTAGGACCAAATGGAGCTATCATTACATCGTTGAATCTTTTTGCCACTCAATTGGATCAAGTCATTAAATTGATTGACAAAAGGAGTGATTCCCATGAGTATGAAATCTATGGATTCGATGATTCATTTATTATTTATTTAAGTTTACTATCAGTTCTTAATATTTATATTTTACTTGACTTCATGTTAAGTCAAAGTTTAGTTCATTAAATCGTTAAATTTAAGAAATGAATCGGTCCTTTATAAAATGAAGGACAACTTGCCGCAATTATATTTCATAACCATATCTGAAATCTATGAGTTTTGTTAAATTTTGGTCAAGTCAATTATTTTGCTATTGTTGATACTATTTGTATATTTTAAAAATCAATACTTAATCAATTGACATTCAATTCAATAGATATGTCGTATTTGACACTCCGGGACAAATCGAAGTGTTCACGTGGTCGGCTTCGGGAGCCATAATAACAGAAGCGTTGGCATCACGTTACCCAACAGTAATAGTATATGTGATGGACACTGTTCGCAGTCACAACCCAATCACATTCATGTCAAACATGCTCTACGCTTGTTCCATAGTCTATAAATACAAGCTTCCAATAATTATAGCCTTAAATAAGTGCGATGTAATTGACTGTAAATTCGCGATCGATTGGATGAAAGACTGGGAAACTTTTCAGGCAGCTATCGATAAGGAGACTTCATATATGGCAAACTTGACTCGCTCTATGTCTCTTGTTTTGGACACCTTTTATGAAAATCTTCTTGCAGTCGGAGTTTCAGCTGTTACTGGTCTCGGTTTAGATGACCTGTTGAAGGCTGTAAAGGATGCTGCTGTTGAGTACGAACGCGATTATCGGCCACAATATGAACGCATAAAAAAAGAGGCAGAAATGGCTAGACTTAAAGAACGAGAACAGCAGCTCAAGGATGCTGAGAAGCGATCGGGAGATGGAAATAAAGTCGAGTTAATGACTTTTGGCGATCCCACTTCTAGTTCTTATAGAGATGTTAATGATGACGATGTTGATGAAGATATTATTGCTGAAGATGATGAAGAAGAAGGTACGTCAAATGTGTTGGTTATTTGTCCGTTTGATTGATATCTGAAGCTAATGTTTTATTCGCATACTTTTGATATCAGGATTTTAATGATTTTACTGTCTACTGTTTGCTTCTGTGTCTATTGTTTAAAATGTGTTCTCTCAGTTATACTTAATTTCTTTATTTAGATGAATCTGAAAAGAGGGAATACGAAGACTTCAAAAAATATCTAGCGATGCAAAAGGAGTCGTCTGGTATCCAATGATGCAAACTGAAGAGTTTTTGTAAAAATCAATTTTATATGTGAGATCACCGAACGAATCATAACTTTTCTCCCATTACCTCAAACTCATCCATATTAATTTTAATGTAAAGATCATATTTTCAAATAAAACATAAGAACTTTTAATAACTGAAGATTTTATTTTTATCAACTTTGATTACATTTTTTCATTTAATAAATACAAAGAATGAATTTAATGAATACAATTTGAATCTTATTTTAGAATTTTGAAACTTTAAAGTGACTTCTCTTGTCTCTGAAACGATTCAGTGCTTCTTCTTTTTATCTTTTGTACCCTTTGACTCTCCTTTAGATCCTTTTCCTTTTTGGTTTCCTTTGGATCCGTCAGGCTTTTTCTTGTCTTTCTGTTTGCTTCCGCCAGACTTTTGTTTCTTACCACTAGATTTTGTACCTTTGGTCAGTGATCCACCAGTCGTGGACGCTTGCCTTGTACCGATCTCTAGCCTCAATGCGCTGGACATTCTAACTGCTAATCTTGTAAGAACTTCTCGTAATGCCATCACTATATGTCAAAGTCGTTGCTGATATTGAAAGCTGATAGTTATCTGTGATCGACTTACTTTTGATTAAACGGTTTTAAACTTTCAAAATTTAGATTAGTTTCGAATGCATTGTTGGGACCGAGCTATGCTTTAGCACTATATGTTAAAGCCCGCTGTTGCAAAATTGTTAGTATAAGAATCGATGGTATGAATGGGGCTATAAAACTTTCAAACTTTAAGCCACTTTTAAAGCGTTTTAGTACTTGAACTATACCTTAGAAGTAACTTCTACAATATCAGATGAAGAAGTTTATTTTTATAAAACTGTTGATATGAAAACTAATGGTACGAGCAAGACTTGAAATTTTCAAGTTCTGGTTAAAATCTGAATTGTTATCTTTTTTAACAGTGGACATAGTTTGACACTCGCGCTCATTATGTAGTAAACTGTTTTCATTCATAAAACTAATGGAACTGTTAGGTTATCAATCAATCAAATGCCTTTGAAAGTTTGGAAAATATATAAGGTTTTAGTACAAAGCAAGACGCGTAAATGACTTTAATACGTTTAAACTTAAGTAGATCTGCCTTCGTCTCTATTAACTTAACATTAACTTAGCGGAAATATGAACAAGATTTGCTACAATACATGTCTGATTACATGTTAAAACCATATACATTTGAATTGAAAATGATCGTGCAGTCAGTAACTTTAAGACAGCTAAGTTTGATAAGAGCTCTCGGACTCAAAGTAGGATAAAAAAATGAATGCGATCTTCTTTTTTTTTTATTCTGCTCTCAATTCTGGCTAAGTGCCAGTCAATTAGTTCAATAAAGTATTACGTTTATTTTATTAGGAAAAGAGACTTTGAAAGGAAATGCCGAAAATTAATCAAAATCGGCAAAATCTCAAGGATGCCTAATAATGTTGGACAAAATATACAAATTTAGAAAGGGTACAATTAATTCACAAACTAAAGCATAAAATGTTTTAAAAATGGTTGACATGCATCAGACTAAACTTAAAATTTATATTTTTATGGAATATTGTTCGGGACGTCTGAAGGAAATGATCGAATCGGCACCAAATAATAGATTACCAAAATGTCAGTCGCATGAACAACGCTTTTTTTTAACTAATATCTGATTTCTTATACTTTTTTATTAAGATTTTTCCTAAAATATAGTTATTTTTGTCGATTGATCGAAGGTTTGGAACATCTTCATAATAGTGGTGTTATTCATAGAGATATGGAAACAGATAATTTGCTAACAACTAATTCTGAGGTTAGAAGATATCAGACTTTGGGTAGTTTCTTAAGCAGCTTTCAATAACTGAAAACTTTTTTCTGATGAGAAATCTCAAATATATTGGATTTTAAGTAACTTTGATTCAAATGATTTGATAACTAGCTATAAGGGAACCAAGCTCTATCAACCATCAGATCTGATCCAAATTACATCAATGGCAGCAAATTCGACATTTGATTCAGTGATGTCTTATTGTCAGCATTGGCGAAATGCATGAAAAAGCTTTTGAACATGTATTACACTGTATTACATGTATAATTATTATAATACATCTATTTTTCTATAGCTTTTTGATTATCACATGGTGGTTTAGCTTGACCGCCCTTTGACTACCCTTCTCCAAACTAGAGTTATACCGTTATTACATGAAGCCTTTTATCACGTTTTATCTAGACTAGTTATCAATATTTAAGACCTCTCTACAACCATTTCAAGACTTCTAAACCAATCTTTTGTGAAAACACATTTGGTTCCACTAAAACATAGATGACAGTAACAGAAAAATATACTGACGCATGCATGTTCCGATGTAATTTACATGTACTACACTGTATTACACATGATGTAATGTACCGTACATGTATCTCTGCCAACTGTGCTTATTATTCAAAATGATTTGAGGAATCTTTACATTCCTTAATGAAGGCTTATTTGATACGAATAATTACAATAATCTTCAATATACACAAATGATCATGAATGATAATCTACTTTTGAACTTACAAAGCTTCTTATTTTTTATCTCAAATATGAATGAACTTTTAATTAAATGACTTTTCTATCTATTTATAGAGATTTTTATACTTGACTTCAATGACAGAATAATTATTGAAGGAACGAAAAAACATGCGTAAGAGCTCGAAAACTTTTAGTGAACTTTGAATGATAAAGCTCGTTTATCCAGTTGATTTATTATGGATCATAATAAAGGTGAAGAATATGTTAAAAATTACTGAATAAACAATTAGGAAATATAGAGAAATCGCTTATTTATAGAGAACATAGGTTTATTTGTGCTACACAAAATATCACCAATAAAGAAATACAGTTTCAATTTGTTAACCAAGCAGATTATGAAGACACGCATTTATTCATCACTCGAACTAAACTTTGAATGCATTAAGTATTTTGATGATTAGTCATTATTCTCATTAATAGGGTCTTTAAAACCATAGTCAAACATTTATCCAAGTCGTTGTCAAATCTGACGATCTAGACTAAAAGACAAAGAACTCCAATGAGTAAATTGGTTCGATTGGGTCTACGTAAAAGAGATGATTAGCTTGATAAGCTTAACACAGCTTACCTGAAAGAACTGACCAAAGTTGTAAACTTTTTGTTTGAACTTTTAAGAAAACTTCACTGATGATTAAAAGTCGTGAAGTGTGTGACAAACGGTTGTCTGAACCAATAAATTTTAGTATTGAACGCAACTTTTATTATTGATAAAGTTTTTGTTTGTTTAACAAAAGTATAGCAATAGAAAGTGATTGCATAGCATTTTGTCAAACATATGTTTCACACCTCTATAAAACATTAAGTGTTAAAACTTGATTAAAAATGAGATCTAAAATAATGGCAACAGAAGACGATATTGAAGTAATCGATGAAGATGGTGACCATTTGATCAACAGTCTAGTTAACTATTACTTTGGAATACTTTTATCCTGTGCCCTATCAATCGCGAAGTATCTTAAGATTTGTTACTTGTTGTCATTAATTCATAAAGTAATTTCTAAGTTGTTATCCGTTTGTTTGACATCAACTGCAATACTGTTCAGTTCCCTTTTTCTGTATTTAATGTTTTATTGCAAAACCATTCCTTTGGTTTCTATAACTAAGGAGGTTTTCTTTCAATACGACTCGTTATGTAATCCAGATACTGATCACAAATGTATGATTCCATTTACCGAATTTGATCTGAGCCCTGATTCCCGAACTGGTCAACAGTTAATACGCGGACAAATGTATAAAATCTCAATTGACTTACGACTACCAGAATCTGAGGTTAATTGGAGTCAAGGAATGTTTATGATAAGAATCAAGTTATTCGATGACAACAATCGTATTGTAATCAATGTTTCCAAACCTTCAATTTTACGCTATAAGAGCCCACTAATGCGTATCGTTAATTGTATATTTTATTGGCCTTTACTAGTGATCAGACTTATGGATGAGTCACAAACAATTAGAGTCGCACTTATTGAAGATTTTGTTGAAGGAAGTTATTTAAATGTCGGGCCTGTAACTCATGCCAGGATTGAAATCGAGGCTAGAAATATACAGATCTCTCCGCCAACTGTATTGACAATCAGTGCACATTTGACTGGATTGAAGTTTTATATGTATCATTTTCCTATCATTAGTGCTTTCGGTGGCACTTGTATTATATCTCTTCTCATTTATTTTCTGTTCGTCATTTCGTATGCAAATTATCCTATGAGCGATGAAAAAGATGAACAATTTGATGATCAAATTGATGTGTTTCATGAAGTCCAAGAAACAACTTCTGATTCTGGGCTCGAAGATCATTTAGTTGAAGCGACTCTCAATGAAAGTGATAGCGATATTAGCAGTACTTCAATTATAGAAGAAACAGCTCATATCGATATTCATAATGAAGATTATGATTAAGTTGCTCACTCTTTTATTGACTTGATTAATGCTTAAAACTTGTAATTTTTATTGTCAATATAATTTTTTTTAATGCTTTTCAGTTGTCATTTTGATTATATAATTCAATAAGGATTGTGCTTAAAGTTTTTGGATCTGTTATTTATTTATTTATATTCTAATAAAAAGTATTTCAAACTATTTATTTAATGAAAAATAATTCTCTAGCTTTGACTGCAAGAGAAGTCTCTTTACTTTCAAATATGAAAAGGGGTTCCTTTAATAATGATAAAACCCAAAAAAAAAATTCATATTCAGTATTAAGTTTTAGTCATTTATCCTCATTGACTAATCGAACATATTTAAAATCTTAGCCTTACGTTTGTGGCTAAAAAATCAAAATATATACACTGAGACTTATACACAAAACGTACTCATATAAGTTCGATTTCAGTTCATTTTTGAACTTTTAACTAATGATAAAATAGTATAAAGATAAGTTTTTGATAAGTCTTATCGCGAAAGTTTTAATAGTATAAGAAAATAGTATATGATTTACATGTTATACAAATGATTATTAGTGCAAACTTTCATTCATACCAGACTGTACTGAATTCAAGCTAAAAGTTTGATAAAGATATGAAAAGTTGGATTAGTTCTAAACTATTAATAATCTGAGCTTCCTTTCAATTTAAAAGTAGTGTTCTTCATACTTTTAATCTAAAGCTTAAGGCTTAGATTTTTAAAAAATTGAATGGCTAAAGCGTTAAATATAATATATAGATACTAGTGCTTAATAAGCCCTTTTGATATTTTTCGATAGAGAAGAGGCTCCTGTTGCAGTCAAAGCTTCATATATTCTTTATTTGTAAATTGATATCAATCAGTTTGGTTGGTTTAAATCAGGGGTGTCCAGTACATCGATCGCGAAACTTTGTGATCAATTGGTAGCTATACAACATTTATCTTACTAGACAATACTATTAAATCATACCAATATAAAATTACAGTTAAAATACAGTTACAATACGAGTTTTAGGTTAAAGTAGCTCTCATGGAAAAGTGTCTAGACACCACTGATTTAAATAATAGAATTTGATCGATGACTAAAGATACTAATGTCAGTATTGATTGAGAAAAGGATTGGTTAGGTTTGTTTTAACTTAAAGAAATGTGCGTCAATCACTTCAAATCTTAAACTAAATCAAAAATCAAATACGCAGTCAACGTTAAGTATCTATTTTCATACACCAAAAGCTATCTTGATATTCAGTTTACTCAAACAAAACTACGATAATGTACGGACTTTCTACTAATTAGTTATCACTATTTGAGGAGATAATTTATGTCTTATCTAAAAGTCCAAACAATCACTTTAACCAAACTAGTATGAAATCGACTGTTTTGTTTATTTATTTTTGACTACGTGGTAAACAATTTCGGTTAACAACATCTTAATCAAAGTTGTTGATCGATATTATACAAATTGTGAGTTTTTCTCTGTGTCGAAGAACTCTAGATATTAATAAAAGTTTTCCTTATCACCTAATATGCTGAAAAGTTCAACTTATTATCTTTGTGTGTTTTTATGAGTAGTTTTTAATTAATGTTTGATTATCGAAACTATTTGAAAGAGCAAAATGCCATCGTATATGACTTCAAGTTTATATGCATTCGTTCGATTCAAGGCTTTCGAATCGAGTTATAAACTTGTTTTGATTGAGTACATACTTATGATTTAATAACGCATAACTAATAAATTGAAGTTTAGAAAATCCTTTGGAACTCTACTGTTGAAAACTTATTGTTGATTGAAAATTAAATACAAATCATATTTTCGTGGTGATGTCATCGAATCCAGTCTGTCGAATATGTTTAGAAAGCGAACCAATTGCTAAACTGATTGCTCCGTGTAAATGTCGTGGAACTTCAGAATACGTTCACCGCAATTGTCTAAATAGATGGCTTAAGACAAGAACAAGAATAAAAAAAATCAAATGCGAAGTGTGTAAAACAAAATATATCTATCATTATAGGAATAGAACCGAAAAATTGCTGCACATACTCGAAGACAAATGGGATTCATTCAAAGAACTGATATTTGAACGAAACCTACATTTGTTAACATTGTTTCTCAGTCTTATATTTGGCTTAATGACAGTTAATATATATTATATTTTACTTACTGGTTCTCTTCATGTGACCATTCACTCAGCACTCTTACCAGACATGGATTTATTAATTTGGCACAAATCTGATGCCTATGCGATTGTCTGCGTGGACAAACAGTGTGACTGTGAAACCGATATTCATAATGACAATAATAACCCAAATTGGAATCATGAATGTCTGAATTGGAAGAATAAGTCGGTTTCTATATTTAGCAAATTGACTTTTCTTGTTTACGACGCCGATCACGGACATGACGATGACTTCATCGGTGGAGTTAGCCTCACAGTATATCAAATGCTATTTAATGGGTATAATGGTAAGGATGTTATTCTAAGATGGGAAAAGCCATATGCAGGTAGTTTAGCAATTAAGATGGATTGGGCTCCACTACCTATCAGATGGTATGCAAGTCTAACTGCAAATTAGTTCAAACTTGTTATGTTTCATAATTGAAAGACTCAAAACTTTTTGATTTGTAAAATTTTATTCTGAAAAATGGCAATAAAACTTATTTTTCTAGATCTGACTATTCAGATAATTTTAAGTAGATTCAGAACATTTTGAGTGCATTTCAGGTAATTTAATCCGTCTTATGTCTGGATGTTTGACAATTGACAGAGACTTTTGAACAAAAATGTTAATTCGAGTTTGAATTTACAAAACTTTTATGCAATTTAGTATATGATTTAATTTATTATTGAGCTTTATAAATAATCAAATGCCTATAATGCATTAGCATTAGAAGATAAAATTATATGGAAAGCTAAATCGCGCCCACGAACTATCTTTGAGATGAGGTCTCCAGAAACCCTCACAACTGGTTTTATAAGCATTTTCAACCATATGATAACCTTTGGGATTCAAAACCATATATCTGACTGATGGATTGACTAAATTTCTATCAATAGCTTCAGGCCACTCAGCTCCATCGATAGCCGGCGGTTTACTTCAAATAACAAAATAAAAGCAAAATTAATTAACTCGTTTCACATCAAAAACTTTCCAAGCAATAGTAATAGTACCCAGTCTTAGCAAAAGTGGTCCAAACATGAATAAAAGTTTCACTCAACCGGATTTCATCTTCGTTGTATTCTTGAGGAAATCGAAGCGGACGTCCGAAGACAAATTTGATATCGTCTCCGTGTCGAACACCAGTCCAGTCACTTCTTGTAGTATACGTCAGTCTATAAGAGTAAGCCTTATTCTCTTTACTGTTGGCTGCAAACGCTGAGCCAAATATAATGGCCGGACATGTTATCTGGAAGTCACCAAAAGCGTTACCGACTGCACGCTTTAGATCGAATCCATCTTCATCTGTGAGGCCAGCCGTATAAAAGTCGGCCACTTCTTTAGCAAAGGAAACTTTCATTCCAGAAAACAATAGTTGAATAAACAATTTGGCTTTTGCTACAGACATAGTATTGTTCGGGCCGTCAGATTTCAAATCAGGTATCAATCCCCCTGATAAGAATCCCGAGCCTTCGTCGTTGCAAATTCCAAACAATAATTGAATGTTGTGCCTAAAATATTACAATAAAAAATTTGAGTATAAAAGTTCACTAAATTGGAAATCGTTCAGAGTTGGCCTATTTACTGGAAACTTCCATTTTCTAGAGCTATTGATGGCTTAATTGGCAACAATTCATCGCCATATATGGGACAGAAGAACTCTCCATTATATCGTCTCTTATCAACATAGGTAACTATTTTTTGTGCATCAACTTTTCTGAGACAAGATATGTCCACTTTATCAGTAGTATTATCAAAGCATCCAAAATTTTTAGCCATATCTATAGCTTTGAGATGTGCCACTTCTTTAGACTCACTTCCAATGTATGAGTTAACAGACCCGCTTTGCATAATAGCTCTCTTGAATAGGTTCTGATTCTTCATCATAACGAGAGATGATACAGCCATAGATCCTGCACTCTCTCCAAAAATAGTCACTGAATCAGGGTCTCCCCCAAAGTGCTCAATATTTTGCTTAACCCATTTCAGAGCTATCAGATAGTCAGTGAAGGCCTGGTTTCCAGGCGATTCTTTAGTTCCGTCATAGAAAAAACCAAAAGCCGATAGTCTGTAATTAGCCTCTACCACTACAACATCACCAATAAGTGACAGATAAGTGGCATTGAATGAACCATCAAATATAGACCCTGTCAGGTAAGCGCCTCCGTGTATCCAAAATAGCACAGACCTTTTCGTTAGATTTTCAAATTTGTCAACAGGTGTATAAATATTGAGAAACAGACAATCTTCGTTAACATTGCCTTCGTTCGGTTGCATACATGGCGAACGAGCTATCATGTTTAAATCAAATTATTTGTCGCGAAAATCTATTATTAACATACCATGTGTTGCATCCAAGATACCAGTCCATTTGTTTGCGGGTTCTGCTGCTTTGAATCTTAACTCTCCAACTGGTGGCTTAGCATATGGTATGCCCTGAAATGCAGTTACTGTCTTATTTTTTCCCTAATAAATATTGTATTTCCCTTGACTTGACCTAAACTTGTTGTCACAATTGGAGAGTTTGCGAAAACATTAATTAAGTTACAGAGAATATAAGTTAGAAATATTAAATAATGCATTTTTAATCTAATGAAATGACTTTCAGTGCCAACAGTAATGAAAGAAAAAGTCTTTTAGAAGTTGAATAAATTCTTTAGAAACCAACACGTGTTAATATTTCGATCAGATAATACGGATTACTCAAGGATAGACCGATAAAATCATTTCGGATCTTCAGTTAGTATCATTTTTGTTATCAAGCTTTTGGACTCTATTAGCAAACGATACTTTGTTAAGCAGCTAAGAACTACTTGACAATTATCTTTGTCAATAGGATTCGTTGAAATACGTCAAACTAGGTCCTAATCAGGTCTTCAAAGCTTAGACTTCGAAAATTGAGTCTTTTGATTTCAGTAAATTAGCAAAAAGTCATAAGATAATAGAAATGATAGAGCATTGTTTTTCGTAGTTAGGCTGACATGGAAGTTAGCCAACTGTAGAGGTACCGATTTTGCCAAATTTTTTTACTAATGGAAATTAGTAAGTATATGAAGAATCTAGGTTTTATTTTAGCAAAATGTGCTATCACGTATATAATATGAGTGAAGACCCTATAGATTTCATTATGTGTTCAGATACGATTCCGTGTGTTTGTGACAATTACTAATGAACCACATGACGTAGAACCTAAAATAAGATGTTAGCGGAAACTACTCAACGTTCTAAGTCAAATGATACCATACTTAGTATCCTAGGGTCAAAAGGGACAAAGTTGGACCTAAGACCCCAGAGGCTAGTTCTAAGCCCACAAAACTTTCAATACAAATACTATTCTTCTCTATAGTCACTCATATACCAATACATTTTTCTAGAACCAAGCATTGGAGTTATTTAGAGGGTAATTTGCTAAACATTGCTGCCAGAAGTCTGTTACAAAGTGTATCCCCTAATATATCCTTGATATAAAAGTATCCTTTAGAACTCACGGATTTTGCAAGTCTAATCTTTTATATGTCTTTGTTGATACTCGTTGAGATAACTTCAGCAAATCTATACATAGAGCCTAAGACTAGCGTCTGAGATCCCGGGTCAACTTTGACCCCTTTGGCTCTAAGGCCCTAAGTATGATATCGTTTGACTTAGGACGTTGGGTAGTATCCAGAAATATCTTATTTTGGGTTTTACATCATGTGTTTCATTATTAATTGTCACAAACACACGGAGTCGTATGTGACCACATAATGAAGTCGATAGGGTCTTCACTTGTATTACATATAATATATTTTGCTAAAATAAAATCCAAATTTTTCATATACATACAAATCTCTATTAGCAAGCAAATTTTGGTAAAATTGGCACCTCTCTAGTTGGCTAGCTTCCCATATGAGATTTAGGATGCTTATAAAGCTAATACATTTTCTCTCAATAAAATCATCGATTACCATAATCAAAATATTAAACTAAAGAAAAATTGAGATGAATAAGCCCTTTAAAGCTACTTTGTTAGTGTAATTTACAAATAAATGGAAATGATGTGTAATAAATCAGAATATTTATTATATTTGTTGAAAATATATGTAAATAAAGTATTATAATATGTAAAGAAAGTCTTATTTGATTATGTTTATGCCAGAACTGAGGTTAAAATGAACTTTGAAGGGCAAAAATTTACGCATTAGATACCAAGAACTTTCATACAGTAATTTGACAGAAAGTCGTAATCATTTGTTTCATGAGTTCACCGAATAGGAAATAATTAGTTTGAGCTAAAGTTTCATTTAAGTACAAGTAAACGTATAACCAGATAACTATCATAGTTAATGGACAAACAGATATGACAAAGAAAATGGACACTAAGTCGGAAGTTGGCTGAGTATTTCTGCCTGTTCTCAAGTTTTTCTTCATCATATATTATTAGTACTAAAGTCAGAAACGGTCGATATTTGTTTCGTTTTCTGTTCATATTCATATCTATATACCGTGAATATTAACTTAAAGAGTAACTTAATATCACTGAATAGTGCACTGCTCGCAAAGCGGAAACTTTTTGTTAAGTTGTTGTTCTCTTCTTTTGAGTCGTTGATTCTGTTCTTGCAGCTCTTTAACTTGATTCTGAAGCGACAAGATTGTATTATTTCTTTGTTGTAATTCATCTTTCAGTTTATTTATTTCCAAAAGACATTCACAACTGTTCGAACTTTTGTTCTCTAAAACTACTGGAAGTGAATCAGCTTTTCTTATAGAAAAGCAATCAAGGCTATCATCATCTTCCATTTCTTTTCTTATCCAATCAGGAATCTAGAAAAAAAATTCGATAAGGCTATAATTTGTTATATCTGCTGAAAAGCTTTAGGCTTTAAAAATTTGTTAAGCTTATATCATTAGATTCTAAACAAAGATTACTTTATTTTTGATCAAACAATTTATTAATAATTACGTTTCTACTGAAAGAACTGCTATCGTCATTAGTTGTATTCGTTCTTAATAAGTAATCTTCCTCGGTAACGGTGGTCAAGTTCTGCACTTGTTGAGTTTGTTCTGGAGTTTCTGGTGTTTCTGGTGTTGAAGAGATGGTCGTTTCAATAACAATATAAATAGTGTCATCAGGAAAGCAGTAAACATTTGCTAAGCAAACTCTTCCATGTTCGAAATGCACGGGAGACGAGTAAAGAGATATAATGGCTTGTGGTTTCAGAATTGTAGCTACATTTGTTGGGCTCAGAAGTGAAAGATCGTTTAGATTGTCGATTATTATCTGAGGATCACGTATTTGTACTATTGGATGGTCGGGACCAACACTTTCGACCACATTCATCAACGATTGATTGCATTCACCTATAATTGTATTCATTCGTTTTAATAGAAGTTACAAAAGCTATTGATTTTGAGATATATTTAAGCTAAAATGTGTGAATCATTTTTGCATTTCGAGTGGCAAGTTATATTAAAAAGTTCTATGGAAAAGTTTAATTAAAGCTTTGCAGTCTATGATAAAAATAAATGAGCTCTCAAGATGAAAACTGGTTGAAGCTTTGAATCATTGCAATGCTTTCTTGTATGATTATTTTATCGCCATTACGTTAAACGCTGTATAAACCTAGAATTGATTTTCTCAATTTGTTTGAGTGTGACTATATTTAGCGTGGATTCAGAGAGTGACTGATTTTATTTGGGCATTAGTTCATAATCAGGCACTAATACTTTTATATCACGCGAATAGAAGTTAAGTCAGAGATTGAAGTGCGTTAGCTTGTATTGAGGTCTCACAGCTACATATAACTAAAGGTCTACCAAAAGGAATAAAGGCTAAACCATAGCAAGAAATGACAAATTAATATGACATACATGGAAAGAGTAACTCATCTTCATATGATAAATTTGATACAAACCTAACTTAATGGCTTCTGATGGAAGATAATTGACTTCAGTTTGATTCTCTGAAATATTTTTTCATAGTTAGTTGTCCAGTAATTAAGGCAAAAATTTCATACCAATCACTGAAGAGTTATTGAGATGACGTGCGCCCCAAAAGTAAAGGACATTTGCGTAATTCGAAGCTATCGTAAAACAAGAACCCGTTTGAACTCTCTATGGATCAAATTATTCTGATTATTAATTTAGTCAAAAATAACTCAGTATTAGCGCTTACTGTAATAGACTGTTCCGACAACTGACTAACAAATCGAGGCTTATACACAGGCCTAACATGACCCATACCCAGTTGTGCTTCTGAATTACAACCAGTCGTTATGACTTTTCCGTTTTCAATAAGGAATGCTGAATGACTTTTACCCAAACTAACTGAATGTACTCTATTTTTGAGCCATTTTAGTTTAGTTGGTATTGACTTATTGGCAACTTTGATTGTCCTAAACTGCATTTTTTCATTTAGACCTAGTTTATTATTGTCGTTGTTGCCACACACCCAAACAGATCCGTTTTCATCAATGAAAGCAGTCGAATCATGACCACAAAAAACACTTTTGATTATAATCTCGTCAGGAAATACTACACTCGTAGGTATATCGATATTGGTTTCACCCTGACCGATTCCCAATCTTCCATCAATATTACAACCCCATGAATACGCCTTTCCATCGCCGGTCACGACTGATACATGACTAGTACCGCAACTAACACACGCGATATCTGCACTCAACAATGAATCAACTAATTTAGGTGTAAAACAAGGACTTGTATCAGATCTGCCCAAACATCCGCTCTTATTATCGCCACAAGTCATGACGAGGCCGTTTTTACTGACAAATACACTGAAGCCTTCTCCCGCACATATTCCGACTATATTACGATTACGTATTGATTCTATGCTTCTTGGTTCTTGTATTGATGTTCGCACTGATTCCCCGAGTCCTAGCTGGCCTTTAGTCCCACAGCCCCACGAGTAGACTACTGATGTGTGAGTTAGGACTAAAATATGTGTCGAACTTTTGCTTATCTAGATCGTCAAAAGTGAAAAACCATAGCTTTTTAAGAACATTCTATGCCTAATAAAACAGATTTGATTCTCTTCAAGAATAATTGTTTAGTTTATCGTGTTTTCTATATGTACTCAAACTTTACGACTCTGGAACTTATGTTTCTATACTTATTGAGACAAACTCTCTTTAGTCGTTCTGAATCGTCTCATAATATGTTTCTTTTCTAGAAAACAGAATTCAATATATATTCTAATGTCTAACAAGGATATTAATTGGTAAAGAGATTAATCGATATATCATAAATAAAATAAACTAGCGCCAGTTCAGTTACTGGATGAATCTGTGCAACAAATGCTCATTCAGCTCAAAAATATTTGCATAATAGCTCGGTTTTGTCAATATTAGATTTATTACTGAGAATTTTATTGCGTTTGTCTCAAATTAGATCTTTTACTTATTGCATGCTCAATCTAAAAATGCTTCTGCTCTTTTGTGTGCATCTATTTTTGCCAATATAAATGTAAGATTATACTTAAATAGCTTAGATCGCAGTTTGAAAGTAGGGCAAAACTAATTAATACTCATAAGTATAGCAATTAGAGTCAAATTAAACGAGCGGATGCCCTAAACATCTACATTGTTTATTCCTTACATGTAAGAGTACAGCAATAAAAAAGTTGCGCTCATCTCTTCAGATATTTCAATTACAGATATTCGCGAAAGTATTCTATATCTATAGTAAAGCTGCACTAATGAGATAAGGTCGAGAACTGACAAAACTCTGTCTAAACACAGAGCCTTGACAAATGATTTCCTGGATTTCAATAATATTGACTTATAATAAGAAATGTGTGCATTACTAATGCAAGCACTAAACGTGTACCTGACAAACGTAATCAAGACTAACATGAGTGTTGTGCAAGAATATCTTTAGAATATACTTAAGTATAGACCTCTTTGATTCTTAGCTTTCGCGGCAATATTAGAGGAGACAGCTTAATATGTGGTTCTCTCATCTTCACTTCATATACGATAGATCGCGGATATCTCATTGAACTATAAGTATTTGATTCCAATGTTTATTAATTTCGTAAAACCATTTGTTGTCTACCTATTGTTTTGGAACATAAGTCCCGAATTTATGATAGAGGTCTGCAGTTCCTGATTGTATTTGGACCATTTTTGGAGCCCATCGAGATGTAGCTTATCTAACATTTGAGTGACATGTTCCATTATTTCGCGAGCCGCTGGACGCATACCTGGATCTTTTTGCAATAATTCTTTAATTAAATTACGAAATTCAATCGAATAGTTGCGCTTTACGGGTGCAAATTGACCCTAAAATGCATGAACCCAAGTTAAACCATTTACAACAATTTTTTATCTAAAAGTGATTAAAGTTAAGCTTAACTCAGAAACCAAACCAGAGAAGAGGGGATTGCATTCAACTATTGTTATCCTTTTAAATTTGAAATAAGAACTTAATTGTTAAATTGTGCTCAACATCACTGTGTTTCAGGTCATAGCTAAGAGGCATTAAATTATCTTTTGATTTAATTGAAAACTTAAAGCGTAACTCTTGTATCTTAAAGGTGTTGATTGGCCGCGTACTCGTCAATCCAATTACGTATTGTTGAAACTATATTGCAGTTTAACTTAAATGTTTCGTCAGTTAATCAATGAGAAGAGATTCTCGGATAGTACGCGTGACAGTCAACCCATAATCTCTATTGGTTTGGCTCACTATTCAAACGGACAACAATTGAAGTTTCAATCTGTCCTTCCCTTGGATGGCTCTCAATTATACTAAAATGAATACCTTAACAATCTTATTTATGAGTGCAGGTAAATTTGAACCTTCAAACGTCTTTTGAAGACATGCCATTTCATAGAGGACACAACCCAATGCCCATATATCAGACTTCTGATTGTAATACTTTCCTTCACACTAATGAAAATTAATTTTCAAAAAATGACATAATAGCACTCCATATCATTATCTAATTGGACATTAAATAAATATCAATTACAATTTCAGGACTAATATAGTAAGGTGTTCCGACACACGATTCTGCATCTCTTCTAGAAGTCAACACCTTAGATATACCAAAATCGCCAACTTTTATATAGCCTTCTTTGTTAAGAAAAATATTAGCAGTTTTTATATCCCTATGCAGTATTTTATTCTCATGCAAATAAGTTATTGCTGAGACTATTTGCCTAAATATATGCAAAATCTCATTTTCTTGCAATGGCGTGGATAATTGTGCCAAAAAGTCAGCCAGAGTTCCAGCATTTGCGTACTCCATTTCAATATAGATATCACCATTACTTTCAAAGCTGTCATAATAGCTAATTATATTTTCATGATTAAGTATTGATAAAACGTTCACTTCATTGATAGCTAGTTGACGTTCAGACGCATTCAAGTCATTCATACTAATTTCTTTGAGCACAACTAGCTGTCCG
Organism: Archegozetes longisetosus; assembly: GCA_018873245.2. NCBI lineage: Eukaryota > Metazoa > Arthropoda > Arachnida > Sarcoptiformes > Trhypochthoniidae > Archegozetes > Archegozetes longisetosus. Next base: position 1,948,589 of record JAEMBT020000006.1, read on the forward strand.
TCAGGTTTTTTCTATACAGAACTGCTGTACCAAAAGCTCCTTTAATTTAAAACAACCATTTTTTCCTTCAGATAAGTAAAAGCTAAGCATGACTTCATTAGTCCTATGCATACCTTTTCCAACAACTCTTATTTTTTCGTAATTACCCCAATTTAGTTGCTTAAGATTGAATCTATCTCTCCATCTTTTTTCACGTCGACTTTCAATCAATTTTGAAGTTTCAGCGAACCTTAAACTCTTTGATCCTCTCATTATTTGTAATTAAATTAATGTTTTTGTTTGGTTTTCGATCAATATTTTCACTGTATAGTCACTGACACATGAATGAATCTATTGTTAATGTAACGCTTTTTTGTTGAATTCTTGTTAAGCAGATCTTACTTTGCAGGAGAGCTATTTGTCAGTAAGTGATTAGATTCAGTTTGTGTGCCAGATAAGGCTTTAGCTCATATAGTCACTACAAGATCGTCACAACAGCTATATAGCAAAAAAAAATAATGCGATAATATTTTAACTTATTTGATGCATTAGTGTTGCATTTGTTTTCGTCAAATAGAAATTGGATTAAAGTTAAACGCATTAAGCATTGTCATAGGAACCTTTCAAGACTAAATATATGACAGCATGTCGCATCATCTTCTTAAATCATTTTCAAAAAATTATGCTCATATTAATAACGCTTTTCGATACAGAAAATGAGTATTTGAGGGAGAATTAAACTGAGCAGTAGTTGGAAAGAATCCAAGGATAGTGTATCGTTACAACACGTTTTAAGAATCTCTTTATATTTGTTTATTATGAAACTTCTTGAGAAGCTAGGATTTTTGCATAACGCAGTAATCAAACAGTATAATGGATGAATAAGTTTTGTAATAAATCAATTAAGAAAGAAAAACAGGTTGCTCGCATAACTGACGCAGACACTCCGCTATGTAGTACGATAAGAATACATTTTAACATGACTGCACACTCTTCCAGTTGCCACACATTGGTCATGATACAAACAGCTACCGTATGTAATATTTTATAATCCTTATAAATTGTGTAATATAAGGATATAATACACTTGTTTACTCAGTAATACGTGGCTTTCACTAGTTTTAGATGAAAGGATAGAGTGAGCGAGACTTCACGTTGTGGACTCTTCTGGAATAAGAGTTTGAAAATTTCATTATTAGATAGAGATTTATTGGACGACAGATTTTAAGAGCTTATTTATCGCTTTCCATGAGAGATTAAAAATAATCTAATACACTATTGGGTGGCACAATTTTACATTAAATCAATAAACAAGATAACATTACTTCCGTAACATTTCCTTCAACTAATAGTATTTTATATAAAGTGTTGTGCAGTTTTTGCGTCGATCAAAATTTGCATTTACTGATCAATTAAGACTACGGTGATGCTATTACCTTCTGAGCCAGTAACTAAGCAGCTCAATTTTCTGCAATTATCTAGAATTGATGACCTCGTTACCGCTCACTTGGATGACACTCAAAACTTGCGAAATGCTGATAAAACTTAATAAAAGGAGTATATAAATAACACAACATATTAAAGTAGATACATTTCTGGAAAAATCATTAAATCACTCAGAATATTTTTGCAAACTTTATTCATTTATTTATTTTTTATTAAAAATTTTTATCGGTAATACAAAAATACGATTAAGTTTACAAGAATGATGTCATATTGAAAATTTATTTATAACTTACAACTTCATAATTAAGACGATTGACTCGTAAAATTTGTATACATTTATTCGTGATTCTAAATGCATGCTTTAAGCTTATAAGAATACTTCTTCACTAGTACGAATAACATTATTCTTGATTTAAGGTAAAATGTCACACTAACAAAACAGACTGTTTCTGTTACAAAGTTTACGCATATGTCACATAATGTACGTGACTTTTTATCTCTACATTCTCTTTCTTGATGGGCCAAATTATCTTTTTTCTGAATTTATAATCACTGTTTCAGTTGAAACCGGTAAGAAATACCAATGTTATCATGAAATAAAACAAATAAAAACTATTATTCAAGAGCAAATAAAGAAGTTTCCCAAAAATGCAGATTATGTGGTTGTTTTGTTAATTGTTACTGGTTTTAATCATTACTAAAAGAGATGCGACTATTCAAAGTGTAATTCACATCAAATTTTTACAATTTAATTCAAATGCAAATAACTTCTCGGATGAGTTGCTAAGAATCTCTCTTTTCAGAATCATATCTGAATGAAAACAAGATTTATTGACATGATAACTAGTCTTTTTCTGCTCAATTCATTTCCATAAATGTCATTTTAAGTATAAGTTATGCATATTTCTGAAGGTTATTCTCACGATAAAACACTGAAAGCTAGAATTGAATTCTTTATGCAATGAGTCGTTCACGACGACATAATGTACGAGATGCTCCTAAAATGTTGTGTCAACACTAATTAAACTAATCTGATTATACCAAATAAAAACTGGTGAGCAAAAAATTTATTCTCCTCTACATTTAATTATGAAGCTATAACAAATTAATTATAACTTTAGGAAGAGTTTAGGAAAATTTCCAATACCTATAAGCCCTAAAAAGCTTTGTATATATGAAAACAAAATGTTTGCTTTAAACTGCTTTTATTATTAATTAGAACTACTTTCAAGGTATAACTTAGGCAAATCAATTGTAATTAAGAATTAGGTCTGTTATTGTGCAAATTTTAATGATGATAATTTGAGCTTATAACAATTGAACAGTATATGCACTTAATTGTTTGTGCGAGCCTTCAAACTATAGAATTCAAAAGTAGAGTGATTTCTAATCTAAATATAAGTCATATTTTGATTGATGATTGGTAAATAGTGTGATCCTTTACTACTGCAAAACGTTTGTTCTGTGGAACTCCAATTTGGTTACGATTACAGATATAGAAATGTTAGTATGATTATTCGTTCAATTCATAACAAACATTCGTCTCACGATACTGTCAATAGAAAGAATCGATTGAATGATAAAAAAAGAGGTGATATAAGCGAAATCCATCAGAAGACACTTCACAACGATATGACCAATTTCGAAGAGATTGTCAAAGCGGAAAGAGATAAATACGAGTATTACTCAACAAATATCGTAGATTCAAGGAAAAAAATATCAAAATCTGATTCTCAATACCTTCACCATATGCTTTGAATTAACCAAACTTTTCAAATATTATCTACTTTTCAAACTTAAAAAGCCTTTTGTTGCCAAAATTTAATTTTGTTAACATGCGAAAAATTTGAAGACTTGTCAGACGTTGTAATGTATTTTAAAAGATTAAGCTCTTTCATACATTATATAAGCTTTGGCATAAAATATATACGAACTTTACATTTATAAATGAGATTTTTTTCTTAAATACAAAGTTTATTTATATACTTGTTTAGTTAATTAACTTTAACAAAATTTATATTTTATTTAGTTTGGAAAATATCTAACAGTTTATCGATTGGAAATTCTGTCTGCAATTCTGAAGATCATCATTATATATAAATAATTTATTGCTTTATATAAACAGGAAATTTCAGAGATTCTCTTTGAATGGATCTAAAGTGTGGACTAGAATAAGAATCTTTTGCCATCATTGGATGAATTGGAGGATGGTTCTGAGGGTAATAATGTGGATTCATCATGCTGTCGGTATGAGACAAGAATAAAAAGGTTCTTCAAATTAAATAAAGTCACTATTTTTGCAATGAATTTATTATAAGAAAGTATAAGTAGAGTAAACCTATCAATAATTAAAGTGCAATCACAGAAAATACTTTTCTATGTATTTCGATAAAAATAAGATATACGCTTTACTGCCAAATGCGTCAATGCATCAAAACCTTTTACCTTTCAAAGTTTACTTGTTATTGGATATAAACATTTTTGATTCATAGAAAATGTAAAATCCTTATCATCGAATAATATTTATTGCAAAACTGACGAACAATGATTTGCTAGCCCCTAAACAATATAAAAATGATTTTGGCGCGATAATAAAAAACTATACTTCTAATTGGAGTAAAAAGTGAACATTTCTGAGTGGTTAGTTTACTTAGCTAAGTTAATTAGAGCAAATAAATTAGTTGGTCCAAGATAGCAATAATTGCTTTAATCGTATTATATAATCAATATTTAGTCCCTAAAACTAGAATATTAATAGATTTGGGTGAGTCAAGCAATTTATGAACCTTTTAGTGGTTATTAAATGGTCAAAATTTAGTGTTCCTTATCAATCAAAAATTGTTGTCCATAAACAAGTAATAATAACCTTTAATTAGTGAAGTGTTTCTGTTTCTTACACCAGAGTTCTATCGATCAAACAATTGTGTGTCAAATTGTGCATTTGCCCGCAATTCTCTGCACATAGATCTCAAGGAATGCTAAAAAATGCAGTCAACAAAAATTTAATGTTTTACAACATAACATTTGTTATTAAAATTTTTAAGAACTCAACCTTTATAATGCATTTGTTGCTGTTGAGTTTATGTTAAAATACAAGTTTTAAAACACGATATTGTGATCCTTAATCTTTTAGAGCAAAATTTGACACATAATTATTTGATCGATAGTGCATTTTAATCTAATTACAGAAAAGTATTTTCAACTACATAGGGCGATTAATTTAAGATTATAGTGTCCTATGGCAGATAACACCTTTGTTGTCAAAGCTTTTTGATATATGCTCATAAGTAAGAAAAATTGTAAAAAAATTATTTGACTGTAACCTTAATGAATCGCCCTGTAGTGCTTAGTTTTTGAGATGCGCTCCAACTTTCTAATTAGATATAAGTATCGGGCATTCGCTTTAAAACGAACTGCAAAATTTTTTAAGCTTTTCTGCTTCAGTCATTTAATAAAAAATTATGAATAATAATGTAAATGACTGAGAGTCTGATTTCGAACTTTTGTCAGTAAGAATCGACGAAAAGTGATATAAACAACATAAGTAATATGTAGCCATAATGCACTTGTATTTTTAGTAAAATGTTTCATTTTCAAATATAATTTCTTTATTTAAGCACAAATTTTATAAAATTACTCATAAAAGATAAAATGAATAAAAGTGAATATTAACATTTATGAAGTTTGATCACGAGTCAATATAGATATAGAGCTTTTAAAATATAGATTTGCCATCTTATTTAACTGGAAATAAGTTTTATAGCCAATACCCGATATATTTTATTCATTTTTATTGAACTTAACCATTTAAAAACTATTAGAACTTGCAAATTCACGATTTGCTGCAAACAAGTTCTCTATAGCAGGCGATAAAAATAATTTCTTAATTAAAGTTTAAAAATAGGCAGTTTTGAACACGAATCAATTAATAAAATACTTATTATATAACTGGCATTTAATGAATTTAGGACTAAAACCAGTGTCGCAACCAGAAATTTGTGCTTTGTAAGACTAAAATCTTGAATTTTTAGCAAATTCAGCTTAGCTTAAAAGAAGGTATTATTCCAAAACTAAAAGATTTAAACCTCTAGTGGGATCATAGCCCCTCTAGCCATAGTACTGGTTACGGCACTGAATAAAATATCAGAAGCCTAGATCGCATCTCTGATCACTAATCTTTTATAAACTGATAATCGGCAATTTTAGAGAAAACTTTGAAAACGACTTACTAGTAGGGAACGTGCGGATGTTGTTTGTAATAAAACTCTTTTCCAAAGAGCATTCCGAGTAAAAATCCTTCCAAAAATTTTTTCTTCGAAAACAACTTTATTAAACTTTCTGCATTTGGAATTAAAGACAATCCTATTAAAACCCATACAAAAAGGAGTAGAGTTTTTCTTCTTTTCAAAGCCATGACAATCAATTGTGTTTATTCTCAACATAATAAATGAAAACTATGACAAAATTAATGAATAGAAATTATTTTAGCCTAATTTTTAACTCATCTCATCAGGTGACTTATTGAGAAATTTAATTAATTGAGCGAAAAAGGGCTTATCTCAGTATTAAGAAACTTGTTTCGATGTATGCATAAGTAATGTTTCAATTTTAATCATGATAAGTAACGAAAATCTTGTTATCAAGTGACAGTTACATGAGTGAAAGCTTACTGCAAATTTGACTGTATTTACTGAGAAAATAGTCTAATCAAAATAATATACAAAAGGAAATTTTGCAATTTTGCAATTTTCAAGTCAGCTATTTTATAGATAGGCCCTTTTTAAAAAATTTGAAAACTAATTATTAACTGGTTGACTCAACTCTAAATAGTCCATTGAAATGAATAAAACAACATTTATAGAATGAGTCTACTTTTTATTTTAGTTAATAAAATTGATTATAGTTCTTACACATGAATAACTTCGATGTATAACAGTCAAATGCGAAACGAGAGCTCATCCAAAACTCATAATTGAAGACAATGATTTCGTAATTATAACAATTAAATATTTCCAAAATTAAACTTGACTGACATTAGATTCACTTCTTTTATTTCGATGTTTACACAGAAAATAAACTGCTAGTAAAGCACGTAAAGCAGTCAGTATCAGTTGAATTAAGTTCATAGAGAATGCAATGAATAAGAAATATTGAAGCGCTAGAATTGTGCCGTAAATTAGAGTTAGTGAAAAACTATCTTTATATAAGCCATAAATTCCTAATAGACTTAATATTATATCAAATATAGTTAACTCGACCATTAAAACACTTAAATCGATGAACAGTTCACTGCTTTCGTGTATTTGTTTCACAGACTTTTTCATTAGACTTATAACTAATATGATCTCAAAAGAAGCAATTAATGCAAATAAATTAATTATAATTTGAACATATCTGATGAAATTGAGAAAAGTTGAACTGTCAAGTAGAGTAAAACACATTACATTATATTAAAATAAAGCTCTCTATATAAAAGAGCTAATGAGACATTTACTTTTGAAGCGCACGAAACGCATGAAAAGCAAGAACTGAGTGCTTATAGAGTCTGCCGACCAGTACAGTAACTGTTATGACTGAGAAGTTGATGTTTTTTTTCGGGTGTGTATGGTGTGGATGACACGATACTGACGTAAAATAAAATAAATTGCATTATATCTTCTTTTTTCTCTACTATAGGAAACATGTAATCTTACATAGCTACAACTATATAAACGTAACTAAATCACGATCACTATATAAAGATGTGATGATCATTAATAAACGCGTACAAATCCTTTTGAAATTAATGCACACTTTGTGTAGAATATACTGTTTACACCTGAAAATCTGGATTATATCATGCTATTCTTGTGTAGCTCAAACTATCGTCTATTTGTGAAAGCTTCGAATTTATAGCTATCATAGAAAACAGCAATAAATATATTGGTTTATGAAATAATAAACAGTGTTTCCTAAGTATAACATTAAATAAGTTTATTGTAACCAATTTTTTACTATGTAATTTGTAGCTAAAGTGCATTCTATTCGTTCTCTCAAGTTGGGCAGAGGTAGGCTATGGATGCATCAAATTTAATATATTGTATAGTTTGTAAATTTCACGTGAATTGCATACAATTATGCTGCCTTTAGAATGCTTTTCTATTTTGGGAAATAAAAGCTTTTTTGTTATCTAAACATAAAGAAGGGATCATTTTTCAGTTTATTATTAGAAGTAATTCAGACGAAAATAAGTTATTGTTAGTATAGATGGAGAAGTTTTTAATGAAAAGTTCATTTATTTGATTAAGTAATCATTTTTTCATATTTTATAACCACTATTAAGTCAAACGTGGTTTCCAGAATTCATCGCATAAACTTTTATAAGCTCCTTCGACTATTTGATATTTAGCTGGATCCAAATCCATGTAACGCACCGATGGATTCTCCACACTTCTATCAATGGCTTCGACCCATTTCACACTCTCCAGAGCTGGCGGAGAACTATTGCAATAGCGAACGAAAGTTTCATTAGAGCGTATCGGAAAAAGTTTAATAAAGTTTTAAAACTTGAGGGAAGCATTTAAAACTCAAGCTTAAATCACATCGTTTTAATGGTAGTGATAAATTATTGTCTAAATTGATAGTTTAAAAGTAACAAACTTTTTTATACCCAGTTTTAGCGAAAGTCGACCAAACATGTATCATATCTTTACTTAGTTTATAATCCTGTTCGGTATAAGTAATTCCTCTGAGTCTTATTGGAAAGCCAAACAAGAAAATGATATCATCGCCATGACATACACCCATCCACCCCTTCAGAAATCATAAGAATAATCATTATCTCAATCTTAATTCAATGTTTAAATCAATTTTCATACTTTACAGCCCGGGAATGCGGGCAAAGAGGGCGGATGTGATACTTTATAAGCATATGCTTTGCTTGCTTTACTCCACGCGGCAAATGCTGAACCATAAAGAACTGTGGGACATGTCAGCTGGTAGTCACCAAAACTACTACCGATAGCTTGTAATAATTTTGTGGTATCATTATCTTTGAGTCCAGATGTATAGAAATCGGCAATCGATTGATAATTAGGTTGCTTCAACATCATAAAGATCAGTGATATATATGACTTAGCCTTGGATACAGTGATATTCGTATGCTTATCTGGAGCTAAATCGGCAAATATCTGTTCAACAAATATCGATCCCTCGTCTCTAACAGTTCCGAATAGGAGTTCAATGTTTTGATTGAAATGTCCAGTTTTGAGAGCATCGTATGGTTTGATTGGCATCACTTCATCGCCATATATTGGATCAAATGCTTCTCCATTTGTAGTCGCGTGTTGACTGACCTGAAGGATATCGTGTACACTCTTATTGCGAAGACATGCGAGTATATCAGTTATAGCGGTCTGATTGCAGTGCATGTTCTGAGCGAAGTGACGAGTCTTTAATAGAGTCACATCTTTTGAATTACTGCCCAAATAGGAGTTAGGACTTCCTGATTGCATGATTGCTCGCTTAAAGAGACCTTTAGTTAGTGGTGATAGCACTAAAGCCCCAACAGACATACCACCTAGGAGTCAGTTGGTTAGTAAAATAGGATTAATAGATGTCTGAACTTTTCATTAGATAGCTAAATAGTAAAACTCGAGATCGGACATGAAAATCCAATCGACTTAATTACCAGCAGACTCTCCGTATATAGTGATAGATGAAGGATCACCACCGAATGCTTCGATATTGTCGTATGTCCATTTCAAGGCTTGTATCTGATCGTGCAGACCGATATTTCCGGGCGCGTCTTCGGTTCCACCGTAAAGGAATCCAAACGGACCCAAACGATAATTGATTGTGACAACTATAACATCTCCAAGTGATGCCATGTATCTGGCATCATATGCTATTGTAAACATGGTTCCAGAATCGAAACCTCCGCCATGAATCCAGAGCATGACTAAAAGTTTGTTCAATTTCCATACGAGTTTCTAGATTAATGATCTAATTTATTTCTATTGAACAAATACCTGTTCTCTTCTTTCCTTCAGGTAACGGTTTGTTTGGTTGCCATACGCTCAGGAAGAGACAGTCTTCACTGATTGGGGCTTCATTCGGCAAAGAGCTGCAAAAATCATTTGACAAATTTTTTAAAAATTCAATCTGCTTTTTAACTGCATGAAAATGGTTCTAACGAACCCGATAATTTGTGGGCAGGAATATCGGGCTTTAGTCGCATCGTAGACTCCATCCCAATGAGAAACAGGAACTGGTTTTCTAAACCTCAATTCACCAACTGGTGGCTTAGCGTATGGTATACCATAATAGAGATTTACTTCACTTCCATCGTCTAAAGTTTTTGTGACACCTTTTATTTTACCTAATTTTGTGGTAACAACTGGAGTAGTTGGTGCACTAATTATGCTATTCAGCTGAACAGCAAACAGAATACTTAAAACTATTATAATTTTCATTATAGCAGTTCTTTCTGATCACTACAATGAAATAACTGGATTTGATGAGAGAATTTAGAGTTTGAGTGAGATATTGGTAGCAGATATAATATCCTGTGGGAATTCACTTTTAGTCATACCTTTTCCTTTTTGTTCAATAATAACTTTTCAGAACTTGACAGATGTTAGTGAAAAGGATTTTAGATAAGTTATTATGATATTGAAATAATAACCACTTTTGAAAAAAAATTTTCAGCTTTAATAATTAATTGTTTTATAAACTTTGAACCATTTATCTGATTTTCATTTGTGATTTTAGAATTTTTTTCCCTTTTTTGATAGAGTAACGAAAGTTTAGAGCTAAAAAGATAGAAATCCTGAACTTCATAGTTATTCCTTTCACGAGCAAGAAAAAATTTTTTCTTCTGCAATATTTAAAGAATATATGTAGTATCGATTATTGAATTTAAAGCCGCACTCGAAATATCTGATACGTATAACTCTAGTCTGTCTATACTTGCGATCGCTAAACATGAATGCAAGTTCAGTGAGATATACCGATAAAAATAGTTAAACTTGAGATTATATAATATCAATATGACCGGTGACTGAGCAAAAGCTCTCAATTCTTATAAAATATAAGTTTGAACTGAAAGTTTTGAACCTCCAACCATTTGGTGCAAATTTTTAAACTGCTTGTATAACTAAAAACTATAGTTATCCAAACGATAATCTGATAGAGAATTTTAATCTAAATTGAGTTCTTAACTGTGTTGGGTATGAAATAAATCTCTTTTCCATTCGAGCTAAATCACCGCTCTGATATGCTTTCTATTGAGTTCCATCGGAAACCATTGTCTGAACACAATTTTCATAATTGGTAACTTATTAACTTAAACTTAATTTAAATTAAAAATTTTAGCAGATTATCTTTTGAATAAAAATAGTTCTAGTTATATATACATTTTGAAAAATTTGTACAAAATAGTTGGAGGCTCAAAACTTTCGGTTCAAACTTACATATGAAGCTTTAACTGTAAGTAGAGCCTCTTCTCTATTTTCAGATGTCTAAAGGGTAATTTGCCATTTCGCTGAATTTCTTTTCGCCAGATTGCACTTCGCCGAATTCTCATTTCGCCGAATTTACATACAGGTGTACCTATCTATAAAAACTTTTCTTCCCTATCAGCAAACGTAATTGGGATAACTATTTTATGCGAATAACTTAGCAAAAAAATATTTAAACCAAATAAAATAGTAAGATCTATTGTTCTATAACGAAGTTTTTGCAATAGAGTGATTCAATTAATAATACGAATTTGAGTGAATTTTAGCATTATTCTCAGTCACTGTTAATAAGTTGCAGCACATATTTTGCTCTTCAGAGCAGCGCCGTAGTCAGGAATGAGGCTAAATGCGGACAGAATTCAATATTTCAACAAAATATCACAAAATTTTAGCCCAAATCAGGACTTTTTTATTGTTTATATTATTTTTAAGATGCTGTATCTCTGTATAGACTTAAAAACCATGTAAATTTAAGATTTTTTGTAAACACTTAGATTTTTGAATGCAATGAAAATGTTGAATGGCCCTTTTCTCTCAAATTAAGTTACTGTTTTAGAATCAATTTTACATCAAATACACAATTTATATTTCTCTATATGAAAATCTATAGATAGGTACACCTGTATGTAAATTCGACGAAATAGGAATTCGGCGAAATGGCATTCGGCGAAATGCAGTTCGGCGAAATGGCACATAATCGTGAAAAGGGCTTCTTAATAATGATAAATCTAAGCCAAAACTTGACATTCAGTATTAAGTTTTAGTCATACAGCTTCACTGACTAATCGAACATTTTTTATTCTGAACCTTACTATTGTGACTAAAACATCAAAACGTGTATATCAAGACACACATTCATATAAGTTTTGATTCAGTTAATATTTGAACTTTAACTAATGGTAAAATAATGTAGATAAGACTTTAATAGTCTTATCGTGATAAGTTTTAATTGTATAAAACAAAAATAACATAACTTATGAATGATTTACGTATTATACAAATGATCATTGTGCAAACTTTCATTTATATCGAACTCTACTGAAATGAAGCTAAAAGTTTGATAAAGATATGAAAAGTTGGATTAGTTCTAAACTCTTAATAATCTCATCTTTTCAATTTAAAAGTAGTCTTCAATACTTTTTATACTAATAATCTTAAACTTAAGGCTCGGATTCAAAAAATATTGAATGACTAAAGCGCTAAATATGATAAATAGATACTTAATAAGTGCTCAATAAGCCCTTTTGGCACTTAGAGACAGGGAAGAGGCTCCTCTTGCAGTTAAAGCTTCATATAAGTCTGACCCGATTATAGACAAGTGATCGGTGCATAGGAAAAAAGTTACCTATAACCGGATTTGCCTATAACCGAGTTGCCAATAACCAGGTCAGACTATATAAATTTAAATCAAATAAGATATTTATTAAAAAATTGTTGTAATGAAGACCAGACTAATATTCATTCAAACCAAGTATGATCTAGACTAGCGGTCGGCATAAGGCGACCCGAGGGTCAGATCCGACCCGATCGATAGTTTCTTGACCTGCAGAATAATTGAGAAAACATTAAGATCCCGGCCCTTTCGGCCATATAAGACTTAAATTTGTAAAAGTTATTAAAGGAAAGTATGAAATATTTAAACTGTAATGCAATTACTTTTCGCTTATGAATACTTTAAGGAAATTTTTTTGTTAATAAAAACTGTTAAGAATTTTTAAATAGAAGTAAAGCACATGTTTTGATATCGAAATAAAGTACGAATGAACTCGAATCTCGATATGAATCAATTTTACTTTTAATTCAATTTTAAAACAAATAAGGCCCTAAACTCTAGACTAGTTTTTAGACTAATGTCAAGTTGAACCTTAGTTTGCTCTGAGAGGACTTTCACATTAAAATACGATCGAATTTATGCAAATTCATAAATAAAAAATTTTAATTTGACGAACAAATTTGAATTTTGACTTTTCTATTTTTCTGGCTTTAGATTCGATTAAACATTGATTCGAAATGACTGATCAGGGATTATTGTTCATATGTTTATTTGAGAAGGGACAATAAGGACAAATTAAAATTTGGCCTTTGGTTGCCTTATCAACTGGTGAGTGACTCGTTCGCTATCTCTGTATCGATTTCAGATTTAGGGAAACCCTATTATTAAAGTTCTCAATACTTCAAAATAAACAATAAATTAGAGAAACCGTTACTCTATTTGACTAAATATTCCATTATTTTGTCAAAAATTGAAATTGGAGTTCAAACGAGTTGGATTTAACGTTAAGAAACGTAAAAGTTTGTTCATACGATTAGTTATTTATCAAATAGGAAAGTTTGATAAGATCTCAAATATTAAATATTGATTTGTTGCTCAACAAATTGAATCGCAAGTAGACCAAAACCAAAAATAGTTTTATATTTGATTTTCTCTTGTGTGACACTTACTTTCATAATAAACAGCGTAACAACTGTTCTGAGGTCTTAAACAACTTAGTAATGATGTGATAAGAGTTTTAATGCAACATTTTCTTTATTAATTAGAGATAATGAGAAGTCGAGCCTCTTATATACAGAACTTATGCTTAAAAACTGTGACTCGAGCTGAAGTGAATGAACAAAATAGTATTAAGAACACACAAACGAAGAGAAAGTCATCTGAAAAATGTACTTGTCATAGTAAGACGATAAAAGTTATAACGATTGACGACAGCGACGAAGATATAGAAACCATTTCTATAGAAGAGTCTTCAGATGAGAAACGAGTTATCCAGAGATGTGACAGATGTTTGGATAGTTTAGAAACAGTACATGACTATAATTCCCTAACAAGTGCTGATTTCTATCTTAATCAGAGAACACATCCGTCTGTAATCGCATCAGAATTAAGAGATATGAATCGATACAACGCCTTCAAGAATGCGATTTTGCAGAACAAACATTTGTTCAAAGATAAATTCGTTTTAAGTGTCGGATCTGGTGTTGGACTGCTGGCTCTGTTTGCAGCCAAAGCCGGTGCGCGAACCGTTATTGTGATTGATAAGAAAGAGATAATTCAATTAATTCAAGCGGTCATCAAAACCAATGCCAAATCTCATGGCTCGAATGTTATAGTGATGAATGATAGCATTGATAGGATTGAAGACATAGTGCTGCCCAATGGTATCGAAAAGGTTGACATAATAGTGTCCGATTGGGTCAATCATTTGATTTTTTATAAGTCAAGTATTTGTAGTTTTATTTATGCAAGAGATAAGTGGCTTAAAACTAATGGGCTTATATTTCCCGATTCTGGTAACATGTATTTGGTTGGAGCTCATGATAACATTCATCTTCACGTTCAAAGAAAGTTAAAGTACTCCAGAAGTACTTATGTTAAGCGTGTTGACTGGTGGTCACAGAATGTCTATGGATTTGATATGACTTCTGTTCGCGATCGAGTACTTATAGAACCCATTCATGAATCTATCAATATTTCACAAGTCGTAACAAAAGAATCCTTACTAAAGCATTTCAATTTCTATGACTTAACACTCGATCAGATAAACTTTTCGACAACTTTTGAGTTGAAAGCCATCGGAAAACATTATTTGCAAATGTTTGTCATATTCTTTGAAGTCATTTTTGTCAAGAATATAGCCATTCCTCATATGTTCTCCACAAGACCTAATGCACCAAAGACTTGCTTTAATTCAACACTTCTATTTATTGACAATGAAAAAGAGCAGATCCTCAATGAAAACGATATCATGAGTGGAAATTTAAGCTTTTCGTTGGATCAAGACTTGAATCGTGTCAGTATTGATATCGACTTGAAATTTAAGAATGAGTTCTGTAAAGTTGATGAAAAGTTTGCTTATAGATCCACTTGACTAAACGTTTTGTATAAGTTTTTATTGAACTATCAACAATTTTAATCGATAAGACATTCTTGTTCTGCGCTTAAATTTTATTATGTTACTATAGCTTAGTTATTTTCCATAATTTTTTGATAATTGAGGTTATTTTGTTTTACTTCGGAATTTGTGTTCTCCAAACTATATTTAATAATTATCTTTCATAGAATTGTTTAAATTATAATAAGAATGAAAATATTCATGTTAAAAAATATTTAAAGCATATGTGAATTTTCATATTTTAAAATAAGTTGAAAATATTTGTGACAAAACTTTACAAACGCATATTCGATTGGCTAATTAAAAAATAGACTGTCAAACTATACCAACAATTCATTTTAAAAATTAAAACACATGCTTTAATAATAAACTATTGGGAAATTGTGAAAAAAAAACTTTAAAATAGACTTTTCTTCATTGTCTCATGTAGTATTGCCAGTGAAAAGCAGTTGAAAACTAGGAAATTATTCTTGAAACCGCTGTAGAGCTTCTGTAATGATATTAATAAAGTTAGCTGATTAATTGAATATTTGTAATTGATCTATTATTTAACCTCTTTTTATATCCAGTTTGAGGTCTTTTACTAGTAAAATTACTGACGTTGGACTGATTGAATTGAGGGCTGCGTTGACCTTGATTCCCAAAGTTTCCATTTTGTAGTGGAATTCCTTGTATTGAAAGATGAATCGAATGATCGTCTGATTGATTATCAGAACTCGAGTCGTTTAAGAGATCTGTTTTAAGTAGAAGTTCTGGATATGCAAACGATTCTTCCATTATGTTTCCAAATTGGTCCATATCTTCATTATTCTGCGATTGAATCATTTCGAGCCATTGCTTATTATGAGCACAAAATTTTTCGATTTTTATTTTTGAAGCCCACTGCACGTCGTATTCCTGTAGATCGAATCAAACACTAAGATTAAAACCACTCAAAAGTGATTAGACTCTTCTTTATGTTTACCGCAATCACATCCAAAGTGGCGTTACAGACTCTCTTAATCTCTTTGTTTCTGTCGTGCATCAAATCAATCAAATATGCGGGAACTTCTGCTTATGTCAGAATAAAGTAATTAAAGTAATTACTCGATTCATAAAAATATATCTATTCTTTAATTACGTGAATCTTTAATTATATAATCTCTGGCTTCGGGATGTTTAATAAACACGTAAAATCCGTAAATAATTTGAATAACGATTTCATCGTCTTCTTGTTTGGCTAGATGGGAGAAAAGTAAATACCCCTTTAGTTAGAAACTTAAATTATAGTTGAAATTTAAATACCGTTCAATAAATCAATCATTATTTTAATAATTTGAGAGTTGAGCAGATAAAGAGCGCATTCCTTCTGATTGGCAACAGTTCCTAAAAGAATAGCGACTTGAAGTATGACATCATCCTCGTGGTAACTACCAGGCTTGATGCACTCTTTAATCCATTCAAGCAAGTTATATTTAATGAACAAAGCGTTCCAATCAATTTGAGCCAAATTCAGGTTAGCCAATATTGCTATGCACTCCACAACAACTTCTTCGTTTTCATTAGTGACCAGAATGTTGACTAGTTTTTCGTGATAATCAAGGAATAGCATTTTGATTGGGTCGTCATGATATGACATATTTCTCAACAGTTTTAGCAGTAGTGGGTCTTTGCTATTCAATGTTTTTTCAATTAGTTTACTATGATTTCCGTTGTCGAACATCAATTGAGCATTTCGTTGATTTATTGCTAAATTGATTGCCAGACAAGTTATTTCATTATAAGTATTAGGACTGACGTTAAGTACTTTGTTAACTATCAAATTAATACATTCTGATGAATAACTAAATAGTGCTTTCCATTTGTCTTCGCGACTCACTTGATATAAGATAGTTATCACTGTTTTCGTGTACTTGTCTTTACTCAGAAATGAGATTAGTTTAGGAATGAGTCCGATCTTTATTAAAATGATTCTTAATTGATTATCAAATACTAGATTATGCATTAATCTTAAGGTGTTTGAGACCAAGTTCTCATTGTTTAATGACAAAAGTGGGGCTAATTTTTCCATTATCGACAACTCTTTCATCTGATTCTTGTTCTCCAAATAAATCGATAACTTCTTCAGGAATGCGACCACAACTAGTAGTACTTCTTGTGAATCTCGTTCTAAAGTTTTGACTAATAGTCCAATTATCCCTTTATTAACCATTTTTAGCTCAATTTTTGAATCTTCCGATAAGTTGAGTAATAGATAATAAACGAGTCGCAGAAAGTTATTCTGCTTTTTGACCAGCAATTGATATCGTTTAAGACTTTTCTCAAAATCTGATTGTGCCGTTAAATTGTACTGACGATCAGCTAAAGAACGCTTTTCATTGAGTTCTCTGATCCAACTCTCTTCTCGAGCTAATTCACATTCAGTTAAATCGAAGCAGATCGAACCAACCTTGAACTGTTGAAGATATATAAAGATGGAGTTTAAAAATAGTCAGACCTCATGCATTGGTCTCTTACTTGACTAATTGTGGAGTGAAATTGAGAGTAATTGGAAATAGACGCAAATATGAAGACTATATTAATCGCTAATTCGAGTGACTTTTTGCCATCTTCTCTCAAAACTCTGGCCAACGCACAGATCAGAGTCTCATTACTGGTTAATTCAATCAGATTGTCTGAATTCCTAGATAGTTGTAGTATAAGCCATGAACCCTTGATTTTATCACTCAACTCTTCGTACAAGAGTTCAATATATTCCTCAAGCTTATTGATATCAGCTTCCTCATTGACTTTCATCTCGGAATCTGGTCTTTCGATTAACATATTCTTCATTTTATCCGAGAATGCAGTTTGTGGTCGACTACTGGACGCACCTTTCCGATTTTTGAGGTAATGCAATAAAGTTGTCAATTCATTGAATTTTGATGGAGGTATTAGTTCGCATTTCTGTATTATTTCAGTCGCTAATAGATTAACGTCTGTCGATTCGCCCAAACTCTTGAGTCTTATTCTAGTGAAAATAAATTTAGTTAAATTTTATTGCTGATCAACAAAAAGATTGCTTCAGCATTATTTCAAGTCTGATTCTACTGATAAACAGCAGTAAGAATAGGTTTAACTGATTCACTATCCCTTACACCAAACATGTATTAATATATAAGGAAAAGCACTTAATTGAATAAATAATACCACATCTTAGTTGAAATGAAAAACTATTTGAGTCATAATCAAATTTTAAAATTTATCTAAATCAAAATTTCGAATAGAAATGAAACAAAAAGAGATATTAAAAGTTAAAGCACGAAGAGCTATTTTTGAGAAAAGCAAATAAAGCCCTAAATAAAGCATAAGAGATGAGGCACTCCTTCCATAGCCTAACATAACGTCACTTTCAATTGAAGTCTGAACAAATGGATAACATCTGCGCTCCTACAAAAGCAAAGCCAACATAAGTGGCACTAAATCTCACATTTTCTGGCATTCTCTGCTCTCTTCAAGCATAGTATCACCCAAATCACCGACAAGTGAGGCCTCGAGTTCATAGTTAACAACAATCGCTTTTTCAGTCGGGTGAACATCAATAGAGTCGGTACGAATGCGTCTTTAAAAGTGCAAATATTGATATTAATTAAAGATAGCATTCATTTTAAGCTTAAACAATAAAAATTGATACCTTTGAACACAATTAGGATCATCGAAATCCATATTTAATTGAATTTCTTAGAACCGGTGTCTAATATGCATTTGGATAAAAGTGTAATAGATCTTTGTTTTGTAGTGAGATCTACTGTTGCTATGGAGACCTCATCCAGGATTTAACGATTGATTTTATAATAAAAGCACTAATATCAAAACTAGATTTATTTAAAACATAAACTTAGTTTCAATATTTGAAAACAATTCAATTTATAAGAATTACAATCAGGCTAAAAAATAGATTATGTGGTAATAATTAGTTTACATAGTTGATAAAATTAGGAGAAATATAATTTTATAAAAAAGCAAATACGAATCAAGTACAAATTTATTGGGAGTCAATAGTTTTTAAAATAACAGATCCGATGTCCAGGATCTGCAGATATTCGTCGGCGCCGTCCAGTAATCGCTTATCGTTGAGAGCAATGTGTTCGCTAATCAAAGACTTTTGATTTTCCAATAGTAAGAGCTCATCAGTTTCTACAACCCATTCATGTAATTGTAATAAAAATTGAGTCCCAGAATATCCGTCACCGATCAGGTTATCGATAAAAGTGGCCAAATTCTCATAGGATTTCGATTGACAAATATTGATAAAATCAACGATATATCGTTTAGGTATATAACCAGCTACTTCATGAATGTCGTTGATAGTCACTTCTTCTTCAGGTTCTTTAATCAGCGCTGAGGACTGTAATAAAGTGATGGCACGTCTCAGATCCCCTTCTGATAGTGAGACCAATTCTGAGAGAACTTCATCACTAATTTTGACTGATTCTAAGTCTGATATTTGTCTTAATTTGTTCATAACTAATTCAGTATTTAATAGTTTAAATCTAAACACAGAACAACGCGAGACAAGCGGTTCAATAATACGCGAAACATAATTACAAATAAGACAGAAACGAGTTGTTTTCGACTCTTTTTCCATAGTTCGCCGAAGAGCTGACTGAGCATCGCGTGTCATCGAGTCGCACTCGTCTAATATCACTATTTTTATCGGCGGTACTGTTTTTGACGACGAAACTGTTTGTTGAGCGAAGTTTTTAACTTTTTCTCTGAAAAATGAAAAAATTGAAGTTAAGAAAAATACAAAACAAGCAATTGATAGATATTTTTATAGTTGATAATTAAGTCAAGAAAATAATTTGATGACCGATAAACTCAATAGATTATTGTACTCTATATCAAAGAACCTTTTCTCTAATTAAATACCGAATTAAAGTTTAATTTGAAGAGAAGCAAAAATAAGTTGTTAATAGGTGTTTAACTAATGATATCCAATTCAAAAAACAACTAAATAATCTAAATCGAATAATATCCATACCGAATAACGTTAATTCCTCTCTCATCGGAAGCGTTCAGTTCCAAGATCCGACTCTTATACAGATTTCCAAACATTTCTTTAGCCAACGCCACAATCGTTGATGTCTTTCCAGTTCCGGGAGGACCGTAAAACAACAAATTAGGTAAATCAGAACTAGTTTTGGTGACAAACTTCTGCAACATTGAAACGATCTCATTTTGATAAATAATTTCATCGATTTTGTTAGGCCGGTATTTTTCGACCCATGGCTTCAACGATGACTTCTTATCATCTCTCTTGACGCTGTCGTCAGTCGATTGTTCTTCTGATGGCTTACTAGTTGATGTCTTGAAGTTCTTGAGAAATGCTTCCATCATTTGCTTTTAAATAGATATAAACAACAATAATAATAATTGGCGGCAAATAGGTATCAGTGTTCTTTAACCAAACAGATGTCGCCAATAGCTATAGTGTTATTGTTTTGGTGTTTAAAAGGATTGTGACTGAATGTGAGTAGGGTTGGGCTCAGCAAGAGGTCCAAAATTCCCCCATAAATATCTGAAAAATATACAGTTAACACCACTGAAATTGAATAATTCTTTGAAAATCAAATAGGATTTTGAAAAATTGAAATACTCTAGCGATCACGAGCAAAGGGTTCCAACCTTTCTTCATAAGTTTTGAATAAATGGCAGTCTAAAAGGCATTCAATTGCATATAAAATATTTTTAGACTATTTATATGACCCAAGCAGACTAAATTGAAGCTTGAAAATTCTCTCTCTTAAGATTACGGACATGTGCTTGATTTGTGAGAAAAATGTTTCTTAAATTTCGATGAGTATTTAATCAACGTCTTCAGAAAAGTATAAGGATAATTGTTGAGGCGAGGCCCCCCTCGAAGTTAGACCTTGCGCTCCATATTCAAAGGGATTGTAGTTATCTTTTAGAAGGCAAAAGACATGAAGACATGACCACATCCTTTGATAAGAATTTTGTTCAGTTATGAAATAGAGTCTGAAATGTGTGGAATTGCTGTAAATTGCTATTGTGCTCGAACTTCTATATACTTGTGCTATGTTTTCATATTTTAGTTTGGATTTAATACAGAGTTATATATTCTGTAAACGACTTCAAAATACGATCCAATGGTTTCTCACTTAAGGCTTATGTGATATTACGTTAAGAAAAGCAAAAAACATTAAGATTTGGGATATTTTTGCGTTCATGTAATAAATTATTATTGTTTTGAGTGTTTGCGCACTCAATACGAAAATAAAGTGGAGTTTTGTGTAAACTATTAGAAGAAATTGTGTATAAGAAAAGAAGAGAAAGCAATACATTAGATAAACGAATTGATTGCATTTTTGTTGTGTTTTGCAGTCTTGCAGTGGTTAATGTTTTCATAATTATTTCGTTGTAGTAATGGCGAAAGATTTTAACGAAGCCTTGGATGATATCAATTATGCTGAACAGAGGTTTCGATCATTCATATTTAAGATATTTTTGTTTCATCTAATCATTAAATCGATATATGACTTATCCCTCTTAGAAGTTAATACTTTTTAATTGAATTTGAAGCCAATTATTGTTTTGAATTAAGCTTCTATTTCCTACTCATTTAAGTCTTGCATTTTTATAGTAATTACGAACAAATATTCAATAATTGGTTTATTTTCATATTTAATCTTTTAAGTGATGTCTGGTTTTAAATTGTTTAGATTTTGTTCAGTTCAATGTGAATTGATTGAGAATTGATTGAGAATTGACTGAGCAATTTTCAATTAGTGTTCAGTTAGAGACCAATTCTGCCTGTATACCAAAATCTGGATTTTGATTACAAATATAATTATAGTATTTATTGTAGTGATTTACATCTTATTAATCACATCTCCATTAAAGATATGTCTCCAATCATATGTTTTCCATAGATTGTGTAGATGAAAAGAATTGATGAATATTTAAATAGTTGCTTTAACATAGTGACTAAAACCATATGCTACTTATGATTCAAAATTGATAGGACTTTTTTATTTTCAAATTTTGCCTTTTAAATATATTTCTAAATTATTTGATCAAAATCTTATTAACTAATTAATGTATTAGTGAATAAAGCTTAAAACTTCGGCTTTCACTCAAATTAATTAAATTATTTGAACTAATGCTTAACTGTATTAGGCAACCGCTCAGATGACTGCAAGTTTCTCAAATATCATCAAATAAATTAATAAATGTATGGTTTTCACTAATCCCTTAATCCATTAACAAAAATAGTCTATTACGAATAGTCTGTGTTGAACATTAGGAACAGAATTTTCGTCATCTGTATGTTTATTCAAATATTTAGTTTGAATAAACATAGACTTGACTGAGAACAGCTCAAAATCGGTTTTTACTTAAGTATGATTTATGAGAAAACTTATTGCGAGTCATCTTTCAATTGCATTCCGTATAAGTCTATGACTGGTTCAGTATTTTTGTCGAGTCTAACAAAGTATGAGAAATAGGTTTAAGTTTTCTTAAGTCTATTGAGAGTCAGGTCGAAACTAAAGAACAACTTAATTATACTTTTGTCGGAAGTGAAGATGAGTTATAGTAAGTCTTTTGATACAGTGGTCACAAAAACACTTATCATCTCAACCGAGACTAACCGTTAATCCATACTCGCATTGAAAGCTCGTTAACAGCAAATCGAAACTCATTTTGATTGAGATCTTTCGTGAAGCCACGAGAAAAAAAAATCATTTAATTAATACTTACTCTGGTTGTACAGCTCAAACCTATGTCTCACATTGATTAGTCCGCAAAGCAATACAAGTAGCATTTTTTTCGTGTATATCAATGAATAAGTTGTATTTCTGTAAAAGCTAGCATTAAGATAAGATGTCTTGTAGTAGACATGCTCTGGCATTATATCCATTTAAATGTTAAAATGTTAGTTCGCTTAAGAATCTTCTTTGTGAGCAGACAAGTCATGAGATTGAAGTGAACCGAAAATCATATAATCAATGGTTGAGTTCTTATAATAAAAACATGACTGACTTCTCATTGATTGACGCGAATGAGTGGTCGCCCAAATTATTCCTGAGTCAAAATAAGGGACTATTTTGTGGAGAATAAGTACTATTTGCTGTAGTATTAGGCATCTAAATCTAGAATGCATTAAAACTACTGATAATTCGTGTCTAGTCTTAATAGGATTTAAAATGCGTTTGTAGACTCATTGAGTAACAATCGAATCATAGCCTTCCTAAGAATATGCTATCAATTGGAGTAATGATCTTTTATGCAAATCTAATTTGAAGATTGTTTTGAGGAACAAATGGGTTACTTAACGATTAGCATAACGTTCAAGTTTGACATTCGTTTGACATATAGAAAGCTCAGTATAAGTATGTTTCTAACTGATTCTTATTCTAACTATTAGACCAAATATTTAGTCATCATAAGTATAATAACATTATCTTTATCTATAGTAAAGCCACTCTCTATTGAATTATTCCTTTCTCATACTAACGGTAATATAAAAAGTAATCATTACTTTCAATTGACTTGTATTACATACAAATCATATTTACTGTCCTATTATTAACTTTATTACTATTATTGCCATTGTTATTTATATAATAACATAAGAATTGACTTTCTAGGCAGAAAATACAATAAAAGAGTTACTGCTCAAAACAATGTGATGTTGAGTCTGAAAGTTTTTAGTAATTAAAGGATAAATCACTGTTCAACATAAACTTGTAGACATTATTTGTTGTCCAATTTTACGAGTGGACTGACCACCTCTCACGCAACTCGCGTTAGTTTCGTAATAATGACTCACTAATAATTGATGTAATTCTCAGTAGTAAAAGTTTTTATGTAACTTATGCGCTAAATTGATCCATTCCCGGAATTTAATTGAAAAATCACTTTACTTCCCTTTGTATGAAAATGTGACGCAACTGTTTGAGTAATTTCGTGATTCCAGTAGCAAAGCTTTCACTCACTTATCAATTTCTAAACCATATTTTGAACTACATTACTGATACTGTTTTTATTGACTAAAACGGACTCAATAAGCTCTTAGCCAAACGAATATTTGATATCCAAAAATTTTTGAAGCAAAAGCTGGAAAAACTATATGAGGCTTTCCTAAAATTTTTCTAAATGTTTGAATTAAATGTGATAACCTCTACAATAAATGAATGTCATTTTCAAATGATTAAAATGTATTGAATAGGCGTCACCGCCAGATGGGATTCACGCGTGGATATTCGGTCGGAGAAGAGGCTGGTTGGAGGGATGGCTACGCGTTCGGCATCAGAAAAGGTGCACAAATATCAGCTGAAATCGGTTACTATCAGGGCTTTGTTCACGCCTGGATCACCATTTTAGAAAAAGAAGATATTTATAAACAACGAAAACTGACGGCTTTAAAAACATTACTCGATATGACCAGAAACTTCTCAAAAAATAACCTGTTAGATGACGATACGATTCAAAAGCTAGGTCGAATTCGAGCTAAGTTTAAACAAGTCAATGCTCTAGTTAATTCCGGTCCAGATTCTGGTTCAGGGTCTGGATTTTGTGGTTCGAGTTGGACTTCGCAAGATTCTGGTGCCGGCACTTATTCTGGTGGAACTGGTTCTATACGCGGGTCATCGCCTAACCCAACAATGACCAGCAGCAAAAGTGCTGAAATGTCTTTTTAGATATAAATTAATAAAATAGACTTTCAAATTTGAACCAAATTATCATTTAATTCAAGCTTTATGTTTGAGTCTTCATTCCATTTTTTTTTAAAGTTATTTTTTTGTATCATAAGTAAATTGTTATCCATTTTTCTTTGTGTTGAACTGATGTTTGATTTATTTTGAGACAAATATAAGAAACTAGAGTCAGTTTTTGAAACCTTATATCTTATATCGATCTGATATATGATGAAATCTATTGAACAACTTATAAGAGGCAGCTTTAAAACATGAAGTTTTAAATGAAAAGCCAATTTGGAGTTACTATATATTTATATAATAGTAATTAAGATTAAATCAATAATACTGATGACTGGAAAAACAAATCTGTTGATAATTTTTTGATCTCAAAAGTATTTGTTTAATTGTTAATTATTGTTAACATAGAATTAACTGAAAACTCATTATAATTGATATTTATTGAAAAAGTTATATTATTCAAATTATAATTTTTATCAAATAAATATTGAACTCATTCTCACACTCAATCTATGCTTGAATCCAATTTTGAGAGCTATCAAAATTGAGTGCCCGATCAATAGCATCAATTGTTGACTTGAGCAGTTAAGCCACAATTCGTTTAGTTTTCAGTGAATGAAAACAAATTGAAATCGATGGCAGCATTTTCATATATGATAAATATGGTATGCGACATAAAAATTGGCAAAGCTTTTTTTGGTAAAAGTTTAATAAATACGTATTGGTAAACTTAATTATCGTCAAACGATAGCATTATTCTTGTATTTAAAAATGATTACATTATAAAAAAATTGTCGACTGTTTCATAAGCCACAGTCAAATGTTTTTAACATCCAAACATCATATCGTTAAAAGACCTCACATTAAATTTTCAAAACCAGTGCCACTACTTTTAGTAGTCCCTTAATTCATTTAATATGACGTTTTACATAATATTAGATATAATTACAATTATTTAAATGAAAACCAAGTTTAACATGACAATTAGAGCCAATTGTACAACAAATATGACTTCAAAATTTCGGACATTCACAGTTTTTAAATGTTGTCTATATACTGTTACTAGGTTTTACGGAGCATTTGTTTCCAAAGATCTCAATTTTTCACAGTGTCACACTGAAAAAAATAAGTGTTTAGTTAGCTAAAATATACTACTATCAAAAAAAGATTTAAAACTTATCTCGAACTGTTATCCTTTGCTATTAATTAACTTTAAGTGTTTCTAAGTTCTAAATTTTTTGAAGTCAAAATTTTAATTTAAATATGCATCATGATTAATAAATCTCTTGCATTATATTGTTATGAACAACCAGGTAGACGTTATAACTAAGATAAAATTAAGGTTTAAATATATATAGTTTTTGCCAATTTTTATGGTATACCATATATGAATAAGTTATTTGTAGTAGTCCTTAATTAGTAGATTTAAACGTACAGCTAAACTGCATACAACAATAGAAGTAGAATACGATTGAATGCATAATTTCCAAATGAATTTCTTTAAAAAATCACTAATCTCTTAATCTCAGAGAAAACCTTAACTCATCATCAAGGTTGAAATTCAAATTTTATTTAAAGGTTGAGAGATTTAATGAATCCGATCAAAAATGATCTCAATTAACCTGAAACTCTTTCGCAATACAGATAACTAAGGTAAAGATTCTGTTATTTGGACAACATTTTTAGTTTAATTGAAATTAATATTGTTGTAAGTCACGTTCGCATTTGAATTCGACCACGATCCGGTTTTTAATTGTATTAAACTTTTCTATTTTAAAGCCCAAGATAAAAGATCTTTCAAAACACGCTCAACTTACTTTCAAAAAATTATTTGTAAGCCTGATCTGATTTAAATCAACAGTTAAACAAGGTTTTCGCATCTTTTACCACCTTTTCATTTGAATATCCAACTAGAAAAGTAATTGAAAATAGTTTCTAAATGTCTAAATCAACTAAATATGCTTCAAAATCATCGAAAATAGAAGATAAAATTGAGACGTTGACAGTAAAGCATAAAACAGATAACAAACTAAAGAGAAGTTATGAGGATAAATCTAAAATTGATGAAGATCTGGATTCAGGAAATAATTCGATCGAACAGAGTTTGTATCAAATTGAACCACACGCTTCTAAAATGAAAAAAGTCAGTTTCACAGATCAAGTAAAAGTTAGATTTATCTTAAAGTAGGTTCTCGTTGATTGTAAAGAATATTCTTTTGAGTTAACAAAATATTGATCAACGCTATTGTTATTCACTGAGCATTCGATATATTCATAGAATTTTGTTATGCATGCTATAAACTATTTTTTAGTGAGCCCGAGTCTAAAATTGATTCCACTGAAGATGAAATAGAAAACAATTTATGTCATGAAGAAGAAAGAATTGATATGATTATGCACTGGGCTGAGAGTATGTGTGACGATTCTCAGGTTTCTAAACTCTGGTTTTGTTCGTCTGATCTCATTCGAAGAGTTATCGGAGAATCAATATCTTCAATGCCTTCGACATCATCTGTTCGTTCAACCTCTTCAGGCTCTATGGATAGTTTGCCCGAAAGCAAAACTGAAAAAAGCAGAACTTTTCTACAGATCTGTTGGACTGGTATCAAGAGTTTCTTATCGTTGGAAACTTTGAAAGGAGGTTGAATTTTATTACGTCTGATAATGTTATTATTAACATCTAAATAATAAATGACCTGATATTTTGAACTGAAAAATCTTTTTCATTCGTATTTTAACACAAATTCAATTTAAGTTTACGATTATTTATTTACTTATTTCTCCTTTTCAAGCTTCCGACAAAAATTTATAACTTTCTATTGGTTGAATGCATTGAAAACTTAGTTCAATTTCTCTTATTCCCAACTTTATTATACTAATAAAGTCTGATAAAAAAAACTTGGATAGCCAGAAAAGAATTAGAAGTAGCTAAACATTTAGGTAATAAAATTGATTTACCTGTTCTAGTAATACATTGTTTCACTAAAGGAAATTGTTCGGCGTTATTCTATCTGTATTTTGATAATTGAACGCTCGGCTGCATTAATGTCTTGTCGACTATCAGAAATGACGACATTCACCAAATTAGAGCTGGCGTTATAAGTAGCCTTAAATCGTATCCATTTTTCTGGATTTCTAGCCCTGATTTCTATAGGTTCTGGCAGAATTGATATCCATTACTGTTTGCATAGAAGTAAATCCTAAAATTGTAGCCAATATACAGATAGCGTATAATTTGGTGCTTTATCACATGCATTAAAGCATTTTTTGTCTGGTGTTAAAATTTAAAACAAGTTAATAATAGAAGTTCACATTTGCAATCAAAATGATATAAGACTTGAGAAAACAAACTTCAAATATAAGGAATACTGAATGAATAAAATTTGATCAAAATCAGAAAAGCAGTGAACTGACTGAAAGGCTATTATCGCAGAACTAACTTCTGATACAAAACCTAATGATGAAAACTAAATAAACCCGTACTACTTTAATAGTGACTTTTAGCTCAAAAACAGAAATTTCATACAATAAATGTAGCCAAATATTGATTGTTCGCTGTTTACAGAATCTGATTCAGGATTGCAACTACTTTATATAGAGTCACAGCTGCAATACTTTGCTTCTCTATTCAATGATATTAAAAAACAACTTGAATAGCGTATACATTTGAATGAGAATCTTTAAGCATATATGTTATAAATTAGTTTGAAATTTATCTACTGCGACAAAGTTAATTTGGATTTTCGAAAAAGACTCCCTATAAATCTTTCTATAAATATCAAATGTAAACTGGAATCAGTTCAGATTCATATAAAAGGCTTGAAACCTGCTCTTTTAAGAAACTAAAAATCTATTTTTCAATAGAAGGGATGTAAAGGATATTAGGTATGAAGTGTAAGAGTAAGAGTGAGAGAGAGAGAGAGAGAGAGAGAGAGAGAGAGAGAGAGAGAGAGAGAGAGAGAGAGAGAGAGAGAGAAAGGACCAAATAGAGATCGTTATACTGAGACTATGTGTAGGGAGAGACATGACATCTTTGACTATAATCTGAATCTCTATGCCTCTAATACGAGCTTGTGGTGCGGCCTTAACATATTTCCGCTGAAAATCCAGTTCGCAATAGAGTATTGCATCGATGATAAGCTCACAGTAAGATTGATACCATCGCTCATCCGTTATGTCGTGACATTAAACTACTTTTTATAATAGTCACGCCAAGTATTACAGTATAATCTCTAAAAATGCGCATCTGTTCCATTTTAAGAACTGATACTTTTGAGCTACCTTTTGTTCCTTCCGAACTATCATTAAAGAAAGAGTTCTTTTCAAAATTATATCTTTTGAAAAAATGTGAAAAAAGGTTCTCTTCCTATTCTTCGAAAGCATTTTCTATTTGGTTGACTTTAAATAAATATTTGATTCTTTAAGAATCGCAGCTATATATTTATCCATTTTTCTAAACCTCTTATAATGTTTATAAAATCGATATTTTATTTTAATGAAAAATTTGATCCAAAATTATTATTAAATAAACCTTTTGATCATATCTAATCTTTTAAAAATAGATTCATTTTCTATTGAATCAAACTTTGAATATTAGTAAAGTATATTGAAAACATTTTTTGCTCAGAATTTCAATCTGTATTGTGACGCGTTGTCTCAGATGTGTTACTTTACATATGGTTAAGCTTTCGCACATTTGCAATCAACGGAATAGACCATTAAAACGAATTCAGCTTCACGGTGTAGTGGTTTCGTCAAAAAAATACATCCCACGAGAGTATTATAGGAACTGTAGCTAGACTTGTTTATAATCAGTGATCAAATAGAGTGAATTTCCTCATAGTAAACATTTGACTGCATCGGAACTCCATTGCCGAAACTCGCACTTTAGGAAAACCGCTAATCACTGAATATTTCAATGTCTGGTAATTGAACTAAATTCTCTTTAAACGGAGAATCGATCGAAACTAAAAGTCTTACAAGTATAGAATATATAGAATACAGAATTTACTTTTAAAAACCCTTAAATTAATTTTATTGACTTGATAAATCTGACGAAATGAGATGTATGTAAAGTAGTTATAAGTGCAATAATGAGATAATGTTAGTGTGACTTGTTACTATTAACACTTAACAGCAAATTCTATCCTTTTCCAGAACGCTTATTAAGAATCAGATATTCGACTCACTTATTAACTCTTAGAATTAATGGGCTCATTAATGATTAATAAGAATTGGTCTTTTTAAAAGTAAACTCGCGTTCTAATAACCCAATATAATATTCTTGTTTATAAGTGGTTTTTTGACAGTTGATAATGCCTTACTTTTACACCGAACTTATTCGTAAGCAAGTCAATTTTTAAAATACAAGTTTACTTTTAAAGAATAATTTTAATTAGAAAAGTGTTTAGTCATCAGCTTTTCACATAGCTCTCAACTTTTACATGCGAGTTAGAATCCTAAAAAGCAAAAATGTTTTCAAGTGACAAGTTTGATGTAGTTTGAAATAAAAATGTTTTTGAGTGTGTGACGCGTTCAATGTATTCGAAAAAGTAAGCTTACACGTCTAGTCAGATATACTGAGTCCACGTACTTATGAGATTTTAAGTATTTATGCTTCTATTGAGTGCTGATAAAAATTGAGTTGTTACGTATATTTTCAAGTTGCTCTTGCAGTTTCTCAGTTTCATCTTATCTTTTTGGGTATGACTGTTTTACTGATAGACAGTTAAAATAAAAGTGACAGTGAGAATAAAGTGGCGTACACTTGACAATTTGCTAAAACATCAAAATTAATGTTTAATTTAAATAATATAATAAACTAATTTATTATAGAGACATGATTCTGGTTATCTAACGGCAACAGCAATACAGTTGTTGACTGTTCAAGTGGTAAAAGTTTAATATAAAAGAAAATAGAGTTGAAAAGTAGGAGTGGTTCATTTCCTAAAATTTGTTGCGATCCACTTGGAATTAAGTTTGCGTACATTTAAATATGTACTTTAAGCTAAGCATCGTGAAATCTTCCGGTTTACAGTCCCGGTTCCGTTTACTTTATGATTAAAGCGATAGGTAGCAAATCTGATGAGTTAAAATTTAAAAAAAGAAAGTTGTTATCTTGTTGCTCTTATGCATGGATTGACATCACAATACAGGGAATTAAATTAATTTGCATAACTGATATCACTCTTGCAACATTTCTAACTGGATATCATTTACAGCTCATACACATACGCTGATATCCTAAATATTTTGATATCCTTCGGAAGATGACAATTTCGTATCCTGGAAGAGAAGTTAAAGATAACAGTTTGCTATTCGTTCATTTTCATCAGTTGAACTTTGGTTACGATCAATACTAGACAAAAGTATTGTTTTAGCTATTTTCTTTCAATTGTATATCGAGGCAATCAGTTATTGAAAGCATGGGTCAAACGGGCTCATTAGCTCGTAGTCGAAAAACTTTGTTCGGCAAAGATTTCGATAGATTTGAGCGTAGACTACGTGAAGATTCGGATTATGTAACT
Organism: Archegozetes longisetosus; assembly: GCA_018873245.2. NCBI lineage: Eukaryota > Metazoa > Arthropoda > Arachnida > Sarcoptiformes > Trhypochthoniidae > Archegozetes > Archegozetes longisetosus. The sequence goes on from JAEMBT020000006.1 coordinate 1,979,632, forward strand.
CTAGTTCGAGTGATTCCGAGTCAAAATGATTTAACAAGTTCTAGTACTGGTATTATTGATCAGCGAATGCTAAGATCAACTGCTTCTCTACCACCGATAAGACCCAAAACGACAATAGAGCCTAATGTCTATAGTGATCTTAAAGATTATTTGAGACCAAAGTCAAGCTTCATTATTCCGAACGAAAATCCTAGTGATGAAGATCTAGAAGAAGTATCATTTGGATTCACCGATAATGAAAATCCAAGACCTTTGAGTTATGCCAATCATTGCTCGTCTCGATGTGTCTGCAATGAATGTCGACTAACAAGATATCATTTACTTAACTGGTTATTACCGAATTGTACGCGTTCTAACGCTGAGCGTTTGTTAATGGGCAGACCTGAAGGAACTTTTCTTGTCAGGTACTGATATATTTTTGGATTCTAATTTCATTTCTGTTTGACCCTTTTTATATTTACTCTTTTACTTTATAGGAAAAGTGAGAAATTTCCAAATCAATACACGCTCTCATTCATATGCGGAGGAGCAATAAGACATTGTTTGATACTTCGTTCAGTATATGGTAAGTGTTATTGTTTTTTCGTAGTATTTCTAGTGTTTATATTGTCTAAAGTAAGCTTGGATGACTTAATGAGATATTCCATCAGTGTAGATTCAAATAACCCTAGATCTTAAGATACCAATTTTCATACAATGCTATTATATTTATTATCAGAATATTTTTCTACAACAAAATCTCGTATTGGCTGAAAATCTAAAGTTTTTAAAGTTTTAATTTGATTAATTTTTAATTTTTTAACTGCTAGTTAACTCTCATAGGGTTAAACTATTTTGCATAACTGTCAGAACTAATATAATTGTGATTTAAACAAATGAAAAATTAATATTTAAAACAGAACAAAATTTATTCACACCATGAATGCAAACGATGATAAATGATAATTGAATTAAGATCAGCTTTGTTAGTCTAGAAAAGCCAAATACGTTTTGATAACTGTCAAAAGCGAATGCGTTATATTATTTTCCTGATACTTTTTTCAAATTTTTGATCGATAGTTCGTGCGTTTTACTAGAGCGGATAAAAGTTTCCAAGAATATTAGCATAATAATGATGATTCTGTTAGAAATTCTAACTTATAAGCATTCTGTGCACGGAAAATATAAGATGCATTCGAATGGAAATTCTAGTACAGTTTGATCTCTTTGTCATCAAGTATTCTGGCAATCAAACAATATATTTTTTGATAAAATTCAATTCGTTACCACTATTGGTATACACATCAACGAATTTATATATCGCTCGTATTCATATATTTATTTAAATTGTGTCCATTTTACAAGTATCTTTTAAGAATTTGGGGCAATTTGTTTTATTGTATATGATAGTTCGACTTATAGGCTATGACTTTCAAACAATATTCCAGAACATTCTCCAAAATTAACTTGAATAGTGTTACTAGGAAATAATCTACTTCCCGGATAAATACACATTCTGCAAATAGCCTCAATTGCTTCAGATCAGTATAGATCAAACTTCTTGATTTTTCTATGACTAAATTGAAACTTATTCTGACTGTGACCATCAGTTAAAACTGCGAGCGAACTAAAATATTGTATTATTAGACAAGCCTTATTCAGATAATAAATAGTTAGGCAACCCAAATAAAATTGGTTCATATTCTTGGATATAGGAAAATCTATTTTTAAATTTTGAGTTAAACTTGGAAGGAAATGACGATATTATTAATATTTTAATAAATTTTACTTTGACAGGATTTGGCCTAAAAGAGCCCTATAAATATTCAACTTTACAACAATTTGTTTTGCATTACGCGAAACATTCTCTGTCGGAATTTAATTGGAAACTTAATACGACGCTCAAATACCCAGTATTCGCCTAAAATGCAAAATAATGTAAAAATAAGTAGAGGAACTCACGATTCAAGGCCAAAGACCGAGGAAATTGTGTTTCCAAAAAATAACACGTGTATTGTTAGCATTAATTTTATTACTGCATATATTACTATATCATAACTCTTGTAATCATATAATAACTGTCGAAATTATTGATTATAACCTTTACTAACTTAACTAATAATTACAAATAATTTGTACCATTAATACTGATAATTATAATTGATTTACCAAACTATATTTATTTATCGAATAAACTTCAAAATAAACACTAATTTTAAGATCTCTTAACCAATTTAATTTAGTTCTTTACTAACTTGTTTTTAAACTTTTTGAAAGTTTGGTTCTTATCAAATTTATTTTTTGTTTGTCAATATTTAAAGTAATTGTTCTACCAAGAGAAGTACGAATGCACCGAGAGCTTAATAGAGAATATTCCTGCATGAGACTAGAATCTACTGATATAAGCCTTTTTAAACTTAACTTACATTTTGCACTAAAAATAATTTGCAAATCATGCAAAGCTTTAAGTTGACTCAAACCTTCATCCATGAAAAAATATCATTGTGACATGTCTGCTCTCATTAATGCTCACTTGGAAAGCTTTAATTTAAAGAGTTTGATACTATGTTAAGTATCCGAAATATTTTGTAATCAAGCTAATCAAGCCGTAAATTGATTGAAACAAAATTTCGATTTCATGTTTTGAAATAAATTGACGCAAATATTACGTTAATTTCTTTATTACATTTCTAGTTGAGTAAAACCTGACGACATTTACTGCTTCATCTTAATTATTGATTAGATGGAAAGGTTTACTAAGCGCTCCTTCTGTATGATATCGTGTAACAGGACTTACAAAATATGTACAATTATTAGAATGTTCGACATTTTGATCAATAAAGCTCTGTTCATTTTTATTTTTGTCATATCTCACTAGAGCTACGATATTATTGGCAGTCGATATATCAGGCGTTTCATTAATAACCGTATTGAATCTATAAATCACAAAATAAGAAGTCATGTTTGAATGAGTAGGAGATCCCATACTCCAATACAGCTGTATTGTTGTATTTCCTGCGTTCATAGCCTTAGTTATGATGGCATTGTCGCTAAAGTTTTCACGTCCTCTAATTGATTGAGGTATTAGTGCAGGTCTTGATAAAAGATTGCTGAGCAGTATACCCTAAAGTTTGATAGAAGAAACAAAACATATTTTAATCTACTTTTTCAGTAAAGCATATATAAGTAGCTGTAATAAGAAAGGGATTTATTTTAATTACTTTGAAATTAAGCTGGTTTTGAATCATGTGCTGCATATTCCAGAATACACTTCCTTTAATATTCGAATATTTTGTGTTAAGAGTCATTTGATCTTCAATTACGTGTGGGTTAAGCCAACCGGAGGGAGATTTTGAGCCAACTCTAGTGACTGCGTGCCCGATATATAACTGCAAACAAATACTAATTAACTCCTATAAGGAATGAGAGCTGACTTTTTGCCTTTTGTTCGTGAATAAAGTCTATTAAGACTGAAGTCATAACATCTATCATAATAAAGACTATGGAGCGCAGAATGTCGACTCTCTAGCATTGTGTTGCGTAACAGAATCAGAACATAATGTATTTGATACTTAATTTTCAAACAATTTTTTGAGGACTAATTTCCGACTAATTAGGAACTGTGATTAGTAGTTCATTTTTGACAGCTTATTTTACAATCAAAAGCATGACATAGTTAACATTGAACGTTGAAGGATAGCAATGCTGTTGAAGTATATCGAAATACTGATAGTCGACATTCCGCTCCATTCTCTTATCAAAAGCAGTCATAAAAGCAAAGCCCGATTGTATAGGGAATAAATTTCTATATTCATCATTGAGCTAAATGATAACATATTGCTTCGATTCCTTTATTGCTGCGCTTTAACTGACTCACTACGGCTTATTTAAGCGCAAGTAATGCGCAAAAACAAAGGAGCAATAAATATCGAAACGCAATTTTAGATACCTTTCTGCAAAATTATTTTCTTAAATAAAATTAAATCTAGGAAAACAATAAGCATTAAACTGATTACATGAACGCTTGTATTTTGTACTTCTCGGTCCCACCACTCGACCAACACGTCATAAGCCGCAGGTTTAAAGCCTACCAACCAATAAAGTTGTGGTACGATATAATCAATCCATTCTTTCTTAATCCAAGTCCTGGTATCGGCATAAAGACTGTCGTAACACGGAACACCTGCTGTCGTGTTAGAACCTGTCGGATCGTCGGCTATATTACGCCAAACTCCGAAAGGACTTATACCAAATTTTACGTGAGGCTTGATTTTCTTGATTCTTATATGCAATTCTTCGATCAATATATTTGTATTATTTCTTCTCCAGTCAGATATGTTTTGAAAGTTCTTTTTTCCATACTTTTCAAATGTTTGACTGTCGGGAAATGTGCTGTTTTTGATGGGATAGGGATAGAAGTAGTCATCGAAGTGCACGCCGTCGATATCATAGTTTGTAACAACTTCTAGAATGCCATTGATTACTATCTCTCGGGCTTCAGGTATGCCTAAAAATAAGGTTTGCAAAATAATCGGCTGATTAAAGATAATTAAAAGCAGTCAGTAGTTGATTACCAGGATTGAAAATCAATAAGTCTCCATATTTAACGATCCAATCGGGATGTTTTCGGGCTGGATGTTCGGCTGGAAGTTTATTAATATCAGGCTTATTGCAGAGCAAAAAAGAGAATAAGGTTTGAAAGTAAGTATATATTTGATAAGATTTTCAAGACCTTCATATATGCCTTCAGCGAGAAAATAGAGAAATACTTTGATTTGAAGTCTAAAATATTGGTTTCTTCAGATTTAAACATTAACTCTATTGATGAATTGATTTTTTATTGATAAATTTGATCATAGAATAAAGTAACTTAAAGATATAGAACTTATATCAGTTATTGGATAAAAGCTTTTGAATTAATCGCTTATAAGAGTATTTGAATCTGAGAAGACTAATATTTGAAGTTTCAAATTATTGCTATACTCTGTTGCCTTATATGGATACAAAAGCTTTCTAGACCTTCTAGAATTTCACTATTTCTTAAATGCAGACTTTCTTCCAAATTTTTCAGAACTTAACAAATAAAAAGAAATCATTTAATACAGAGATCAGTGGTGTATACCTGAGTGCTAACGCGATAAGGATTAAACCAGGCGTGAAACTCAAGATTCGCGTTATGTGTCTCTTCCAAAGCAAATTCTAATGGATCGTAACCTGGATCAACTCCTTCTTTGCCAGTTATCCATTGAGACCATGGAAAATATTTCGACGGGTAAAATGAATCAGCAGTTGGTCTGATTTGAACAATAAGAGCGTTCAAATTGTCAGCTTTTGCTTCGTTGACCAACTTTTTGAATTCGGATTTTTGTTCAGCTATAGTAAGACCTGTTCTTGAGGGCCAGTCTATGTTGGAAACTGTCGCAATCCATCCCGCCCTCAACTGTCGCTTTGGATGATTGATTGTCGAGCAAATATTTATCAAAATAATGAAAAAGAAGAGGCGAACTATTGTTTCTCTGCAGATTTTCATAGTTTAGATCAATCAATATATTTCATACTTAATAAATGTCAAACAAATAGGTGGTTCTCCTTTCTTATAGTTTCTTTTATTTCTTATTCAATTTACTGATTGTATAAATTAGTTATTGTCTTCTTATTAGATAATCTCATAGCCCATGCTTAAGATACTGAACGACCTCGATATTTATTGGACAAATATGCTATCTTAGGAATAGTGACGTATAATTTTGAGTACTATTTCTCAAGGAAATTAGATCAAAAAGTTTTTTAAGATTAGATCAACAAATCTATTCAATCTTAATAATAATAATCTGATTATCGAAATAAAACTAGTGAACAGACATTGGAGGATGCATTAAATATCTAGTGACAGGTTTTATTAATTTTCTTCTATACGTTCAATGTGTCTTTTTTTCTATTAGATGGAACACAGAGAATGACATTTGCAGTCAAGCTCGACATCCGATAGCTTTCACTTTTCCCAAAAAGCCCTCATTTCTGTTTCCATTCGTCTGTTCGATAAGTCATAGTACGAGACATTAAATCTTATCATTGAGTCAAAAAAACTGATTCGCTCACTTTCAATAGATTCTAATTTTATTTAATTCTATAAGTTTAATGATTTATAATTTATCGAGTCAGCTATTTATAGCGTGCATTCTCATAGACCCTCTGATTTATTAGTCTTGAGGTGAATGTGAGGCAAAACTAAACTTATTGATATATTCAGTCAAATAAGGATTCATTCTTTGGTTTAAAGTAATGGTCGGAAGTCTAAATCGTATGACGAGTCAGATTCAATATAGCTAGATACTTATCGAGTCAAATGGTTGCAAAACACCATAAAATGTATAAGAACTTATGGAAAACACTTTAATAATAATCGATTTTTCTTGTCAGAATATGTTTAAGCTTGAGCTTGAAGACAATTTTTCAATAAATACAAAATGCCAATATTCATCGCATAAAATGCTTATTAATTGTACTTTGGGAAACCTCGATCGGACTAGATCCAGACCGCTGGTCTGACGGTTTCTTAATATAAAATATTGTATTGAATTACTGCATAAAATATGACAACATTGAATTGAACGCTTTATTTAGTTTGAATGACAATTAGAAATAAGTGAATAAATCTATTATGGAGCCATTCATTTGTTGGTTGAGAGCCTAACACGTTTTACTATTGAAATACCTCGTGAGGACTTCGTTTTAATTGAACACTTCCTGAAAATGAAAATATAGCTACCATATTATTTTACTGCTTCACATTTAAAGTTTGTTCAGTAGGGCTTTTGTGCGCTTACAATCTGACAGACAATTACCTCATATGTCAACTAATTTTTATATTTTCTAATCCTCTAATATAAAGTACTGCTAATTTAGACACTTCGTTGAACTTTCTTTGTCTCAACGCATGACTTATTGACTGAAACACTCTGAAAATTGAATTTCTAGATCTTTGACAGAAATATTATTGCAATAACCTTTGAAAAAATAGATTTTTTTGTTTTTGTTCAATTTTTCTGCTCAAACAGCTTTACGAGTCATGTTTTATGTCACTTAAAATCAATAAATTTCTAGTATTGTAGGCATTAACAGCTATACTTTTGTGAAACTTACGAACAGAAAGTTTTTAGAAAAATATAGTATATTTCATGGAAAACGAATGAAAAATAGATTTATGATATAGTTTTGAGACGCTATCCATTCTTCGATTGCTCTCATTTTCAAAGAGTTAACTCTGAGCAAAGTTCTGAAGAAACTTTTTCAAACAGTTTTCCATAAACTTGACACGCACAAAAACATCTGAATCACAATCTTTTTTATACAGCAATTAATCACTCGAATCATTTCGACCAATAATGATTTTGAAGGATTTTATTCAAATTACATCTTAGAATAAAATGTTAATTACGTGACAATATTCTTAGTCTACACAAAATCGATAACTAATTACTGGTTTAATAGATAGCAGAATATTCTAACTGTAACAACTTTGATAAATCTAGAATTAGAACTTAAGTATTAATAACAGCGAAGTTGTAGCTAAATACGGAATATTATATTCTGTATATTTTGATTGATATTGATTAGGTTTTAGTCCTTACGCTCTATAAGGCGGCGGAGGCTCAGGAAGATTAACGAATTGTGAGCAGTGTGGCGAATATTCCTTATTTGTTGAGATAATCACTTCTTGAGGTGGACTCAATTGTGGATCAATAAATGACACATTCGTTTGTCTTAATTCCTCAAATTTGATTCGATGCGCATAACTATAAGAGAGTATAACAACAAAAATAGTTAACAAACTCGCGAAAGTATAAGATGGAACTCTTAATGCAATTCCAATAGTAGTTATGGCGTCAATAGTCATAAAGATAGCATAAGTTATTGTCAAACAGTAGTTCTCTTTGACAGCACCAAAGAATCCAACGATAGTGAACATGTCGGCAATTATAAGCGTAGCTATAACTGAATTACGAACAGTATGGTCATTGTTTGTTTCGGTAAAGTTACTGCTTATAATCTCGCAGTATTCATCCAATTGAGTCCAAATTAATAGACTTGAAATCAGTTGAACAATAGTGAAGCCGGCGATGAAATATTTAAGGCATAGAAATCCTGCACTTTTTGAGTGAACCATTATATTATTGTTTGTTTATTTCTTTTTCTTTCATTCAAACTTCAGTTTTAGGCGTATATCTTCTAGAATGGGGTAATTTCTCGTTAAATATGTTAACTCTTGATCTCTGATTAAGCGAAAATGATAACTACTTTTACATCTAATGACAACTGAGTAAACATAAGGAATAAGTATGTTATTGAAATAGCGTTTTTATTGTAATTTTTATTACCTGCTGATAAAAGCCGACCTAAATATAAGATAAATTGAGAGTCTGTTAGAGGCATTAAGAAATTTGTTTCCTATCATTTTTGTTTTCTATTGTTTGGTTTATTCGAAGCATGCACTCAAAACAAAATAAATTCATTTAACTTTTACCCCAAATGTAAGCTCTCCAGAAACTTAGTCAATAAAACTTTAATTTGTAAGATTAATTGCATTCCATGCGCATGAATATAAAAAGCCTTGTCATTCAAATTCATGTTGGATACAAACAGATACAAACAATTTACTGTATAAAATTCAGATAAAGTTACTAATTATGTGGTGGAAAAGCTAATAATTTTCCAAGAGTTATCAATCCAATAAATTATTCGAAAAGTGAGTTAATCCTGCTAAATTTTGATATATAGAGTAATTCTAAATAAAAGATCTAATCTTTTGCAAGATAAATGTTAAAAACATGCTGAGTCAAATTCTTTTAGGTAAAGTTTCAATGGTATGATAATTATTACTGCTATCAATCTAATAAAACTAAATTAACTCTTGTTTAAAGTGTAAGTGCCAATTATGCTTTCTATATGAGATGAGTTGAGCTTATCGCATGTAACACCACAATAAAACTTGATTATATGCTTTGCTATGCGTTTCATTTCACCAAGTTTTTGCTTCGCACAACTGCATTTGCTCGAATTTATAAACAGATGAACCTATCTATGAATTTGTTTCGTATCAAGAAACATAAATTTGCATTTCATAAAGTATAATCTTGATTCTATAGCAACACGGTAACTAAAGTGTTTACAAAAAAAATCTTAAAATTTACCTCATGTTTAAGTTTATGCAGTGATAAATTAAAACACTATATAAAATAAAAATGATCTAATTTAAGTTAGAAAATAATGATATTTTATTAAATTATGCCTCCACTTAGCTTGATTTGCTGGCCACGGCACTGTTCTGCAGTGCAGCAAATGTACTGCAATTCACTCGCCATAGACTAAGAGCCCTACTAATGTTTCCTTAAAATCATATCATGGATTCTGTCGAACACTCTGTGTATTGTTTTTGCTTTAACATTATCTGACACTTTTCTTGTTTTTAATATTTGTTGGCTAAGTCATTGGCATGAAGTAACTATTAAAATTAAGTTTGCTTATAAGAAAAACGTTTTTACAGATAGGTATATCTGTATATAAATTCGGGAATCACACTTGCGAGATGCAATTGAACGGATGGAATCTCAGAGGAATAACAATCGGCGAAACGTTATTCCGCGAAAAGAGATTCGGTGAAATAGCAAATAAGCATTTACAATATAGTATGCCCTATCAATAATGGCAAGCTAAAATCTATTTATTCCCGAAATTGCCAGGCCAACTAAGTTATATATCTGTTATATATAAAAGTATTTTTGACACGTGTAATCATAGTAATTTGAACTCTAGAATACTAAACCCCTGTCATATCTTTAGATTTTTCCAATAGATTTATTTCGACTTCTGAACAATATATTCTTGAGCTTGGTATTTTTGAGTCTTATACAGCAATCAGTGACTAACGCCTCTTTAACTTAACTTATTCGTGTTGTAAGTTTTGCTAGGTACGAGTAAATGTGATGACGAGACTCAATAATAGCAGACAAGATATGTTCCATAAACTGTCATTTCTATTAATGAATCGCAACTTCTAAAAAGAAAAATCAAAGATTCATAGTTTTTAATTGATTGAACTAGAAAAGTTAGACTTGTTTCGAAATCATTTTATTAAGACATTTTGAAACAAAAACATCAAAAATAGTTGTTTACTTAACTAAGAATCTGTTGAATTTGACGTATTTTATAGACTTCTAAGAATACAACTCATAATTTGAATAACAAAACTAATTTACCCTTTTTTGCTTTATGAACCTTTAAATTGATTGGATTTCTAGCTAAATAAGCAATTCCTAAATCAAAGCAATCAAATGGACTAAAATTGAAGGCTTTATCACCGAAATAATTAACGGTACTTCAGAGACATTAGTGTATCTTTCATATTCACTCCTTGTTTCAGCTATTAATCAATTGATAATTGGTATGACCTAAACTTTGAATGCTAGAAAAATAAATCAATATAGTATTAAATCACAATTAACTTCAATTGCGTACTCTTTTATTATATTTTTATCACGAATCTCATCAAATGCTAGTTATGTCATATGTTCCATTGTTCAGTTTTACGTAAGATTAATAAAGATTTATTGTGTAAATGAAAAATTTATTCCTTATTTTTACCGCTATACGTTTTTCTTATATGGACCAGATATGGGAAAAGGTTGGCATTTGGCAGCTGTATAGAATATATTACAATACTTCATAACAGAAATTTTCAAGCAGAAAAGGTAGAAAACTCATTTGCAATAATTAGTTTCACTCATCAAAATGTGTTTATCGCTAACTTTAGAAAAACCAAAAGTTCAAAATGTCATTACTATAAATGAAACGTTTATTACTTTGTACGCTCAAAACACTTATAAAGATCCATTTACGCGATTCAATTTACGCAGAATTGAGGTCATTTAAATTCAAGGTATTAAAAAAGTTGAAAGATATTTAACTTTTAGCAGTAACTTGAATGCATTAACCAATCACAGTATGCACAGTACTTAGAATAAACTATGCATTTTTATTCACATTTTAAAAATCATTTGATTGAATCAAATTCATTGTTGAATTCAGTATTTTTACTTATGTGTGGACAGAAATTGAATTGAAGACAATAGAATTGAACTATTGAATTTCACATAAATTGAATTGTGCAAATAGGCCTTAAGAGTATCATAAATAAACTGACCAACGAAGTGCATGCAATTTATAGCAAGTTTCATTTTCTTATCATTTCATATCACTTTTTGAGTCTTCAGAGTAAACTGATTGCGAACTAAGTCATATTCAAATTGTATCATGTGTGCCGTTAGCCCTTAAACTCATATATTGGATGCAATTTTTCTTTGATATTACACATTAATCAAATGCAACTTATGAATAAGTTTGTAATGATCAAAGAAGGATTGCCGCTTAATCATTATGTTTAAGAACACCTGTAGTATCTAAAATGCTCTTCTCAATAATAGAGACTGTTTTTATTTATAAAACTTATTTATTAACTAACTGTCGTTGCGATCAAGAAATAATTTCTGAAACTCTATTAAGAGATCCAGAGAACATGATTAAAAGAGTTAAGCTTTGTTTAGAAGATAATATACAACATTTACAACATATGTTATAAAGTACTGAATTCCCATATCTAAACACTAATTCTATAACATTAAATTTGATTATTAAAGGTTTGTTTGAAAATGTCAAATTTTAAATCGACCAGTAATTTATTTGACGTCTGATTAAAATACAAAAGCCTTAGTTGCCTTATCTGAGTTTAAGGGCTAATTGCACATACCATATGTAAATATAAAGCAGTCATCCTTTCATTTAAAGAAAGTATGTTCAAATTTCAATAAATGTTCAAATGTTCAAATAATCAAATAATTTAAGCCTTGAATAACGTTATTTTAGGTGATTATTAGCCTGAAACAAACTCGATATAAATAAATTAGTTATCTGGACATTTATTTGAATATAAAATAAAGATATGCTTACTTTAAATAAAACATTGACTGCCTTACAGGATTACAGTGAATCTGGAGTGTGCAGCTAAAATAACAATACGTACAAATACAAATCGCATGCCAAATTGCTAGCCATTTGAAGCGAAATCGATGGGTATAAAAGTATTCTAAAATATTTCATTATATGGCATTATAATATCGATTTTTGGAGAAATAGTATCTAACCAGAAAATTCAATTTGAACGCCACAAAGTATTTCGGTGCTGTTAAAGATGGAAAGAAGTCGGCAAAGTCTGGTTCTGACAGATTTTCCGTTGAAATCTTAAAAAATCACAATTTTAAAGTTTTTGCATCAATGGAAAGGAGTATTGAGCTCTTAATCAAACTTTTATGTTCATATCGTTCACAAATTAATACTAGCTACTAATGGAAAACATAGTGGTTATTGATTATACACATAACTTCCGTTTCAAATACTAATAATTTGACTTATAATTTGTGCTTGTATCTATTGATTTTCGCTGTACTCCCCCAGATAAAAGGTTCGTGGCAACCCTGTATATTATTACATAATTCGAATGTGACTTATTAATTTGTAATAATCTTTTTTGAAGATCCAAAAAGCGATATGAAACGATAAGAAAATTTACAAGTCTTTATCAAGCTTGCTATTAAGTTGAATTGCATGCACTTTTGTTAGTGAATGTACAATTATCGTTCAGTACATCTCCCTTTATCAATCAGTGACTGATGTGTGAAGGGCCAATTTTTAAGGGTTTGCTCATTAATTTAATTACTTATTTTAGAGTATTAAGATTAAAACATGAATTATCATAACTTCATATGGTTAATGCCCTAATACTCATCAAAAAACAAATGATTTCATAGACTTTTCGAGTCAAAGTCAGTTCAAAAAATGTCTTTACAAAAATAACATCATAAACACGTTGTTGAAACTTGCTGTTATGATAAATAGTTAGAAAACCTATTTAAGTCATGTCAATAATTCTTGAAGCCGATAGAATATTAATTGTTATCTTATGTCATATGGGTTTCGAGCCAAGAGATACTGCACAGGATATGAGTTTTGACATTGAAACTGCCAAAAACTGGATACTAAAACATACAAGACATGACTCAATAAATACATCTCTATCATTAATGAATGATTTGCCAATTTTTATCCATAAACTTAAGATAATAGCTGAACTATGACTCTTTTTCTTTCTATTTAAACTATAAAATTCTTATTCTTCCCTGATTTATCATCTGCACGCATCAGAGATCAAGGGAAATGTACTGACGATAATTGTACATTTTCCACAATTATCAAATGTAAACTTTTACTCAAATATAGTTTGTTTGAATGATTTTTCTATCAAACTGACGTGCTTCACTTACAAAACTTTGTTTCTGGAACTGCATTTTGGTGATAGACAGTTAGAAGAAGAAAAACTTTATTCGAGCAAAAACTTTGTAAAAAGTTCCAAATTAACAAATCTTTCAATACTTTTCTAGTATACAATAAATTATTTATCAATAAATAAACTACATATTTAAGACTAACAGACAGTAGTTTATTCACTATTTTTTAAATATTTTCTAAGTCTTGAATATAATTTATGTGATGTTACAAAAAGATTATTGAAGCATAACTAACGAGGTATTTAATGGCTACAGTTGAGTCTTTCTACTGACAATTAACCGAAAAGCTGAAATCTTTTTCATTGTCAACCCCATGATTCGGATTACTGGTGCATCTCTTTCAGATGTTTCCTGAAATCAAATCTTCAAAACTTAATTATTGATCAATAAATGGTTTGAATGAAATAATAAGACATACGCTCTGTCCATAATAGTAGAAGAAGCGATTGGAACAGTTGTGTTGCTATGGATCAAATTTTATCCTCAAATATAAGGTTTTAGCCATTTAAAGGTCACTTTACTTATATCTCTAAAATGATAATCTGACAAAATTGTAAGTTCGCTTCAAATGGAAGGTTTCATTCCCAATATTACAATAATTAACAGGATTTAATTGAAAAATCAAGAATAATCTATTCACAATTATTATTTATGATTGGGGCTATCGAAAGTAAAAGTTTTTAAGTTTTTTAAATCAATTGTCTTGAAAGGTTTAGAAATGTATGAAATCTGATGCTTTATAGTTAAAAGCACCAAAATGCTTTGCTCAAGGAAATTCAGTGGAAAAGTATTTAAAAACGTTTTTTCAAAGTGGTCTAAAGTTCTCTCATTATTTTATAGATCAATAAATATCGGTTACAATAAGTTTAAAACTTTCTATTAGAATTTTTCGAAAATTGATATTCAAAATTGTTTTAAATTATTTTCAGACATTAAAAAAGTTAGCCTTACTTTGGAATCTGCACGTATTGTTGCAAACGATACTTTGCAATAATACTTTTAAAAGTATTGAAGTCTAGAAATCTACGATCGGTATTGCCAACCCTAACTTAATTCAAGTGAAACATAAGCCGGATTTGCAACAATACGTGAGGGTTCCATAGTTAAGCTAAATTTTATAGGAAAAAATCCCACTTTTGACTCAAATCCAAGTTCTGCTGAAAATTCGATCCGTGAATTGTTAAAAACAAATTTGCTTTCTGTTAAAGCATTCAGGCCGGCCTTCACTACCATTTGGATAAAAGTCTGTATGATCTAACGTGTAATACATCCTAAAAAACAATCTTAGAAACAAATGTTATCGTTCACGTGAATCGCGTCTATGAAAACGGGATCACTCAAATCGAGGGACCTTCAAGATTTGAACCTAGTTGATTCGCGAAGAGATCACTGAATTAAGTCTCAGAAAAAGTTCTATGATCACCAAACGGCGGATTATAAGCAAGTTAAAATTTCTAAAAAAGTTCTTATAAAAGCACAAAAATATTTTGAAATAAGCATGCAAATAAGCACGTTTTATTTGTGTTTTCCTCAGAATTATATTATATATAAGAATGTAAAACAACAACTAATGTTGTCTTTACCGTTATAATTCAATATTACTACAGATTTAAGGTTTTTTAGATTGATTTCAAATTGAAGTTTCAGTATTTTAAAAACTAGTGTAAGCCTTTCTATTAAATGACTAATGCTTTTACTCAGAATTAACTGAGGTTACTCGTGATTGAAATCTTTCAAATCTATAGATAAAAAATTTGAGGAAAGCATTGCACAAATTATTATGAGAAATAGTTGAAAGGTCTTCAAATCTCCATAGAATAGTTTGAATTTCAATTTCTTAGAAAAATATTTGGCTGAATAAGCTTATAATTATAAGGACTACAACTAAATATTTAAGATTAAGTACTAAAACTCTGAAGTGTTAGAATAAGCAAGCATGAGTTCAAAACGCACTTTTTAAGTAAAAAAGCAAGCAAGTAAGTAAAAACTTATTTTCCACGGTTTAATGATCACTATAATGATGATATACCCGCCAGATCTAAGCTGGTAATTCCACCAACTCCAATTAAGCTTTTACCGGCATGTGCGGTAACATATGCTTCCAATGAATGGCTCAATACGTGGACATTTCACGAATCAATACCCTCACATTCTGTAAGCATATATAAGCTAATAATTGAAGTTAAAAAAGAAGAATAAAAAATTTGAAAGGTTTTACTAAATATAATATTTCTTTTAGATCAATTTCGACTACTACTGTACTTTCTTTGAGCAATTCGTCTGAATAAAAGGATCAAAGAGTTATAAAAAAAAAAGATACATTCAATGAAGATTTTGTCTTCAATAAGCATTGCAAGACTAGTCCGACAACTTTAGTGTTAGCGGTCGCCTTTGTTTACAAAATAAGTGTCTTAACAATAAAATCACTACTAGTGAGGATTGGAATGGCTTTTGAATAAATGTTCATATGGTAAAGCATTTCCTCTACTCCAGTCAGCAATTATGACATTGTAGTTCTCTTACAAAGAGAAATTCATCCTTCATTGTTCTCATCCAAACTCCGGATAATTAGTTCCCCGCAGAACCATCAATAATGAGTTTGGTTGGATTATTACCGTTGAAATCAGAGTTCTTAATGCTATTGCGATAGTGAACTTTCAAAGTTTGGTAGTCTTTCAAATTGTTCGTGTGCTCAGTAAAATATATTGCTTAGGCGTTCTAGACTTTGAGAAAGTTTTACAACTAGTCTGTGGTTTTCATCTTTTCTTTCCAATTTAGTTCATTTGGTAAGAGAATAAGTTTTAGAGATTTAGAGATTTAGAGATTTAGAGTTTTAGAGAGAGAGAGAGAGAGAGAGAGAGAGTTTTAGAACAGAATATCTAAGGTTTAAGAAATTTTAAATCAAATACTAAAGTAGCGTCACAAATGCTCAATACCCGGTTATGGCAGTGGTTGCGATTCCAACTATTAAATATTGAGTTCACAGTCGATTGGTAACTAAGAGCTTCATCTTGTTTCAATTAATACTAGTATTTTTGCAAACCTTGCGTCAGTTTAAGCTTACATTAAATTAATTATTTAATTTTTGTGTATTGCAAGTAAAAGAACGATGGACTTATCGAACTTAGAAAGTATTTAACGTCCTTAAGTCAACATGATACGCGAAATTTAATATACTTGCGAAGAAAAGATTTGTTTTGGAAATTTGATTGCAATTTCTTAATGCAGATAATCATAATTACAATATAGTTGGGTATATTGGTAAAACTAAATTTTCGAATTTCATATGGAATAAAATCTGAGTTGAAAATAAATGATCATTCTTAAGAACGGTAAATGATTTGCATAAATCTTAATTGAAAATTTAAATTCTCTCGTTGGTTTGAGTCCTTTTAAGTGCTCAACAGTCAAGCCTAGGTTCACGATCTAATGCAGTGGTTTCACTTTTTTCGGATCGCGGCCAATTCGTATGGGACTTATTACGTGATTCTCATAGAATCTAATACTAAATCCTCCTGCTTCGTGGCCCACTAGTGGACCCTAAAAGGGAGATTCAAAATCTATGTTCCAATGCAGAGTCTCCGAAACAGTTTTGTAACTAAAGCACAGTGAGTTCGGTAGAAAAAATCATTAAAATATTTGAGCCAGATTTGAGAAAAAGTCTACATTTAATAATTGTTCAGAATCTATTTCATAACTCATAACTGTTTTAAACGCAAAAAGCAAACGTTTCACTCATGGTAATGACATTTTAAACTTTTGGTTTTTGGTACAGTTAAAGACGTTCTAATGAGTTATTTATTTGACCTGTTTCACTAATAATCCAGAAATCGATCAAACAGTAATTAGTGAAAGTAAACGTTTCATTATTCAGGTTGTGATTATAAATAAAACGTGTTCTGCTTTTTGCGCTTCAAACAGCTACAAAAGTTTGCAAACATACTCTAAACAACTTGTGAAATGTGTACTTTCTCCCAGAGCTGGTTTATATAAGCTCAATCTAAAGTAAACACTTTGAAGAAAGAATGCTTCAATTACAATGATTTCTAATAAATAATATAAATATTTCTCTTGCTTTGTCATGTGTTCACGCGTGAGATCCAATAATCTTGTTCTTTATGGACGATTTCTCATTGTCTTCTTCGTTATAAATCAAATATAAGTGAAAATATACTTATTCTTATTGATTGGTTCATACATTTGTCAGTTGTATTTCTATCTGCCTGATAGTAATATAAAGTGGATGAACATCTAGAGAAAAAAATATACATTATGAAAAGAAGTGATTCTTCAATATTTCTTCTATAGAATTGGCAGCCATTAGAATAAGTTTATCCAATCGTTTAATCATAACATAAGTCAGTCATTATAAGTATAATGATCCTCTGTTCAATCTATTCTTATGGTAGTTATTAGGCTAGACTTTCGAGTGCTTATTCATTGCCAATCAATTGTCTCGAATGCTTTGACTAAAAATCAAACCTTTGTTGTTTAGGATGAGTGAAGTGCACCTTTTCTTAAACTCATAACTAAAGCAAAGTTGTAGTCAGATATTGGTACAAACACTAGTAATAAGTTAGTAGTCGCGTTTATGGAGTTCACCAATACCTTTAGACGCACGTCAATTGGACTGCTGGTAGTAAGTTTTGCGCTTCTCATCTTATCACTTAATATCTCTGTTGACAAACATTGAAACATTGACGCAACATTAGGCCTTGCAGAGATAAACAACAAGAACTAAATGAATAGCTTTGTTCTAATTAAATGATTGCATTAATTTTGAACAAATCAATTTACTTCGAAGCAAACTATGACATAAAGTGAAAAGTACAATACGAAAGATAAACAATGAGAAAGTTTAAAATAATATTATTTCTACAAAGCAAACTATTGACCAAAAAGGCTTTGTTCGCAATAAAGCAATTGCTTACTGTCTAAAGCAATTACTAGTAAGACATCTCTAAACTATAGCTGTTCACAATTCATATTAAGGCTGTCATTTGAACTTTCCAAATAACCACAAACTAGAATGAATCAAAATTCAAATTTGACAGATGGGAGTATCCCTATCCTATTCTGATTCAAACTTTATCACGAGTCATCTGTCATCTAATCCTATAAATCCAGTTTATTCAGAACTAGTTTTCTAGTTCTTATACAAAAACTTTACTGAATCTGCCCTAAAATGTATACTGAGATCTTTGTAACGAATGAACACAAAGCTCTCATTCATTATTTATAAGTTAGTAAATAGAAAGAAATCTCGCGATTTACGCAAGCTAGTCTTCAATTTGTTAATTGGAAACTTTCCTAATCAGTGATATCCGATTTTGACTTTGAAAAGTAGTGTTTATTTTACTTTTAATCAAACGAAATATAAGTTAGAATTACGTGAAAGTTGATAGGCTGATAATTTATTTTATAAATGATAGTGTGCCTGTATAGCTAATATCAAAGATTATATAAACACAGATTTGCTATACTTTAATCATAGGAAATCGCAAATAAGAAAACCTGAATGAAAGCTCTATATTGGATTAATCACTTATAGTCATAAACCATAGATGACAAGTTGAAGGACAAATCATATTTAGAAAAGCTCTTAACGTAGCATTTTCTAGATTTAAAAATTGAACATTTCAAAGTATCATTGACTTGACATACTTCCACTAAAAGGTATGTCGTGTTAAGAAACTTTAAAAGTAAAAATTAAAGTTAATTATAATAGTTAATTAATGGATACATTGTACTAAAGGCTGTGATAATGGGTTGCTGTCAATCAAGTATTTGGAAAGCAAAACAACTATTATTTAGTCGAAGATCTAAAAGAACAGAATTTCAAATACCGGATATTGTGATAGAAGAATATGTTATGAATAATAGTATTGGGGATCAAACTAAAACAGCTCAAGAAGACTACGTATGGCTCACAGAATCGAAGCAATTTCCGCCCGAATGGTTTCTACATAATTGTGATCGAAATACTGCTGATTATCTGCTCAGAGATAAACCCGATGGAACTTTTCTTGTCAGAGAAAGTAACAGACACAAAGGACAGTATGTTCTGGCTGTGTCTTTGCATTATTTTGTGCATCAGTTACTTATTTATAAGTCTGATGATGGATTTGGGCTTCTGGGACCCGGTATTCATCCAAATCTGTCTAGTCTTATCGCTCACTATCAGGAGGTCTCAATCAGTACTAAGAATCGAAACTTAGACACGAAGCTGGTTAAACCTATTTTTGCCGAAGAGGAATAAGTTAAGAACTTTTTCGGTCTTTTTTAACTAATATTTTTTTGATGACCTTTCAAATAATCATAAGTTGTTGTGTTTGTAATATAAAGTTTGTTATTTGTTGTATAACTAATCGATTGATAATTTAATTTAATAGTAAGAGATTTTGAATAAAATACAATTTTAAAGTTGTTTCATAGTTGACAACAAAGTTTGAATCGTGAAGTGAAAACTAACGCTTTTTTATGAATCATATTTTGATATGTCTTCATAGTGTTATGTGAATAATTGGCAAATATTTGAGTTGTAATTAAACAAAGTTACGAATAGAGCGTAACATGTTTTGAGACTTCAATTCTAGCCAATTCTCAAAAGAGACATAAGGAGGTAGAGAAAGAAATGCAATTTTCTAAATAGAAAACTTTTATCGATTGTTTTTGCAATAAATGAAAGCAGACATTACAATTCAATGTAATTCATGAAATCTCACTCTTCACTGGAAGAGAAACTATTGTATCGGTTTGTGCTTCTGATTAAAGAAGTTATTGCAGGTCAAACAAGATCAAATCTAATCGATACTATCTCTTTAGGTTGGCAACTAGAATTTGATTTTAGTTTGAGTTGCACTTCTAAAAGCAATTGGCCTAACCTAAATTGTATAAAATATACCATTCATTATTTAGTATCTTATGTTATATAACATCGGTATTTCATTATAAAACAAAATACCGAAAACTACTTCGTAATTTTGACTACATCAAGTTTTAATCTCTGTTGGGACAGTGTGTTCATAATCACATTGGTAGTTTTCACAATCAACCTAATGGTAGTGAGATAATCTATTATTAACTATTAATTTAATGACAAAATATATTATTTCCTTATATTTTATTTTGATAATCAAGTAAATGATTGAACAAGTTTGTATCAATAGTAAAGTTATATATTAATGAAGAGGAAACTTTAGTGTTGTTATTGATAAAAGGAAAATATTACTTTTAAAGTGGTTGATGGATGCAAACTTTTGTCTCAAGGTTAAGAATACAATTATTAGGATGTGATGAAAGTGTCATTTTAATGAACTTTAAAGTGGTTGATGCGATGCAAATCAACAATTATTAAGGATGTGATGAAAGTGTCATTTTAATGAACTTTAACATAATCCTAAGGTTTTACAGCTATATTGTGGTATATAACTCAATCATTTTTAAACTGTACTTTGAGCAGATTTTTAGCTCAGATCAGTATAGACTTTAATGAAAAGTATTACTGGAGTCATATTTGCAAATAGACTTGTAAATTGAATCATAATAATTGCTAACTCTTGCATAAACATAGGATCTAAGCAATGAGGATGTGATGCGATTCTTGCTATATAACTGTATTGAGTCCACCTAAATCTATCCACCATTTAAATTAACTAAAATTTAAAATGAATTATGCCATCACTTTATCAATAGTTTAAAATTGGTTTTCAACCTTCCAGATCATTTGCTATTATTCGAATATTTTAAAAATAAATTTCAAACTTTGAACCAAATAATTTATTTAAAAGTTTGAAACATTAACGAAAGATGCACTACTTTATCAGCAGTTGCGCAAAATCACATTCGCAGTTACTGACTGATTGTGAGGCATATATCTCACTCTGTAAGCTTCTTTCAAAAACACTCAGTTTCACGACTTTCAATTTTCTGAATACACTATTATTAGCTTATTGTCTGTCTCAACCCGAAACAGAGACAGTAAAACCAGGCTTTGAATGAAGGCTTGCCGAATGATAAAATTTCAAAAACCTCTGCGTTTTTATCAGCTCTAAAGCTAATGAGAAGGACAGTATGACGATAGCATTTGTGTCTGAATGACTATCGCTTTCATTCCAATCGTAAGTCCGTTCATATATTTCAATGTGTATAATAACCTACTATAGTAAAAGATCCAAATTGCGACAAATAGAAAGCCGTTAAAGTTTACACTCTGCGACACAATGAGCCACTGCCAGTAACAATTAGTTTGCTCAGTAGATTTGATTTAACGAAAATCCACCACAATTTAATCGATCTTTTATTAGAAAGATAACTTGGTTGGGACGATCACCGCTTCTAGCATCTCTTCCATTAAATCTACTATTCTCCAATTAAATTATCATTAGGTTTACAACCGATTGCTTTTAAACTCTAAAATCTCTTTTGGTCAAACTGTTCATCTGTTCTTGTAACTATTAGCCGATGATATAAGAGGAAAACACAATGAAATTAAGTCAAAACTTAATAAATGCATTTCATAACCGAAAAGTTTAGAACATATCAATGGTGGTTATCTAACTTTTCCAGTTTATGTGCTGCTGATTAAGCTGATTAAGTTGATTTATCCTAAGTATTCGATAGATCTCAAGAATAGTAGTTTGCCATTCCATGCATTCTTCATAAATAAACTCAGGATTTCATTTTGATGAACAAACACTTGTTACAAGCGTTGGGTGACATATCTTTTCATTAACCAAAAATGATACTTCAAATCAAGTATTTAAAAAATTTATCATAAAAGACTAAAATGAGTTGAATAAGAATCAGTTCATTTCATATATTTATTTTAATCACATAATTGAATTTTATTCATAGTTGGCACAAAAATAACAATATTGAAAGAAATTAATAAATATTTCCTAAAATAGTCAGAGAAATCTGTTTAAAATGATTGCTGACTCTTGTACAAACATTTGGTAAATTTTGATCGACACACGCAGAAGGACCAAACGGTACGATTCCAGCTAAAATATCATTTTGAGTTAGTGGTCTGCCAGA
Organism: Archegozetes longisetosus; assembly: GCA_018873245.2. Lineage (NCBI taxonomy): Eukaryota > Metazoa > Arthropoda > Arachnida > Sarcoptiformes > Trhypochthoniidae > Archegozetes > Archegozetes longisetosus. The sequence goes on from JAEMBT020000006.1 coordinate 2,002,047, forward strand.
ATTTCCTTTAAAATAAGTTTCAAAATAAGTCAAATTATTAGATTCGTGAATAAATTTTGGGTCTTTGAAAATACTAAAATTACTAGAATTTAATAAGTTCTTTAGAAAACTACTATTTTAAATGATTAAATCAATTTAAATCAATATTCAGATAAACACATTTTTACATTACAAGCACTTCTATTGTTGCCAGAGGTACGAATCATATTCTCAGTTGTTGAAATGACAGACTTGTATTTCTTTCTGTATTCATCCTATCAGCAACATTCAAATCTGCAACTTAAAAACTCTTAGAAACAGGCCGTCAGGCGATTGTATGCCCTAACCTGTGACACTGACTGTAGGGTTAGACTTTTGGTCACAAAATGGTCGAAACTTAATAGTTCTTAATTTTTAAAATCATCATATAGTTGATGACAGAATCAAAATCACAATGTGATTGCCCAAAGTATTTAGATTATAATTTAGATGAACAATTGCTTTTTAAACTTCAATTGTAGATCTGTTCTTGCTGTTTAAAGTATTGTGTCGGATCTTAATGTTTTCATCCCCTACTCTTTTAAAATTTGTTCGAGTTATAATTAATAGTAACTAATACCGTTGGACTTGTCTCGATGAGCTGAGTTCACCGATACCCCACTTTATCTTGTCACGTTACCTTTGACCTTTTACCCTATATAACTACCCCTGTTGATCCATCCCTATACATAGAGTGTCATTAAATCCTTATCGAGCCGATTCAACGATGCTCTATGTGACCACCTTCGATTACCTTTGATCCTAGGTTTCACGTAAAACTCTTGTCAAACTAACAAGTAGTGTTTTAGTGTGCTCTTGAGATCCTAATGAGCGATATGTCGTTTTGAAGATTTTTTAAATAAATTTCGAGGGTTTGCAAGTTCCTATACCCTTTTAACTCACATGGAGATATAATGCTTTTAGTCCCCCAATAAGTAGCACCAGGATGCTGTAGAATCCCAAGACACTAGGATAACAATTTTTTACCAATTTTGATAACCTGATCAAGATTCCCCAATTTATTTTTGAGGAATACAAAAGTTTAGCTCTGAAGGTTAATGCATTAACTGATAGTAATCAAAGCAAAGTAGCAATATAAGGTCCGAAGAAAAGATGGATCAGACATAAGAATGGCGTCATATTGCGAGCCCTTCGGCTTAAGAAATGAAAGCGAGGTTACTAAAGATGTTTTTCAGCGACGGAAACATTGATGAGCCTCGAAAAAAGCTGTCAGAAAAGGATTGTCTTCGTCATGATCTCATCTTTATTGCAAGCGACTGTTTTATAATTGGTTTTATAAGGGATTTCAGGCCATAGGTCAACAAATTTGGTCACATAGTGTATCGTTGAACTCAACTCGACAAGAATGTAGTGACACTCTTTGTGTAGGGGTGGATCAGATCTGCAGGACAGTTCTGCAAGGTAGAGATTCAGATTTGTGCTGTATTTGACGTGCACTAAAAAACATTCTGACCAAATGCTTAATAAGTTTATTAAGAAAGCATAAATTATTATTAATCACAAAAATCAATTAAACGAGAATTAGCTGCTTCTAAACATTGATTTTTAGATATTTAACTGATTTAAACAATTAAACTTCATAATAATATTCCATTTTTCAAAAGAGTTATCTCAATCCATTTAAAATAATTGCTGACTCTTGTATAGACGTTTGGTAATCTTGGGTCAAGACATAGACGAGAGCCAAACGATACGATTCCAACTAAAACGCCATCTTGAGTGAGCGGTCCGCCTGAGTCCCCCTTTCAAATAAAGTTTAAAATCAATTAAAAATTCAGTTGATTAATTTTAAGAGCTTTTCAAGCTTGAACTTAAATTCAAGTTAAGCAACACTAACATTACACGAACTACTAGTTGAATCAGTGGCACAAATCATGTTTTTAGTGATATCATCAGAAGAAAAATCTCCGCAATTATTTCTATCAACGACATTCAGATTAGCCACTTTTAAATCTTCAGAGACACTGCCATCGGATGCAGTTTTACCCCAACCTGAAACGGTAACAAGAGAGCCAGGATTTGGATCACCTGATTTTGATATTTTGATGGTATTCGCATTTGTGTCAAGAATGATTTTTGATGATAGGATCAATACTCCGATGTCGTTGTCTAAACTACTTGAACGGTAAGCCTGATGTTTGATTGCTCTCTTAACTCTAATGGTGGGACCAATTGAACGCTTCAATGTATTGTACCTGATGGAGATTTTTCTAGTGTCTACTCTGTTAGATAAATTTCGAATAATTTAAATACAAAAATCTGTCAGATAGAATGTTTATTCAGACTTTGCATCAATAGTATGCTTGAAAAAAACTGCACAAAGATTTGAATGAAAACATACCCATTAATGCAATGAGCAGCTGTAAGAACAACATTGCTTTTGATTAAAGATCCGCCACAATAAAACATACCATCCATTAGAAGAACCACTTGATAGGGACGCTCGCCGTTAAATGCATTTCTACCACCAATCACTCTCTCATCATTGATTTCATCTTTCTTTCGATAATTGTGTTTACTTTTCAGTGAGTTTTCTGATAGAGTAGTTTTAGTATATGATATCAGTATAAGAGCAAAGTATGATAAAACTATATTAAATCTTGAAAACTTCATTTTTTATTGAAAAATCAACAAGTTGTGAATTATTGAAAATAGAAAGCAGACTTTTATACTAAATTGTCAGGTAAATGCAGCCAAAACATTCTGAAACCAAAACTAATATCTACCATAAATAAGAACTTATTTCAAGTGATACAACAGATATTTCGTGAATCGTGACAAACGTTTATGAACACATTTTGTCTAAAATTGATGAGAACGTTTTTGTTATAAGTCTTCTGTTTGATCCAAATGACAAATATTCCATTTGAAGGTCTACTCGAACTTATTATTGTTATATGGTCAGATTTGGATACAAATAAACCAAAACTTGGTCCATGACCTAATTATTCGAATGGCTCCTACCAAACTTCAGACGCAATAGCATCTGAAATTCAAAATGAATAATTACTGACTACGGCGTAAACAATAGGTACAGTGCTGCTGTAACATCTCTTAGAAATTGATCTGCCTCGATCCGTAAGTATCAATATGAAAAATACTAAAGTCATTGAAAAGTGTTTTTTGTGTCTTACACTAAAAAAACTTAAAACATGCACTATTTCGATAATTCTAGTCCATATTTGTTTTAATTCATAAATTCGAATGTCCGCCAATAAACGGATCAAATTATATAATTATCTAGGGTGACAATCATTTGACCGACAATCATTTGACCGACACTCATTTGATCGACACTCATTTGATCGACAGGTACTCTTGACCGACACTCATTTGACCGACACTCATTTGACCGACAATCATTTGACCGACAGGTACGTTTGACCGACACTCATTTAACCGACAGGTACAGTTGTGTCAGAATAAATTATTCCAGTGAATTACTGACAGGCGGTTAAAAATCCTTATTTCATTAAAAACACTGAATGCGTGATATCAGAGAGATATGATTTTTTAAAAAGTTCAATCAAAGCCAAAATACTACAAACTTGAATGAAAATAAATCTATTATGACTAATATGTACGAAATGACTAATAAAAGAAGCATTCGATCACTTCATAATCAACGATTTGTAAACATCTTTTGCAATGAAATAGAAATAATTTTTTTAGATTGTTTATTCCGATATTGCGTCACTTGTAAAGAACTAATAATTTTTGTTAATATTTGTTTATATCGAAAATCTCTTGATTAGTTTGCTCTTTACTTTATGCTCTTTTGGACTTTTTAAACTTTAATGCTCAGGTAATCACAATCTAAAAGTCGTAATATCAATGAAATAATCATCATTATAAATTATATCCTCTAACTTTTATCTTCTAAACTGATAAACATTTTAAATCCTAATAAAACACTTGATTAATGCTTTATTGATATAAATAAAAACAATGCTTTGATGTTATGTAGTGATCATCATTATTGTACTGTTCATAACGAACATAACACAAATTGATTGCGCATTCTCTTAAAGTTAGATTTGATTAGCATTCAATTCTATTGTGATCAAGAGTTTTTTAAACATGATTATTTATAAATTTTTTCCATTGAAACATATATTGAATTTTATTATATGAATAAAGTATGATGTGAGCTCATTGTTTAAAACAAAATCCGAAAAAGAGGTTACCTCGAGATAGGCTTTTTTATTATCGGGGCGTTCATATGTCGGTTAAATGAATGTCGATCAAGTGTACCTGTCGGTCAAATGAGTGTCGGTCAAATGAGTGTCGGTCAAACGTTCCTGTCGGTCAAATGAGTGTCGGTCAAACGTTCCTGTCGGTCAAATGAGTGTCGGTCAAATGATTGTCGGCCAAATGATTGTCGGTCAAATGTACTAAACCCAATTATCTACAGTAGAAACTTCACACATTTTACATTAGATATTTAATTTTTCGTTCAAATAATCGTTTTATAATTAGCGAATTTGCTAGTGGCTACTTTTTAGCAAAGAAAATGGCCTAATTCTCGTCCACAGGTCATAGTGAATCTAATAATATGACTGCCTCACTTCGCAGGAGTTAGTTTTGCAGAATGGTATTTTAACTAGTCAGTTTAGTCGAAAAGTTTGGTTTCTCTGTTTTCCTATTTTCAGTTTAGATTTTAGAAAATGCCTTCTACTTTCAAAGTTGTTATGAAGAGGTCGAGTTCCGAGAACACAAGTTTCGAGCACACACTACATGTTGTACGTCAAATGTATTTCATTATTGATGCAATAAACTCTTAAAGTTTTTGAAACGATATCTTGTAAATAGTAGTTGTTAAGCCAAATTATTAAATATAAAAACTAAAAGTCTTATTCAATTACTAAAAAGCATGATTAATATTTATTACAAGTATACTAATAAGTTAAAAGTTATATCTTTATAATTTCAAAATAGAGCTCAAATATCAATATAAATGAATCTAGAAAACCAAGTGTTTAGTCAGAAGTTTTTAGTCTTGTTATTATCTATTGACTATTGTTGCTTAAGTCTTTATCTAGATCTGTTGATTGCTCTCAAACTTTTTATTTTACTTTGACAAGTACGAACAAGCCCTGAAGTTTAGGAATGAGAAAATCAGTTGTAAAATTGATTTTAACCTGTTTCGGCTAAACTCACTTCTGCGAAACTGACATCAATCAAGTCAATCTATTTTATGAGCTGTTCGATTGGTTTTAACCTTAATCAACTCCTTCCTGAATATTAATTGATCAATTGTTTTCCTTTGAACGTAACACTGATTCATGTTTTATGATTGAAAACTTTTCGGATATCCTGAAAACATTTGATTTATTTACCTCATTAGAAAATTGGAAAAAAAAGTTTGGTACTAATTATTTGCTATATGAAAGTATGACTTGCAATTCAAAAAATTAAAAAGTTATCACTTAATACAATCAATTGCTTTGAATAATTAAATGAAGCTCTATGATTCCCGACTGACAATGTCTATTATCCAATAGTAATAATCACTAACTCTTGTATAAACATTAGGAAAGTTTCGTTCGAGACATAAAGGAGAAACAAATGATGGAATTCCAACCAAAATAGTATTATGGGTCAAGGTTTTTTCAGTTAGCGATCCACCTGAATCTCCCTATATGTCAATACCGAAAATTAGTTTAAGAATATAATCGAAAGCCTAAATTAAATAAAAACTATACTAACAAAGCAAATACTATTTGTTGGATGAATGGCACAACTCATGTTAGTAGTTATCAGAACTTGTGTCCAAATTTTTCTACATTCATTTCTGTCGACAACAGTAAAATTAGCGACTTTCAAATTCTCTGTTTGACCTCCAAGTATTGACGTTTGACCCCAACCCGAGGCAGTAACAGTAGACCCAGTGCTCGGATCGAAGTATGGAATAATACTAATAGTCTTAGCGTTTTTACCACTAATAAAGGCTGTGGACAGTATCAAAATAGCGATATCATTGTCAGCAGAGTATCCATTAAAGTTTGGATGAGATATAATTTTTTTGACTTGAATCGTAGGACCGATTGAGCGTTTCAGTGTATTGTATCTTATTTTCAGGTTTTCACTCAATTTTCTGAATAAATAAATCATTTTTTAAAATAAATTTTTATAATTTCTATTTTTGAATGAAACTGAACTCTATTCAAGTTTTTCTGCTTGTTTTAAGATCAGCTTTAAGATAGAGAAGAATGATTGACAAATAGATCTTGATTTCTATTTTTAAAAAATTTCAATGATAATTGAAAAATGGATGAACAAACCCATAGACACAATGAGCAGCAGTTAAGACAACTTTAGGATATATAAGAGATCCGCCGCACGCGAATACGTCATTTTCCAAAAGAACAACTTGAAAGGGACGCTCGCCATCGATGGCATCTCTACCTCCAATAACTTTGCCAGCTTTTGGGTCCTTAACCTCACCATTAGCTTCTTTTTTGTTTTCGATACTTTCAACACTTGATATAAGAGCAATATATGGTAAAACTAGTGCAATGCTTAATAAATTCATTTTTATCTACTTTGCGAGTTAAGAATTGATAGTTCTGATTATTAGTTCCAATTATATACTGATTTGTTTTAGTGTCAGATAAATGAGCTAAACTTTATCTAAACATACAATTGGTTTCAACCGTTAAATACTCCTTCCTGTACTATTTAATCTATAGAAAAATTCTTTTCCTTCAATAACATTGGTCTATATTTTACGATTTGGGAACTTTTCGTATATCCAGAAAATATCACTTCGGGTTCTAACAAAGTCAGACAAGAATTAGAAACTAACTGTTCGTTTGTGACTATCGATAAATGATGAAGGGTTATTGTTAAGAGAATTTTTTGTTAACTTTTCAACTAAACTGATATCCATTTGTTTACAACCTAATCATTTTGAGTGATTACAGAAAAATTTAGCAAAATCACCATAGAATTGAGATATACGATTCAAACGTTAGAATCGTTAAAACTGACAGTATTTGTTATCCAATTAAAATATTAATTGCTAACTTGGACGCAAAAATTTGGTAATGTTCGATCGAGAGATATCACACCACCAAACGATATGCCTCCAACTAAAATTTTATTTCGAGTCTAAGACGTTCCAGTTATTGATCCGCTGGAAACCCTCTAAAAATATATAATCAAAATAATTTCTTAAATAGGACATAAAAGTTTGAGATAAAAGTAACCCTTACGTTAAAGTGACTTCTACTTGAATACATTACGCAAACATGCTATTGGTAACAGTTATTTTCTATTGAGACTGAATTTCAATGCAATCAGACTTGTCGATAACACTTAAATCTGCTATCTTTAAATTTTCAAGTTCTACGTCAAAAATTGAAGTTTCACCTCAGACGCAAGTGGGGTTCAATAGATCCAGCATTAGGTTCAAATTATGGCATAATGTTAATTGTTTTCTGCATTTGTGGCAGCAATGAAAGTCGTAGGCAGTATCAAAATAGCGATACCATTATCTAGTGTTTCTCATTGTAATTCTGGTGAATATTATTTTTACTTGAATTGTAGGACAGGTTTAATATTCGAGTGTGTTGCATAAGGTTTTAAAATTTTCACTTGATTTTCTGTCAAATAAATTATTTATCAATTTTAATGATCTATAATTTTCCTCTTTTTCTGAGTAAAATTTTGACATATTTTATATTTACCTTCTACAACTGTTTGGAAGATAGAATTTTATATTCAATTAGTTTATTGATAAATTCGTAAACTTTAATAAAAACAGAAACGATAAATCTATTATTAGAAGAGACAAACTTTAGATTTAGACAGTATGAAAATCCTAAGTCTATCTCACGGTAAACTAAAGCATATTTATAAAGATTTTGATCTTTACAATAAACATATTTATGAAAGTATAACGTCTATGAAAGTCTATGAAAATAAAAAATCATGTATAAATAGAAAGTTCGTTAATAAAAAGTTTTGAAGACTATTGGTTTAAGCCATAATCGCTGGATATAAGAGATGGGTATTTAAAATACGATTATGTATATTAAGTGCTTCTCTGAGTCGGTAATGAGATACGAGTTCTTCTAATGACCCAAATATTCGATCCTTTGCAAATCCGAGTCCATTCGGATATTCTTCAATCAGACAGTGATAGATAGAGTCATTGCACACGATAGACATCGCATAATAACCTTTAATATGAAACAAACTACTTTTACGTATTAGAAAAGTTCCACTTTTTGCTGATTTCAGTATGAGTTGAGCTCTTTCTCGATTGCATTCTTCTATAAACCATTTAGTTCTGTCCCAAATTGTTAGTTCAGCTCTTCTGACCTCTTGGTTAGGTTTTGTGTAAGATCTGAAACCATTGGTTCGAGTAATAATCGGTTCAATTATTTCGTTATTGGTATTTTCTCCATATTTATCTAATAACTGGTTTTTATCGAACAGTACGATTTCATCGCAATCACTCAATGCTGAGAGTACGTTCATTTTGACTAAAACTTCAAATACAAATGTGATTTAGATTAGAGTACGAGATGATCATTTAATACAAAACTAATTATTTCTAACTAGGGGATGTTCTTTTTAAAAATTAATGTTTTATTGATAAGTTTGCTTAACATGAACTGAACGTGACATGCCTTAAAAGCTATCAAAGTAAACAAAATAGATATATCTGAGATTATCTTTAGTGGCCTCATGAGTAATGCTTTCAAATCTATGAAGTCAACGTCGTAAAAAGAGTTCAAAAATGATCGTCAATCAAAAGAGTATTAGCAAAAACTGTGTATCAAACTAAATTCAACGAAAATATTGAGTGTCAAATTTAGTTTAATCTTTATTAGACTTTAGAGAAACTCATACAAAATATTTATGACTAAACAACTTTATAATAAGTTTTTAAACACTTCTTGTAATAATTAACTAATCAATATAAAGCTAATAATTGGGCGGATATTCAGGTTTTGGTGGTTTTGTTTTGAAATTAAGTTTTTTATACAAATAATCGATTCTTTTATTCAATTGATTCCACTTATGTGGTCGACACCACTTCCAGTACCTATAAGCGATTCTTTTCCTAATCAACATTTGCATTTCATTGCCTCTGAAGCCTCTGAGCCATTGCGGAACATCTGTCATAAGTCTTGATGGGTGAACGGATCCATCGCCTAAGATATCGATGTAATCGTTTTGACCAAACAGAGCTTGCTTTGTTCGCCATTTGTCCGGTATTTTCTCGTAAGGAATTGTTCTCAACGGCGCCGCATCGCCCTTAACTCGTGGTAACAGTCCTTCAATATATCAATTCATTTATTGTTTACGGTTTTAATCACTTTTGCAAAGAACGGAATAAGTCATGGCTTTAATTGCATTGACTTAACCAGTTCTTTGACAGAAACCATTTAATTCATTGTTATTATAATAAATCTAAACCTTTATTATGAGATCTCTGAACATAACCGAATCGACGAACAAATTCTCGTTTTTCGAAATAACGAACGAATGTCTTCATTGGACTTAATGGTAAAGACAACAATGACTTGCAATAGTTATTCATTTTGTAATAAATTTAATCAAAAAACAAATCTTATGTTTAGTTTTGATTTTATAATTGAGTGAAAACTTGTGATAAACCAAAACAAAGTCATGTGTTTTTCGCCTCAAATACAAAACTGAATAATATTTTGTAGAAATTTTGCTATAGTTTTGTATTAATAAAAGTAACATCTACTATCAGACCATGTGCTTAAAAAACAGGTTAAGTGACTTCGAAAAAACTAGTCGCTTATCTGGTTTTTCCAGTAAACGATTCACATTTAAATTGTCAAAAATCAAAGTCATATCAAATATTAAGCATTTCGCAATTAAATAAATACTGTCATTGAATAATTAATAACTAAGTAATTAATTAATAAATGGTCAGTTAAAATGGGTGTGTCTTCAGTGCACTCGATTGCAATTCCCGACGGCAAAAATGGTCAACAAGTTTTGGACGCGTTGTGCAAACAGTTGTCCTCAATGAACGCCACAGTTGATGGAACGTTTTCTGTTGAGTGCGATTCTTATTATTCTTCACTCGCACCGCAAACGCCTTCGAGTTCTTCTCGTGTACTTCATTTATACCATTCGAGTCAGTATCCGGCCACTGCTTTCGGTCTTTTAGACAACGGACAGTATATTATCGCCGATTCATCTCTGGATCTGATTTTAATGAATTTGTCGTCAGTTTATTCAACAAAAAAGATTAACAGAATTGAAGTTCGGGGTCAGAAGTGGTCATTAAGAGACTTTTGCATAAAAGTTGGTTTTTGTTGTTTTGGGCCTTCACTCAAAGGAATTATGGTTGAAATCGAATACAAGCCGTGTGTCGTTCCAAACAGTTGTTGGGATTTGATTAAAGAATTGACACAATCCATCGTTGGACTCAACTCAATCATTAGTAATTCTCCAAATCAGTACATGATCTCAAGAATGAATGAAATCTATTCACCGATCGATACAATACAACAATATAACGATCACTTCAATCAACTCAGAAAAGCCAATACAACTAATAATCAAAACCTCAAATAACACATAACAATAACACTGTATTTAAACTAAACCAAATTTCTGATTAACAGCAGATCAAATTTAACCTAATTTTGGTATAGGATCGGAATTTTGATTAATTTTTACCAGGATAGCAGAACTGACATTATGATTGATCTATTTTTTCTGTGTAATTAAACGAAACATAATTTTGAGCGAAACTCTTTTACTCCAAATGTTCTCTTTTTATTAAGCCTATTTTTCAGTTTTAGAACATCAATAAAATTGTTTATAATTAGAAACAGATAACTATAGTTCAAAAGTTAATTATTACTCGTTCTGAAAATTAATAAGAAATTAAATAAATTATTCTTAAAAAAATTCATCACTTTTAGTATTGAAACATTGACTGATCAATAAGTCTACAGACTTATTGAATTGCAGTCGCCTTTATAAGGTACTGGAACAGAACGGCGGACTAGGTTCAATCAACTTTTTAAAGTATTTAGGTTTTATGAATATATATTAGTATGTTTGATGGATGTTCGGAATGGGAATGAAAAAAAATTTTAGAATAATTGTTTTAATGTTTTTAATTAATATAATGTGTTTGAACTTCGCACACAAAATTTTAGTCGTCTGCCTCTAATTGTTTATTTTTGGTGATCAATCAAAGTCTAGTCATGTCTAGTTCTTATCTAATTTTTAATTGAAAGCATAAAAAATTTAATTGAAAGCATAACTCCGGAAGAGTGGCGTCGGGTGTACGAGAAGTGGGAGGACAGAATGAATCGGTGTATTCGGGCTATGGGGGACTACTTTTAAATAATTTGTAAACAAATTTCAATAAAATTCTGTTTTTGATATCCATTCCGAGCTCCCGTCAAACATACCAATAATTGTAGTATATCGTTTTAAGGCTTATTCCCTGTCTTTCCCCCTCTATCAACCAAATCGATAGTTAATTAATAGTATCAAAATGTCGGTTGATAAACAAGCACCTCTGCGAAAACGCATTGGCATTTTCTATCAAAATAATATAAGAGAATGTAAACTTTTTACTTTGAATCATTTTTTAAGAGAAAATGTCGGCCGAACTATGATATATGAGGCAATGAAAAGAGTAGATAATGGAATTAGTTTGGACAGAAGACCTGGAAGTGGTAGCTATAACGCTATACCCCAAAAAGTCAGGACTACGCCTTAAAATCAACGTAGTCCCAAAAAATTGTAATCCTCCAAACTACCACATATTAGACCTATTGAGTATTATCGGGCTATTTTGAAAAAAAGTTTACAAAAATGGTTGAAGAGCTGAATTTATTGAGAAATTGATTTAAAAAGATCAAATCAGAGCTGAGAAAAACTTCACCAAAAGTCTGCCAAAGCCTCATGAAGAGTGTCAAGACTAAAGTCCGCAAAGCTGCCGATCACGGGCCACTATCGCTAATTAATTAATCTAGTTTCAGTCCTAAATAATTTTTCTATAAATTGACTAAGTATAATGAATTTATGTAAGTAAGTTTATGATTAAAGAGTAATTGAATCCAGTCCGCCGTTCTGTTCCAGTACCTTAATATTCTATATATAGTTTTGATAAGCTATTTAATAAATTTTTTCACATTCATAGAAACAGAATTAATTTATATTTGAACGATATAAAATCTAATTATTAATTGAAAACATCTCTTCTTTACGTGAACATTGTATCTAATTATTTAGCAAACTCTCGTTCATTATTTATAAAAGAAAATCAATATTGACCAGAGTAATGAGTGAATAATCTAATTAGACGTTTTAATAGGACTTCACTTTAAGTTTTGAAAAGTTAAATTCGTATTAAAACGGCTTAAATTGCTCAATTTAATCACTTGACTGAACGTTTATAATTTCTTATTAAACGATTTTATCAGTACTTATGATTAGTGTGTAAATTGAGCTCTTCAATGATAGTTTGGTTGTGAAACGTATCTTGGCACAGTACTTATTCATGCACTGCAATCACTTTTAAAGCAAATAAAAAATTAATTCTTAATATAATGCTCATTTAATTTCTAAATCAAAACAGGTATTACAATTGAGTCTTCAATTGAATACTGTTTTAAATACAAACTTATTGAATTTTGACATTAGTTTTAAATTTAGTTAATATGTTTTACAAACAAAAACTATTGCTTTGATTCTAATTTAAACATTACATAATCTTAAAGTTAATAGATATTAGTTTTAATCAACTTTATTGCTGTTAATCCAAGAAAGTGCAGGGGGAACTGAAGCATATACATTAGGATAAGTTTGGTGAAGACATGATGACGATCCCCACGAGACAACACCGACCAAACATGTTGCGCCACTGACTACTTGAGTTAATGGTCCGCCTGAGTCTCCCTATTATTGAATTGTTTGGAAAATTTGATCAAAAAAATTATTCTCTTTCAATAGTTCATGAGTGAAATTAAGATCGATTTTAGCTAAAATTTATGTACTATTTGGTGACGACAACTTTTAGTTATACACTTATCAGTAGTGATTGACATCAGCTCGGTTACCCTGAGCTTGAGCTGAGCTGAACCGATTTGAGCTGGGCTGAGCTATGAACTGAACTAATCTAATCTAATTGATAAGTCCAAATTTTCAATATTTACTAGAAATACTGGAAATTTGTTACAAAGTAAGAAATTTTAGTCTAAGATTTTTAAATGGTTTAGATTTCAATATCTTGTTATCTAACATTATGGATAATTAAAATATCAGATCATTAAACTAATATTTATTCCGAATTAGAGTACTTGAGCATTGAATTTAAATACACTAAACATCTTCTGAAATAAATTATTGAACATTTAACACTATCTTAAAGTTAAAACGTTTTAGAATCGTCTTCTATGGGCTATTATTGCAAAGCATTTAAGTTAAACTAAACGTCATTAGACTATACAGCATATCACTCATAGATTTTACATTGAAAGTATCAAATTTCTATTTAGATGAATCGTTTAAGAATAGTAAACTCTAATAAATTCTATAAACTATTACCCACTGAGCTAATCTGAGCTGAGCTGATGAAATCAGCTCAAAAGTACCATTGAGCTGAGCTGATGTCTAACACTACTTATCAGTTACTGAAGGCTTGGTTGACTTAAGTAATGAAAAAGCTCAACAAAACTCATACTTTTCGCACAAAAAGTAGCAACTATTCAACAGATTCTTCATTAAATGAAGCTTCTGATCGAACATTGGACTCCTTTTCTTAAGCTTAGTTCAGTTCAACTCACGCTATGTCTATGGTTAACAATTGAATAATGTCTTAAATATTTGAAAGGATACTTACATTGCATGCACTTCTTTGGGTATCATGGGCACAAATCATGTTAGTTGTGATAGCATTGACCGAACCCCATCTACTGCTACAATCACTTCTGAGCATATGGCCAAGATCTGCCTGCAAGAGAGAAGTGGCCAAAGAACCACCACCTGATGTTCTACCGAAACCACTGACAGTTAGGGGTACACCGGCGGTTGTTGGCTCTGCAGTGCACAACGCGATTATGGCTGCATTAGTTCCGGGAGTGAATGCGGACGCTATGATTAGGAGTGCGTAGTCGTTGTTGATTGTGCTTGAGCTATAACTTCCGTGTTTGATAATTCTTTGAACGCCTACAGTAGTTCCACTAAGAGTTATTGTATTGTATCTTATTGAGAACAATGACGGCGAGTTTTCTGCCCTTTAAGATAAATTAGAAACAATTTAGAAATCAATTTCTGTATCAAAAACAATGATTAAATCAAGAGATTTGATCGAATACTAACAAAACTCTAATAAGTTTGATAACCGTTTACGTTCTACTTGTGAGAAAATTTTGATTATTCTATAATAGATTGAGAGGAATCAAGTTCTATATAAAAATAATGGAACTGACAAATTCCATTGAATACTAGCATATCCTATAAGCTTCAGAAATTTTCGTGAGTTTTGATAATTGGTTTTTATACTATAGTTTGAGTAGTAGTTTAGGAACAGAAACTTATAATTTTGATATAGTTTAGTGAGAAATATAAACGTACCCGTCAACACAATGAGCAGCTGTAATAGCAGTACGACTCGATATCCATGATCCACCACAAGTGAAACTACCACTTCTAAGGAGTGCAATTTGGTAGGGACGACCTCCACTTTGTACTTGTGTTCCTCCAACTACTCGAGAGAGATCCATCTCGTCATCTTTCATCAAGAAGTGGTACCTTTCTTGCAGCGCCTCTGGAAGTGGTAGTCTTCCAGCGGATGCTAAAGCAATACATGCTAAAACAATTGCTAAAAAGAATTTCATTTTTGCCCAAGCTGTGTTTGAGCATTAGTTGGTTCGCGTTTATATATCAAATTCCAAAAGGATCTCTTGTCATAAAATAATTTCTAACTTTTTTAATTGTTCTTTTACTTACGTGAGTCGCTAAAAATGTTTATGTCCTTAGAAAGTTTTAGATTTTCTTATCGATAATTTACATGTTTTATGACAAAATTAATTGAATTGTTGTTATATTGTATACTATAAATTGTGGCCCAAATGCTAATTCGTATCTTATTTCATTTGTCATATAAGTATAAAAGTTATTACTCTTCTTGATGATCATATCAATTTGATGCGAAATAATGATTAACTTAAGAGAAAACTATAATTAAACTTAATGTGTTGCCTCTTGATGATCTTTCAATTGGCTATAGATTTGTTATGCCGTCAATATTTATCACTTAACAACTTAAACAAAATTCATTATTTCAACACAGAATTCAAGTTTACGACTTTAATTTTATTAGACATAAACCCCAAAAACTATTATCTTTAGGATGATATCAAACTAGTTATCAGATTTTCATTCGATTAAAACATAGTAATTAAACCTAAATGACTTATGGCGTTTAAATTTAGACTATCTCATTTCAACACAAACTGAAACCACAAAACAACGTTCAAGGTTAAGGATTATTGGTTCAAAAGATAAGTTTCAAGTAATAAATCAGAATAAGCAAGAGTCAGGAGATCCGTTTACTCCTTCATTAAGGAAACGGATCAAAAATGATTTAGACCTTAATTTTTCAGATAATATATCAACCATTGGGTAATAAAAGATCACATCACGAGTTAAACTATTTTTCCGGATTTGTTTTTATCCTCTACTTCTACTCATATTCTATCACCTTAGTTCCCACAGACTTTTTGGCGACCCACAAAATTTTCAATAAAGTCTTCGCGATCCTTAAAATCAAATTAATTAAAATTACGAAATTTTATTCAATTAAATTAGAGTAAAGGATTTTTACAGCAAAGTTCGTCAATATCAGGTACAATCTTAGTTAAAGAGAGTCTTAATTTATTTTTAACTGCAAGTTTTGATCTGTACATAAGTCAGACTTGAAAAAGCACTTTCACGTAATAAGTTGACGGCAAGCTATCAAATTCTTGACTGCAATGAGAGCCAACTCTGAGCTCTGATTCTTTACTTCAATCTAAAATTCAGAGTTTTGTCCTCTTCGAATTGATTCTTTGGTTTTTTGCATTTCAATTCTAATAATTGATCAAAAGAACTAAATATCTCAAAAACATTATTCACTTTATTCACCTAAACATTTAACTCCTCAATGAGTCCGAGAATTCTATCTAATACTTAAGATAAATCAAATAACTATTGAATAAGCTTCAAAGCGATTGGTTGTTATGTTTATAGCTTTTGTTTTGTCTTTTATCTCTTAGTTGAGAATTTCATTGACTACTTCTCATTAAATGCTATGAAATTTGTGTATATTTAGCAACAATCTTTATTATAAAAAGACTAATATCCGACATAAAATTTGACACACAGCTTTCAACCTATATAATAAAGTTTTTCATTAAGTATAGAGTAAATATCTTATCATTACTCAAAATTCTGATGAAAATTGAATTTTGAAAGTCACGACTCGCACATAACTAAATGTTCAATCCTCTTGCGATCCACCTTTTGGGAACCTCTGCTTTATCGTATAAGTTAAATCAGAATATATTTCAATGACAAAATTAATAAAGCGTATTGATTAATGTAATAGAGAAATTTTAGCTCAGTTCCACTTATATGGAAAGCTAGCCAACTGTAGAGGTGCCGATTTTACCAAAACTTTTTTACTGATAGAAATTAGTAAGCATATGAAAAATTTTGATTTATTTTAGCAAAATATATTATAATATATGTAATACAAATGAAGGTCCTATCGATTTCATTATGTGATCACATACGACTCCGTGTGTTTGTGGCAATTAATAATGAACCACATGACGTAAAACCCAAAATAAGATATTGATGGATACTACCCAACGTCTTAAGTCAAACGATACCATACTTAGGGCCTTAAAACCAAAGGGGATAAAGTTGGATTCAGGACTTCAGACGCTAGCCTCAGGCCCCTATGTATAGATTCGTTAGAGTTGTCCCAACGAGTATCAACAAAGACATATAAAAGATTAAACGTGCAAAATCCATGAGCTCTAAAGTCAATGATGAGCGTGCTCAGTGCTCGTGCTCAGACAAAATTTGGTGCTCAGTGCTCGCGCTCGTGCTCGGCAAAACCGAAGTGCTCGGTGCTCGTATTTTGAAGGTGCTCGAGCACCGAGCACCAACTGAGCACTATGTCCAAACTTTATGTCTATTGAAAGTATTAATCCTAAACATATGTAATGCAAAATACATTCAAAACCTCAAAAGTAAGATCAAATGCCGTTCAAGTATATGCTTAACGATAAAAACTGATGTCATTTTGCAATAAAATATGCGAACTATTTATAAAAGGACGAAAATAATTATTGAACGTTAACTTTAAAATTAAATCAAAATTTGTTTAGGTTTGATATTTATATTAAATTCTAAATTTAGTTTCAGACGCCACAGTAAATATTGAACCCTTTAATACTGATGGAACTTGTCTCATATCGCTGCTTCTTTTCATGTCTTAGCTAAATTCAACGGTATTGACATAGAATACGTCAATTATATTTTCAAAGTTTCAAAAATAACTTTTACAATTCTATAACATAGAGAAAATTTAATAGTATTCTAAGACAATTTTTATTTCAATAGAAATAATTGGATATATAATTAATCGTTTATTTAAAAAATTAAACATTAATTAGTGCAAAAGTATGATTGATTAGAAAACTAAGTCAAAATATAGAATTAGCTGAGATCAAATATTATCCTTTTAATTATTGAAATTATGAGAATTTTAAATTCCAGGATAGAATAAAAATTGTATTGAAATAAAAATTGTCTTAGAATACTATTAAATTTTCTCTATGTTATAGAATTGTAGAAGTTATTTTTGAAACTTTGAAAATATAATTAACGTAATTTATGTCAATACCATAGACTTTAGCTAAAATATACAAAGAAGCAGCGATATGAGACAAGTTCCGATTAAAATCTTTAAAACTTTCTCATACTTTATAATAAATATATTACTATATCAATTTGTTAGAATAGCAGTTCTCATAGTTTTATTCAATAAAATTATTTTTACACTCAGTTGACATCGTTTTTATTAGTTTTGATGTTAGAACTAAGTGCTCGTGCTCGGTGCTCGAGGGTAAGGTGCTCGAGCACGCGCTCATGCTCGGCAAAATTCAAGTGCTCAGTGCTCGTGTTCGCCACCGAGCACCGAATGCTCGAGCACTGCTCATCATTGTCTAAAGTATATTTTGTATATCAAGGATATATTAAAGGATACATTTTGTAACAGACTTCTGGAAGGAATGTTTATTAAGCAAATTATCCTCTAAATAACTCCAATGCTTGGTTTTAGAAAAATGTATGTGTGTATGAGTGATTATAGAGTAGTGAAGAGCATAAGCTAGCTGCGAGCTGAGCTGCGCTTTGAGCTCGCTGCGCTTGAAGCTCAATTTTAGTTGTCTTTGAGCTTATAAGCTCGAGCTTTAAGCTTAGGCTATGATGAAGAAGCGCAGCTCAAGCTCAAGCTCAAGCTGTTGAGCTTCGAGCTCAGCTCATTTGAAGCTGATTTATTTAATAAAACAGAATGATTATTGGATTGCTTCTCGTATGTTAGCAAATTAGGTGTTAAATTAGATCTATCGAATTGAATGATGAGATGCATTTCTGAATTATGAATTATTGTTTTCAAAATAATTTTCACTTTAAACTGAAATTTAATGCAATAACTGTTTATTTGAAGAGAGAATTAATGATGTTTCAGGCCTTAAAAGTAATGTTACTTTTATTCGCTGCTCAAATCTCTTTATATTCGAAATAAAATAATCTCAAATGATTTTTGATAATTATTCAAAATAAGAGAAAATTGTTGTTTGAAGCTGTTTTCAACATGATTTGACAAGAAGTGAAATACAATGAGAAGACTCACAATTATTGATAAGTGACACCGATGTCGAAATTTGAATTCATTGTTCAAACTTTACGATCAAAATTAGTATTAATATATTTTTGCGGAAATACTTCATTATAACTTGAAATAAATAATTGTTACGAAGACTTCTACTCATTATTTTAATTTTTAACTTTTAACGTAAGCTCAGTAGCGCAGCTCGCAGCTTGGACCCGAGCTTCTTAGTACAAGCGCAGCTCAAAGCTCAAAAATTTTGAGCTGTGCTTATAGAAACTCGAGCTTGAAGCTCAAGATTCCAGGCCAATGCTCTTCACTATTATAGAGAAGAATAATACTTGTATTCAAAGTTTTGTGGATTTAGAGCTAGCCTCTGGGATCTTTGGTCAAACTTTGTCCCTTTTGACTCTAGGATCCTAAGTATGGTATCATTTGACTTAGAACGTTGAGTAGTTTCCAGTAATATCTTATTTTAGTTTTTACGTCATGTGGTTCATTATTAATTACCACAAACCCACGTAGTTATATCTGAACACACAACGAAACCTGTAGGGTATTCGCTTATATACGTGATAATATATTTTGCTAAAATAAAATCTAAATTTTCATATACTTAATAATTTCTATTAGTAAAAAAATTTGGTAAAAACCGCCACCTCTACAGTTGGCGTCATGTTAGTCATGATTTGATTTTATTCGACTACGATTCCTTTTGAAAAAAATTTCATTTTGATTCGATTCCGATTCTATCCTGAACATTTTATTTCGATTCAATTTTAATTTCGATCCCGATTCGATTTTCAATTATATAAATTTAGACACAACTTGAATATTTTGAAGAACAAATTTTTAATTGCACTATTTGTCAGATATTAAAAATTATTGTTCACTAGTAATGAGATCTTTATATGAAGTCAAACTTAAGATTTAAATTATTTGATTGATTTTTAATTTATGTTTATTTTTATTTTGATAAGGGCTTAAAATACTGTTTTTCACATCAGTTTCTATTTTAATTCCAGTTCCTTTGAGATTCTTTAGTTTCGATTCTAGTTCGATTCTCCTTTGAAACTTCTATTTCAAATAGGTTCCGATTCTATAGAATGAAGTCATTACTAGTTTTACTCAAACCATTGCATTGTACGAAAGACTACTCACAGTGAAACCCGCTTGTTGTCAATACTTTTCTCTGCGTTGATTTATCATTCTACACATATATTACTTCGTTCAATAAGTTTTAAAGTAAAACTTTATTGGTCATCAAAATACGAAATTGAACACTCTAGTTTACAAAGTATTCCCCCTTGGCCTCTATGCACCTCTCCATCCTTCTCTTCCACATGTTAAAAGCCTCGCGCCAATCACTTTCTGAAATCGATGCAAAACATTCGTGTACTGCTAAATCTATCTCTTCTTCCGATGCAAATGATCGCTCACGTAGGTTGCGTTTCAGTCCAGAGAAGAGCCAAAAAACACACATTGCTAAATCGGACGAATAAGGAGGTGCGGTATCGTTTTGATATTATTTTTGGTCAAATACTCAGATGTAAGATTCGCTGTGTGACTTGAGGCATTATCATGATGTAGAAGGAGGCCACTTTTGGACACGCTATCCAAGACCTGTGGGAGGCATTGGGTGGTGTACCAGAGAGCTGTTACACTCTTCTGCCCTTCCAACTTGACAGCTTCGATCAGACTTTGTTGTTGAAAAATACTGCGTAGAGAACTCTTCCAACAGTTCTGCTACGTTTAGGGACTTGTAGCCGATCCTCATCTTCAAAGACCCACAGTTTTGACTCAGAGTGAGTCGGCTCATCATAATAATAAACATACGTTTCATCACCTGTTACTATTTTATTAATGAGCTTAATACCATGATTCTTCCATATCCTCAAATTCTCTCTACAAATATCGACACGAACCTGTTTTTGTTCATCAGATAGTTTATGGGAGACAAAGTGACACATCAGCTTACGAAGGCTAAGTTTCTCATGTAAAATTGAGTAGATGCTGCCGCGGCTAATCTTTGTTTGATACTCTAGCTCGTCATATGTTATTCGTGGATTTGATCTCACGATTTCTCTCACAATATCTACATTTTTATTTTGGGGTCTGCCAGGACGAGATTCATCTCTGAGTGTCTGCCGACCAAATATGAATTGACGCATCCAGTAATCAACTGTGGATTTTGACACAACATTATCTCCCAAACGACGAGTGATACGCGAGTGAATTTCGGTTGCATCTTTAATGTACAGATATTCATAAAAAATTATTGCCCTAATTTGCTCTCTATTGAGCTCCGTTTTTGTATTCAAAGGATTGTTGAGAAGATGTTTTAAAGTTATAATCCAAATAAAAGTATTAACATTAAACTAATAAAAATATCAATTTTTATGTTTTAAAAGACGCTAATTTCGGTGGACGACCTGATACTAATGTATCTTTTAATATAAGAGAGTACTTTAAAACTTATTGAACGAAGTAATATAATACACACTTAATGTTAGATTTTTACAAACTGTAAATTACAAAAATAAAATTTAAAATGCACTATAACATTGATATATTAATTAACATGAACATTTATTTCATAAAAATAGCTTTCTTTAAACAAACACATCATTCTATGATTAACTGACAAAGTTAGAAAACTTGGTTCTTGAAAATTAAGTATCTCTTAAACAATTTATTTTACTGTATTTGATAGTATACTTTCCATCATATTTTTGATACGTACTCGACACTTTCTTCAATAAAAATGTTATATTAAGGGTATTCACCAATTGTCAACTTATTGACAATAAACATCTACTACCAATATAGGTTATTCTTAGTTGTTTTAGCTCCACTGACAAATTCATATTATATCTATTCCACTGTATTACACAGAAACACTACCGTAGCCAGCTTTTTTGGTCCGGGGGGCTAAATGTCTGAAAATTCTCAGTTAAGATAAGCTTTATTTAATCAAAATTTAATAGAATACAATTTTTCTGTTACAATGATTTTACCAAATCCAATGGCAAAATTATCTAGATTAATAGATAATGCAATTTCTCTTTCAATCGAAATAAGAGCCAAACCGTTTAATCTGTCATTAGGCATCGAAATTCTCAAATAAGTTTTAATTCTTCTTAATGTTGAAAAACTCTTTTCACACAAAACATTAACACATCCTATAGTTAATGATATCTTAAAATACTTTAATAAATCTGGCATAGAGTTTGATTAATCAGTTAATTTTTCATAGACATTAAAAGTATCTTCGCATTCATAGAATAATAATTTTGCAGTTTCAGAATTTGACTTTAAATTTTCTAGATTCAAACAATAATGAGTAGCAAAAGGCTTCATAATTTCAAAGTTCATGAAATGCTTGGATATTGGATAGCAAGCGCTAACTCCCATTAAAATATCTGTTAATTTATTATCAAACCTTTGATTTAACTTAAACTTTGAAAAATCTTTGGGGGGGGGGGCTATAGCTCCCTAGCCCCCCCGCGCTGGCTACGGCTGTGCACAGAAGCCCAAATGCATTTTAAGAATTCTGACTGATACAGTAGTGTCACTCTCACTAAGGTCTACGCATAATGCGAAAAATTGACACTATTGGCAGCACTAGTTTTAATGCAAATTATAGACAAATACAATTTTTTAATGCAAGTTTGAAGTGAAGAGTCCGTTTGTCAGTGTCTCTAAATTTTACTCTACTAAAACGCGCCAACAATAATGCTAATTCTTTGCCTGATCAAAAGTACTTGTATGACGTTTGATATATTTCCAGAAAATTTAAATCAATTTTTTCAAGATATTGAAACTTCAAAATGACATACTAAGAACCCTTGATATCGATTGCAGTCTTTCAATTCGATAACCAAAATAAAATATGATTAAAGCGAAGTCTCAGGTGCTATATTGAGATCAGTATTTTATATCTAAATTTATTCAGTAACTTTCGCTAATTCCTCAATTAAAAAGAAATGATGTATAAAGTATTATTTTAATGATATGCACTTTTATATATTTATTTTTGCAAATTATAGACTCGACCGTAAATTTAAGATATACGATCTATCATAACATCAATTTTTATACACACAATTTTTTTATAATAAGACTAGTTCAATCAAGCTTGGATTAATACTATGTTCAGAATAGGCAAAACAGATTGCCTTTGATAACATATTTTGTTTAGAATATTAATAATAGACTTCACAAAGAATTAATATTATCGATAATTGGATAAAACATGAAAAAACGAAAGCCGATTAAAACCAAATTAAACTATGTTGTTTGTAATCCAAGTTCGTTGATTTGCAACTGAAGCATAAATGGTGGGGAGTGTAGCGTGAGTACATCCTGAAGGACCCCATGAGACTACTCCGACCAATGTACTGCCTGAGGTCAATGGTCCACCTGAATCACCCTATAATTTAACAATTTGAAAAAAATTGATTTAAGTATAATTCCTGAACAATTGATCTCTAGTCTATCTTTTGTATTAATGATCATAAAGATTGAGTTTGAATGAAAAGTTATAGTTCCTTATTGGGAAACTATTGCGATGCATAGAAATACATACATTGCAAGCTGATCTCGATGTACTGTGTGCGCAAACCATTCTTGCGGTCACAGCGTTTGCAGAACTCCATCTAGAATTGCATGTAGTTCTGTCCACTACAGCCAAATCTGCGTACAATAGAACGGAAGACACAGAACCACCGCCTGATGTTCTACCGAAACCACTCACTCTAACAGTTGCACCCGAGGCCGGATCAGCACTGGCCAATGAGATTGTAGCTGCATTAGTTCCAGGAGTGAATGCGGATGCTATTTGTAGAATTGCGTAATCGTAGTCGATTGTGCTTGAGCTATAACTTCCGTGTTTAATTATTCTTTGAACGGCAACTACGGTGCCACCAGTACTGGTGAGTGTGTTATATCTTATAGAGAATAATGACGGACTGTTTTCCGATCTGTTAAATTAGTAAGAAATAACATATTTGTTAATCATTTATTAATTTTGAAATTGCTTTAATTTTTGCCCTATTTATGAATTAAAATCTTCATAAGTTTTGTCTTAATATTATCAAATCTTTTAGATCTAGGCTATAAGTTTAGTCAGTTTCCTCTGAAGTCACAATTAGAAAGTTAGGTTTTAATTCAAATGAGATTATTTCAGCTTAAAAGCAAACTTTGTTACTTCAATAACTGATTTCGTATTCATAAAACCCTTTCATTCAAAATCACGTCAGTTCTGAATTGTTATTGTATTTGAATTCATAAAAATTCATTGCATAAGCATTTGTAGTCTTATTTCCCGAAATAATAAATCAATTTTTATGATAAATTTCTATATAAGTTTGCAAAAATCCTAAAACTACAATTATAACTGAACTTAATCTATGGACATACCCATCGACACAGTGAGCTGCAGACAGAACACTACGACTCGAAACCCAAGATCCGCCACAAATGAAACTACCACTTCTTTGAAGTAGGATTTGGTAGGGACGACCACCACTTGAAACTTGAGTGCCTCCAACAACTCGAGAGAGATCTACTTCATCGTCTCTCATAACGAAATGCCATTTATCTCTCAATGACTCTGGAAGTGGTAGTCTTCCAGCAGATGCTAAAGCAATACATGCTAAAACAATTGTTATAAAGAACTTCATTTTGGCTCTCTAGACGTTGGATTGCAAAGTGTTTGAGCATTAGTTGGTTCGCGTTTATATATCAAATGCTAAAGGATCTCTTGTCATAAAATGATTTCTAATCTTTTTTGATCGTATTTTGCTTACGTGAGTTGATATTGTAAAAAATCTCGTGAAAACTTGCATTAATAAAAAGTTTTAATCCCTTCTTATCTTTATTTGGGTGACAATCATTTGACCGACAATCATTTGACCGACACTCATTTGACCGACACTCATTTGATCGACAGGTACTCTTGACCGACACTCATTTGACCGACAATCATTTGACCGACAGGTACGTTTGACCGACACTCATTTAACCGACAGGTACAGTTGTGTCAGAATAAATTATTCCAGTGAATTACTGACAGGTGGTTAAAAATCCTTATTTCATTAAAAACACTGAATGCGTGATATCAGAGAGATATGATTTTTTAAAAAGTTCAATCAAAGCCAAAATACTACAAACTTGAATGAAAATAAATCTATTATGACTAATATGTACGAAATGACTAATAAAAGAAGCATTCGATCACTTCATAATCAACGATTTGTAAACATCTTTTGCAATGAAATAGAAATAATTTTTTTTTAGATTGTTTATTCCGATATTGCGTCACTTGTAAAGAACTAATAATTTTTTGTTAATATTTGTTCAAGAGTTTTTTAAACATGATTATTTATAAATTTTTTCCATTGAAACATATATTGAATTTTATTATATGAATAAAGTATGATGTGAGCTCATTGTTTAAAACAAAATCCGAAAAAGAGGTTACCTCGAGATAGGCTTTTTTATTATCGGGGCGTTCATATGTCGGTTAAATGAATGTCGATCAAGTGTACCTGTCGGTCAAATGAGTGTCGGTCAAATGAGTGTCGGTCAAACGTTCCTGTCGGTCAAATGAGTGTCGGTCAAATGATTGTCGGCCAAATGATTGTCGGTCAAATGTACTAAACCCCTTTATTTTGTGTTTTATGACAAAATTAGTTAAGTTGTAGTCAATTTCTGAACAATATAAAATATGACCCAAATGCTAGCTCATATCTTATTTCATTTGCCATATAAAACCACATAACTTTTATACAGAATATTGATTATGTTTTAATTGAGCCTAAGGTATCCCACCAATGTGGAAACCGGAAAATTCCAAGCGAAGATCCAAAGATTATATTGATTTTGACAAAATATGTACTTTTCTAATTTAAAGCCTATTGCGTAATAATCTTAAACTTGAATTATGATCTATTTTGTGGCAATTATTGCAACAAGTTGACGATACTTTCAAGTTATTAACAGATTTAAGTTGAAGTATTCATGTACTATCACCTCCAAAAGCCTTTGTTAAACTCTGAACGAAAAATTAAGGGAAAGAGATATTAAAACAAAAATTTAATTTTTAACTTTAAGGGGTTTCATAGCAATGATAGTATGCATTCGGAAAATAGTATTTAGTGATAGAGTTTTATAGCATTCCCTCAAAATTTTGACTATAATTTTTCGCGAAATTCGAATTTTTACAGACTTTTGGAGGTGATAGTACTTTCGGCTCTGACTGGCTTCGCCACTAGTTTTACTTATCGTGGTCTTTAACGAACAATAATTATTACGTCAGGATTCTTTTCAATAAATTTTGTTTTATTTTTTTAACAACTACTTTAAAATACTTGATAAAGAACTTGAAAACACTCAGAATTTCGAAATAAATTATATTATTTATCATGTTATCAATGTTTTATTTTATTAGATCTAAAGATAATTAGTAAATCTAAATGACTTGTGGCACCTTAAATTAGATTCTTTTATCTATCTTAAAAGAAAATTGGCAAAAGCAGAGCAATTATGTTGAAGGTTGAAAAAAATACAAATATAAAATAAATTCTAACTAAAAGACAAAATTTAGATCGAATTACTATTCATTCTAAATCACTGATCAGTTTTGTTAAAGATTTAGCTTCGAAATTGCATAATCTCAAAGTTTGAAATGCAAGATCTCAATGTCTGTTGAAGCTACTGTCAGTGCTATTTGGGTGGTAAACCTAGAATTCGCTTAAAACGATCAAATATTGTTAAATAATGAAAAGTTTGTGAAACAACTTGTTGAAAAAATACTTATGAATTTTATGAGTAGAAAAATAACAAAGCAAACGATCAACATAGGAAGAAATTATAATTTTTAAATTGCGTCACTATAACAGCAAAGTATAGATGAATACTAAGTAATATTGATTGATGTAATAAATGTGTGCACTCCAATTCTAAAATATACAGTATATTATATACTGTAAAAGACTGAACTTTACGTACTTTTAACAATTAATTCGTTTCTTTGATTATTGAAATTATTTAGAAATTTAAGAGCCCAGTACAATACTTTTCATAAGAGTGTGAGTTTGCACTGAATAGTCAATTCTGATGAGACTTCAATTTTTGTTAATCTTTTAATATCGCATTTTCAATCTTCAAACAACTAATTAGTAATCCAAATAACTTAAAGTCATAACCAAAATCACTAAAAATCAAAGTCAGTCACTTTCTATTTAATTGAAACATGTTTGTTAGTGTTATAAACCAAATCACTTAAATGACGACTTTAATCGACATCCAATCAAATATAATAATAGCTAAGTATCTTCACCCAAAACTTGTAATTAGCCCATATTCTTATTATAACATTAAAAGAGCATGCCTTCGATTGAACAGAAAATGACTGACTGAGCGATTTTGGGTATGACTTATAAGTTGTTTGGATTACTAATTAGTTTTTTTGAAGATTCAAAATGCGATATTAAAAGATTAACAAAATTGAAGTCTTATCAGAATTGACTATTCAGTGCAAACTCACACTCTTATGAAAAGTATTGTACAAGAGAAAGGTATTTCTTTTATAGATTACTAGTAATTAAAGATTCAAAAGAGCGGGTCAGTATGACATCTATTGCTTTACTTCAGCGATGTCCACTCGCGTTAACGCTCGGCGAACATAGAAACGCCCACTCACCCTACCAATAACGCTCGAGCGCCGAGTGTCATCGAGTGTTTAGTCATTGAAGGAGTCATTCTGATGGAGAGTCAATCAGGAGTTGTCATAACTAAAAAGAGCAACAGGTTATCAAAAGATTCGATTCAAGCAATTATGTGCGTAGGTTCAATGTTAAGATTTTTAATCAACAATAACTAATATGTATTCACTTTAAAAATATCGGATTCAATCAATAAATAATTTTTGTTCGAATTCTTGCACGATAAAAGCTAACGCTCGGTACTCTCCCTCGCGCTCACCCTAACACTCGAAGAGATTTGACACTCGACGCTCGCGCTCGCCACCGAGCGTCTAAAACTCGGGCGTTGAACATCACTGCTTTATTTTATCCTCATTCGATTGATGTTAGAAGTTTCGGTAAACAACTTGTATTCATCAGTTTGATCAGTTAAATAAGTCTTAACAAATTGATTTTTTTTCTATTCTTTTGTAAAAAATATAACATCGTATAAATGGATTTATTTTGAAAGTGTTTTACCTTCTCATAGTTAAAATCTTATATGAATGCATATAACATATTATATAATACATGTTCAGACAAACTATTTCAAATGGAACAAACAGAAACTTTGTGTCCCTTTATCGCAGTATTGAAAAAAGACATTTCTCTTGCATTGAGCTCTTCAATAATTGAAGCAATTATTGCTTGTCATTGAATCATGTTGAATGTATCCAAAAATTTATGTTGTAAAATATGCAATCAAGTTCCGTATTTAAAACGCTATTAATTACTCAATGAAAAGTTTACAAATATTCGAATACTATTGAACAACTGAAAGTGGTAACTTAAGTTTATCTATACTATTAGTTCTTTAATATATTGATCAAAAATCGTTCTATATTGAATAGTTAACAGATTAGACAATACTAACTGATATTGAATTTTGTTTGTTGAATCAAGTTTGCTGCTTTTCGTTGACTCACGGCATTAGTGCAGAAACTATTCGAAATATGTTTCTTAAATAATAGTTTATTATTTTTCACATTTAATGTCATACTTTCATTTATATAGAGTTGAATATTTAAGAAAATTGCTTTAAATATCTAAATTTAAACTATACAATAAAACTATACTAAGTATTAGGTTTTCTCAAAAGTAATGTCGTTTTTTATTGAAAAGGTAAATTGAATTTTACAAATAGTTATAATAATTTAATCAATGATATAATTGCTCTCATTATCGATAACAACTCCCCATCTTTTGGTTAAATTGACGGGGATCCGACTCGATCTCTGACCTTAAAAGGTCATTATTCAATTCCACAGGTCGTCCAGAACGAGAGCGGTCCGAAAGGTCAAAGTCGCCCGACCGAAATTTGTCTAACCATCTTGGCATTTGCGAACATCCAATACATCACCATAAATGGCACAAATATTCTTTGTGGCCTCCGTGGCCTTACTGCGCTTATGAAACTGATAAAGCATACAATGCGTATATGAGCCTCTTCGAGAAATTGACCAGACATATCACCGGTGATAATTGAAAAATAATTTGATATCAAAGAAATTATCTTAAACAACTGTTCTTTTGATTAAGAATAGGAATCTATTTATAATCAAATCAAAACCATTCAAAAATATCGTTACTATTTGGGTCATAAAAAAACGACAATACTTTCGAGAAAACCTAATATTAAGTATTTTTTGTAGTGTTCAAAAGGACTGAATTTCTTCATGGAGTTATACTTTCGTAAATTTTTTAAATAAGTACTTATAAGAAGCCTATATGAACTCTCTGGCTGTTTATGTTAAATTAAAACTATGTACCAATTTTTAAATTGGGATCAAACGGTAAACAAATAAAACACCAATTTGAATTAAAAACACCATGAATACTAATCTTAATTTTACCAACAGATACAAAAGAACGGCCTCAGTATAAATATTGAACAACCTCGATGTCAAAAATGTACACAAGACGATAATGCTATCATTAATTATTTTAAGATGAAGATTCCTGTATTAAAGTTTGGATTGTTTTTATATATAAGTACTCACCTGAAAGAAGACTATATTACACAGAAATAGATCTAGACTTTTCAGTAAGGTTCTTAAAGACATTTTTGTTCAGAATAATCAATTTGATAAAAAATTAATGTTTATTTTCAAGAATTCTTTATTTTGAATCAGAAGTTTTTAAAATTATTGAATTGTTTAGAAGTTTAACCTTGCGCATTGGTATCGATCCAATCCCTGACTGCAGAGAGTTTGGCATAAACCGAAGGGTATTGACCAGGTGGACAATTAGAAGGTCCCCACGAGACAACTCCAATCTGTTTGCCGTCAACAGTCATTGGACCTCCAGAGTCTCCCTATTGAAAGAGATAGAATTATTTATAAATAACTTGAGAGTTTTGGTTCCATAGTCTAATTTCGAAAAAAGAGCTTATGAAGAGTTAACGAACACTAAACTATGGATATCAAGAATTACTATAAATTTTATAGAATTGTTCTGATAGTAATAAAACTTGTAGGCTTGTGTAAATCATTTTGGTTGTATAGACTGATTCAGCTTATTAGACATAACTAACAGTAAGTCGCGTATAATTTAATTTCCTATTAACTTAATTGCAAAATTTTATGACTATTACGAGACCCTAAAACCGATTATCATTAAGCTACAGAATCTCCATGTTTTGAGTAAAGTCCATTTCGTTATTTTTCAGTAAATTCAAAGCATGTATTATTTAAGCCCTTGAAAAATTGTCTTAAATTCAGTAAAATTCCGATAAATAATAGTGCTTTCATTGGTTGTAATGTGCACTTGAAAATCCTGTGGTCTAACGTTCGTTTGATTAAAATTGTTTTACTTGTTATATAAAGGTTAAATTCAAGAATGAGAACTTGATTTTCATCGAATTCGGCATGTTTTCGAGTAACAGTTGAAAGTTATTTAACTTACATTGCATGCGCTTCGAGTACTATCAAGAGCACAAATCATGTTTTCGGTAATGGCGTTGACTTCACCCCAAATGTCGTTACATTCTTGTTGGGTCAAGCATTTCTGATCTCCGACTTGCAGGTTGTCAGGTAATGTAGAACCTCCGCCTTGAGTTAGGCCCCAACCCGAAACTGTGCACGTTTTGGTGTTATCTGGATCAGCTCCTTCCCATAATGTAGCGATACCTGCATTAGTACCAGGAGTGATAGGACTGCTCAATCTTAATAGACTGAAATCTTTATCGATTGTGTTTGAATCATATCCGGAATGCTGTACAATTCTGTTGGCAACTATTCTCGAACTGGAAGTTGCTGCACTTCTCTTCAACACACCGTAAACGATTCGGAAATTAGACGCTGTCGTTTCTCTAATAAACGAATTTTAGGTATCAATTAACATTTAATTATCGCGTAATTTGAATAAATAAGCAATTCATACAATAAGTATAAAGAGTTTAAGCTATCTTTTTTCAATTAATTTCTTTAGATATTATTTATCCTTGTGCGGATGTTTAGATTAACTTAATTTTACATAGCCCAAGTTTATGGTAGATTAGGTTAGATAGACATGAAGGGCAGCACGATATGTAATAATAGAGAGTCAATAAGGGAACTAAAGCCTTAATTATACGATAAAATCGCTTAATTCAAGAATAACTAGAGAGACATTAGGCAAGCTTTTTAATTACCCATCAGTACAATGGGCTGCAGTCAAAACCCAGTTTTGATTGATTATAGATGCACCACAGATATGACTCCAAATTAATCCTCCGAAATATGACTTTTCCAATGATACTTGATATGGTCTCTCACCATCTACAGCATTTTGGCCTCCAACAACTCGCGGATATTTCTTAGCGATTTCTGGCGAGTCGAGAAAGCCCCACTTCTCTTGCAATGCCTTTGGGAACCTAGCGTTTGCGACCGCCAAAAATACCAAAAGTAATCCAAAAGATACTTTCATTTTTAATTCCTGAATGAGAATGAAATCTATTTCTCCTTTTTTATATGAGTGGTTACTTGTAAATGTATTTTTATTGCAAGATAAATTAGATAATAATTTAATATTGAGATCCTTTAATTATCTCATTATATTTATGTCTTAGCTAAAAGTTTGGTTTTCACTTGTTTGAAGAACTGTCCTGAAAATTGTATGCGTTTTATTATTTTATTTGATTCATAAATAATCTGACGCACATTTTTCTTATCTAACTTGAAAGTGAACCAAGACTTTTAGTCTTGTGCTTCATTATCTTGTGAAAATTCTTGTTTAATAGAGTTAAGTAAGAATGACTTTGAAGCAGGGATACCACCTTGCTTCAAAGATTTTGACTGAACAGCCCGGACTCCGGGCTGTTTGTCCAGATTTCCAAAAGACCAGTGTCTGGATATTTATAGGAAAAACTTAAGAATTTTTCAATTGAAAGAAAAATATATCCAGATTTTTTTCTTATTTTAAATGAGAAACAGTATTCTTATTTTTTCACCTTAATATTCGTTGTCTAAAATATGGCGTTCAGGTCTCTTTTGGATATTTTAACTCTTTGTATAATTAATTGCAATTTGAGATTTTAGTAAAATATAAAAACGTAGTTCATAAGCCATGATTCGAATAAAATCTTGAATTTTCAATTAAGGGTACTTCTTTTGGTATTTTTATCCAGACTAACTTGTTTCAAAAGGTGATAACCCTACTTCGAAGTTAAAAGAATTCTAGTAACTTTTAGGGTTTAATTTTTTTCATGAGTTATTTAATAAACGATAATAAATTATAGTTAATAGTCATAATAAAAATTTTATAAATGAAATGAAAGAGTGCTGATAAAAGGTGAACAGTTATAATTTAATGTTTTCTTAGATATTGGTTCCAAGTTTATAATTTGTCTAAACTAAAATTTATATTATTCTGCTGAAAGAATTGTAAGTCAAATCCTCATACAAAATATCTGCCTTTCGTAATCTCGATAGAGTCATTTGTTAATTAGACACATTCAGCATAATTATACCGTTTATATAAAAATTTTAATCGGTTGAATCTTTGTAGTCCATCTGAGATAATATTAGTTGAACACACAATAAAGTGATCTTAGACTTTCATTAAGAGCCTTAGAGAGAAAGTATAAAATTCAACTCAATTCAATTAGACTTTCATCTGGTCGTTAAAATCGAGGATAAACTTCAAGTCAAAGATTTGATTAACTACTGAATCCACTGTAAAAAGCTAATATCTAGAAACAAATGTCAACTCAACCGAAATCAGATTAAGTTAATGACCGAAAATCGGTCTTCGCTAAGAGTCGAAGGATTGGACAAAGTTATGAGATGTATAAGAAGATAAATTTAGGAAAAAGACGTCGATAATTTGTTCTAGAAGTTATATCCGAGTACAGACGTCGACACGCAGAGCTGTGGAAAATTTTTTATGAAGGCAAAGGAACCACTCTGTAGAAGGACTGAAAAATAGTCAGTAATAAGTTTATCAAAACTTTTGATGAGATTCTGGCAAACAGTTTGGTGATGACTGTCATCGAAGTCATAGTAATCGCTATTATATTAATTACTATGTTCTGAGAGGGGCCATTTCGAAGTTTCGAAAAATAACGTTTCGAAAATCCTGTTTCCAACCTTTATACCAGAAAGGACTCCTAATTCTTAAACTTAAACTAAATTTTGGAACGAAATATTTTCGGGTAAATCCGGGCTAATGGTTCTAAAGGGGTTCCCGACCCCCCATCTCCAAGTGTAATACATCAATGGATTCAGTTCGTCGAGCTGAACATTTTGATACCACACTTGAATACTTCCAACCCGACCTTGACCACTTCTGGCCACTGAGACCTAACCCTCTCGAAAATGGATAAACCTGACTTTACCAAGTTGTAACCCAAGCCAAACCTGATTTAAACTAAGGTATAGTAGGTTGGGTCGCTTTGCGACCTAATTTATTCTCCCTTAGTTTATATCAGGCTTGTTTGGGTTACGACTCGAGTATCTAGGTTTATCCATTACGAGATACTAAACCAAACAATGATGAATATCTCGAGAACTACTTGTGATAATTGATCAAGTGAGGTATCAAAATGCTCAGTTCGATGTCCTTTTAATTGTTTAAATCATGATTTTCTTCGATAACGTTACCATCACTTCTTTTATCGTTAACTTGATGTTTTGCTTCGAGAAAAATTCTTTTCATAACTAAATCTTTGTCATAACATCCAATATTGAAGTCCTTTATTATCATTAATGCTATTATTACTGCTATTAGTAGAATCGCTGTTCATTTGATTGTCTTCCGTGTAAACATTAGGTTTATCTTTCATTTTGTCTTTAATCTCAAAGAAGATATTTGTTCCGAAGATTCGCTGATAACTTTCTCTAAAGAAAGTGTTTTGCGACATCTGAAGAATTGGTTCATCAGTTTCTAAACCAATAAATTTAATTGCATTTAAACTGTTTGAAAGCAATTGGGGATCAATTCTTCCACAAAACTCAATACAAACACACTCTTCTTCTAGACAATTGTCACTCATTTATTATATTTGATCTGAATATGAATACCCAAAATGTTTGTTGACCTGAGTTTTAGATCAAAAGTACTTTTAATTGAGTTTATGAATCGACAAAGTTTTACACAATTATTAAACAATATATATATATAAACATTTGATTCAAAAACGCGCACGAGTTCAAGTGCTTTAAAGTTATTAAAATCTTTTAATATATTTTATTATCAATTGATTAATAAATTAAGTTTAATAGATATAAAAAATATGAACATTTCTTATGAGAACCTGAATAGAAACTCAATTATAAATATTTTTAGGCAATGGATTGATGGTGAAAGGCATGAGTGAAACATATTTTTGAGATAATGAATGAGCCATTTGTATGACTTTATTGGCTGGCATTGAGTTCTGAGATCTAAAATAGTTATGAATCTCATCAATATTTTTCATACGAATTAAAGATTGTTTTGATAAATGACAATAGGAGACAACTAAATATATAAACATTTGTGGGCCATAAGTAATGAGATTATCACAAACTATGAGCCAATCATTTCTTAAGAAAACTTCAGAAAACAAACTAATAATTAATGGCAAACAATAATGACTAATATTCACTTTGAGTGAGTTGAAATGAGAATAAAGTTTAAGACATTCTCTCTTTAGTAGAGTTGATACTAATTCAAACATTTCTGATTCTTCTCTAAGCGTGTTATCCATAAAATATTTATTGTCTATGAGAGTCGCCAAAGTTTCAAAAAGTATTAACTGATTTCTACGCAAAAGTTTGATGAATGGAAATGAAAACAGTGCTAAATCTTCGGTATCATTGAGTAGCTTTGGTCTCCAATAAACCAATTGAGCAATGGTTTTCTTGAGAGCGTGTCTTAAGCTATCATCTATTAAGTTATGTTTTTCTAATAGTTGCCTTAAACCTTTATCCAGTTCTTTATTATGAAAGTTAGATTGACTTTCAATTCGTTTAAATGAGTCTCTATTTAATGGAATCGATAATAATTTGCTCCAAATAAAGAAGCGATACTTCGCTGGAAATTTATTATATTTTCTCAATAGAATTAGAGATAGTCTTCGAACAACTTCCTCATTATCATCAATAAGTTCCTCTCTTCGTTTCTGATCAGTAACTTTTTTAAGTCTAATTTCATTCAACTTTTTTAAATTAAAGACATGTAAATCTCCGTTAGTTGTGATCCCAGTCATCAAATCATTATTAATAGTAATTGTTTTGTATCTCTTTTTGTCAAAGTCTGAATATTTGCACTTTAAAAGTCCGTCATTTGTTAGATAGATTAAAATCTCGTTATTATAACTATACAATTGTTTAATATTATTTATTTCCAAGTCTTCGATCGGTTCTACTCTTTTAGTACTTAATTCATTGCAATCATCAATAGTATTGATCTCTAAATAGTCTTCATCTCCGGTTTTTCGCGTTATAAATGAGTTCTTCTGGCCAATTATGAGTTGCCTCTGTTTTAAGGTTTGTATGACTTGAAAGGTATCGGAATCGAAGACATAAATAGTTTGATTACGGTAGGAAGCGATTATTCGATCCATTGGTAGGAACACAGATTGTATTAATCTCTGGTCTATTAACTGTTTAACTAACGTTAAGGTATTTAAGTCCCAAATACAAGATCTGTCATATTGTGATGAAGTGAGCATTTGTTGTCCACTAATTGATATGTGATTAACACAAGTCTTATGCACTGAAGACATGTTTGCGACTATTTTTGAGCAGTAAGTTTGCAAAGAATAATCTGGAAAAATTTTGAAAATAAGTAAAATTTGGATTAAAAAATGTTTGTTTTGAGTAAAAATGATAAGAAAGTTTTTGTAAAAGTTAGAAAATGGTTTGGTTCACAATAAGCTAAAATCTTGTTATAGGTTTATAAGTATAAAAAGTTATGAAAGTGAGATCATTTTTGACATTAGGTAAAAAGTTTTGTTCTTTATTCCTTCTAATGATTTCTTACTTAAACAATAAATGCTATTCCTTTGAGTTGTGGCAACTATTAAATTGATTTCATCGCAATCATCAACAAATGCAATACAAGTGACACACGAATCAAGTCTTGAAGAAAGTTCAATACGTTTTGACTCGATGTCAATTATAAAAACATTTCCCAGTTTGTCGCCAATTGATATATGATCGTTATTATCATTGATAGCCATTCGTACCAATGGGTAAGTAACTTTCACTTCTAATTCTTTACTATTTACCGTCATTTAAGAGAACAAATTTATTAAAACTTTGCATTTTGGGTAAAGTTTTCTAAACTTTTTATACCAATCATTGAAACTATTGATTGACTTCTTTTGATCCCATTTGCTACACTTGTTGTTGTCCAAATCCACGCAATAGTAAGTGTTTGTCATTTTTCATTCGACTATAAATTCAATTATTTATTATTTCAATTAATTATAAAATTCGTCTCAGTCTCTAACAGGTTATCAAAATATTATTTGACTTTTGTTTTTATGTCAGTTTTGAACTGTTATTGAATTTTTTTGAAAATGCAAACACTAATGACGTAAAGTTTTCAGGCTGATAAACATAAATCTAATTTTTAAAATATTTAAAGAAATTTGAAATTAATCCCTATCATGTTCATACTTGAAGGCAGTCCAAAATAAAATTGAAAAATATCTTCGAAACTGATAACTTCGAAACGAGATTGATTTCTCAAACTTCAAACTGTTTACGAATTGATTAATGCAAAGAAATGATTCAGAATGAATAATAGTTTGACGTCATTTGTGTTACGAATATAACGGCGCGAATCAATGCTTTTAAAAGTTTGAAAATATTTTCTAAACAGTCATGTATTGACTGTTAACTAAGACGTACTTTTGGTTGACAAACATAACTGTGATGTCGATTGATGACAACTTGTTAATTATAATCAAATGTAAATGGTCATTAAGTATATTTCAGTACAAATAAATTCTAATTTTATTGAAAACTAATGGAAAACATAAGTTATTTAGAACAAAATGTTCATCAATTCAGGTATAAATCGGTATATTATCTAGAAAACAGTTTTTCGGTTGTTTCACATTTAATTTAATTTTGTTTTTAATTTATTTATCTTGTTTCCAGTCACAATCAGAATGATATCAATTGTATTAATGCTGAAAATATTTCGCCGAATATTACGAGTTATTTGCTTAATAACGAAGACATTTTAACTGATTATTCATTGAATTCTTCTTTTACTTACGAAGCAATTCAAAACAATGAGAGCGAAGAAACGAGTGATGAAAATAATATTACTTCTAATAGTCATAGAGATAATACCAATGATTTTTGTGTTAATGATTGCGAGGAGAGAATCAAAAGGTTGAGTTCAGATAATGAAAAACTTGACAAAAAAGTCATCCAATTAGAAGAACAAATCGCCGAATTAATTAAAGACAAACAGAAACTAGACTCAGATCTAAATGCGATTAAAGAATCTTTCGATAGAAAATTAGGTTCGAAAAATAAAGACATCGAAGAACTGACAAATAGTTTATTGATTTTTGAGTCATTGAATGCTAGCTTAGAAGAAAAGTTAGAGCAAAGACTTGAAGAGAAGATTAAACTTGAATTACATATTAAAGAAATTGAGGATAAGGTACGAGGTTTTATTCTTTGACTTAGTCACAAATCGAGTTAGAAATGCTTTTTGCGATC
This sequence comes from Archegozetes longisetosus, assembly GCA_018873245.2. Lineage (NCBI taxonomy): Eukaryota > Metazoa > Arthropoda > Arachnida > Sarcoptiformes > Trhypochthoniidae > Archegozetes > Archegozetes longisetosus. The sequence goes on from JAEMBT020000006.1 coordinate 2,039,885, forward strand.
TTTAAAAAACTTAGATTAATGCTAAATTTAAAAGCTCGTATTTAAGTTGACTTTTTGTCTAATTTTGTTCTATTCCAAAAAGTTGTATTACTCAGAAACTCAATTATCGGAGTCACAAAAAAGTGAGGAAGACTTACTTATGTCGTATAAGAATGCAAGAAAAGCGTTCAGTGAAGAAGAAAATATTAAATATAAGGCTATCGAGCAGTTACACAAAGTATACATTGAGTGCGCAACACAACAAAATGAAATAATTGAACTCAAAGAACAAGTTTCGATACTTAAGAGAGAGATCGCTGACAAAGACAATGAGTTGTGGTTTTATAAGTCAAGAACTGTAGACTCGTGTCTTCATTGCGCTCATAATTCTGAGAGACATTTGGATCGAATCATCAAAGAATCACTTTGTTTAAGCAGAACTTCATCAGAAATACCCGAATATTCGTTTAGCGTTAATGACGATGATTGGGATTATACTTATTATGATTTTAACGACGAAAATTTGTCAAAACAATCAGACGAAAGTTTTACTTGTGTTGAGAACAGTTTAGAACTCGAGAAGAAAGACCATCCATTCATATTTAAGATGTAATTAACGCTAAAAAGTTGAAGTTTTATTTTAGCTAACATTAATTTTTCTCTATAGGTTTAATGGACTGCTTCACTGTCTATTATATTTCATCTTCAGGCTTCCGTTTAAGTTGATTTTAGCGATAACACTGATTGTGATCTCAGTAAAAGTATTGTTTGCTTCCATATTTCCAACAAATCTTCCGGCCTATACTTCTTGGGAAGAAATTTCATACCGTGTTCTCGTGCCATACATTACGAAAGTCAAAGTGAGCAGAACTCAATAATCAAAATTTTATTCCAAAAATATTTGATGTGATATGACTTAAAAATTTTGTTATTTTACAAGTTATTAAAGCTATACTTAGTTCATAGTTTGTCATAATTCTATTGAGTTTTTAAAGGTTTATACGATTCAATTGTTTAAAACCATTGAAAAATTTTCTACAACTTTAGACAAAATAGACTTTTCAAGTATTTCATGAATTAATTTTAAACAAATTTGAACTTTAATAAAACAATGAATACATCTTTTTATGAAAAATTTCATTATTAAATACAAATTGAAATAACAAAAATTGAAAACTAATTGATAAAATAATAGCTTAGATATGCCTTCCGGGTAGTGTATGAATATCTAAATCTAATTGACTCGCATGTAGTTTGTGTTGATTTTCGATAACTTCAAACATTTCTGCAGGTGAAGGTATGCGACCAGTTGCCAACTTAGACCAAACTGGAACATCTTTGAAAGCGAATAAAATTTTTATTAAAAATTTTCTATTCATAGAATAAAGTAGATAAGAAAAGTCAATACCATTATAAAAGACTTCAAAAGCTCCAGTTGACATTAGTTGGCTCTCAATTGTATTACTCAAAAAGAAGATCATTAGACAGGCGTACATCTGGTCAGCGAAATATTTAAAATAAGTATGAATAAAAATGGTAAAGGCTCAAACTCTAATCTGCTGACAACACCTCAATTTTGATTGAACTTTGGAATATGATAGGATTTATTAACGTAAAGAAGTAGTTCACAAGTTATAGCCAGTTGAGAATTGCTAAAGGAAGTTCTATTGCATTTATATTAGAAAATGCTTTATTAACAATATTTAATTAACGAGATTAGCGCGCATTCATTTAAAATTAAGTTTAGTTAATCATCAATACAAATGGCGCTCAAATAGAGTTTAATTTAGATAAGATGGTAACGAATAAGAGTTAGCGTACTCTTGACTGTCATTTTTTGAATAAAACTCAGCTGTGGAAATGCAAGGGATTTTAGTGTCTTAATACTGGTTATGGTGTTTATAGAGTTTATAGTTTATGTACGGATTATAGTGTTTAACTAGAAATTGGGAACTACTTAACAGAAAAATCTTCATATTCAGTCTTGACGATCGAAATCAGACATAAATGCAGAATAGCATCAAAGCTGAGTTCTTGTACACAAACTAACACTGATTGAAAGCTAACAATACCTTGTGTTGAGTCATCCAAAGCCAGATTCGAGGCGTATTACGTCCCAATGAACTAAATGGATTGGTGTTAGAGATCAATAGCGCTATAATTGTCAACTTCAAGACGGTCAGCAATTGAACCAATTTATTGCGACCAAAGCCAGGCAAATAATTATCACCAATGATTGACAAATCAGGAAATCTTTCTCTAATCATGTTCGAGTACTCATCAAAAGCTCTTTTATAACCACATGAATAGCAATACAATATCTTAAGAGTTGGACCACTTTGTTGTGGTTTGAATGTCATCGAAGGAATTTCTTTCTTGATGTCTGTCTTTAGTTCATTTTCTTCTTCTACTGTTTGGTGCCATCGGAGGAATATATCTCTTGCTGTGAATAAGACGAACACGAGGAATAATCCTATTAAAAACCTTTGCATTTCCATGTCTTCAAATGAACTGATACCTCGAGAAATATATTGATCTGTGTTTTGATCACTTGATTCTTAAGTTTTTGCTTATTGCAACCTCAGTTCTGATTTATTTAACAAGATACTTAAAAGTCTTACGAGTAATTAAGATTTTTTCATTTGTGGTTATCTTTCAATTGAATTAATCTCTTTGACGTCATATTACTCGGAGAATACATGTGAAAGTAAACATGACTTGCGTTTATTATCGTAAACAATTTAGACTTCAAACTAAATCATTTGCTGCAACAACGGCGCAAATAACCGAGTCTATAGCATTCACTTGTCTTGTTCTTCACTCAATCATTTAGTTGCAGCTTGTTGCAGGTATAAAATTTTATATTAGTTTGTACTTCGGATAAGTTTCCTAGTACTGTAAAATCTTTTATGTAGCATAAACTAACTCAACAACACTATCTGTAGGGGGCGTAGCTCAGATGGTAGAGCGCTCGCTTAGCATGCGAGAGGTACCGGGATCGATACCCGGCGCCTCCACATTTTCTTTTATCAACTTTTCACCTATTTTGCAATTTCATCTACTCAATCAAATAATAGACCTGATACTAATTAGAACCGAATTTTTCCCATCTTTTTTATCCTACGTGTTGTATGCCTACATCTTATTTAATAGCAATCATGACCTATGCTGTATTGAAGTATAGCCAACTTCTACAAATAAGTGGAACAAAGATTAAGTGCAGACTCAAAAGCTTTGAGTTCTAGCATATTATTTATTTTCCCAAAAGTAATTAAACTCAAGTAAAATTGGATCTAAAGCTACATAAAATAAAGTCCAAAAGCTTTATATTCATGAAAACCAGTGAAGTGTTCGAAGAGGTCCCAAGTTTGTTAACTGTTGATAATTTGTTTTAAACTTTACTTAAAGATTGGTATTACTAACAAATTAACAGTTGTATTGTTTCTGACTGTAAGTCCTATTGGATGAGAAACAGCAATTTATCTATTTTTAGCCTAAAAGCAATCATACACTACAACAGTAAAGCTCATCATAAACTTTATTATTATTATAAAAGCAGAATAATTGAATCCTAAATTCAATTATCTTGCCTCATCGCTAAAACACTTGTTTCGTTATATTTATCTTTCATTATAAATAAAACGATGAAAATTTGTACTTTTATTTCAATTTTATTACTTCAGAGACTCATTTCCACGAAATCCAAATCTGTAGTTGTCTAGAATCGATTATATTTAGAGACCTTTAAGTTTAGATTTTGAAATGTAAATTATGAGAAGATTGAAGAAAATCTTGAGAAAACATATCTATATCGATCTTTAACTGTTTTATGCCGCAATATCAGAAATTTGTTGAGGAAGAAAACTTAGTTCATCATTTTTTGGAGTTTTATTTTCCATGGTTTCACATAAGTTTTAGTATTGATTAGAGTATAGTTTGTATAGTAAACTCCTTAACAAAAGTCCATGCTATCAGTAAATTACTAATAACTTATCTCAACTTAGAAAACTTTGATAAGAGTTTCACCCATCACATAATGACCAAAATAAAGCAAATGCATATTAATAAAAGTTCATTATGCACATTTTGCTATCAAAGCAATTCAATTGCACATATTTTTTATGAAATGAAATTTCTCAACAATATTCAAAGAGTTAATGGTCAGCCACTCACCGAACAGGAGCGAAATATGATTATTTCTTGGGTCGTGGTATAAGAAATTGCGGCGGTAAGTGGCTGACCATTAACTCTTTGAATATTGTTGAGAAATTTCATTTCATAAAAAATATGTGCAATTGAATTTCTTTGATAGCAAAATGTGCATAATGAACTTTTATTAATATGCATTTGCCTTATTTTGGTCATTATGTGATGGGTGAAACTTTTATCAAAGTTTTCTAAGTTGAGATAAGTTATAAATAATTTACTAATAGCATGGACTTTTGTTAAAGAGTGTACGTTTTATATGTTCCAAATGCCTTATCATTGCTTGACATTTGCAGTAAATTGAAAAATTTTATTAATTTTTTCAATCGAAAGTTGAATTGAATATTTTTAAAGAGTTATTCTAACATTATACTCCTGTTAATATTCTCAGAAAGATTTTCGCAACGAAAGAACACAACAAATTTGAAGTCTTAGAGACTTTGAGATTGAAAACTTTTAAGTGAAAGAAAAAGCATAAATGTATGCAAAAATAATAAATTTACACTTGTGTAGGCAACCTCTAACTTGCAATCCTGACCTATATAAAACAACTACCTAATCCTTTTGTTTGTTTGTTTACTTATTTGTTGCCTACTCTGGAAATTTTACATTTCCACAGAGAAGTACAACTCTTTAAAACTATAATCTGCGCTATATAAAAAGGCGCAATAATAATTATACAAAATTATTTTGTATAAAGGAGAGTCCTTCATACTTATTTGAATCAATAAGATCATTTTTAACAAACAAGTGTTCAAAACTTTTGCTGTAGTCAGACTAAAAAGTAAAGTCGACTACAACTTGTAGATCTGGATTCCTGACAAATGTTTATAATTTGAACAAATTTTACTCAATTAAAAACGAAATGACAACATTTATAGCAAACGCAAGATGTAAGCTTGCATTTATTAGTCTAAATATGTGCTTACGGCAGATGTCATGTCAGTCATTGAGGAGACTCAATACAAACACAAACACTATTATTGATAGAAAAATTTATTGTTTCCTCCATTTATCGCGTTTTCTTTCGATAGTTAACTTCGGGAAAAAACTTAGAGTATGATTAAAAACAAATCCAATTAAAAAATTGAACCATTTTTTCTCAAACTAGTCATTTATTTATTTATTATTTAATGTATTACTTAAGAAAAGAGTACAAAAACTTTATTAATAATGGCTCTTTAATCAATTTATTGTTAACCTGATATGGAATTCATTTCACTTGAAGGTATTTCTTTATAGCTAATTGTCATTTAATTTTGATTTTTGTTTGATTGGAGACAATTTTTTATATAACTTTCGGTGTCAGGTCACTATTGATAATATATATGATTTTAAAATTAATGGTTTTTTACCTAATTTAATTAGCCATTTGTCTAAATTTTTACCAACTTTTTGTTTTATTTGTGTGTCTTACCTATTATTTTAATTAATTACTAATTGTTTGAAATTAGTTATTTTTATAAATGTTTCCAAAGCTTGAAAACTCGAATATTTCGTAAATATTGATTAGATTTTCATTAATGTCTCATTAATTAATACATATGCTGACTTAACATTTGTCAAGTTTTGAATAATTAGTTTCAAAACTATTAATGTTTAGTTTGAAGAGCATATTAATTTGAATAACAGTACAGCCAAACAGTTTGACAGAAAATATAACTACAATTATGTCAATAATCAATTGTCAAACACTTCAGACTTTGGTTATAAACGAGTTTGAACTAGTTATCGCCAATTTGAATACATTTGAATACGATATCATTGATCAAATATGCAAAGTCTTCAATTGCATTGAATATCGACGGAAATGTGAAAAATTAAATCATGAGTGATTTGATTATAAAAGTGATCTGTATTGAGTTAGACTTGTGTCCTTTTAAGCAACAGCGTATATTTTAATTTGATTCTATATAAAGCTTTGATTGAATAAAACGATTTGTTAGTCTGTTACAGTAGTTAGAATCAATTAAAGAGTAATCTTCGATAGTGGAGTATCTTTACAGTTTTTATTAAATCAAGCAAATTCGCAATCAACAGAAAACAATTGAAAATTTTCACTCAGTTTTGTAATGATTATTGTGAAGACAATTTTCATGATATTTTTATCGATAAATCGATAGAATATTTGTATATCATAGTCATAATTATTTAATGAATCTATTTCATTTCCATTTTTTCAGTTCAGATCGACAGAAATATCAAAACTAATCAGTCATTAGAAACAAGTCGAAGGAAGAAGCGAGAAACAAATGCCAGGACTTGTCATTTTTAAGCGTCGCTGGTCTGTAGGCTCTGACGATCTCGTAGTGCCTGCGTCTATACTCTTCACTATTCATTTAATATGGTATTTAAAAAACTCTAAGTCGATTTAAAATTTTATAGATTGATTCGTTTCATCTTTTTGGAATCAAAAGGCTATTTATTTTATCGATCGTCTCAGTAGTAGTCGATTATCAAGTCGCTGATTGTATGACAGACCTGTTTGAACACACATTAGGCTATATTATTATATTAATTGGATGTGTAATAGTCGAAGGATTTATAGCATGGGTCTCAATGAGAGGATCTATTCTCAATTCAACGCCAAGAAGTTCAATGAATTATTTGCTCTATATAAGACTCGGTAATGATCTTTAAATCTGTATAACATGACAAAAATTCAATCGATTTAATTTATTTTTCATCTAAATGAATTTCAGGCATACTTTTAATCGAGATAATATGGCTAATAGTCGGTGCTATTCGTCTTCGAGTGCATTACAGCACATGTCCATCAGGTTTGGCGACAGACGCTCTCTTAGGTGTTACGATTTGCAACTGGTGTGTTGTCGGTAGTGTTTTGATAACTATTTGGTGTACATTTGATGCGGCCGGACGTTCATGGGTTAAGATGAAAGTATATCAGAACAGCCTAAAAGAAGGACATTCCAAATATAGATATAAACGTTCGGGAAACAGTCAACGGAATTGGAGGCATAGGTTTGAAAGATTATTATAAAAATTGTCTTGATTGGTTTTATTGCATGATACATGATAGCTTTTTGGTTCTGCTTTTTTAGTTTGTTTTTCAGCTATTTTTATAATTTTTTCCCCTTAGTTAACGCTTAAATTTGCATTCAATGTCAACAAATCTGAATAACTCGTTAATTTTGCGTTTGTTATTAATTGTTATTCGTTTTAACGTTTTATACTAACGTTTTGGGTTTAAGGCATGTAGTATTGATTGTTGTTTCATTAGATTTAATTAATTTTGTATCAAATTGATAAATAATAACTCTCGAAATACAGAAAAGCTGTTCGTGAATATCAAGACAGTTGGAATCGAAGATGTCGCCTATTATTCTGTTGTGTCGGACAATCGGACCGACAACAGGTGAGATACACAGAAAAATGTGAAAGATTGAGAAAAACTAATATGAAAGTTGCATGTATTTTAGAATTCATTTACAGAAATCGCAAAATTATTATCCGAGTTCTTCCGTGATCTCGATGTAGTGCCTTCCGATGTGATTGCAGGACTAATACTATTACGGAGACATCAAAAAACCCAACGACAGCTAATAGTAAATAAGCGAAAGAACGACACCTTCCAGTTTCTATCAGGAGTTGCAGTCACTTCGTCATCAAAATTTCTAGACGTTAATCATCCAGTAGTTGCCGAAGAGATCCGAACATTAGTTCATTTCCTACACTACGGGTTAGCGGTTTATGGTTGGCCTGTGTTTATGATGATGAATAGTGCCACGGGTTGTTGTCAACTGTTCCCTAATATGAAATGTTGCTCTCAAACTCCATTCTGTTGTTTGAAATGTTCGACACATAATCGTAGAGCTAGTGATGGCATCGATTTTGCTATCGATGATAATTGCTGCCAATGTAATTACGCAGCTCTTAGGAAAATGTGTGAGACACACAATTATGAGATGATTTACGCGACATATCATGTGGGTATAGGAGAACCACCCTTTTTTGTTGCTCTCGATTTTGACAAGAAATCGATTGTGATTAGTGTTCGCGGAACTCTTTCCTTACATGATGTGAGTCTTGTTATTTTTGTTTATACTGTTCATTTATTCCTGAAGGTTGAAAATACTTTCAAAAAATTGAATACTTTTAAAGCAATTTATAAAAGAGAGAAATCTGTTTTAAATATAATCTTTTATAAGACTGGTTAAAAGTTTGAATGATTCATAATTTTCAAAAACTTTGAATATTTCTAAAGCTATGAATAGAAAGGAAACTAAAATCTGATTGAATTTACTAAGCAAACTCAAAAGACTTCTCAATTAATATAAAGCTTTCTTTTACTCTTTACAAAGCTTTTAAGAATTTTTCAAACTCTGAACTAATTTTACAATTAGGTTATCACTGATCTGAACGCAGAGGGAGAACTACTTCCAACAAATCCGATCCATGACGATTGGTTAGGCCACAAAGGGATGGTTGAGGCGGCAGTTTATATAAGAAATAAACTAAAAGATGAAGAGATCCTAAAGCGTGCCCTTAATTATTGTCCAGAGAAAGGGACCCAAAACTATAGTATTGTATTAGTTGGTCATTCGTTAGGGGCCGGAACTGCAGCTATACTTTCAATTTTGCTCAAAGAAGAATTTCCTGATTTAGTTTGTTTTGCATTTGCTCCCCCCGGAGGGCTATTAAGTGCTCCAGCCTTGGAGTATACCAAAGAATTTATTATATCTATAGTCCTTGGCAAAGATGTTGTCCCAAGACTTGGTTTGCACCAAATGGAAACTCTTCGATTTGATCTCATAAATGCTATTAAGCAAAGCAAGGACCCGAAATGGAAAATCATTGGCGGAGGAGTTCTTTGTTGTTGTCCTAAAAATGATAGTCAATTCGAATTCAATTTAGATATTGATGTCAATAGTAAGGATAAAGAACTATCTGCTCATCCAAATGATGATACGATAGCACTTACTGTTCATCCACCACTCTATCCTCCTGGGCGTATCATTCACTTAGTCCGAAATCATCCAAAAAAGTCAGAGTAAGTCAATTAATGTTTATTTCGAATGTTTCAAATCTATGTCTTTGCTTATAATTCTATTGCTCTGATTGTTTCACTCTGCTCTCTGCTCTCGTTCTCCTCAGCATTAAGTACGAATCGAAATGGAGGTATAAATTTTCTGCTCATTTCTAGCTGTTTCTCGACTTGCTTTCAATTGATTATAAATTTCGGTTTGATTTTCAGGCAAGTGGTTGGTAAAAACGAGCCTGTATTTCAAGCCTTATGGGCTGACAATACAAACTTCGATCAAATAATAATATCCCCAGTTATGATTCAGGACCACATGCCCGACAAGATGTTGGATGCACTGGAAAAACTTCTCGTACACACCGGACCCGCAAAACCACAGCGAAGAATCCATACTGAAAACCTAAACGACTCCCAAAATCATCCATTGCTCACAGATTCTGGCCAAATAACACCAAATTCATTTGACATAGAGTACACACAGAATTTAGTACTAGAAACAAGTTTTACTGATTCTCCACTAATTGCACAAAATGCACAAAACGCTAAACGACTCAATCGAAAGCCTCAAAGACCAACACAATTGGCTGGTTTTAATGATCAGTCGAAAGTTGATTTGATGCGTGATGACTGGTTTGGTGCGGCGCCGTTGGCCTCACCCGAAACAATGAGCGATGTATCGAGTATTTCTTCGAGAAGTACTGGAGTTCGTACGAGTTGGGGATTATTACCAGTTTATACGATTACTGATAGACCAGTGATTGAGCAGAGACCTGTTTTACAACAACCAAACGGAGAAAATAAACACAAATATCAGAAAATAATGAATGAGCAGTTAGCTCATAATATGAATGAAGAACTAAACATACCTCTTGCCGACAATGACAATCACATCAATGCAAATATTAACAATGAAGTTTCAAATAAGCGTTTGTGTGATAATGAAAAAGCGCTTAACTTGAAATTCGTTTCAAATAGTACTACATCTGACGATATTAGCGCTAAGAATGGTTTATATGAATATCAAAGATTGGAAGTCAGCAATGAATACCGTAATTCATCGTCTCATTCATCCGATAATAATGTACAAGACTTTAATTCGGGAGAAATTCAGAGCTCGAGATGCGAGTCGACCAATGAAACTGAATCATTACCTCAATTGCATCGGTTCTCATCCGATACTGATTTGAGTCATTTATGTGAACCACAGCCTCAACCATTACGTAGAAGCCACGAAGAGATCCATTTAAACAATTTGGACGACACGGCAGTTGTTTTTGAGGCTGAGCCTCACAATATTAATGCGATGAGTACTAGTACTGATCAAAATTGTTTGCGAGATTCAGATGATCCGACTTTAAGAATGCTCTTCCATAAGCTATTGACCATTGAGTCGCCGACTTCTGATTCGGTCAATCAGTCAAATGATTCCGACGTTAATGCAAATCAAATCTCTAGTCCTTTTACTAGTAATAAATTTTGAAATATTTTTCCTAAAGAACCTAATCATAAGTATCCAGAAATGTCAATTTTTAAAAAATCTAAGTCAATTCGTATTTACTTTTCCAGAAACATTAAGCACTTCGTGAAATTCTGCCATTTTTTTAGTTAAATTCATAATTTTTAAGCTTAAGAAATTATTTATTGATATTTGAGTACAATATTTAGGAAAAGATAGTTTTAAAAAGTTTTATTGACTTATTGTCCAATTTTATTTGCTGGACATTATGTTTACCGTCATTTTGCTCTCTATTGAATGCATTTAATCTAGCCTATAAGTATTAAACTTCGACAATAATCGAAAAAATTATACGAAATTTGAGTTTTTCGATTAGATTTTCAAATTTAACTATAAGTTTGCTGTGAAATCATGAACCAAGTATTGAGTATTAGATAAGAATACAATTTTGTGGTATGAATGTATAGTATATTTCTTAAATACGTAGTTTATCGCCTTTTATTGTGATAATTCAATTGTATAAAATAAGTAAAGTGATTTTAATTGACTATAAAACTTATATTTGAAACTTTAAAAACTTTGTGATTCAGGTATACTTATTTCAAAGGTACTTATAAATGTAAAACAATATTTATGCTAATAAAATGATTTCAAGCTATCAGTTTTGTGTATCAGTTCTGTAACTATCTTTTATGTAAGATTTTTGATGAACTCCATCACAAAAACCTGTGTTGGGCTTAAGGCAAAGTTTTGTTTTGTTTTGTTGTGAGACTTGGAATAAGTGTTGCCATAGGAGAGAACCAGACAATACAAACCAACTGCGAACTAATTAATGGCAATAAACCTGAATTAATTTTTGAATTATAGTCTTAATTGTGAATCTTATGGCAGAACTTTATGTTTTTGGTCAACTATTGAGTGCAAAAGGATTTGCCGAACAATCTTTATTTTGCAAGTGGCGTATCCATACAGGTCAGAATAATTTGGATATTATATGTAATATGTCGACAATCTATACAGCTACAAGCTAGGAATGGTACAATCTGCAAAAATCATTCCCTCAGTGATAATCTCGTTAAGAAGTGCACAAATTCTTATTAAGATCTATTAATTGAGATGAGTTCCAGAACTCATTAGAATCAATAGTCGTCTCGAGAGAATGCTCTTAACGCTTGGTTGTGCTCTCAGATTAATTTGATTTCTTATTTGACGACCTTCACTGATAGGTTCATCTTGGAAGCTGTTAGAGGGCTTAATAGAAGGTCAGACACAAGTCGACAATCCAGAGACATCTGAACGAACGTATTGGTCACATCCGATTGACGTTCATTTTGTAACTAAAGGACTACAAGGTCTGTATGAGACAGGCTTACAATTAGTTAGCATAAGATTCAATTAATTGCTAACACATGTCTAGTGCATGTTTAATTTTAATTAATTTACTTTATGCTAATTACGAGCATCATGAGCAGCATTTCAGCGTCTGATTCCAATTTACCATTTTTATTGCTTATAAATGCTTACAACATTTTTTGTGCAAATATGCATAAAATTTTTTATGAACTTCAGTTATAATATTTGATTGCAAGTCTATTGCATGTAGTGTGTCCGAGAGGTCTCTTTACTTTGAAATGAGCTTTTAATTGTTTGACGAAATGGCAAGTCAAGCGTATTGCTTCGTTCATCAATAGAATTAGAGTAGAATCTGAAAGTAAAAAACTTCTCGAACCTCCTATAGAATGACTTTTAATATATGAAAAACCTATACCTCGATCAAAATTATTAGACTTATAAACATACTTGATTAAAAAATGGATTGTTTTTGACACTCTTTACTAAATTATTGCATAGACTTCTTATCATTTGTATTTCTAGCATTAAGTAAAACAAAGTACTCTCTGCTGTTGTGTTTAGAAAGTCCATATAATTATTAAACAATCGAATAATTATTCTGAAGCCAGGTTGGCCTAAGTTTGAGTTACAAGTTTGGCATCAGGACTCTTTCGGTCGGTGCAGTATTTTCAGTTACGGTTTTGTCCACATCCCATCGCAAGCTGGCTACCATAAGATAAGTTGTCATACTTGGAGACCAGTTGGAACAGTAACCAACCAAATCTCACAACTTTTTACTGGCGAAAGTTTGAAACTAACAAATGAAGAAATAATAATCAAGAATGAAGACCGTTTCAGACTTCAAACCCAAGCTATGGGCGAAGTGAACTTTGAACTTTATGTTGTGCTCAAAAATTTCGATAAGTACGGAATTGAAACCAAATAAGACCTAAAGTGCATGCCTGTACAATGATTGCCCTAACTATAAGATTAGTTCCTCTCATACTTGTGTTTATAACAAACTCTTGGGTCAAATGCCAAACCAATAGTTCAATAGATAACGAAATTTTCAATATAACTGTATCCTTAAATGAGACACAAGATGACATCCGAAACATATCAGACAATAACTCGACCTCAACAGAAACGCCGGTTGCGACAACTTTAGAACCATCGACAACAACAGCCATTGCAGAAACGTCAGAAGAGGACGCGTACAGACATTATACACACTATAGCGACGATTACTGTACATGTGATCTGAAACTCGAGTGGTGTGACGTTGAGTGTTGTTGTGATCCTGATTGCACTGATTCCGAGAGGTCAGCGTTTGGTGAATGCATTGAAACCAGAAGTAAAATATATGAATCTCGGTATTGCCATAATAAGAATATCGTTTACATTAATAACACTAAGACTACTGTTGAAAAATCATTCAACGGTTTATTCTGTATTGTTTGGGATAATAGTAATACAAGACATCTGTTTGAAGATATAAAACCAATCAATGATTTGAATAAGATTTTGAATATAACAGCTCAGCATGATTACAACTGGACTCATAAAAGTTCTAAGAAATTAGTCAAATTAACTGAAACTGATGTTTTAAAGCCAGGTTTAAAGTTAAAATCAGGCAAAGATATTTTGATAACTAAAGTGATTAATGAAACTAAAATTTATTCAAACTGGAAATTACCGAACTCAGTGATCATGAAAGAAGGGGAATGCAATTCATTAACTTCTATCAAATATCTGAAAGATTTTGATTCAGTGTGCTATAGATTATTCAGAAATTTTCCTGAACAATGTCTAGAATCAGAGCACTTCAGTGCTAACTATTATAAATCATTTCAGTTTATTTCGAGAAATTTCATGAATCAAACCGATACGAATCCTATTACGATTGATATCAGTTCAGATGTCAAATATGAAGAGCCTGTTGTAGATTTGGTAACTAGAGAGTGTAATAATGTGGTCAAATCTGTTAAGTATACTGTATGGCATAACGGGTCTAATGGTATAATTGATGTAAATCTAAGTATAAAGTTGACTAGTTTGAAACCTAACACTACATGGTTTAAACAATCATTTTCTGTCACTTTTCTCTGGTACAATAAGTCCGAAGGCATTGATTTGAGCGGAAATCCAGGATATATTGTGGGAAAACCTATTTTGGCAGCCTTTATGGCTAAAGATAAAACAAATTTAACTCGAAATATGAATGGGTATCAAATCATGACTTATAGTAATAAAGGTTTTTGTGATCTTAATAGCAATAAAGAGTCGATTAAGTTTAGAACTAATATAAGGTCTGGTTGTTTATTGAGACTGAACTTTGAAAATGAAGACAATTTATGTGAGTCAATACAGAAAACCATCTGGAAACTACTAGAACCCGAACCTCTTATAGACTATATTGGAATCTTCGGTAACGCTTCATCTCAAGTAATTACAGATTGGATTCGAGTTTTAGATATCGACAATACTAGTTGTGATCCATTGAATGACAATTTGTGTCCTATTCTTATTACTGGAATTTCGCTACATTTTTATTATGTTTATGCGGGTAGTATTAATCAGCCTCAGGCTAAAATAGTTGGTGTAGTCAAACGATATCACTCTCAAAGTGATGTTGTTGTCAAATGTCACAAATCTACGGATTACTGTGATGACTTCACTATTGAGTTAAGTAATTCTGTGTCTTTCTATGATATAACAAAGCCTTCGCGACCAGATTACGCTCCACCGGTCACTTTTAAAATACAATTGCCTTCAGACTTCTTCTATCCATTTTTGACTAGTTCTCAAATTAAGTTACCGACAACTAATAAGATCTCGATTATCTGTCTCTGCATTTTGTATTTGCTTTTATAAGTATTTATAATACATTCTTATTTTTTTAAAGAACTTAATTAAGAGTTGCAACTGCTCTGAACTTAAGTCTAGTTTTGGTGTATATGTAAAACATGAAACTAGTTTTTGACAGAATATTCTGTAAGTTACCAAATTTTTCTATAGAAAACTTGATTTTTCAAGCAATTTATTCTGTAAAACATGATAATTACAACGATAAGGTCATGACATTATAGATGTATTTGATAATTGATTGTTCACTTAGACTTGTCATAAAACATATCGATATTCTATTAGAATGCTATAATACTATTTAAGTCAAACCATTAAACTACAACTGTCTCCTATAAAATATATTCTGATAGTAATGTAAAGTTGTTTTCATTTAATGTATTCGTCAGTTTATAAATAATTAAAAATGAATTCAAAACAGGCATACGATTGTTGGTCATTATCAAAAATAGTGTATATTCACGGATGAATTATTAGATGCCGTGGAAACCAGTTTTGTAAGAGATTTTGTTGTGCCAAACAAAAGCAAACTAATAAAATAGATAAAATTCGGAGTTTAATTGTATCGAAGTTATCACTAGAGCTATAGAATACTTTTAGTCGCACTTCTAGTCGCAATCATGGATACTGTTCTGGTGGTAGCAAAAGTTTCTCACAACAAAATAGTTCTTGTTTTATTTATTTTGTGTAATATTGCTTTGGCTGAAGCTTACGGTAAGAAAGATTTTTCATTCGAATGACTTAAGTTTTTTTGGTGAAAATTTTCCCTAATATTCTGGATTAACGATTATTTATATGTATCGTGCATTGGGATAAAAATGTCCATAATAAAGGTGTTGGCTCTACTGCAAATAACAAGCTTTAAAGTTTGATGCAAAGTAGGAAACACTTTGGAACTTCGTAAAATAAACTATTATTCATAACTTTATTGATAGTAATAACACAAAATAATTATTACTTTCCTGGTTTGCAACAAACCTTAAAGTTTGTTATTCGCAGTAAAGCCAGCACCTTTACTATGGACATTTTAATCCCAATGCAGGATACCTTGAAAAGTTTAACAATGAATAAAAGTTTTGCCATAGAGTGAAATACAAACTTGAATTATGAAAACTACCAGATTTTGTTAAAATCATTGAGATTTGAGCGACATATTTCCTCCAAAGTTTTATGACCAACAGCTTCAAAACTTCTATCACTGATAAGTCTAAGACTCACCATAACCTCTTTTAACAGTTGAGATAATCAAAACATTGAATGATTTTTATTTTTCGAATTGATGATTTTATTGATTAGTTTTTACTGATAAGCTAATATAATTTTTTGAAGGAGAGTGTAGCAAAGATTGTGTTAATGGTAACTGTGATAATACTGGCAAATGCGTTTGTGATCCATGTTGGGAAGGAGTTAATTGCAACAAATACGGTACTATTTCGCTTAAAATGATTATTAATTAATAAGAATTTTCGAAACTTAATTATTTTGAACGATCTATAGCTTTTTAGAGTTGGCATTGCTTCAAAAAGACTACAGTTCGTACAATAACATTTGATCTTTTCTATAAATTCAAAATCAATATTGATCCAAGTTCAGTTCATTAAGAGTTTTAAAATAGTTTTTAATCTATAGAACTGATCAAAACTTTACGAATGTTGGAAACCATAAGCTAAAAATAAGACATAACTAATAAGCGTATAAACTCAAGATTGTGTTATGGGGTTTGGTAAGAGCTGAACTAAGTATATCTCTAGAGCTCTAGCGCTAAGCTTGAGATTTATCTCAAAGAATTATTTTCAAGCTTCAGGAGTTTAACTTATTGAGTTTTTACATAGAGTCATAAATAGTTTTGAAAAAAAGTTGATTAGTTTTTTCGTTACTTTGGCTTTTCTGAAAAACTTGATTTGATATGTCGATCGATAACTATTAACGTGCTATGTTTGTCACCATACTATAGTACTGTATAAGTAATCAGTATTCAATGAATTATTCACTATTAAACTGACGTAAATATCAGAATATTCTGACTAGAATCCTATAAAGACAACAAACAATGCATTGAAGGTCGCATTCAAATAAATCAGATTTATTTAATAGGCTATAAATTATTAATTAGTTATTTCTCGTCAAATGTATTCTATTTATGCTTTAATTATCGTAAATATCATTTCAGTTGATTCTTATTCGCCACAATTTGACGTCAATGAGAGACGAATTTACATTAATAGGCATCACATAAGCAAAAACAAGCCTATATTCAGAGCAAAAGCCAATGATAAGGATCTAGAAATAACATGCAATTACAGAACAACTAATTGCGAATGCTCTCAAATAGTCTATGAACTAAACGATCCGAACTCTTACAATGGATTATTCAAAATTGACAATAAAAGCGGAGAACTATTTCTCACAGACCCCGAGAAAGCGTTCGATGACTTCAGATATTCAATCGTAATAAGAGCAAAGTCTGCAAATGGAAAATCGGAATCGAAAGCGTCTAGGCTAAAACTTACTTTAATAATACAAAATGAATTGCATAGAATTAGACGCGAAGCCGCAGAAGAGAAAGCTCTGATGACCACAAATAAAGAGCCGCTATCGAGACAAATAACTAACTTTCAAACAACATTCAATTTGCGCACATTATCAGGAGAGCCGAACGCATTAATCGTTGGAAACACAATTCAATATCGTTTGGATGTGTCTCTGCCGCGAACCGGTGGTATTGATTTATTGGTGGAATTATACACTAAAGATGTGATTAATCACAATTTCGTGCCGGCATTAACTTTATATAACATATCAGTTAGCAATAGAGTGGCAGGAATTGGATTTTTAACAAATGGTGCGCCGCCTAAGCCTAAAATGCTTCTCAATGATATCAATACTAATGTGGTAAACATTCAGTTCTTTAATTCAATTGACTTTCAATTTGTAGCTAAGGAGATAATTCAATTTCTCACCAGAAATCAGATTTGAATCCCTAAAGAATAGCTTTAGTGAAAAGTTTTAGAAATAGCTGTAACTAATGAAAAATTATTTTCTATCAAAAGTACGATCGAGTTATTCTTGACTTCGGAACGGTATCTAATAATGGAGCCGATGGTAATAAATTGTCGATCTTTTTCTCAGTCGCATTGACTCGAAAGCTTAATATGACTGTTGGCAGCAAACATTTTGTAACAATTGGTGCTGAATATAATCATGGGTCGTATGTATGGGTCGGACAGTCAGTGGTCACCACTGAGGCGCTTCTTCCTGTTAGTAGAACTTTAAATTGTTTTAAGATTCAGTCGGAGTAGTTTAACTAAACACTTTTGATGTTTGTAAACTAAAGTAAAATTATATTAAATAATAGGCCGATGACATGCGATTAGCAGAAGTGGAGGTAAAAGAAGTGGAAAACATAGCATTGGACACTGCGGCCATATTCACTGTCGAATCGTTTCTCGAATTTCGTTCTGATAAAGTAATACTCGAGATATGGGGCCCGTCGCACGAATACGAGCCCGATAACGTGATAGCTATGGGACAAATAGGGGTCAATCACTTCGGATCGAGTTACCAAACAATCCCAAACCATCCGCAACATTATGTGACTGAACGGATCGAAAGTCAATCTGGGCTCTCCTTCAATAAAGCAATTCTAGATATGGGTTTAGTCACTAATGTCGGGGATAAAGTTGGCCGACCTTCGGTTGATTCGGGGAATAAATTGGGTTTTACCTTTACTGTATATGCGATTAATTATGAGGAAAATGTTGGAAAGTCTGCACCACTCAATATGCAATTGACCATTGGAAATAAGACAGTTTGGTCCAAACAGATTGAGGTTAAGATTACAGATAGAAAACATGAGAAATCGATCGCAAGAATGTTGAGCTCAACCGCTCAATACTATCCAATGAATGGAAGTCAAGGAAGTTTAACAACTCTTACAATATTTACTGAATTTAGTGAAGCGAACACTTTCACCGATTTTTCAGTTGTATTAGAAGTTCCGACTGCCAGAAAAGTTCCACTTCTAGAACCATGTTCTGCGAGATTTGTTAAGGAAAAGACCGGATTTAATATACCTTATGTTGAGTCCAAACTAATTGAAGCCAATATCGAAGGAAATCAGTTTGTCTTTAATTTTGGTAGAGTTCAACTAATTAGGCAGAGATCTCCTTCAAAGAAAGATGAAAACACTTTAGTCACTGAAATCATACTTAAGATTGCATTTCACGAAGAAAACATTGAAGGTTAGGAACTATCATATTTTATTGACAACACTTTCTTTTTTGATCAAATTTGGGATTTGTATGTATATAAAGAATGAACGTAAACAATTTTAGCTTCACTTCAGATTGGGTGTAGTATTGTTGTAGTCACACTCATGTTTCCTTTAAGGTTAGGTAACGTTAATAAGGACAGACCATAATGTTAATAGAGTATTATTGTAAAATATCATTTGCAAAATGAACTGCATTCAATTCGAAGCAAAGCAAAGTTTCTTTTGCGGAAAGAAATTAGATGCCTCACTGAAGTCATTTTTGGTTTTAAGATTTGCACGTCATACTAATATTCAAGGATACCGGAACCCGAGTGTATAGCTATTAGAAGTTTTTTTTTGTGAGAAATGAAAAAATATTGTCTCGCGCGCTAAGTCTAATCAGTTATGACCTAATCTTGACTATGATCGTGATCTGCAATAATAATTGGTTAATTTTTGTTTTGTTTAAAATGAATGCACGCTATCTACTAAGTTAATTAATATTATTGATAACAAAACCTGTAATAAAAATGAGATTTCGATACCCTAGTATGGCCATAACTCAGCGACTGTATACTTGGGGACAATAAAAAGTCCGATAGATTCTACGCTTTAAAGAACACTTTTTTACAACACAAATATTTTGAAAGTATCGAAACTTTAATCAATTTTTTACATGCAATGTCATTATTGAGGAGTTCAAAACATTCGTAATCATATAGTTAATTGACTTTTAAAGAGTGGTATTCAGAATTTCCAAAGTCAATAACTCTTGAAGCTCTCAGCCGATATGCTTAAGACTTATATTTCTGGAAACAATGTGCAAAAACCTTTCAAATGATATGCATATCATCATCTGTTCCAATAGTTCCACCCATGAACATCGGTGATATGCACATCATTTGAAAGGTTTTTGCATACAGTTTCAGAAATATGTCTTAAGTACATCAGATGAACGCTTCAAGGGTTATTGGCTCTGGAAATTCTGAATACCACTCTTTAAAAGTCAATTAACTATATGATTACGAATGTTTTGAACTCCTTAATAATGACATTGCATGTAAAACAATTGATTAAAGTTTCGATACTTTCAAAATATTTATGTTGTAAGAAAGTGTTCTTTAAAGGGTAGAATCTATCGGACTATTTATTGTCCCCAAGTATACTTCTTCCATACAAAAAAATTGAATTCGGTCTTTACAGCCTAAAGCACTGATAAATAGAGAATTGGATTAAATTGGGGGCGTTGTCAGTTAACCCGCAGCTGACATTGAACTAAGCCGCAGATTAGACTTAATTATATTATTGATCGCAAAAAATATGAATATCTAAACCTTAAAATAACTTCATTAGGTAAAAGCTTATCGGCAAACGTAAAAGTCATGAGTGGAGCAAAACCTATTAATGTTAAAACTGAAAGCATTAAGATTGAATCTGAAAAGAAGTCAGATCCTCCTGAGATTAGTGTTCAGAAAGTGGTTCCTTGGGAAGAGCTGTTCATCGATGGCGGCATGTCTGTCAACATTGAGATGGAATTACCCACCAGTGCTGCCTATGAAGATGTCAAAATCGAAGTTCACGGCAATAATGACACAGCGCTTACTTTGCCTGAAATCAATATTTGCCGATTCGAAGTCGCAAAAGTTGGTCGATCGATGCCTTGTTCTTGTGTTGGAATTCAAAATATCAATCAAAATAAAATTGGTTATGAGAAGATTATGAATAAAAATACAACACTTAACGATTATTCGGTTATGAGTTTGGGAGACGTTTTGGTACAACAAACACCGTCTCCTGAGTCAGAGCGAAAGCTTAAGCTTAATTTTGTAGCTACTATCTTGGATGGAGTGACGTTCCCCTCAGGATTGAATTATCCGTTCTATGTTGGGGTTACTATCGGTCAAAATAATATTTGGTCAACAAATATGAGTTTTCCCATGAAATCAGAGCCGCCGCCGGACTTGCCCTCAACCATAAAACCTAATTTGATCTCGAAATTAGTTAATAATTCGTCAGTCATTCCCGGATACACAACAAATGCTGTGATAAGACTCGAAATTCCACCTAATACTATAACTTCTTATTCTGTTGAAGTCGTAGCAGCTGATGAAGAAGTGGCCATTTGTGGTCTTTGGATCAGTCACGTGGGTAGAAATATGCCATGTCTCGACAAAGACACTAAAGCTAATTATGAAGTGAGACGTATTGGAGAAAATAGTAAGGCGAACATGACTTTCAAGATAGTTGCCAATACGGGTCCGACTTATCTGTTATCACCAAAGATGAGAAATATGCCAATACTATAGAATTCACGACAATGATTAGAGTGAAAGGTAGTGCTAAAGGCAACAAATCAATACAAATAGTGACTAAGTATGGACAAAGCGAACAAACCATTGAAAATAATTTGGAAATTCCAGTCAGTGATAAGTCTTATACAGAAGTCAAAGATTTTAAAGCACCAAAACTTTTTAAGTTCAACACATCCGATGGTTCGAGGATTGCAGGAATTGGGACACCAATGCTTCTAAACTTCGATATCGAATTGGAGGAAAATTCTCAGGCACCTATTCGGGCACTACTTTACAACCCAAGTAGATATGAGATATGCGACGCCGCTGTCATCAAAATTGGTTCAAACTATCCGTGTTTTTCTCCTCATGAGCTCAAGAAACATGGTTCAAATTTTGATTTAGGAATGATCTGTAATACATTCCTGAATAAGGAAAAAGCAAGCGAAAATAGTGTTCGTTTAGCGGTGGCCATCAGATTTGATAGTAATTTACAAGAAGGAAGATCAGTCAAACTTATCGGTCACGGATATGTTGGTAATTCTACTATCGGTAACCGACAAAATATTGACTTAACTGTTAAGAAAGATGTCGAACAAGTCCTCTCGCAGACTAGTGTAGCAAAGATAGCGCCGACAACTGTTGCTCCGTTTCCGGCTAAGATTAGAGATAAAGTTTGGATCTCATTCAATCTGACAATTCCTCCCCATTCGACTGTTAGGGTTGCAGTTGAAGCTCGCGGCGCGGTCCATGAAAATCGGGCCATAATTACAGTTCATGGTCTTAGGATCACATCCGGTGGTCTCAACATAGCATGTCCTATGGCTAATGCAAATCCTAAACTTAAATTTGAATCAAGTATTGGCAACAGTCAACTCGATGTCGTTAAGGCTGATTTGGGATATCTATCAAACTTTGGGTTCAGTCACGCATTTGGTAATGCAGCTCCCGGTCATGATGATATCACTATTGAAGTATTAGTTCAATTCAGTGATCATCCAATGACTGATGACAGTTCTGATCATACCGTCAAAATGACAGCTATTTTAGGAGATGAATTCAACTCTCAGTCTATAAGTGCCGCCAAATATCTAAGAGTAGAGCGAACCAACTCCGAACGACCTATTATTGAAACTGAAATTTTGATCAATAATTCGACAGTTTATGATAGGGGACAAGTGATCGAAGCAACTGCTGTAATAAGACATTCAAATCTATCAACTGGAGAGCCCGCAAATCCTGCTCTTCGACTGTTTCTTCCACCGTTCATACAATTCGGAAAAATTGTTGCTACAAATTCAAAAGAACTGCCAATCATTCAAAATAACTCTATCGGTGCAACTGTTGATATAGTTGTGAGAACTTTTCCAAGACTTTTTTTAATGATTGTTGTTTTGCAGACTCTACTATAAACTTTTTTCTATCAATATTTTAGTTAGCATGGATTTTATTTTCGGATGAATTTACAATAAACTTTACTTTGATTGTTGATCCTGAAAATCAACGTGGATATGGCAAGAATGAAACGGCACTTCCGACTCCTTATAGGATTTTATGCGAACATTTTCGAGTATCGGTTTCGTCAAAGTTTCCATGCAGTAAAATTAACGATTTCTCATATAAGGCTCGCAGTTCTGGTAAACATCCAATAAAATGATGAAATAATTGAATTCAAAGCAATAAAGGCTTCAAATAATAGATTTATCTATCGTTAAAGAACTTTCTTCTCGTAACTAACAGAATTGTGGTCTTAGTATTGAATCCTTTATTGCTTTCTATAGTCAGTCATATATTTCTCTAAACAATATTTCACTTGACATACAATTGAAACCCATTAAACTTCATATTTATGATAGACTATAAATAGCGATCAAAAAGACTCTCATTTCAAAAGTCATTCAAAGAAAAATGCCTTTAAATAACAATAAGAAATATAACTTTTTACCCATCTATCCCAACCAATAGAGTGCAACAATTCGTTAGGAATGGCTAATGGATTGATAAAAGACTGTCAAATAAGTGCCTCCTCAGCAGTCAATCACAACTATGCGCCACATTTGGCCAGATATAATTCGGCTAATTATTGGGCACCTTCACCACGATTTTGGAATCAACAGCAATACCTTCAGGTGGACTTCTTGAAGAAGACTCGTGTCACCAAAGTAGTCGTTCAGTCGCTTAGAGGTACACGAAAAGTGATGGCTTATAGCTTGATGTCGAGCGACAACAGCAAAATATGGTCTCCGGTTAACAATATGTCCTATTTAAGTTATGCCGACGGCTCGGCTCAGGATCTGATTAAACAACCACATGAAGCGAGATATTATAGGTTTGTCATTGAAGAAGCTTCAGATCCTGGTCGTGAAAGTGATCAATACATAGCTGTTAGGCTTGAATTTTTTGGCTGTTACTTGGATAGCGAAGACTTAATAAGTAAAGATATGACGAACAAATATTTCAAGTCTATATCGATAGCTAAATAAGTGTCTATTCTATCTATTTAGACATGACCTGTCAGCAAAAACCTAATACCTGGTATTCTGATGACAGTGAAAGATCAAATCGGCACTTTTCTGTCGATCCGTACAATAATGTAATTTATTTCTGTGATTCAACTTCGGATATGAAGTAATTTTCTATTCTAGAAATTTCAATAAAAAAGATTGATAAGTATTCATTTTTTGTATATATCAGTCATCAAATGTGCTATTATTCCAACTCTGGTGGCAGTTCTTGGAATATAATCGCAAGATCTGTAGACTCTATCGAAGGCTATGAACTCGCGAGTGGAAAGTTTTATGGTGTCGATTATGAACGTCCTGCATATCTCAGTAGTAAAGATGGCCTCAGGTGGAGTCCCGAATCGTACGAGAGTTTCAATCGGTCTTTAAGTAATCCTAAATTTCAGCGAAAAATAATGGTCCCCGCTCTGCATAAAGAAGGCTTGAGAAGAATGAATCTGAAGTCAGGAAACTGGAAGGGTATGGGTTTTAAGATGTTTTCCAGTCAATTCTATAGTTTTTTAATTATTTTATTAACTGTTCAGCACTTTATGATGGCCTCTACCATGAAGACAGTGGCATACCAAAAGCTTATTGGAACAGATGCTGTAAAAATTGAGTGCATTTCAAGAAAAATTTGATGCTATGACAGTTGGAATCACAAAATTTATTTTCATTACTAATGAGCAATGAGTTAGTTGCAAAAAATATTGAAATTCTATGTTATTCAGTGAGGAAAATTTGATTTGATGTGAATATTTATTTCCTATATCCTTCATATAACTCCTTTCAATGATCTAATCAATCGTAGTACTGATCCAATGCTACGTTTAGTGAGGTGGTTACCAGAGATACAGCCTCATTGTTTAGTGTTGTTTAATAATTGAACCAAAGCCACTAAGCTTTTATAGGTAAACAATTTAAGTTATTTATTCAATTAATGTTGGTTCAGCTCACTATAGGAATAGTACTTTCCATTTGCATAAATTATCTCTAAATTGTTGGCTTGTTGTTAGTTATGTTGAGTTTGAATATGAATCATTAAAATTTAATATAGAAAATGTAACGCTTATTAAGCACTCAAATTAACTATTGAAATTATTTTATCAACAAAACAAATAAAAGTTAAATATTTTGTTTTGCAATAAGTTTATCACTTTTAGCTATATTTTGAGTAAGCATTATAAAGAATTAATGAAACGATGGATAACTATAAAGGATATATTCCTTGTGAAAAACTTTCTTCAAAATCACATAGATTGGACTTACCTTTCGACTTCTTAACCACTACTTCTTCTGGTCATTTTTGATTTGTTTATTGGTTTGAACATTGTTTTAATTTTTTCTATTGTTTTGTTCCCTTAAAGTTTTGAAGATATTGTGAAGGTTATTCAAATTTTTGAAAGGTTTGCAAAAGTATTTCTTACTTTCGCCAGTACTACTAGCGAAAAATCGAAGCACTACGTGAATAAAATGACAATAAGTAGTGCCATAAAGAATGCAATTCAGGTTAGAACTGCAAAATTATTAGCTCTAATAAACTCCTTCAATTTTGTCTTGTATTGATTCTGTTGCTATCGTTGGTAACAATTCTGCCTTATCATTATGTCATAAATAGGTTACCATAAGGATTATAACTGAATACGACTTCATTCTTATTTAATTGCTTAATTGAACTGCTTAGTAGTTGCCAATTATTATTTAATTCTGTATTTGAAGTAATGTTGTAGACAAGTTTTAGTTAAAAAGTTATCGAACAAACCTATTCGTCAAATTAATTTGAAACTTTGAGAAAAATACTTTTTCATTCCTCATATTCTGTAGCGTGCGACTCGATCTTAAACTGGTGTCTTTTAGCTTTTAGCAAAGAGTCACTTTAAGTCCCTGATGTTTTGCTAATAGTTCGCAGTAGTTGTATTGCTAAGAATGAATTATTGACGCGTTTCACAAGTCTTGGATACGATTGCGTTCAAAGTTTGAAAGTCTCGTTTGACAAAATGAAAAGTGTGCATTGTATAAAATCTATTCAAATTTATGTGTTTTAGAATTTTTTTAGGTTTCCTATTTATGTTGCAATGCCATTGTTTAGGTTCCCTTAATTTGTATTATTTAGTTCGACATAAGCCTAAACTAAATTTTATACAAACACTTGGTTTGATAAAAAATTCGAAAATTAGGTGTGAGCTGTTCAAATTTTAGACAACTTTAATGTTTAATAACTTTTTATAAAGAAGTGCTGCATACGCACACAATAGATCAATTTAAAGGCATTTTATTTCTTGAATCAAATACAATCAAGACAAAATAGTTTCGGCATCCATACGATCCACTTTGCGCACTTTTCTGTCAATACCCTTCATTAGGTTGCGTACAGTATCCAAACTAAATTTGGGCAATTTTATCTGTACCCTGCACTGCAATTGTGGTAAATTCTCTTCCCAATCGTTTCTATGCGCATTTGCGTTTCTATGCTTTGAGGAGAGCCCAAGACCGCTCAATCAGACGTTGGGAAACGTTTGGCGGATTGAATGGCTTTGGTACAAATTGACCCCCAATTCGAGAAGTTTGTCTTGTATAATATACTGTAGTCAAATTAGGCCAGAACAAATAAGGTTCACCACAAAGTGTGCTTCCCAGTCATTTACATTTGTGCCTTTTGCTAATCTTCGGTAACAGCGACTAGATTTTGTCGTATATCAGAGAACTTTTGCCAGAATTTTATCATCAGTTTTTATCGGTTTTCTACCCGAACCTTCTTTCCTATCAACACTAAGACGCTGCTTGAAAATTTTTTAATACTATAAGTACTTCGACACTTTTCTTACAAAGTGTTTGATCACTTTTGAGTCTGAGAGTTCGCGATATTCACAAATGTATTACCCAACTTGAAATCAAAATTGTTTTATTTATCGTTTGCCGTTTTTGTTTTTGCCTTAACATAAGTGTGTTTGATATGATTTTAATTGTATTTTTAGCACCTTTACATTTGGTGCTCGCAAAAATATGATAAATTTATCTTTCCCTGATAAAATATAAGCTTCCAAAGTTGTCGAAGGTTTTAACCGTTCACACCTTATATATAACTGATATTCTGATATATAACTAGAAGGATACATTATATGTCTCAAAATTTTAGTCATATAAACTCTATTCTGCATCGTTAATGAGCCAAACATCTCATTAGTAGAAAGAAAACTACTAACAGAATAGATATTCCATAATTAAGAAATCTTGGTTCATTATTAATGATTAGATGATAGAAACATATTCATATTGAAAAAAATAATTACCTTTTCTTTATATTTTACCGCACATATACTTTAGAGAACTCATAAATATAGAAAAATTCATCTGAAGCCATACTCTCCTACAAGTACACTCGAGACTTAATTATATTTTCATATTAAGAATTCAGTTTCTCATAAGTTAATCAAAAAAAAATTTTTGATAAGCAAATCATTGAAGAACTAGGTCTATAATCCCGTGAAACTAACTCAATTAGATGGTGTGCCTATAAAAAATTCTGACATTGAAATTTTTGACTGTTGGTTCTATACGCCATATGATTTGATACAAATAGATTTTGCGATTACGTAAGACTACATAAGTATTTTTAAGCAGTTTGAAAATACTCGGTATAAGTCTTATTTTCAATTTTATCAATGCAATTTAGTGGAAAATTTTTTGGGTACTTTTAATCTACTTTTACTTTGAGCTGCATTACAAATCAGATTCTATTAAAGAATTGAATTATTAAACTTCAAATTTAGATTCTGCTTCAAATGATTTGAAGCGAAACCAAATAAGACTGAAAAACAATTGCACATCAAAAGTAATTTTGTTGGAAAGTTAAACAAAGAATCGAGACCTTAAAACCTAAACAAATATTAATTAACAGCCAACTTGCATCTCAAGTATGATTGTTTGTGAATCGAAAAGAATTTTCAATATCTGTTCATTGCCTAAAAGCAGTTTTCAATGTTGAAGACTATAAGATTTAGTGAGAAATTGTTATTCAAAGCATTACCAAAGACAATTGCCTGCAAAACTGATCCGTTATTATTCAATTTTCTACATTTTGTTTGAGTATATTTTAAGTTGAAATACTTTTTCAATTGTTGATGTGCTTCCAGAAATGTCTTGATCTATGATGGTTTCAATAGTTTTTCTTTATTCAAATTACAATTGTTTACATTTAGATGAAATATTTGACACACTTTTTCAATAAAAAAGCTATGAACAATTGATTTATACACCTCTTTCCATTTTTAATAACATGATTATCTGAAAATACAAAATATTTGAATCTTTCTGTTGGATAAGTTGATGTGAAACAAAAAATTTGCAATTAATTTTAATTATTTTCAATTGGATACTAGAATTGCTAAATTGTAGCTTTGTTTAATGGCTCAATAAATAAGATTAGTGTCCATTTAATCTAATTTAACTTGTCTTCACTTACACTAATGGCAATCAAATCATTTATTATTAAAATAAACAGAATAAAGCTTCCCTTAAAAAGTCATCGAATGGATGGTTACAAGAAATTCGAGGCAAATCAAATGAGATAACATCTTGAAAAATATTGCAGCTAAAAGATTAAACTATTAATTGTGAAGATAAGCGAATGTATATTTGAACATAAGTAGAATGGATTCGTAGGCAGAGCGTTAAATCTTAAATTCGAAATTACGATGTCTTACAAAATATTCTTTAATGCTCTAATTGTTATCACATGCTCAATATTGACATACCCAGACTTCAGTGTATGAATAATTTATTATTAGGACCAATTTGAGCGAACTATAACTTTTCAGCTTAATCATAAGATAATTTCAGACGTGAGAGACGGGAACTGTTAAGAAGTTACCGTTATTACTGTTGTTGACATGATTTTTCTGAGTAGGCGATGAACAAAGCGACGTCACGGTTAACATCGATGGAGAACGACATGAATTGTGTGGCAATTCTAGTAAATTAGTACAGGAAGAGGAAAACTTTTTGCTTGGCTCATGGTTAGAGTCTTGTTGGGTATTTCTTTTTATAGATGGCGAATAAGAATTAAAGCTCGTGCTCGTCCTTCTGACTGAGCCATTACTATAAACAGAGCCAGATCGATATAATTTGAAGGAATTCGCATTGCCGGCAATTATCGTAGAATAAGTCAATTCCGGTATCTGTTCTCGTTTAAAACATGGTAACCAACGACCGAACGTGTCTTTGAATGCGATCCTAAACTTACGAGACATTAGTTGATAGAGTATTGGATTGATTGTAGCGCTTAAATAGTAAGTCACTCCTGATATATGCGTTAGGATTGTATAAACATTGATGATCAGAGGTGTCCGCACACTATTTCGAACTATATTTGTTGCCAGAACTCGCTGAGCATGAAATGGTGAATAGCAGAAGAAGAACGATATGACGACTGCAACTGCAAACACAAAAATAAGAAAAGGCTGTAATTGAGTATATGATGAAAAACATCTAGGATCAAATCGAAAAGTATAAGTTTTCTACCATATATATTAAAGAAAATTAATTGAATTCTAGTGATGTAGTGCTAGAACTCATTTATCTGAAATCAAAATTGTTTGCAAGTGCGAAAAACATTATCTGCAATCATATTCTATCAGATGGCTATGGGTTTAAAGAAGTGGTTTGTCATGAGATTTGTATGCATTTAAAGTACTGTCGACTACACTTGCGATAACAATACTTCGATAGGTTAGGTGAGGTGTAATTGCATGTAGTGCTTAACCAACTTGAATATGAGTGCAATTGACAACAAACTTTTCTTAAACTTATGTCTGCTTTTGTTCATTAGTTTAATTTTCTGACATTTATCTTATGTAACGAAAAGTATTCTGAGAGAAATTAATGGATTATTACGAATTAGTCTCAAATGAGAGGTCATTATTGCCGGAAAGCTTTGAAAAGTTTCTCAATAGCCTTATGTCAGAAGTAGTGAGAAAATAAATTTCACTTGATTTCACTTCTCTTTTCTCTACTCAAGGGATCCCCAGAATAGACCCGTATTTACGCCTCTTTGCTTTCATTAACTCTCTATATCTATTATTATTTGAGCCAAAATAATAGGACTGGAGATGTGCTGGACTTCTACCACTCCATAGAAAGGCTTTTGTTCTGTTTCTTTCTATTATAAATAGAAGAGAAAAACTTTGACATCATTTTGGGGTTCATTACTTAATGGCAAAATTCTATGGATTTGTTTACAATCAAAGGACTGCTATCATCAAAGGCTCATTTTTCTAATTTCTTCGCGGAAATAGTTCTGCCATTTAAGATACTTAACTACAAGACACTGAAGACAGAAGCAATAAAGTAAGATAATTATCCTTTTACTAGGGATTTTTCGTTAGTAAAACATAGGCATTACATGTCCTAAAACTACTTTTAAACTTAATTTAATTTGGCTTTTAATCACAACTAATTCTCAGCCAATCAATTAAAAGTACAGATAATTAACGGTTAGTAGTAATTCACTTAAAACGCATAAATAAGTGATTTGTTTGAAAGATATTTATTGTTCGGTAATTGTTTGGTGAAAAACTTGCTTTTGTTTTGTTTAAGAATTCAATTTAGAAGTTATAGAGGAAGCAGATTCGTGTTCTTAATGAAAAAAGCACGTAAAAACAAAGTTAAAGGATATTGTTGGACCAAAGTCAATATAAATACTAAACGAAAACCTTATTATCACCTTATTCAATGCGTTGTTGCCAGTTTGATAAAAATCAAACAAAGTATTAATTGAAATAAATGTAAAGTTCATAATGAGTATGAAATGAATATTTTGCTTTTTGATTAATTCTTAAGTAATTAGCGTTTAATAAAAGATAATAACCTAAATTTACAGTATTCAAATTGCTTTATAAAGTCGAACATATTTGTCGACCAGTAAACTTTTTATCCATATGACATTCAAATGAAAACAATGCTTTTTATTTAAAGAACAAAATAAAAGCAAAACAATTTTATATAATAAGGGATAGAACTTTCGAAAAATTGATGTCAAATAATTGTCTGTCAAAATGTGTAAGCAAACAGAAATATTCAAAAAGCATATGAAGTCATTTATTACTAATAACTCTCTCAGACTTTTCTACTTTTGCAGATCTGCAGAGCCTTCAAAGTTAGTCTTAGGCTTAGTTATTACATCTTATCCTAAAAACAGTGACATTTATTACAGATTTAATAAGACAAATAAGTCGAACGACTAAGAGTTAGAAACAAAAGCTATGATGACTTGAGCTCTTTCTACTCACCAATATATATATATAAAAATGGCTAAACTTAATATAAAAAGCTTATATCGTTAGTATCCGCTAATATTTACTCCCAATTGAAGCATAACAGTTGAGCGAAACATACTTAGGTCTAGAGCCCTATTTATTGGCAATTGCTTTTATCGGTGGGAAGCAGAAGGAGCCGTTCTTCTGCAACTCGAAAAATAGCCTCATTTACTCTACCGAAATAGTCTTATGTTTTGTTCGATTCTTACACATTATTTTATTTTTTCTATAAAAATTTTCAGTAGAGGACCCACGGAAGGTCAACAAACATATGAAGTTTCTATTGATTTTTAAAAATTTGACTTCTATAGATTTTGAGCTTATCATAGTTGTAGAATATTTATAATCTATCATTTTCTTATAACACGCGTATAAATTAATACTGATTACTAAAGATTTAGTTTGATCAAACCAGTATTTTACAGTAAGCAAATGTCATGAGCCACACTATATTACACTTAATCTAAAATATTTTCCAATCAAACGTTTAAAGTGATACCGTTTGAAATGATTTTTCATGTTTAAGAAGTGCATTCTATTCTTTAAGTCAATTTGTATATGAATAAAGGGCAAGATAGAGTTTGAATAAAGTGATAAAACTTATTATTTAAACATTAAAAGCTAATTAAATATCTAAGCGATGCTATTTATTCAAACTTCATACTGTTCTTGATTTAAATATCTAAAGTTTTAAACGAGTTGATAGATATAAATTAAAGAATAGAATAGAATTTCATCAAATGACCGAAAATTAAAAATCAAACAACGCTTAGATTTGAATACATCTAGATAGACTTGATGTAAAACAGTATGTGGTTCAAAATACCTTTGGTTTCGTGTGAACAAGTAATAAACGCTCAAAGTCTACAGAATATGATGCAGTTAAGACTTATTCTTAAGCTTGACAGTGTCGGAATAGTACCGAAACAGTAGCTTCAACAATAAGTGGTAACCAATTCATAACAGGAAATAACGGGATTTCTTGTTTTAGTATTGCCTCACTTTACTCATCTCTATGTTCAAACTTAATTTGGACATAGCTGCACTTAGTAAGAACTAAGTTCATTTTTAAAAAGCAATTAAGCCCCAAGTCTTAAAATGTACATAAATACCAATTAGAAAAAGTTGAAAGTCAAATCAATTATTTGTTTCTACTAGAAAAACATTGTTTTTGAAAACTTAAATTTATTTTTACTTAAAAATGAATATAAATGTGATGTCGGAAAATAATACTTTGAAATCTAGCTTTAAAAATGATAAATATTGCCATTAAGGCTTAATCTTGTATAACAATGAAGAACACTATGGCCTTAACTATTTGAGAGAAGACTTGCTTTTAAGTCTATAACTAGTTTAAATTGTAATTTCAATTTTTTGACACTATAATTCTACAAATCTGCTTTTCTTATTAAACTTAAGGGTATTGTATTTATCTAAGAAATAACAAATACTTAGAAAATCAATCAATTGTCATATTAATGATTTAGATGACATTTTTTTCTCAACAAATTCTAATTTTAATGTCAAATTTTGATAGCTTATCTGAAAATTTGTCACATTTAAGGAGAATGAGTGAGCATTAAAAAAGGGAAGACTATTTCAAATATTGATCGCAATTTCAAATTTGTGAATAGAGTCATAGAATAAAAGGGATAATTAGGATAAGCATCAGATCTGTGCCGGAAGTTCAAAACAATTTAAAAGACTTTTGCTTTCAATTGTGGAAAGTTGAAACACTAAAGTTTTTAAGGATGAACAACAAAACAAACTGTTGTTTGTACTAGCAATCAAATGAAAGTTGACCAATTCCAAACGCATTCTATTCAATACTGACTATTGATTTGCTAATCTCTCTCACTAAAATCTAATTTGTTTGGAAAAATTTCTTAAGGTTCGTCAGCATAAAAATTGAAGTATTGGTTTAGAAAAAGTTTGAGCATTACAGTAATAGCGTATGAGCAAGATAAGAACGATTGCAACTTGTAAAACTTGAGGAATAGATAGAAAGGCAAAATTATTCAAAGAACGTATTGAAGAATAAGAGTTGAAAAGCTATTTTTAGAAGAAAACAAATTTACACTAGAATTGAAAGCAAAGTGTTGTTTTGAATCTTTACAATATAAAGAATTATGTTGTTATTACTTAAGTGTGAAAATAGATAAAAAGTTTTCTACTCGAGAAAAAACTTCCTTTAAGTTATTTAGGAGAAAATGGTTGGAGCGATCATTTAAAATCAGATAATGGGATCGCTGGTACTATCATTGCCCTAAATCTAAGAACTTATATTCTTTTAAAGGACACTTTTTAAAGTGAGGGTACAATTGATTCTCAACTGAAAAGGCATTCGTTTCCATTTGCTAGAAATTGTTTGACATCACTGGCAATTGATTGACGCTCTAAGAAGAGTCATAACTTATGTAATCATCGCTTAAATTAGATGTACGGCATATCACAAAATTTAATTCTTTGGAGGAACCTTTCCATTTCGAGCTATAAATAAGAGTCAGTTAATCTTCACTTATGATAGCTTTGAAAATATTTTTTAACACCAAAACTTTGATAGGAATCGCAAATCAATATCGACTTTACGAACAGAAGTCAAACGACTGGTCAATTTAATTAAATCTATGAAATAGCTATAGATCTGAAAAAGAAGAAAACTAAACAATTTTATAAACTACACAACAATTTAGAATTTATTTTATTAAGCCAAGCGATAAACCGATGACAAATTAACAGACATTTGGCAGCAGAATAAGTGCTTTCACAACAATTTAAGGCTTTAAGTGAAAAGTCTAGTAAATAATTGATTTATACCAGCATTCAGTCTATTTCTATTCCTAACACATTTTTGAAGCTAAATTAGAGCGTCTAAACAAACCTTAAACTCTTATAGTCGAGTTTGAGACTCATATCTCAAAACAAATTGATTGGTCTCTCAGTTGAGCAGTCAATTTTTTGACCTCATTTTCAAATAAATATCAATTAATTTAGCTTTCAATTAGTTGGCTTCTGTTTTGGAACACTTTTTTCTAATTTAATCTTTTATTAGTTCTAATCGATTGAAGTCTCAGCAATTAATTAACTTTCGCTTTTGTATAATTAAATGATTTCTCAGTTAAATTTTGTTCAAAAATTAAAAAGTTTTTCTTCAAAACAAAATGTTCTATAGATTTTGATTAAAAATGGTTCGTAAAACATAAATCCATTTGTCCTCAAAAGTTATTGAAATGAAAATTCTTATAAGAGTATTGTTTTTCTTCTACAATGCTTAATATATTCTTCAAATAAATTTGTGTTTGCACAATTCGCTATCTAAGGAGCAACTTTACTTTTCTTATTTGATAAATTTCTAATCTTTATTCAGTGAAAAAGTTTTATTCAGTCGTAAAGCAGGATATCAATACTTTCCTATTGTGTGACGTCTTTCAATAATATCTGGCGTCCGCCTAAGATGTTTTTGCTCCTGGTTTCAAACTTATGTTTTATTGATATAACGAATTTTGAATATGAATTTCGAAACGATAAAACAATAGCTCTTTTCATACTTATATTTGATTTTACCACAGTTTTTCTTATCTCTCATTCAATCGAAGTGCTCTTCAAATACTTTTTGGTAAACCATATCACCCAAGAACATTAGACATGACACGTGCGAGTTATTGGTCTGCAATTAAGTCATTGTCATTGATCTACTTCTCTATTCTTGGATTTTTGTACTCATATTCTGGAAATGTGTCATAGACACTGTCTAAGAAAACAAAAAAGCCAATCGATAGAAGCTCAATGACAATAAACAAAGTCCTAGTTCTCAACACGAGAATATACTTATACCCGTACAGGAATGCTTCAGAATAATTGCAAAGTTTTGTTATTAACATTTTAGCTTACATTTTGTGCATTCAATTCTAGGTTATTGAGTTATTCGAGTCGCGTATACTTTATTTTATGGGTTAAAAATGTCTTCTATTTTTATTCCTCTAAATAAAAGATTAAATACTTTGAAATC
This sequence comes from Archegozetes longisetosus, assembly GCA_018873245.2. Taxonomy (NCBI): domain Eukaryota; kingdom Metazoa; phylum Arthropoda; class Arachnida; order Sarcoptiformes; family Trhypochthoniidae; genus Archegozetes; species Archegozetes longisetosus. Next base: position 2,075,091 of record JAEMBT020000006.1, read on the forward strand.
AACTTTCATATTGATTTCTATGAGAGACAGATATTGTCGAATATTTATTAGAGACAGATTTTGTGCTCCAATTTTGAACTCAGTTCAATGGTTAATGTCTGGATGCCTTAAGTGCCACAAATATCTTAAGAAAAATATATTCGATTAGTGATTTTCATCAACTTATTTGTTAATTGATTTCTATTTTTGAAGTGAAGAGATAAATCCGAAAATAGAAAGGGTACTATATTTGCAGTAAATTTTCGAGTCATTAATAGAAAACTTTTAGAGATAACACTTGACGATCTCTCGGAAACAGATAACAGACTAAGAAATGATTGCGACAAACTTGAAATGTCAGAGTTTGAGAAAGCAAAAATAAGAAGAGGAATCGAAAAGTAGAAAACGAATCCACAGGAATAAACAGTATCATTATTACTAGCGGTCGATCAACACTTATGCCGCAGCCCGGTTTACATTGCTCGCATTGAACCCGATGTTAGTTCCTAGCACTTCGCAGACCACTAGTGGCTCAAAAGAGTCAATTTAAGATGCTATATCTATTATGGTATTGATATTTCAAAAATTGAATGATCAATTGCCAGAACCTAAATGAGGATATATTTGTAGATGTAGCAAAAAAGAGGACTAAAGTGATGCATATACTTTTTCAAAGTAAGTGATTTACTGTTAGATTTCCTCTTTCCTCAATATTTTTGTTTTTTAGATACTCCCGTTCTTATTCATATATATGACTATGAAGTTCTGTTTTCTGAAAGTGAACGTTTTATTCGGTTACTTAAATACTTGTAGCCATTGTCAATGTCAGCTAATACTGTTTACGACCAGTGAGTAAACTTAATCTAATTTTCGCTTTTCAACAATAAACTTTAGATGAATACTTAGAGAAAGGGTATAACACTATCAGACAAATTAGAGGCACACGTAGTAAATAATTTGTTTCTCAACGAAATTCAAGTCTCTCAAAGACAAGTTGCGTATAGAGGAATGAAAACAAATTGCACACACTATGCTACAAACTCTTTTCTTTCAGAACTGGATAATGAGCTTTTATGTAGAGGTTTAACAAAAAACATATTCACTTAGATTTCAAGTCCGAACTGCTTTTTTCTTAAAGAGTTTGTTCAGATTAATCTAATGACTGAATTCTCTCCTAAAATAGACTTTAAAATAAGGCAGAGATAAGTCATTCAGAAATTTGCTGATGGTTTAAAAGGATTTTCTCTTGAAAAATACAAAGAACCAAAGCTTTGAAAATATATAATCAATCATAAGGAGTGAAAGATTCATAAATGATCCACAATTGTATGCTCTAGTGATTTGTAAAGTCATGTTTCAGTTGGAAAATAAATGTTTGTATTCGAAAGAGAAAGCGCTCAATCAAAACATAGGGCAATGAAATATTTGAAATATTTCACGAATAAATTTTTTAGGGCAAGATATTTTTGGAAAATAAAATGAATTTGATTTCGAGAATAATATTTTTTATCATAGCTTTTCAGAATTTCTTTTATAAGTCTGCTTAAGGTGTTGACCAAAATTGAGTCTGAAATAAGTAAAAATCAATAGTCTTTGTGACACACGCTATAAATAAAACCATAAGTTAGAAGATTTGAAATTGAAATTTTTGATAAATGAATTGCGAGATCATTTAGTTTTATTTGAAAAAATAATCTTTAATTTTGACATAAGTTAGCATAACTTATAGAATATGGTAAATTCACTTTCATCTTATGAGTGAAAATCCACTTAAACATCTTAAAGCGAAGCTTTCCAACGTGTTATGTAATTTTCCTTTAATTTCACAAACAATTTTCACATTAGACTCAAGAGAACTCTTAAATTAACTCTTTAATGAACTATAAGATATAATGCATAGATAATGGAATGCATGGAGAAAGATAAATTTTCAGTTTTATGGTCAAGAGGTAATTAACAGATTTGGAAACTACTAGTGATCCAAGTACGAAAACAACTTTCAAAATATGATTGCTAAGTGCATTTATAGCTAAATTTTCTTTATAGTTAGACTACCCTTTTAGGAAAATAATTGAATTTGTTATATACTCGATGATTTTAAAATGATGCATAGCTACGAGAAATGATGCGTTCAAATTCAAACATTTCTATGTTGCCATAATGATTCATACGATAGTAGATTCAATTCCTAATCATTTCAGCCATAAAAGGGAGTTAAATTAAAATTGAAGCTGAAATCGTTGTGCATAAAATAAAAGATGACATGACAACACTGCTTTCCCCTAACTGTACATCGTTTTAATATCCCCACTTTACCAGCCACAAAGTAAATACTTTTCACGAAAATTCGTTATAAAATTCATAAACGTTTGAATTTTTGTGATAAGTTTTATGTCAAGTGTATAGTAAAAGTAAATTTCCAGTTTTATGGTGAAGAAGTAATAGATAATCTTAAAAAAATGTGACCAATTACCGTAATCAATTTTAAAATATCATTAGCAAAATGTATTAAAAATCTTTACAGTTTAGATTCTTCGAAGTTTTCCACTCGGATCTATATAGCTACAAAGACTGTAAAAATATATTTAGGTTTCACTGCCGCCTCAATCGATTGTTTAAATGAGCAATATTTCAGTTGTAGTGTGTCCTTCAAATAAGGTCAATTAATTATGAGTTATAATTGATTCAAAACCAGAAATCGGTTTTTGAATCTTTGACATTAAAATATCGGAAAATATTTATTACTTTTCTAAAGTTAATTGCATTGCAAAATCATTTCAATTTAAGTTAATGTCTCAAAAGATTGCAATTCCATGGCATGAGCCTTCCTTATTATTCAAAAGAAAATTACATTAAAAAGTCAGTCAAGAGGTCTCGTGCGCACGACATTGATTTTTATGAGGAAAGTTTTATTCTTAGATCCTTTATGGCCTTAAATGACTTTATTCCTCCAAAGATCACATCTATCAAGTTGGTGATGACGCTATTGTTCAGTTGATAATGCATTTAACTTCGTAACTAAACTACCCAGACAAAGACATAACTTCTGTAAGTCAGACAAAATTTTTTAAATTACTTAATTCGCATTTCAAGCGTATGAGGAAAAACACGTAGGATGTATTTTTTTCTGATATTTCTCAAAGTGTTGAAAGCGCTGGACTTGTTACTGACTTTGTAAACTTACAATTATAATGAGAAATATTTTGATGACATTCTTCGCTCGGATGATTTAGATATTTTACTACATTAGTTCAATTGATAAGAATTGACATATATTAAAAATAGTGGCTGAGATTCTGAAGATATTAAAAAACTTAAGCTAAATTTTGTGGAATCTTGATATAATATGTGGCGTAAAAGAAACGAGTTATTAGGCTTATACCTATTAAATTAATTGAGCATTAATGAATACAGCATTCAACTAGAAGTCAGACACTAGATGACTAGATAAAAATACCCATTAGTGGTAGGGTTCAAAGGTTTTCTCGTTATGAGATAGACTAGGATTTCCAAATATGCTGAAAAAATGTATCAAAAAAACTTTTCTCTAACGTGACTAAAAATTTCTCGAGGCTTGAAAATCAAGCTAATTAGCAATAGAACAGCCTTAGATAGTTTTCTACTATATTAAGCCCTTTCCCTAATTTGAGTTCTGCTTGCAAACACACTGCCAAAGAGTAAATGATTTTTTCTGATTTTAAGCGTTTTTAGTTATCCTATTATATTCAGTGAACAATATATATAATACTAGTCCAGTAAGATCTTTATTTGCGTAAATGGTCTGAAATTCATAACTAGAAATACGGAAGAGATGTGAAAATATTATGATTATAAACATGTCAGAATAAGTACATATTGACATAAATTAACGATAAGAGTCTTAAGAAGATGAAAGAGAAAATTTAACATTAATAAGAATGTTAATAAATAATACTCTAATGGATGAATAGGGATGAGAAAAGGCTAAACAAATAGTAACTATAAATGCAAAGTGTTTTCAAACAATATTTGACTAATGGTATTGAATAACAAGTTAAACAAGTGCTATTTCTTAGAAAAAAGATGTTGTCATTTCATTTATTACGTAATCTTCTCTAGAGTTATATCAATAATAGAGAAGTTGATCATTAGAAATGAAATGTTTATTTATGTATGCGATTTCCTTTCATCCTTTAGAGTTAATTACCAAACACTTTGAGGAGATTTAGTTTAAACCCTTTTAAACTTTTTTTTGCTATTTTTGATTTTTGGAAAAATAAGTTGTTTACTTAACTTCTGTATAAAAACACACGAGGATCTGTCGATACCAATAGAAAGAGCAGAAAATCTTTCAAATTTCAGGGCTTCAAGTTTCTAATGGATATGGTTTGGCAAGTGTCACATATTCTCTATATATCTTCGTGTACTATTCCGTAAAATCCAAATAAAAACAAGAATTTGTGTAACACTTTTACTGGAAACATATGTGTACAATACTCTGAAAGAAATCAATCGATTCAGGATTTCAGGTGCAAGTTAAAATATTTTCAATCAGATTATGTTAAGATCTTCGGCATAAAAGAAGGACAACAATAATAGAAAATTTTACTTTAAATAAACAAGGTTTTCAGCGTAAGAATTGTTTTATGTAATACTCTTTTCACTTTGTATACTTGTCGGTAAAGCAAACTTTACGACATTAGTGCAAATATTGCACACTATTCGCAAAAAGATTTATTCCTTTTGTCATTTGAATGAGTTAAGTAAATGTCTGTCCCATATCACGACAAGATGATAAATAAATGCCTAATGTATTAGAAAAAAAAAAAATGGTTTGCATCATTTCCATTGTTTTAGATTCAATGCATAATATATGCAATTCCGAAAAATTGAGTATAGAATTTGTTTGAAAAAACAGATTTCTCTCCCTATTCGACTAATGCACAAAACTATTACCTCATACAAACGCGAATCATAATAATAAAAGTTATGCAAACAATAAGATTAATGAAAAATACAGTATTGGAGTAGCTATTCGTAAACATGTATTTTTCTGGAAAAATCTGAATGTCAACTAAAGTATTAGCAGAAAATTGTGAGCTTCAGTACCAGTAATGGAAAATCAATGCTTTTTGCACTAGTTTTACACATAATATTCTCATATTACAAATATTTACTATTTATATCTTATAAAACTATTTATCAAAACTCTATGAAGGCTTAATGGACTGAAATTAAGTGACAAGTAAGGCAAAATAAGATATGTTGCATTGTATCATTTGTTTATAAGATTGTCAGATAAGAATATTTGCAGGAAAGTATCATTTGGGGAGAAATTAAGTTTAGACTCAACTATATCGTAACAACACCAATTGAGAGTCTATGTCTTCAAGTAAAATAGTTGTAACAGGTGTAAGTAACTTATTTACTTCTGATGTTTCATTCGTCACTAGGGCTCCCATCCTTCTTCTCGTGTGGAGGACAATCATTTATTGTACCTTCTTGTCCTCCAAAGGGTTCGGAAAAGACAACGTCATGTCGTCTTTAAAAATAAATCAGCACAATTGTGTCAAATTTTCGTTTTATAGTTGAATTATTGGGTCCTTTCTAAGTTTTAAGAAAATTTGATAGAAGTGTGTTATCAATCGAATTTTAGTCTCTTGTGCACAGATTTTTCTAAGTTCATTGAAAATCACAACAAAATTTTCAAAGCAGCCAAGTCTGTTGAAGAATACGTGCTTAAAATAAATAGAAATTAGAATTAAATTATGTTGTGTTTTGTTTTTCTCTCAGATGTCTGTAGTTCTCTCTTTAAGCTTTAATGAGGTGGCACACCTATTCCTCACACTTCAGAAGTAGTTTGGATGCTAAGCCTTAATATAATCAATATCCGATAAGTTTGATTTTGTCATAATCTATTAGTTCTACAATTCAAACAAGAATCAAGTATTTTATTAGTTATTTTCGTTTGTTATGCAAATCCCATGTTTGATTGGATTCTGGGATTATTTTTGTTCAGTCAATTGAATAGATTATGAAGACTTTGGTATAAATATGATTTATCGCCTTTTTCGCGAGATTCTTATTACAAAGAATTCCGTAAACAGATTTTTTTCTTTAGAAAATTTTTTACTTGTATTTTGAAACAAACCATTAAGCCGTGAAGAGGATTGAAGATTTCATCAAAGTTTAGGTTAAAAAGAATTTTTTAGAAACTAAACCAAAAAATTAAAATTTGAAAATCCAATTTATTTTGTTAACTGAAATAAAGTAACGTCAAACTGATATGACTCTGAAAGCTTAATAAAATATTCTGTTGCAGAATTAGAGAAATAAGATACGTCTAAAGTTTCGCTTATTGTTCAATATCTAATTAGCATAGTCAGGAGAGTGTAAGATTTTTTATAACTTATGATACATACCCTATACCTTTATTATTGGTTAGAAGAAATTACTATATAATTAATCAAATGTCTATCTTTATTAGTAGGATAAAGACGGAGGTATATCTGATAACTTATAAAGAAATCTTACATTTTCCTATGTTAATTAACATCAATTTTTGACATTTACAAAAAGGCTCTCTAGGCTGATATCGCTGTTATTTGACGTCATTTTCTGATTCAAATCACGAGATAAGCCAATTTTGATTAAATGAGAAGATTTCTGATTTTATTCTAGTTTCTTAGACAAACTAATGAGGCTTCAAATTTCATATTAATATAAGATTTGTGCTTTATAATATGAAAACTTTCCTTTAATTAGTAGTTCATCTGTTCTTATAATAGATGTATTACTTACACGCGTGTAGATGATAAGTAAACGGATTAGAAGTAAATGGATAAATCCTTAAGAGTTGACTGATTTATTCTTCATTAATATCAAAATCAAAATATGATAGAATTAATCTTGGATCTTTTTCTGTAGTATACTCGATGACATAAATCTACGCAAAGTCTAACTTTTGAGATCAATATTTTTTGTTTACAAGAAATTCATTTGGAGAATATATCACCATTGTTTATTGGCGATTGCATTAGAGAAGATATTGAATCAAACTAAGCTGAACTTTAATGCTATAAAATGCCAATTTGCAATTTCTTAAATGCTCTTTTGTCAAGTTTACAAATTTAAGAACGCATAAGAGCTTTAAGTTTTGGACATCAGGATTAGGATAGCATAAAAATGACATATTTAACCCTTAAAAACTTGAGAGAGCTTTTACTGTAAATGCATTTATTATTAAAGCATTTATTGAACACAAATAACTAGTCGCCTGGTGTAGTGCAATTTGTTTAATAGCTATGCTCCTCAACTGAAAGCGCATTACATTCTAGTTGAAAGGGTTGGAAAAAGTGTCTCTTTGCATGTATTGACGTTATTTTCAGATTAAATGATTCTCGCCCTAATTGTGACCAAAACAACTATAATTACGTCATGAATCACGCATGAAATTGTGTGTCCTGTGCACTTTTGCGACATTTGAGCTCACTTAACACAAGACATGAATTGCTTCACACATGAGTCTCTATAATATTATTATCTAAAATGTGATGCCATTTCTATGAACTGTCGCTAGAACTTTTCACAATCAAATCTGAAGGTATTATACGATTGGTCTTATATGTAATCATTATCCCACATAATGCTTATGTTTACAGCTGCTCTAATTCTGGTCATAAAACTGAAAGCAAAACTAATAGACTTTTTAGGCAGACACTGATAGAAATCATTTATTTTCAGCTCACTTTATCATGATTTTAATGATGATTTACAAATATAAGTTTCAATATTGAGCCTCATATTGAACAAGATTGAAAATGAATACCTCTTGAAAACTTTGTGAATTCGTATCACTATAATCGATATATTTCGGGATAGAAATAAAATCATAAGAGTCGTAAAAGCTATAAAATGCTTTGATATTTTTAGTCTTCACGTTATTTAATGCAAGTTGAAATTGAGTGCAAGCATTCATTAGGTACGATCTGAAAAACTTCTCGAAATACTTAATTTTAATTGAAAAACATTTTACTTTTGCTGATTGAAAAAATCATGCCTTAAGTGTATCTTTATGTTCATTTGCCTCTAGGAACTGATAGTATCAATGGGAATAATGTGGTGAGTGATGATTGAGGCAAAAAACAAGAACAATACTCATTAGGCATTAATTATTGCGATAATGTTTAGGCACTCTGATAAAAACAAGTGAAACATCACAACTGTGTAGATAGAGGCAAACTTTTTTCGTTCGCCAACTCTTTTGTGTAGAAAACTATTAAAATTTTTTGGGTCATTTGTTTAAACGACTTTACAGTTGAAAAAATAATAGCATATAATGAGACTTAAGAGACCTTCAACACATTTCTTTGATCATTGAATTTTATGCAAAGATATGGTATTGAATGATAGGCGAGGGCTATATTCGTGCAGTTTTCTAGAACCTAACAACCACTTGGAGAGTGAGCCCCCCAAAGGTCCCGCAGATCACAGGCTCGGGAACCACTAGTACAAAAAGGATGAGCTGACAAGTCATTAATTACTGTCAACTGACGTTACTTCAAATAGAAACTACCATTAGTTCGCTTTCGCAAACTTGTAATTATAATAGGATGAGGCAGTTCTGCAGTTGTTTTGTTCCGTTAGTTTCATGTAATTTATTCAAAAGGAAGACTGAAAGAGGTCGCGAAAAATAATAAGATTTATTTTCCGATCCTTCAGAAAAATACGATCAAAGTCTAGCTTTAAGTGAGTATTCAATAAATTAGCAGTAATTATGTTGATATACATAATGAGATGCAATAAAACAGGTTCATAGACATTGTTTTAAGTAATGGTTATTACAGTTTTCGGTTAAAAGTTAGCTTTATTATACTAGTGGTGTTTCAGTTTGTATTAGTTTAATGAAAAAGTTGGTGATTATGTGTAATTAAGCATTTAATTAGATATTAGCTTCTGTATATATATCGATATGCATTAATGACGTCCAATTAAATCCTATTGTATAATGAATTTTAGGTATAAAAGTTTAATGAATATAAATAGCCAACTCATGCTCGGATTAGATGTAAAAATAACTTTAAAACTTCAAATACAAGGACAGATAGAACTGATAGGTCATCTCTAGGTTATTATGTTATAAATGCTTAAGTATATTGCTTTTAAAATAAAACCTTGGGTAAATGTGTCTCTAAGTGATTTTAAAACTTACGAATTTGAATAAGTATTATTAGACGACATTTCACAATACATCTCAAAGCTTTTAAACTTTGCAGTGATAAGAAATTTTTGAGTAAAAACTTTTCGTCGGTAAATGGAAGCGTAATCATGAATATTTTAGCAGAATATTCTGATTAAAAAAACATACGCGGCATGCTTTTCAAGCATTAGAAATTTGTGATTTGAAAACTCGCAATTGAATTCCAAAATTGACTGAATTTTCTTCAAATCCATATTCTGTTAAAAATTTGCTAAATTTTTTTGACATTTGAATACGCGAATCAGAGCTAGGAACAAGAGTAAATACTCATTGGTTTGCATTTTAATGATTTTAATATTCAAACAGTCGAAACATTTTTAGCAGGAATTATTCAACTGAAGATTTGGTTGATTTTGTGTTGATGGAAACCATACAAAACAAGCTAACAATGAATTCTAACTGAATACAAAAGACATCTATTTTATATTGACTGATTCATATGACAAAAACATTCGGGCTAAAAGTTATATGGTTTTTTGCAGAATAGTGGCAATGAATTCTCGCTGTTGGACGTCTATTGAATAAGTCAGTTTTAATCAAAAATGCAAAATAGTTTTGCTGACTAAATAATGATTTTCTATCAAAACTGTTCAATTAAATAAATCTAAAATCGGAACTCAAATAATAGCAAAATAGTTTTCACTTTTGATTTATTATTTGATTGGTTGAAATAAGCATCAAATCCATTAAGTTTGTCACATATAGGTTTGAACATATCTCTTGTTAAAAGTGAAGCACATTATAAGTGAACTATTTTTCGGTTGTACCTTAGAATGAAACCAATCTGAAAATGATTGTTGAAATTATAAGTCCCACTAAACGTGAGTAAAATCACATAAAACTAAACTTCTTTAGCGAGCATTGAAGCGCATCCTATTTCTGATCCTTCACTCCATCTTAGAATACAATACAATTTTCTCTTAAATCTAGAGTTATTGGAGGATTTCTTTGGTCACTGACTTTCAAAAGAATTAATGTCTAATCCCTGATAGTGGCAGAAAAACGAAACCCAAATTCTTAAACTACAAGATAGAGCACTAGAATAGTGTGTCATCTCTCTTATGCCTTTACTCGACATAATGTTTTTAATCTCCAATTTCTTGACACTATCTTATAATTTGAAAAAATCTTGTAATCGGATCTCGTTTTACTTATTTTTTCTCAAAAGTATCGCTTTAACGTTTTCAAAAATTTCTTTCACTAAATCAGTACAAATCAAAGATAAGCCTTTTCTCAATTTACCATTTTTAAATAAAAACTTACGAGCAAAAGATAAACAGTATTTTAATATGTTTCCAAAACATTTTTCTGAACTTCATTTCAAGTTAAGTTAAAGACTATTTTCTAGTTACTACACAACCTTTAAATAGATCTTTCCTGTTATTGAGCATTTTTATGTAACTAAAGGGGACTATATTATTTGAAGTCTTGCACTTTTTTTTGCAAATGATAAGACCGATATTTAAAATTCGTATTTCAGGAAAAGTTGAAAGCAAACCTTCTGGCTGTTCCGCAGTCTTTAATGTCGAAGTTTCTACACCATAAAGTATAGTTTTATAACTAAAGCAACAAAACCTTTAGAAGACTAACTCTACGTTACTATTTAAAAATAAATTTGCGAATCTAACAGTAGGGTGTCTTTTCCTTAAAACTAAAATCTAAAATGATCAACATTTTAGTGTCTGTATTTCAAGGCAAACATAAAATGATTTTTCGTCTATTTTATAATCTTTTGAGTCAATTTTTTTGTTTTCTGTTCAGTATTTTTTAAATAAAACTTTTCTAGTGTGCGATTATTTGATAACAAGAATCTCATTTTAACTTTCTTTTATTAAGAATTGAGAAGTCGACAAGAATTGATCTCGAAAATAGACTAACAGTAATACAGGACCAATCAAATATGATTTTCTTAGGTTACGTAAAAGCCTTTACTGCTTTTGGATATATTGTTTTCTAAGTAAATCTCTTAAATCTTTATCTATTTGCTATTTAAATAACTTCTTATTCCTTAAGGTTCAGCATTGCAAAGAAGTTGTCTTTTTCTCAGACTCTAAGCCTATGTACAGGACATAAATGAAAATACAACTCAATCTAATTTAAACAATATATACTTATTTGGATTCGCATCACGAATGATACGGAATCGATGTTCAAACCCTAATAATATTGGGTTTTATCCATTCTCTCAAATTGTTTATTTCAAATAAATTCAAATTTATTCTTGAAGTGAAAGAAAATAAACTTTGTTCTATAACAAAATTAGGGAACAATTGAGAAAGTATCAATTTTCTATTCGATCATAGTAATAGAAACGTAAATGACGTCAAACAAATAAACTCTTTACGCAAGATTAAATTTTTAAGATCGATAATTTCTCTCAAATTTCAGTATAGAAGTTGTTTCTAAGTTTAATTTCGATGAAAGCTCTTGACCTTTCCTTGAGCTAAATGTTCCCATAGCTGAAAGAAAACAGTGTTCAAAGGTATTATTCAACACATTAAGTCATAAAAGAACTCTTGACATTGAGATAACACTTTTTCAAAACTGTTTTTTATCACAAGTGATTATTCTATTTAATAGACGATTTTCAATGAGAGTAAGAGAGTAATGAAAGAAATTTTTTCAAGGTCACGCTCAACTTTCTGATAAAGGTTTTCATTTTACCTAAAATTGATCGCAGCCTTTTCTAAATCATTTCCGCTAACCATTAGAGAGAACTTCGAAATTTTTGAATCGGTATAAACTTTTAGAAAACTTTCATCGATTGATTCTTTCTATAGTTTTTCTATACACTATAGTTGGTACCATTATTATATTTCTTCTGTTTTCCATCATTTTCTTAAAAAAAAGAATATTTTCAGAGTTTATAAACTTTATCGAAGTTGTTTGAAGTTGACAATTTATCCATTTTGCTCATATTTCAAGAATTAAAACTATAACGGAAAACTAGAAGAGACAAAAGTATAACTTGATGCAGCACAAGTTACTGACAGTACTCATAAAATTTGATACCAATTGAGAATATCTGATAGTATGACAAGTAAACTTTTCAAATATAGTTCAACAATTGTAAAGTTATTAAGAAAAAAAGTAAATTTTTACTAAAAAAGGTTGATTGAAAGGAAGAATTTCATTTTGTTATGATGGTTTTCAAAGCCACTATCATGTTAATTAGGGTTTACAAGTTTTTATTTTCAATTTGCGAACTTGCGAAAGATCTCTATTTTTAACTTCTGGTAAAAAACAAGAGTGTTTTTGATGCTAATGAATGTATGACTTTCTTGAAATTATACTCAAAAGGGATTCGTTAATCTTGAAAGTAAGATGAAGTAAGTCTTGAGAACTTGAAAACTTGACTGAAGCAGTTATTAGTAAAAATATAAGAGAAAACAATTATAATTTATGCGTTCCCATTAAATTGATGTCTAGAAGTTATAATGAGAACTATGATTCTAGTCTCAATTAGACTTCTGTAAAGAGTTGTGCATAATTTAGTCTATAGGTCATCTCAAGTTCAACTAAACTATTGTATATATACTATTAAATCCGAAGGTTGTGTACTTTTCACTTTAAATATGTACTTTATTGTATAATTAGTTGAGTGTATAAACTAAACATGTTATTTAAATAAGCAGGATATGATTCGCACGTATTGAACGCTTATTCATATCAATCATGCAAAGCGTATAACATTATAATGAAGTTGAGCATGGCTCCCAATCAAGAATGCTTGTTATACAAAAGTATATATCTTAAAAGGTACTCTACTTTTGGATTCGATAGTATACTCACATAAATTAATTGTCTATTCAACTTGATGATAATATTCGAGCTAGTAGTTAAACTGTAAAGTAACTTTTTAATTTTTCACATTAATTAAATATAAGCTTAATTAAGAATAACTAACTAAATAGTGAAGCATTTATTGGAGAGCGAGGGCTTAACTTATTTATACATATGTAACTGCTTTGCGTGCTGTATAAGTGATTCATCTAAATATATAAAGTGTGAAAGCCATCATTGTTTCCATTTAATAACGTTGTCGATGTTTACAGATTTGAAATTTAAGGCAATTACCACTTTAAGGATGTGATGTTATACACATAAAAAGAGGAATAGAGAATAATAGAGAATTTTTCTCTTGCATATCTCAATTATTATGCAGTAAGATTTTTATTAGTAAGAATAACTTGAAGCGTAAATAAGTTGATTAAATAATACTTTAATAGAAGGCCAAATGAGTTTCGCTCTTGATATTCACGCTTTTTAACAATAATTAATGACGTTTTTCATTCATATCCTAAAATGACTTTCAAAACTAGAGCTATTCATAACAAACTTTGGTATTCAAGGATAAGAGGTTTAGGTTTTTGGCAAATGTAAATTTGGGCCTAACCTGATTCTTTTGCACTTAACATTTTGAGGAACCTTAAATTTCGATTTAACTCACAATATCTCTTTCAGTGTGAGAGATAAGCTGGAAAAATGACAATTCATTTTTTTTTTAAACAAGTCTGTTCTAAAGAGAGAAAAGATTTCTTGATATCAAATTGTTTTCGGATCAAATCATAAGTTATTTTTAAGTTGCGGTAATTGTTTTCCTATTCCAGCTTCATTCAAATCAATGTTAAAAGTGCTAGGAATTTATGACTTATTGACTTCCTTGTAATTCAATTTTGATTATCAGGATTGTAGTATGCGTTAATTAAATTATATTTAAACATCTTTCTAAATAAAATTTTCCACGTTTAAGTCTTAAATTCTGACCTAATCAATAGAAAGGAAATAAATTTTCGTCAAAGCATAAAACTGAAGGTCATTTCTGCTAAATATACTAAAAGTATTGCGATTATATTGAAAGCACAAAATTGATTAATTCATAAGAATTTGAACGATTCGAAAACTGCTTGACCGACTAATCGAGATTGGTTGCGAAACGTTCTTTTTGAAATCAATACTATTTAGTATTTGGGATAGCCTGAAAAAAATTCAAGAATACATAGTTTCTGACGTTTATCCTAGATCTCAAAGTTGTTTCCGTGGGTTTCAAGAATTTGCAACATTCGCGTCTCTAATTCAAACATTGTCTTTAAATTTGTCGAAAAGTATAACTTATTAACTAAACTGAGAGAAAACTTTTTAAAAATAAAGTTTAACTTCAATTTTAGTCATTGTGAATGCCTTTGAATTTTCCTAAACAACGGTTTTTGAATGCGTGCTATCATTAATTTTAGCTGAGAAAAGTCAATTTAAAGGCAAAATGTCAAATATCTGTAATTTAACTTCAATTTAGTGAATAACAAAAACAAGGCACCATCAATTTTTAAGGATTCATTAATTAAGCCTTTTATTGTCAAATTTGAAAAATAAGATGAAAAATGATTAGAAATTTTGTTCAATTAAAATAAAGCAACTTTAAAGAATGCGTTGAAGAACATTCTTTCAGTAATTAAGCCTTAAAGTTGTTTATGACTCGATAAATAAAAATTCATTAAACAAATCCATTACGTATTAAGTGCTTTATATAAAAATATTTTTGGCAAACATTAACCGAAACTCCGTTTGAGAGGTAGAGTTATATTTAGTTATAAGTAATTCGAGTAAATAAAACCGAATACTATTTCCCACATTCTATTAATCTGTTTTTTGATTGAATCAAAACAAGTTTAAATGATTAAACAGGTATTGAATAAATCTAAAGTAGAGTATTTCATTTGATTTCTAACCGTAAGGGAGAAAAATATTTTCGATACTTATCTTACGACACTAGTAAATAGAAGTGTAAGGTTTCAGCTCATTTCGCACCGAATAAGAAATTGTATTTCTTGGTTATTTATGTTTCAGAGGATTTACATATGAATGTGGCTAACAAAATGATAACTTATTACCGGTAGAAATATTTTTCAATATCAAAGTATTGAAAGCAGAAAAAATTGCCGCAAAAATAGCAAACACTGGAAGTGAGAAAAGCCCACATATCCTAAAAATAAGAATAAAAGTGACATTAAAGCCCGAAATCTCATGTGCATCAAAGTATCGCATCGCAAATAAATGCCTGTTTTGTCACTTCCTTTTTCTCTTGACTATCTTTTATCTAAATTTTGCGCTAAATTCCAGCTCAAAGAAGAAAGAATTGATGGAATTCCTTGTCTGTTGGATATGAGGTATAAAAGGGCTTCAAATAGTTTACTAGTACTCAACTCAATTCTGATAAATTGCTATTAACTTTACTGACATTTTTGGTCAAATAATTAGGCAAAAGCTTTTTTAGAGCTCTAAAAGTTAATTAAAAATAAATTATATTTGTTTATTCTTCTGATGCTTTCGGCTTACCCAACATTTTAATGACTGAACGTCGAGACGCATTCTGTCGATGCTGTGCACTCGATGTCGAATTGTGCCTCTGGTAGTCGTTGGCAGAGTTCGTGTCAGGAGTTGATAATTCCTTAGAGCCACTCCTGACTTGATGAGAACTGCGTCGAAGATGTACACCAATTAATACGTACAATACAGATATCACAGTAATTGGGATTATAAAGAATACAAGTGTCGCGATTTCGAAGCCGTATTCAAAGATCACCCTTTTGACAGTACATTGCGCCGAGTTGTATAGCTGCAGACCGCTTTCAGTTACCTTTTAAGTAAAACCAAAATCTTTAAAATTAAATTTCAAATTAGTTCAGAATAGATTTAAAACTAGAAACAATTTTGGAAAGCTTTGAAATTGAACAAAGATCAAATTTTTGTCCATTTAGAAAGAATAAACTTTCGAAAGTATTATGTTTTCAATAGTTGAGACAGAAATTTATCGAAATTTTGAGTTTAATTTTGAAAACTGGCTTCTAACAGTTAAAATCAGGTGAACCGAGACTTTCGTTGTTTATTTTTAACTAATTCTTTATCAAGTTTATCAAAAATACCTCATAAGTTGAGTTTAGAGAGTGGTATCTTATACTCTAATTGTGCTTGACTTTAGTACTGTACAATGCTTATATTGCTGTGAATTACGTTCTGTAATAATACTTTGATAGTTAAGTTTAAGTACATGGTTGCAGAAGCGAAAAATACCACTTAGCTTAGGCTTAAAAATAATAGAGTTTAACAATATTTGAACTAAACTTAATTTAAATGTAAGCCAAAGTTAGCGATGTGAGCGTAATTCTCAGTAATACAGACGTGATACAGCACTAGAGCCAACGGCTTATCTTAGGAGAGAATTCTGATTGTCCATTAAGTTCTAATTTATTTAATTGTAAAGTTACAAAAATGCAAATTCGTGAATTTTACTGTGAATGGCCTTTCACCTTTAAACTTATTCCAACTTGTTCAAACTACTAACTTATTCCATTTAGTTCCAGAAACTGTCAAGTTTTACGCAAGTATTTATTATTATGATTGAAATTTATCAACATTTTAATTATTGATCAAGCAACAAATATTCGTTTACTGCATCAAAATATTGCTTCAATTGAAATTAATGGCAATAATAAATATTTGAATGCAACTTCACAGTTTGTGTAACTAAATCAAATAAATTAATAGTTATAAGATCAAAGATAATTCGCACAATTTGCGAACATCGAAGTTCTGTTTACTGGACTTTACAATCAAATAAATTACAGATAAATACTAAACGGACAATCGGGATTATTGCCTTCTTAGGTTTAATATAAGTAAATTAATTCAAAGTTAACTCCATTACTAAGAGATGAGTTATCGAATTTTGATTGTTGTACGAAACGGTAAGTAGTCTGTTTTTGTCACATTAATAATTAATTTGTTTCTATCAGCATTTTGTGTACAGAGTCTCATTACTAATAGACAATGCTGATGTTGAGGGGATAGTATGAAGATCTTTGCTGATTACGCATACGACGGAGTTCGATATAGTTCAAAACATAAAACTCGATTTAAATCTGGGCACGATTTGCAATAATGGAAGTCTCGGATCATCAGCAAAGTCAAGATCTTGAATATTGTCTCAAAATCTTAAAAATTGCAAAAAAAAGCCTTTGAAAGGATAATGTGCTCAAAAGTTGGCCAAAATCTAGGGAGAATACTTGATTTTGCAGATTCTCAAGGGAAGGCTCATCATCTCTTGTTCCAAGTTATTAACTTACCAGATATATAATTCCGAACTGCCAGGCGACCGGTACGGCACAGATAGCACTCAGAGCCCAAATCAGTAGAATAGTTTTTATAGCTCTCGGCAACTGCGACATTGTATGAGCTTTCAATGGATGACAGATCGCTACATATCGCTCAACTGTGAACGCAGTGATTGTCAGAATAGAAGCGTTTGTAGAAGTCTCAGAAGTCAGTCCTCTTAGGATGCAAAAACTTTCACCAAAAACATAGGGATATTTCTGCCATAGCATGAACAATTCTTGCGGTAGTCCTAATATCAGTAGAAGTAAATCAGAGACCGCTAGACTGAACAGATAGAAGTTAGTAGCCGTATGCATGTATTTATTGCGAGCGATTACGATACAAGTGCAAACATTGCCGATAGCACCAGTCAATAGAATTAATGTATAGACTAGTGTCATCGGTAGTACTGTTGACAGTGAATCGCGAACTGGTCCCATAACTTGGGCTAAATCGATGGTTGAAGTGTTCTCTAGAAGTAATTCGGAGTTGTTCATATTTGCTGTGTTTGAGATATTTCTAGAATTAATATAACTGATGTTAAGATGAGTGAAATTTTAGCGTCTAATTCGGTTTCTGTTTAAATTATGTGTCTATTTTCACTTTAGTCCGTATCTTAAGCTATAAACATGTCGTATTAATTTGAGGATCATTTAGAAGTAGAAGAAAATAGAGAGAAATGTTTTTTAAATTAGCCAAAAACTGATGACTTCCTATCAATTTAGATGCTGTTGAAGACCTGTGGGATGTGAACAAAAATAAAAACATAAATTGAGAGAAAAAACTTTGAGATATTTTTAGATAACAAGCACTAAAGCTGTTGAACACTATAATCATAGTGTTCAACATAAAAATTGTCTTTTAAATAATGGATAATAAAGCAAATGATAATAATAGCAGTTTGTTTAATATGGAAAACATCAGTTACTGACTTAATCACTTCATTTTGAACATTTTTTCTACATAAGTGCTGCTATAGTTACTAAAACTCCTATTTCTTTATATTTAATAATCTGATAAATTGCTTGACATAACTTGATATTAACCATAAAGCCTGAAATACTTCAGCTAATTATAGGATGGTATGAAATTGATACTTTTTTGTGATACTTTGTTGCTATTGTTGCATACATTCGCTTAGAAGTTAGTAAATCCTTGAAGTCAATCAAAAACTAATGATTAGACTAAAACTAGTTTCACTCTCCATTTTGATAATAACGTTACATCTCAATTAGTTCTCATTAATCACTTATATATTCATATTTAACTTGATTATAGATTTTGACGTTTTTGATTCCAATAAATTTAATTAGTTTTCGTCATTTTTTCACGCTTTCGTTAAAATGAAACTTCATTTTACTTTTCAGATACTGTTATAAAGTTTTAACTTTTTTAGTTTCTCACTTCTTAGTAACTTATTTCAGTAATAGTTTTTCCTGCTTTTTAAAACAGACATCATATGAAAAGCTGGTATTTTATCTCAAGTAGTCTCGACTTTTTTTAATTAATTTGATTATTATTTTGAACACTTAAGACAAAGAAATCATGCTAATTATGAACAAGATATTGAGCAATACAATTGAATACAAGTTTTCCTGCTTTCACAATAACTAATTTAGACTTGAGATTGGATACTTTTAATAGGATTTGCTGAGAATCACTTATTGTTGAGAACCATAAACAGTCAATTAAATTAAGTAAAAATTACGTATATAATTGAAAGTATATAAATTTGACGTTTCGAAAGGTTCTGTGCTTTGACTCAAACTTAATCTATATGACGCATGATTTGCAACATTTCCAGAGAAAAGTCAGATAAATGACTAGTATTATATGCAAAAAAATGGATTTCCCTGAAGGTAAGCTCGTATTTGACGCCAATTTTTAAGTATTCGTCACATATAAATAGACATAATTGTGATCATTAATTACCGGACTTTTTCGCTACAGATCTAAAAACATGATAAGATTTTAATAACAGTTCTGAGAAATTCAATTAGAAAAATCTTTTTCCTGCTCTTATATACAACATAGTAGACAGAATCTTAAAAAAATACTGATTTTTCATGACTATAAAGCTTTCATTTAATGTGAAATTCTGGAAAATAATGACTTTTGTGACCCAAAAAATGTCTCCTAAAAAGTAAACTTTCTATTTCACTAATGCACTAAACTTTAAACATTAAATAACTCGTGAATCGAGATATTGAAAACCATGATGAGGAAAGTTGACCGTTACTTCCACTAGTGTCATGAGAGTTACAACAATTGTTTATCTGAAACAGCAATTATTGCCATCTCAAAAACAACTAAATTCCTAAAATTTTAACAAAATCCTAACGAAAAGATTCAGTCAAACTAACAATATTTCAACTTATCAGCTATTTTTTGACGTGAAATTTCGCTAAAAGCTAGAAAATCAAAGTTGAAGTAGAGTCGGAAAAGTTTGTAATTTATTATATCCTAAAACTATTTTCAAAGACAGAAAAGTCTATTTATAAAAATTTTCTGTAATTACGATAAAAATTACTAAATGAGGGCAAAAATAGATTGAAAAAAACTTTATACTTCTAACCCATTTTCAAAGATAGACAAACCTATTTATGAAAATAGTTTTGTTGATCTTTTCTTTATTAAACATTTTACAACTTAATAACTCCGAAGTAATCGGATATTTGAATGGCTTAAAGTTGACGATAATTCACATTTAAAGGACTCGTTATATACAAAATGGCCAGACGTGCCGACTAGAATCAGATAACCTAAACAAACACAACTAGTTTGAGAAAAAGTTTCTCTTTTATGACAATTGCATCCGAAAAGAAGTCAATATATTTTAAACGAAATTCGATACCTTATATCCAACAAGAACTAGAACGCATGAAAACATTACTTTTTATCGATCATTTGATTCAGAAATTTTAGGGACAAAATAAGAAAAAAACATTGATCAAAGTTGGCGAAAATTTGGAAAACGTGTTACTCTATAATTAAATTGAATACTAGTAAGCATTACAACAGAAGCTTTTAGTGCATATCCCAAATTTATGATTAGGCAAATGGAACCGTGATTTATATTACAAATAATTATTATTATTTGGTTAAGCAGAAAATTATATTGTGTGCCAAAAATAGCTGCTCATGAGATTATGAAATACTAGAACTTATTTTGCTAGAGTATCGAAAAACCAGTGCATTCAGGGTTAAGGGCGATATTGTTTTCGTGCCAAAAGACTATTAAATGTTATTATTTAACTGCCATTGTATTGTAATGCTAGGCATAGAATCAAGGTCTATTAACTTGGTACAAATAATAATACTTAGATTGTTCGTATATTCTTGTATTAGAGTGAACATGAGATCCAAGAAGTTAAAGTTTGTCATAAGCTCGAGCAACAAAAGACACTCACAAAACATGCTTAACAATAGACTTGTTTGAAAACTTGAATAATATTGCTTTGACTATAACCCGCATTTTGTCAAATCTTAGGTTTCGCTTTTAGATCGTGTGATCATTGATCCTATTTTTATATATTAAATGATACACTTCTTACGGTTTAAGTGTATGTTTCTTCGTAACAATGTTTGCGAGAGTTATACTTAAATGTTTTAGAGAGCACTTTATCTTTACATCATTGCGAGTAACTGATCTTTATTTTTGTGGATAGTTCTCTATTTCTTAATAGCTTTCCAAATCGATCAACAATTAAGTGATATTCCTTTTAGTTACGATCGATATGAACAAAATCTCGACAACAGATAATAAACTAAAGGTTATGTATAAAATTTGAATACTATGTTTAAAAGTTAGTCTCATTAAAGAGGATTCAAAAGAGAAAGTTAAAATACTGTAAAAATTTTGTTTAAATATAGTAAAATTGACCTATAGAGATTTTTCAATTTTTAGCTTATCTATTACCTGAAAACTTTGAAATAACATTTCTTAAAATTGTGAGACATTGCTATGTTTAGCATAACACAGGAAAAGATTAACTCGTCTTTCTTTAATAACGAAGTGAAAATATAAAAACTGCAAGTTATTGTTCAGATTGATACTCTGTTACACACAACTATAATAAACTTGAAAAGTATCAATTTTCCAATATTTGAATGTTATGCAAAGAAGTTAGAAAAAAAACAAATTACTTTTTATGCTTACTTTGATAAAAGGAACTTCTTTTCCAAAAAGAAGTTAATGAAAAAATATGAGATTCAAATAATGTGTGAGAAGTTTCTTAAATTGAAGTAAACAATAGCTAAAAATTAGCGAATCGATGCAAAAGTTGAAATACACACACAGGCTTACAGAAAAATTGAAACACTATTACATAATCGTGACAGAGAAAGCACAGAATAATAAACTTTTATGCTTGTATTTCTCTATCCTTTGCAGAAACACAAAGAACTTTCTTATAAGTTGACTAAAAGCTGACTTCAGTTGAAACTTAGTCAATTATTCACTAAATAAAAGTGTTAAACAGGAGAAGCAGCAGCTCTTTAAGTGAGTTGAAAAACAAAGAATCTCAATTGAGTCGCTAATGTTGAAGATGGGTTTGATGAGGATGTGATGTTGAGATGGGAGTCATAGTGACTCGAGTGTGCAGTAGAGGTGACGCAACCAATACAAAAACTTGTATTCAGTTTTGCTGCCAAACCAGTTCTCACTCTTAAAAGCTCTCTAATGCCAGAAACGGTTGCGTTGATTGGATTCTGTTGGAGAATCAAAATAAAATGTCTTGAGCCACTGTAACGGTGGCTAATCTGATGCCAAGCAAACAAACAAATATGAATGTTCCATAATATTCCAGTCGTAAACATACGAATAGATATACTCGGAGTAAACTATAGCTCTTTTCTCTGTCAGTCCCCAAAAAATCATTGCTCTCTTTCTCTCACTAAACACCAATCGATAAAATGTTTCGCTTAGAGTATATATAAAACTTTGAGCGTAAAAATGTTAAGCTCTCTCTCTCTCTCTCTCACACACACACACATAAACTATAGCTTTTGAACATTTTCCAAAAATAGGGCACAAAATCCCATTTATTTTGAAAAAAAGTTATTAACTAAAAGGATTTTTTACGAAACGGAGGGTTCAGAGTTATATCAGATTCCTACATATGCATATATAAGCAAATTAAAGAAGTTTTCTTAAACTTATCACATTGTTTTGTCGGGCAGAAATTTTCGGGCCAACTTTGCTCAGAATCTCTGGATAATGAATCTCAAGCTTACATAGCATGACAATTGAATTGGTTATCATGTTATGATTGGGATGACTGCAAGGCGTACATAAGTAGAAATTGCATCATTTTGGGTATTATAGCAAAAGAATTTCTTTTATTCACTGACTATAATAAGCAAACATAACTATTGGGTCTGTAAATCCACTCTATGGGATATTTCACTACTGAAAATATGGTAAAAAGAGATACATACTGTTAAGGGTGGATCAATTTAAGATCAGTTAGAGGTGATTCACATTACAGATATCATAATAGATCAGCATCGCTGCAAAAGAAACATTTGCTTCTTAAATAAATGTTGTTTAGTATAAACTTTTCCTTAAAAAATAGATCACAGAGACAATAATTTCTACTATTTTTGAACACTTTGTTTACATTAGTCTAAAAAACGTTTCTCTGTTACAGGAAATGAAATTTTAGGACAAATAATTTTAAACTCAAATAAAAATTGTTTAGAGAAATGTTTTTCTTATTTGATTTAAGTGAATGAGAAACTTTTTCTTTAAATAGATTTCAATTTTGTACTTATTGATAGAGAAATGATGAGTCGTTTTCTGATGCATTGCTATCAATTTTTCAAATATTGTTTTTCTTCAAAATATCTGTTCAAACTTTTGCTCTATAGCAACATATAAAACAAAACATTAGATCTTATGCGTCATTTAGTTGACAATATTATCATATTTGAAAAATGAATATTCTTTCAAGTATTAGTCCAAATTTGAGATTTTATAAAATTGTAGAGTACTGTCTCTAAGTTGTTCCCCAACAGACACACTATCATTGGACATTAAATGGTTAGTATTTTGACGACGATTTTGTCAACTATTCTCTCATTGTTATATTAGTAGTTGTTTTGTCTTGCACTAAACACGTTTGTATGAAATATTCATATAAATGGTTGAAAAGGAATTGTGGGTACGATTAAAGAAGAAACAAAACACTCTGGATTCGTCTAGAAGAAACATTTGACTCAGTATACAAAATTGCCTGGAATGAGATAAAACCAAAAAATTGTTGAAATAAACTCGTGTCAACTTAATGTAAATGTTTGTGTTTAGAGAAGCGGTTCAACTCTTTCAGTAATGGTATTTAGTTTATCGTTAGATCTGTGCAAAAATCAAAACATACCATAGATACTATGCGTTTAATTAAAATATATGAATGAAATAGTTTCATATTGAGCTTCTATTTATTTATTCGTGAGCAGTGAACCCATATTTGCCTTACTAGACATTAATTTGTAGTAATTTCTACTTTATTCGGTGCTCTTTTTGTCTAATTTAGATAATATGTGTTGAGCTTATGGTTTGTTACTACTGCTTCAATACAAATAAGCCCTACATTAAGATGACTCAATATATTAATTCTGTTCACTTAAATTGGATTTGTGTAATATCAAAAGCAACAATCAATTGTACTAAATATAGACGCCAATTGCTTACTTTGTGAACACCATTCATTGCTTGTTCTGCACCCGAGTATCAGTCGCATTATTTGTTGCATTTCTACTCTGTTTTATCAACTTGAAAAGTTCCACTAAACTCAATAAGAATAGAACTTCGGATCGAATAACTTCGAGCCAATCGTAGAAATTGGTAACTTTTCTATAAATGAACATACTCTGCTTAGAGATTAATTATTGACTTTCCAATTATTGAAAATTATTGGTATGATTTTGATTTTGTGTTGACTTTTTGCTATTTGTGATTGCAATTAATTATTTAGGGTTCTTACATAAATATATTATAAGTGGGTATAGGGATATAGAGTAATCTCTAGACATACAGAGAGTAAACACGGCTCACATAACATAGATTCTTGGACTATGTCAAACACTCGGTAAACCAAATATTTCGGAATTTATGCGCACTTAGAGTGTGTTTTAAAGTTAATTTAAATATTACATGAGACAAGTGCTAATTGGCGTATTCGAAATTTTATGACATTAATTATATTAATAATTGTGACAAAATTGCATAGCATTCAATCAAAGTCTGTATTTCTAAATGGAAACAAACTTTTAACTACAGTAACTCACTATTAATGTGGTTATTCTAGGGCACCATAAGAATTGAATCCTGTTACAATAATAAGTTAATTACTCAAGAAACCATTTCAGCATCAAATTCGTTATATTCTAATTATGATAATTTATTTTGTTAAAATGTTATTTCAAAAATTTATAAATTTTATTATAATCATAAGTTTACTATGAAAGTTTACGAATTCGAAATTTTTCTTTTCACTGGACTATTATTCCTTATCTTAATTATTATACTTCCTTAAAAGACGAAATAAATCACAAAACTCTCTAAAAACTCGTGATCCTTACTTGGATGACACTATCTTCCACAGAAAGTATAATTTTTTCTTCAGCTATAAAACACCCAGATTGAGAATTCATAGATTATAGAATTTGAACATTAGAAAAATTATATGAACTCTAGAGGAACAAGTTGTTTGACCAAATAAAATGCTTTAGTTCAGTGCAACAAATAATAAGAATTTCAATATTAATACTGCATGTCGATTTCATGAAAAGTATAGTTTTATAAGAGGAATAAATTGAACACGTTTTATTAGGCAAGTATCCAGAAATACTTTCGTATATTTTGTTTACTTTGAGCTCAATTGTTCACTTTATTGAAGTGCAAATTTATTAAACCAATCAAATAAGTCCTTTCAAAAAACGAATAATTTATTCCAAACTACTTCTTCGTAGAAATGAAAGATTAGATTTTCCAAATTTTTCAAGTTTTCAGCTATTCTTTCCAAGCAAGATTTGTTTGGTATAAAAATTTGTGGAACAATTTGTTTAACCTTTTATCAAACATTTCTGGCATTCAAATAAATTGTTGAGCCAAAAGCATAAGTTTCATATGTTTGTATCGCTTTCTGCAAACTTTTTCTCTATAAATAGAAGAGAAGAATGGTTTGCCAGAAAAAATGACTTTCAATTCAATTATTATTTACTTATTGATAGCATAGAAAGAAGGCTATCATATATTTCACGAATATTTTGGACGTGAAGAATATATTATTAACAAAAGTTAGTATCAGATTATTTCTAAGGCTATGGATTATTAATAGAGAGGAGCATAAATACTGTGATACGAAAACTTTTCTATTAAATTAATGTTATGTTTAGCCTTTCACTTTTTCCTACGGGTATTTGGCTATAGATGTCAAAATTCAGTGTCAATTTTCAATAGAGGTATAGACTCTAAAAGTAACTTAAGTAGACTTCAGCTTAATTTAAATCTTTTATTTCGTTCAAAACTGGTAACAATGGACTCTTTCACGATCGCAGCTGTTTTATGGTTGAATCAATGACAGTTTTTAATGCAAAAGTTACTGAAATTCTATATTGATTATGAACTCATAATAAAACTTTTGTTTTTAGAGGGACTACAATAAACTTAATTCTCTTCTTAAGTGTGTAACAGTAGTTCAACGTTTATTAAAATTATTTTATTCTATAGAAAATTGTATTCTATACGTTATCTATAGATTACTTTCATTTATTTCATTACACACGTGCAAAATCTAATGAAAACAAGAGACTTTTATATTTAATTATCTGATGAAGACATCGCATAACTAGGATCAATCACGCGGCTAATTAGAAATGTTATTCATGAATTTTTGCTTATGTCAAGCATTAGTAGAATACTTTGGAGAAATTGTTTTGTTCAAAGTGACAAGTCAAGTCCTGTAATTTATATGCACTCCAAATCTTTCGCTACTGAAGTCATTTCAACATTTCAGATAAGTTCACTGTTCAGTGTTGTATATTAATATACAATATTTTTTATTAGGGTTCTTATACATAATAATAATGTTTGACTAAGCATACAAAGTATGTTATTGAGTGTCAGAAAAAGCAGCGACTGGTGTAAACACGATATATCTATACGAGTATAAATATTGATGAGGATCTCAATAGAAAAACAAAGTTTCTTAGTTTGGGACTTAATAAAAAGGAAAAAAACAACTTTTCTCAGTTTTTGTATCGATAAAAGTTGGAAAAGATTTATGTTGAAATAATGTTGACTGAGCAAAGTTTGTTGACCATCAACTCTCAGTTCTACTTGAGCATAACTTTTAGCTTAAATGTAGTTTTTGCATAAATAACTTTACATTTAGCTCCTTATAGCAGCCAATTTCGTATTGTATATAAATCTCATTCTATGATAAACAAAATTTTTAGAATAGTATTTCACTCATAGAATTATATGAAACAAGACATAAGGAAGAGAAGTAAGAATAACAATGAAAGACAAGTTTAATGGTATCCATTCACATAAAATAGTTCTTTATCTCAGGCTGTATTTATGAGATTTGTTATGTGAATATGACAACAACAATGATAAAACTGGAGAATACTGACTTTCTAAGAATAGCTTATAAATGAACCTAATACTAAATACTACCATAAGTTGTTATTTTCTGTCTTTTCACATCAAAAGTCATGACAAGCAATGTTTGAGTACTTATCTAAGCAGTAAATGCGAATAAGTGTGTCTCGTGATTCCTTACAAAATACTAGCTGTTACTTAGATTTTTACATTTTCAACAAACTTTATGCAATATTAAACTTCAAATTTATTCAAATTTCATTCAAAATAACTCTTTCAATTAATTCTAGAATTTTAACATTTTTCTTGACAAAAGAAATCTTACGAATAAAAGAATCTTTGAAACTTGACGTAAACTACTTTCTTCACTTTTATAACTAATATAAATGTTAATTTTGCGAATGTTAACAATTTATAGCATTGAAGAAAAAGAGCGGCAATAATTGAGTACCTTCACATAAGTTACTCTTCTTCATATTTGCAAAATATCGGTCAACTCATTTAGATAATCAACCATTTGCAAATATAAATAAAGCGCATAATATATTAGATAGAATTTGGTGTCCAAATCTGTCGGTTCAGATAGAAATAGTATAGAATGTAATGAGAATAGAATGACTCCAAAAGTAGCTTTCTATTAATCATTTCATGAGTTATCGACACAACTGTTTGCTTATAATAACGTATTCTCAAGCAGTAGTCAAGTTACACTTCTTCCACTCTGTTTAAGTCATTTTAACAACAAGTCATTCATTGAGTACCCCTTTAGATAGTATGCTATTTCTTATCCTCGACTTCCTTAGAAAAAAAGATATCTTTCCTATTCAGTGGTTGGGTTTCACAAAAGATTCCGCTGGGTATCAGTGTCGGAAATGTTAAATGACTGTTAACTAAATTGATATAAACTTTTAAAGTTTGAAATTATTTTTTATGGCTAAGAATCAAAAAATTTTCCATGTACTTCGAAAATATTCCGTTTTTTAGTCAGTTTCACATACATGTCATTAACTTATTTTTGTCAGCTTTAAGTTCACGTACTTTTGTCAAAGCAAACAGTCTATTTTTATACATCAGTTTCTATATGAAGATATTTTTAGCTTTTGCAACGCTCATCACTGGGAATCGCATCGTATTCCAAATAAATTAATTGTATCACGAAATTTTGTGATTTGTTTTATTTTTGCATTGATTTGTCATCAAGAATATAAGATTATTCTGTTTGATATATATTTGCAAATTACTTATAATATTGAGCAAAATTAGGGCTTTTAGACCACACATAAAATTGACTATTCAATAAAGAAAGAATACTCACACACCGTAGATATTGTTGCAAATCACGCGTACATTTATGTTCATTTAGATAAACACTAGATATCACGCGCATATTATTAACTGTAAAGGAATTCAGTCTAAAGATGTATTGTTGGTGAGCTTGATTTGCAACAATACTGAATGTATACTATGGTTGAGAGAAATTCTTTTGATTTCTACAATCATTATTTCAGTTTATGAATAATTATGTGTATTGTGTAATTCTAGAAAGCTTTTATATCTAGATAAGCTCAAAAGCTCAAATGATCAGATTTGAAATGTCAGAATAAATTAAGAATAATCTGCTGGTATTGCCTAACATATGAGCAATATAAGCCATATGAATTGGATTGATTTTGCAAGTCAAATCATATGGAATTAACGAATAGCTGCAATTTGAATATTGCTATAATTTCACTCTTCATATTTGATACCTCTATGAGTAGGGTTTTTGACGTGTCATATCTCGCTAAGCATTTCAAAGTTTGACATGTTTTCGTAGAAATCTATTTAGGAATGGTCATATATTAATAAATAGGCTTTTGATTATGCCAGAAAAATAATGAGATAGCGATGCATAGCAAATCATGGTTTTGTCTATTTTTGGTGTAGATCTTATGCCTCAGTGCTTTAGGCAAAACATTTTGTGCTTTAGTTTTGATCAAACAAAACAAATTTCGATGTTGAGAGAATGAACTAATTTTGAAGTTTTAGTTACATGGAAAGTTTTTACGAATAATTGCCCATAAGTTTGTTGATCTTTCAGATAAATCACTAGTCAACATTTATTTAATTAAATTGAACATGACAAACGAGAGGTCGTGAATAAGATTCAAATCTTGCAAATGTTGCAATTATGTACTTTTTGTCAAAATTTGTGTTTACTGTGATGTCAAAATGTTAGAAAGTATTGTCTAGATTTGATTTAGATTTGATCGAGTAGATTTTCCAAAAGAAACACAACTACTTTCCAGTTTGAATTTAAATGACAAAAGTATTGAATTTCTCTTTCATGTTCAGTTCAAATTCGTTCAATAATTCTATTTATTACACCAATAAAATGCTATTGTTATTGAAGATGAATGTAAAATTCCTTTAAATTATTTAAAATGTCTTTACTTACAAAAATATTTTCTTTTTTACCAATTGTTCAATTCTTTGAGATCAAAATAGAGAAATTTGAAAATTTTATTGATTCTCAAACTAAACTTGGAAAAGTTTGTTTTGACAGCTTCACTTGAAAAGCTTTTTGGCTCTAATAAGCTAATTAAATTTATTTTGTCTATCATAGAAAGATTGATATACTGCACCTGTAGAAAAATGAGCATTACTTTTCCCTACCAATATCATAGAAATAAATTTATTTATTAAGGCTCAGATTTCGAAACTGACGTTCTCTCGAAAGCTAGAAAGGTTTTAACCTTGAACCTGACCAACCTATTAGTTCTTATTATTAGATTCTTATTAATATTCTTAAAATGTTTTGAAAAATGTTCGTAAAATTCAAAAAACGTAATAATTTCAGATCATATCCATTAAGGAGTGTTTAAATTGTGAGCATCTAAAAATATAGCTGAGAAATTGATTGCTCTCAAAATAACATTAGACACCAGATTTATCTTAACTCTATTTTGTGTAACTTTCGTTTAACAGTTTTCTTAGAGAAGATATATTTTCACTTTAAAAAAGTTCTGTTTATGAATTTCATTACAGAATCAACAGAAAGAATAATTGATTTCTATTTCAAAATTTTTTACTCTTCTTGATCTTTGCTTTTGGATTTTTGTTCATCTGAATTTTCAATTTTAAGAGTTATATGAAAAATCGATTTACAAAACAGATTTATGAGAAATATACAACAAGAATAAGTGGCAAAAAATGAGATAAATTCTTGTTAGATATAACTAAGTTTATAATAGGTTTTGAGAAATTTTCTTGTTAAAAAACTATTTGATAACTGTTTTAAAATTGACAAATATAAAGTTTATTTTGATGTTAATGAAAATACTGAGCCAATTATTGATTTCAAATTTGACAACATAAGGAACTGTCTATTTATTGAGCTGTTGGCTCTCTGACTATTAGAGTACAATATTATTTTCTAAACAGAGAACTAAACAAAAAAACTAAACAAAACTTATTATACTTAAGCACTGATACTGTATATACGGTTTGGCCATCGATTTGGAGTAATCTCCAGCAAATAGGTTTGCTATTGGTTGCTAAAGCTATTATTTGCGCTCTTTCAATGTTAACGCAATGGATGGTGCGAGCGGTCAGAAAGTAGATTAATGTTTCACTAGTTCAACGATTTTTGCAATGGCAATCTTGCGAAAAAACTAACTTAAGTACTAGTATAGGCCTTATAAATAGTTTTTTCTCCTGACTTGACTCAGTCTTTGCTAAACTTGACGATGCAGATTATATTTAAAGCTTTGATGTACTCAAACTTTATTTAAATAGATCAATTTGTAGACCTACGAATCTACTCATTAATCATACATGCATCTCTATGATTACAATTTTATGACTATTTCAAAATTACTTTCTATGTTTCAAATGTTTATAAAGTGTTTAATAACTATCTACTTTTCTTCAGGTTTTGATTTCTCGTTAAGAATTTATGATTCTTTGGCTAACTTTTACTTTCGTTTAACCATAAAAAAGTGAAACAACACTTAAATTTAAGGCACTTTTAGCCGTAGGAATGAAAGAAATAAGCAAGAATCAAATGAAAGATTAGAGACAAATGACAGGAATCAGTAAAAATAAAAGTGAGTGACACGTTAGACATCAGCTTAACTCTTGAGAAAGTTTTAGTATAAAAAATGGAAACAAAAAGAGAAATGAGAAAACAATCTGAAAAATACGACACGAGAAGAATGTTGAAAATGTTAAGAAATCATTTCAGCTGAAAGTGATATCGAAAGCAAATTGAAGCGTTTAGAAACTTTCTCTAAATTTTTATAACATTTTCGCAACTTTTGTCGTGAGAAAAGTGATCGATAGCTGATAAAAATTTGCGCACATCTATGTGAATCAACTTCTGTATCACTTGATTGGCTTTTATGTTAAGATTTTGACAGAAAGTCCAATCTATTATTCTGGATATTGAATATAATGGATATGTTGGGCCCATACATGAAGTCTCGCCACCTCTCGATGACTTGAGAGAAGCGTTCAATTCCTTAATTATATAAATGCATTTTTATCATTAAGATGAATACTGAGGACAAGATTTCAGCCCTGATTTATTATGATAACAGAATGTTATAATAAATTACAATCAAATTCCTACGATTCTCTGCTTCTTATTCTTGCATCACATTTTAGCTCTTGAAAAAATAGTTTTAAGTTTTCGAACGTTAGTGATGGAAATTTTAATTTAATCGAGCTCTTGGTTCTTGTGGCTCCCTACTGAAACAACACTTGAAAGATTTCTAATGTATCTAAATTTTATTTTCAATTTTAAAGTTAAAGATTGATTGCATAGTAGTTATCATAATCGACTATAAGAATTTAATCTTAAATGCTAAGAATCTAACTTCAAAGGATACCCCATTATCATAGTTAGAACGAGATTATTCTTGTTATAAAAATATCGACCATAACCAAAAATAACTCTGAATTGTTACGAAATTTTCTTGTGTTTGAAAATTCGTTTGTCAGTCAATCAATATTTGCCTTCTTTCTGATAGGCCTAAAAGATGAAACTGAATCTGTTAATAAACTAAAATTTCACAATTTCTTGTCCCTGTTCTATATGTCTTATGTTTGAACTTTTAATTCATTGAAAAAAAATTTCAAAATAAATGAAAAAGGCTATGCAAACAAATGTGCTTCACAAACAAGTTTTCTATTTCTGTAGACAGAATTTAGTTTGTTCTAAATTTAATCAACAAAGTTTGATTCTAAACTTTCATTTTGTAAATTCGATTTTCTTATTCCATTCAAAAATTAGGTTTTACTTTTGAGGCATTTTTACTGACTAGAGATTTCTATTTCATTGTTGTGTATGGTTCTCACATAAAAGAATCAAAAAGCAATCAATAGAGCGATATTTCGACATGAACTTCACAAATGACACGCAAAGTTTGTACGTATCACAATATGTTTGACTTCAATCACAATTTGAGATTTACTCAAAGATTGATGTTCAAAGATCACAGACTACTAATCTTGTATCTTGAAGATATAAATAAAACATTATTTTGATCAAAACATGGAATACAAAATGCAGTATTCTTGCAATTTTTTGATTAGGACAATTTCATATAAAATTCTATCTCATTGGTCGTAATTCAGTTCTAACAATATTTCTGGATAATATTATGCATATGCATTTATCCATTCAATTTTCCTCAAGTTCTATATAGAATAATTAACATATTTGATAGAAAAAATATTATATATTAGCTTCCTTTAAATTAAGGATCGAAATGTCCGAACTGTAATTCCATCAGTATTTTCCCACAATAGATGGAATACTTAGCAATGAATTTCCATTTGGACTTTATTCTCTTCTCTCGAAATTCTTAGGGGGCTTTACTTTGACTCATAAGTCATTTAACTCATTACTATAGTTCTGGATAGAATATTTCATGCATCTGGAATTATCAACTCTAGTTCAATGAAAAACCGAATATCTTTTCAAGAACTTATGAATAATATTTCAATATAAAAGCAAATTCCTAAAATGAGAAGCAATCCTGAGTTTAAAAAAGTAATATCTTTAAAAATATTGTTTCCTTGCCTCCCATTGATAAAAGTCAGTGAACTTGAGAGACGATAAAATAAAAATATAATTTTAATTGAATTGTAGGTTTTATTTGAAAAATTTGAAAAGACTTCTACCATTTAATTTTATTTTAAAGACAAACCAATGGATCGCTCCGCAAAATTGATCTTTAACATGCTCTTAAAAACTGCTTAAAACTGAAACTTTGATCGAAAAATTAGAAATGTAAGTGCTAATTTACATCACGAACTTGAATTATCTCGGATTCAATATTGATTCTAATTTTTATTTTTCGGATACAGACTGCTGCACAAATAAATGTGTTTGTATCTGAATCTTTAAAGAACTTCTATAGAAATTTCAACAAAATATCTAATGCGAAAGTTTCACTCAGTCTCTTAAATATTTAGTATTCAATTCAAAATTCTTTAATGATAACAAATGTATTAGTGTTTAATAAGTCATGTATTCTTATCAGGAGAACTCCTATTGGATCATACAGAATTTCAAACTTTTTGATAGAATTCAGAAATAAAAAAGATTGTGAAGAGTCATAACATACATACCAATCAAAAACAATACTGAATTCTAGCTAGAATAAAATACTTAAGAGTCAGCAGTTGAAGGATAGCTATAATATAAACTCTTGAATTAAAAGTAAACATGTTTACATCTGAATTCAAATTGATTTGTTTCAGGTATTAGTTTTGAATACAAAAGCCATGAACCCATAGCTTGAGGAAATAATACAATCCCAATAATAGTAAAACTAGATATATGTATAAATAGCTTAGCATTCATTTAGATTCTCATTCAATTGCTATTTCATATTGTACTCAAGTACTTCCTTCTTATGCAATTCAAACTGCTCTCATTTATTTGATTGGGTGTGCGGTATATATATATATAGATATATATATATATATATATTCAGTTATATCCCAACTATAAAACCCATATAAGAGCAGTAGTTGTTTTCCACATCATTGCTTGCTACGACATCAATGCCTTGCTTTGTATGCCTTTTGTTGAACATCATTACAATAATCCTACACTTTGAATAGGAGAAAACTCCAAGTTTGATTCTGTCCCATATTTTTCTATTCGCAACATGAGGTCTGACTTTTAGCTGAGTTTTCTCAGATGTTGTTCGTTATACTGTGAATTGTAAATGCAATAAATTACACTAAAAGTTGGATAAATAGGAAGCCTAACAGTCTTTTGAACAAAAATATGCTTCTCAAATCTTGAGTTCATTGTATCGACAAATATTTTTTTGATGACTTGAGATCTTTCATCAAAATCAAAATTCTTTTGGTGACCAATCATTCTTTTGGTCAGTTATTTTCGATCTTACTTTAAAACATTAATTTTATTTCGATTGCCTGATCATAGGCTGTGATCAACATCAAGATTAATGATGAAATACTGAGCGATATATTACATTTTGATACTTATGTTCAACTTTCATGAGGCTTGTATTTGATGGAATAGAATCTTAAATCCTATAAATTCTTCCCAAAGTATTCATGAATTTTGAATTATGTTAGTAAAGATTTGAAGTTTGTTTTTGGATTCTTGAGTATATTAAATAAATTGAAGCACTTATTGGTTTTAGTCCATTTATTGATATTTTTGAATATAATCTAATAAATTGATCAATAAAGTTTTAGATACATCGACAAAATAAATATTTTGTAAGCGAAATATAGAATTTGTACATATTCTAAATCTAGCATGAACTAGAAACTGTAATTCAATAGTAAATCATTTTTATAAGATATAAATTAAATTGAGTGATCTGTTGCAGCCCGCTTGAAGTTTGCAAATCATGTAAGTCTTTCAAGTTTTTATTTTAAAGAAGTTTTGCTCCCATTTATATTTTTTATTGGTACATATCCGATCTTTGAACTTAAATTTTGAGTTGAAAGTTTGGCAATTCAAATAATAAAATTTGCAAATTTAATGAAATACCATAAGTAAATATTAAACAAACTTAACGCACAAGTGCATTAATTATAGATTAATATTTGAACGCAATCCAAAACAAATTGCAATAATGTAAGCTTTAATACATTAACTTATCCTTTTAACAACATCTCAATGAGTTGAATTGATCATGTCTATTTTCAAAAACACGTGTAATTTTTGAAGTATTTTTCAAACAGTGTTTTATTCTGAAATATAGCCTCTAGTTATAATATAAAACGTGAAAAGTTGTTCATACATCAAAGAATTAAGTATAAATAAATTGTTATATAAACTGTAGTTCATTGATATAGTGCGATAAACAGAAAGTCGGTTTCATTTTATTTTCTTCTAATCTATTCATCCTTTTTAATATATTTTAAAAGAACTATTTGATTTTTATTTTGACTTTTCATAGAATTCATATTCTATTTTCTATATATGAATAAATTGTTTTAAAAGCGATATCAATAGAATTTGTCTATCTTAGTTCTCAATTCTAAGGATAAAGTCTTAATGTTTAACTCGGTTTGGAAAAAACAGAATTATCAATATGAGCCTTATAGATGGTAAGCGTGTGAGAATTTTATCAAATATGTTAAATACTAGTAGAAAACAGCATTTCAAAATAAATAAGGGTTAGGCTAAACCTGATTTGAGGTATAATAAAAACTGCAATTTATTAATTCTTTAGTTTTATGGGATATT
Source organism: Archegozetes longisetosus (assembly GCA_018873245.2). Taxonomy (NCBI): domain Eukaryota; kingdom Metazoa; phylum Arthropoda; class Arachnida; order Sarcoptiformes; family Trhypochthoniidae; genus Archegozetes; species Archegozetes longisetosus. The sequence continues at coordinate 2,110,791 of JAEMBT020000006.1, forward strand.
ATAGAGCTAATATTGCTGTGTAATGGTTTTAATCTGTCTCATGTTTATAAACTTTAAGGATTATTTTTAGCAAAAGTTTTAGTTCTCTTATAAAAGTTATTTACAAAATCACTATAGGAAGAAAATTAACAAAACCGCCAAGTAGTTAGCCTGAAGCCCTAGGACTTGTAAGCCCAATCGATTGTGACTCAATTTTATCCAATTTGAAAGGAAAGCCCTAATTTTCAACAGTTATAGGGTTTGATATATTGGTTGAGGCGTAAAGATTACACGTCCTACTGGTATTTCGAATGCTTTTAGATTCTTGAAAAAAATTTTGAGACATTTGTTTCATCGGAAAAATCAATAAAAATTTTTTGTCCATAGGAATCTTCTTCCAAGTGCTTCTTTTGAATTCGAAACATAGGTTTTGACGTATTGGGAACAAAGAATAAATTGTAAACTACTCGAACTTTTTAAAGGGTCAATAAAGTATTTCTTGAAAAATGATTGACACGTTTTACAGAATTTTGCCAATATTGAAAGACTAGTTTTTGTGAAAATGCTGGAAGATTTTGATTGAAATGCTTTTTAGAGCCTATTTTCGAGAGTGAATTGTCTGAAGATTTCACATCTCCTGAAGGATTCATTAATGTCTTGTAGGTTTTAACTTTTAAATGAGACGTAATTGAATCTAATGTCAGCTTTACAAGTAACATAAATAATTGATGAGTTAATGAATACAAGTACTATTTAATTGTGCTTTTGATAGTAGATCTTCCAACTTAAAATAAAAATTCTAATACATTCTAAGCTAAATCTTGTACTAATAATTTCGATAACATAAATAAGATAACGCTCAATTTTAAGCCATCTTTTAAATAAATATTTCTTGCGTTTAATTTCATGTGCTTCTAATTTGCTTTGAGAGACTGCTACAAAAACACTTTCACTAGTACAAAATTATTGTCCTTCAGCCTTGGAATTCATGGCTGTCTCTCTAATGAAATTTTTGTTCTTTGACTTAAAGCTAATTACTAAAATCCAACAGAATTTCAACTTTAGAAACTGAAAAATATTCTCATTTTATAGATTGAAAATAGTAGTGATTAAGTATCGTTTTAGTTCATTATAAGCAAAATGAAAAATTTAAGTCACAATTAATTTAACTTTCAATTAGACTTCAAATTATAGCGTGTCCAAGTGAACACACTATCTTCAAAACAGTTGATAGAAATCTCAACTTATCTATTTTACTAAAAATTTCTTTGTAAATTCACTCTATTTTCTACAACTTTTCTTTATTTGAAACAAATTTCTGATCAAAGAAAACTTTGTCCAAACATTTCATGACAATCCTATTGATTATGTGGTTGCGCAGCCTATTTATTTTTCTACATTTTCATCTTTAGCTCAATCAGAGAACACACAGAGAAATAAATTGACTGCAGAAAACCATTTCTTCACAAATAGCCTGCAGGTTGACAAACGGGAATGTGTTAACTAAAATCAATACTTTAATTATGTCTATCATTTGATTGTCTGAAACATTACAGTTTCTTTGGACAACAGATTCATAGAACCAGAAAAGGATAAAAAAGGTTACAGTAGAGGAAAATCTATTGTAATTTGTATTCATTATTGTTAGCGTGTGTTTGAATGGAACTATTACTTAAAGTAATTAATAAATATCGTGCTCTTCAGCATTCTTAAAACAAATTATACAAATAGTTTAGTATTATCATGCACATAAGCCTGTTTTCCGAGCTAAAGCTAGATTTCTAAAACACCAACTTGAGCTTGAGTTTCGGTTTGAGTTTACAAGCTTAAACTTATGGGCGTAGTCAATCCTTCATTGCTCTAATTTTGGCTGAAAATTACCTGAAAACTAAAATACTTTGCTTAATCCTCATTAAAATTTATTTTTCTTTGATTAGAATGCGTTTATGATGAATAAAACTGCTTGTTTTTGTATTATGCATACATTTTAACGTTAGATCATGAGTTCGAAGCTCACGTGCATGAACTTGAATTGGGCTCGTAATGAGCGAACTTGCTGCTTGCTCTATATGCTCGAAAAACTCTAAGAGCTAGTTTCCGACTTGAGCTTTTGTGTATCATTAGTTGAATATTATTACAACTCACGCTTCCTATTAATAATTCATAATTTTAGGCAAGTTTTTCAAGGGAAGTAGAATTCAATGATTTAAAAAAATAAAATGTTAACGTGATTACTACAATAAAAATATAAAATTGGCTCAAAAGCAAGTATTCAAGTGCATATGTTCATTGCTATCCGGCGTGAAAAATTACCTCCATTAGTGCTATTTATTGTATGGGCATTAGTCAGATATCTGTTGTTGAAACTATTCGACAGTTCAGATGAATCAAAGAGTGATTTTAACAAAATGCTTATTTTGTACTTAAAACTTATACTTAAAACATTTGAGAGCTAATTGATTTAAAAGGTAACTGTTTAATAAGCCTATAAATAATAAGAGCTTGTTAGAAGTGTTCGTTATCGCCTAACAACAGAGGTTTTTCATATAGAAACATTCAAATTCCGGACTCTAAAAGTTACCTTGATATCGCACTTATTTATTTAATAAGCTGATAGTACACTGACTTTGTACAGACAACCTCAAGAAAGCTTAAAATTTGATCTCTTAGTTCGAGAGACAAATGTGTGATAGAGCTCATATCCGTAAAAACAGTTTCTTATTAAACATAGCTTTTATAGATAATATATGTGAATAACACTTTTCGAATGTTTTGATCTCATAATAAACTGAAATCGCTTCTTCAAAACGTTATCTGAATTAGCGAGTTTCTTGTTGATCTTGCTAGTCTAGTGGTCCAATTAATGGACTAGAATCAAAATGAACTTAAAACTTGAGGTTCGTCTTCATAGAGATAAAAATTTGAGAACTATTTTTCAGCAATTTTTATAATGAAAATGTTGAAAATAAACTCATATTTAATATTATTTTTGTGAGTGAACAAATTTAACAACTATAATAATTGAAATGAAAATGCCTTTAGCAGTTTTTGAATGCCTATTGAAAACGAAGTATGCTAAACTAAATTAAAATTAAGTTTTGACTGCCCAAATAACTCAAGTTCTGTTTAAACCTAGAGCTAAAAGTTTGTTAATATAATTTTCTTAAATACCTTATAATAATTTAGATTGTACTGTATTGCAAATAATAAATCGATCATACGCCTGCAATTGCACTTATTTACATATATAATCAGTACTCCTTTAAGTACTAATAAAAGGAGTGAAGATTAATATGCACACAAAATATGCATTTAATTGATGTATAATCGAACCAAATGCATACTTTTTGTATAGATACTAATCCTTACTCCTTTTATTAGTGCTTAAAGGAGTACTAATTATTTATGTAAATAAGTGCTATTGCAGGTGTATGATCGATTTATTATTTGCAATACAGTACTAACTCTAAGGTTTTCCAAGAAAAATATTCGGGAAAAATGTATCGGAGTAAACTCTAACAAGAAGTTTAACCATATTCATTATGAGAAGGGGATAACAACCATTGGAATCTTAAATGTTTTGGAAATTTGATCAGAAATAACTGCTCTGCTAAAGCATTGATTAGAACTGAAAGTTTACTCGAACAAAACAAAAGCCCAAATCTCTAGTGAGCAAAACAATATGTTATCTATTGTTGACTCGAATCAAATCCTTAATAATATTAACCGATATTATTATATGAAAAGGCGAGTAAATGAACCATAAGTTACGAATTGATTCTATATTTTGCCCTTTATTTTAGTTTCTCATATAAGAAATGGTGATATTTGTTGTGCACAACTGTTTGCACTTCTACTCTTTCAACAGATAATTCTCTATCTCTTTATACTTATAGTTAGTATTCAAGACGTCTATCTCTAGCACTAGAATCCCAATGAGTTCCCTTAACTGAAAAAAGTTCCTATCAAACTGAACATCTCTATTAAATGGATCCTCAAAATTGCTATTTCTCCTCATTCTTGACTCCTTTCAAGTATTTTTTGCTTTTTTCACAACACTTCTTCCACTTCTTTTATTGCTTGGAGTTTACTTAATTAAATTCAAGTTAGACTTTCCTTTAATCAATTCCCCTTTTGGATAAATAATAACACTTTAGCTGGTAAAAAGTTAAATTCCAATTCTCTTTTGGATTCAACAACCCCTTAGCAAAGGATCGATTTACTAAAATATTTTCACATTTCTATTCAGAGATTAGTTTCAGATAACTAATTCTGTTTTAAACAGTTTTGCAAAGACTGCATAAACAAAAATTTAAATTTTAATATTGCTTGTAGAAATCAGCTTCAGATGAATTTAATATAAAATACATCAATTATTTTAATGATTAACAAACAGCTTTGTTCGATCTTTCAATATAGAACCATAAATCACTAAAGATTTTCGAGTAAAGACTTATGTCTATAATTTCGATCATGCCTTCGATAAAATGATATCCACCATTCTTTCAATCAAAAGTATAGTCGAGTTCGAAAAAGGGTTAGATTTGATCGCTTGCTAGTATCACATCAAATACTCAAACCAGAAATTATGGAAAATAATTTGCGAGGATCTCCTATCCGTACGAAAATACGAACCAGTTTTAAGTTCATTCTGGTTCTGGGCTATCATTCAGACCACTAGACTAACAAGATAATAAGAAAATTGCTAATTTAGATAACGTTTTGATTATGTGACTTCAGTTCACTATAAGGTCAAAACATCATTTAAAAAGCATTAATCAACACAACTATAAAATCGATTTTAGATAACAAAACTATTTTGACAGATGTGAGTTTTGTCTCTTATTTATCTGTTTTACTGTTAGATCAAATTTAAAGCTTATTGAAGTTGTTTGTGCTAACATTTTTAGAGCATACTTCTTTGTAACGTATAATAAGTGTCTAGAAGCTGCTAATATTTTTCACTTTAATTATAAATTATAAAATAAAATTAATTATAAAAGTTCAAAATATTTGCTTTCACCAGATGGTCTTTCACACTATTGTGCTATTATATTAAGATAATTAACTAGCCTGAAACTTGAAGAAAAGTTTAATTTTAAACCATACAAGATTTGGCTCTGATCTATTGCTTTTAGTCGATATAGTCTACAAATTGATGCGTAAAGCGTTTAAACGAGATGCTTAAAATAATAATTGATTAATTAATCGACAATTTTTGATGAGCTCTACATCTTAATTGATTGTAGTGCTCACTCCTGTCAGAGATTGATTGGTAGTACTAGCATTCACTTAAAAGACTCTTCTCCTCATTACCCCTGTTTTGATAACAAAATAAAGTTTATTTTTTAAGAGTTGTGCATTTCATTAAGTGAAGCAATAAAAAAATTGAACTAAATGAAAGCTAAACAAGTCGAAGTTGTTAGTAGATCCAGGATATTGGATCAATTTGTAAATAAAAGTTCAAACTCGTGCCTACAAGCTTAAATTGTGAAGTTTACAATTGGTTTGATAAATTGGAGAGAGCTACAAAGCTTTTCTTATTGTGAACTGCATTATCGCCTATCTCAAACTTTGTTCGCCTGGTCGTTTTCTTCCAATTAAAAGTATATGTAAACCTTTATAAGGCAGTAAGGCGCGCAACAAGCAGAAACATGTGCAATAGTATTTTTATAATTATCGCTATAAAGTTTCTCATTTGAAAATTCTTAATTAGTTTTTTATATGTAGTCGACTATATGAAAAGTTGTGCGTAAGGTTCTACATTACTTTTTGAAAATTTGCTTTCAAGCCTTTAATCGAACGTTCGGTTTAACATATGAGAAGTACTTCATAAGATACGATAATCCTTATCCCAGTTAAAGATAAATAATTCCTAATTTCAAAAATATGAACAAATCGAAAATTGAAAAATATTTTTAAAAGTTATAAAATAAATCTTATGTAAGGATAGAAAATATTTGAAATGAGTCAACTCTTAATTTATTAAAACATTTAATGTGAAAGATAGGAATCGGTGTGACTTATGGGCAACAATTATAAAATATTCTGAACACATGTTTGTCAAGATTATGTGATTTTACCCTAAATAGATTAAAACTGCTTTGATTTATTACTAGTTCAAGCTTGTTATCATATATTTGTGCTGTGGTTATCTGGAAATTTTTTTTAATTATGTGAACAGCTCTTAAGGTATCACAAATTCAGTGAAAAAGTTCTTGGATTGTGCTTTCAGTTACAGGTAATATATCTTACATGAAATTAATTACAATTAAACCTAATTAACAAATGATTAAGCACATAAGTATAATCAACATTAATTTCAAGGTTACATTGAAGATAATAATTTCAGTAGTTAGTTTTTTGACATATATCCAAACAGAAATCGACAAAAATAACACGAACGTTCACGTCTTCAAACTTTTTCCCCCGAAAGAATCTAATCAAAAATATTTATTAACACTGCTTGAATGGAAGTTATGGGAACTGTTTCGATAATTTCTCTTCAAACTAGTAGATGGAGAATCATAAAAGCTGGCATGAGTTACTTTCCGAGCAGTTCCATTCTTATATGAAGGTCCGGATCGATAGTATAATTTGGAGCAGTTCGGAGTCCCGGCTATAATAGTCGAGTAATTCATTTCTGGCACGTCTTCCTGCCTGACACATGGCAACCAGCGGCCGAATGTGTCTTTGAATGCGATCCGAAACTTACGAGACATCACTTGGTAGAGAATCGGATTTATAGTTGAACTCAAATAGTAAGTTACGCCAGAAATATGAGTCAGTATTGTGTAGGCGTTCATTATCACAGGTGTTAACATGCTGTTACGGACCAGTATTGTTGCCAAGACTCTCTGCGCATGAAATGGCGAGTAGCAGAAGAAGAAAGATATTACAACTGCAACTGTAAAAGATAGAAATCAGAACAATATGAGTATACACGAAATGGAAAAGTATAAAGCGGGAAAAACTAATTGAATTTTTGTCATGTGAGGCTAGACATTGAAGGTATATCTGATAAATCAAATCAGTTGGAAATAGGGTTACCTTTCACCTGTTAGAAAGGTTGGACACAAAGAATTATGAGTGTTTCAAGATATTTTTTCTATAGTACTTTTGAAGATACGTATTTATGTAACTTATTCGCACGAAAACTGTAAAAAAACAATTTATTTTGCATTTACACTCAGTAGCATTTGGATTTTAGCAATTTTGGATGCTAAAACATTGGACAATATTAGACTCATTTCTTTTGTTCTAGAAATAAAATTTTGCTTATTCATATTACGGTCGGAAATCACATTATTTATATAAATTTAAATGTTTCCATGCAATACTTTTTTGCTCGCATCTCAAATTTGTGTATAGAGAAAGATATCTAGTCCTTTATTTTGATAAACTTAGATGTTTTGTAATTGTGATGCAAAATTAGAACTGTTGAGCCAGGATCTGGACAATGGATGGTTACCCAAATAGAGAAACACATCGTGATATGAGTTATGCGACAGGGATAGCTAGAGAGTAGTATAAGATTCTAGTGATTGTCTCGTCTATTTTTGATCTCTAGGGAAAGCTGTAAATTGGCTGAATTTACTCCTTCTTGCCTTTTATTCAATTTCTTATATTATTGTAGCCGCAAAAAGAATAGGGATTTTGAACCAAAAGAGATTTGCTATCATAGTCACTAAGACATGGGTTGATAATAACGAATGGCATCTCAACGAACCATTTCTTAGCCTTAGGAAAAGAGAAGCCTTTTTGACAGATTAGTTTAGCGTCACTTAACTCAGTTATATGGTATTTAGTTTATAAGTAATCTTTTCTTATTTTCTGTCATTTTTATTAAAGACTTATATTTTTAGAGCTCGTCTTAAAATAGTTTATTTCAATTAAATTCTTTCGGAGTGAAATTTTTTGTCAAATACTTCCATTTCTCTCTTAACTTCATTTATCACTAGACTCTTTCTCTAAAATTTTTGAAACTAATTAAATGTTAGATGAGCTTTGAGTTCACTTTTATTTATATTGTTCGTCAAATATTTGCTCATCGAATATGCAATATTTCAGTCAATCAAAGTATTGACAAATTAGAAAGAAACTCTTCGATTTGGAAAATTTAATCAATTTTGTTGAAATGTAGCGAAATTTTTATTCAGCTTGCTATCTTTAATTTGTTTATTATCAGATTTGTTCGAATTACGTAAGCAATAAAAGTTTTAATCAATATAAGTTTGTCTCTAGCATTGTAATTAGTACAAAAAGATGTTATACTGCTGTTAGAATAATAATTTTTGAGCAGACAGTCTGCAACGTTTCATCCAAATTAATGATATTCGGTTCTTCAGGCTATCAGTGATCAAAATATTTTGTTTTGAGCTTAAATTCTGAGAAAAGTGCTTTTTCTATATTCTCTGACTTGTCAGAAGTTTCATTTCAATTCTTATCCTGAATTTAGCTTTTGAACTATAAATATATCAGTGATGTCGTGCTGTTCTAGAGATAGAAAATTCATTTTTGACATAAATAAAGTCTTTTTCTAGCAGTGATAAAGAACTCAATATTTCGATATTTTTCAGAAAAGTAGAAATAACAGAAGCTATGAATACATTCAGAAGAGTCTTAATTCAGGATTCAAGAAGCATGACATATAATATTAATAGAGCTTAAAACATGAACAGAATTAGAATCAAGTCAAATGAAAATGTTAAAACACTGGACAAAAATGAGAAGTAGTTGTGCTTTCACCTGTTATTAATTCTTTAAGTTGCAAAACGACAGATGAGTAAATAAGAATTAATCTTCTAATATTTTGTCTTTGCCTAAGTCTTGTTATTTAATACCAACTTAAGTATTTGTTACATAATTGTTTGAGTTACAGCTTATAGCTGATAAGGTTGTGATCATTTATAAGACTCTGGATTACTTATGTTAAGTTTGTTGTATTTGTGTTGGCTTTAGACCAAGAAAAATTTAAATTTTCAATAGTTTGACGAATGGCTTCTGAACTGTTCTGGATTTTTGTAGATCACGTTCACATTTAAATAAGCCAAAGTGAGCTAACACTGATAAAAGATAATCTAAACCGAACTTGCTGAGAGTGTTATTAGTAAGCCTGATTTGCAACAATATAGAGACATTCTGACACTAAGGTTTCTATTTTTACGTCTAAATTTAGAATAATCCAATGAATCAAATGAAAAGGACGATGAGCTTTTCTGACATGTCACATTGAGTTTATTTTTTCTATTCATAAAGTAGATGGTCAATAGGTCTGGCTATTACTTGCGCTGAGTTGCAACAACTAATAAATGCATCCAAACCAGAAATAATTTGATGTGACAACTATTGGAATGCATTGAACTAAGAAATTGACTGAGACTATAATTTATGAACTGAATTAAATGGTTATGCGACCTATGTCTGAAAAACAGATAGTGTTTGCGTGAATTTATTATAGTATCAGCTTCAAAACATCTTCAGACTGATGCCTACTTTAATAATAAGAACATTTGTATCCCTGACTCCGCAATGAATTATTCAATCCTTCAAAGATAGTTCTTATGACCCCATCCTGAAAATACTAAGCAATCGATGTTATTGTTATTGAATTAAAAATGAGAATGCGCTCAGCTCTAGTCAAGTTATAATAAATTGCACTCATAGGCCGCAATCAACTCAAACCAACAAAATAAAAAACAAAATGAATAGGAACTGAAACAAAGACAATGCGACGCATCATAATATAAGCAAATTATAACTTCTATCGAAAACTATTCCTTGGGAGGGAATATTTACTCAATTGATTGCTTGAAACTTTGTCCTCTATATTTCTTATTGAACTACATCTACGAAAGGCATGTAATATAGAAAAGTATAGGAATTATTCCTCTGAGACCTGTGTAAGGACAACTATCAATTATAAAAAGGCAAGACTTATGATTTGCAATTATGAGTGAAAAGTGAGAAATATTATTACAAAAACGCTATCAGATATCTCATTGCATTTGATTACATCTTATCAACAACAAAGCCATTTATCATTGGGATGTGCCTTAAGATAAATAAGAGACTGAGCGACTAATAGAGAGAAAATGATGATAAAGGCTTAATAACAGATAATAAGTAATATGTTATAATGGCTTATGTCGTTATTATCCGTTAATACTTAGCTTCCATCTCAATTGGAAGAACAAATTTGTTATTATGACTTTATTTATCGGTAGCCTAAAAGAGATAGGGTATGAAAAAATCGTGTTTTTTCTCGATTAGAGCTAGAATTAGTCTCATTAAGTTTAGAGGCAAAACATTAGAACAAAAGTTACAGCTATTATTGGACAATAACAATAACGCCCAACAAATTACTTGAACCCGTATATTGATTAAACTATTTTTGCATCTATCAACTTTTAAGGCTACTCAATAATTGTTAAAATTTAATTCAAAAATACTCCATGTTGTTAAAATAGGATATCGAAAAAGTAGTTGGAGTATGGCGGCAATCGAGACAAAATACAAGAGATTAAGAGGAATCAGATGAGAATAGGATTCCATCCTAAATCAAGTTAATAGGATTGGGACTTTCTTTCTTCAATACTTTAATTACTAATAAAATTCTGTGTTGATTCAATACTGTAGTGTGTGTGTGTGTGTGTGTGTGTGTGTGTGTGTGTGTGTGTGTAAGCAAAGCTTCAATCAAATCAAATTCTGAGAAATGGAATGAAAATCCAAAAATTCATAGGGAATCAAATTTTAACTTGCTTTCAAAGTTTTAATGGAATGGTGACAGTTTTTTCAGCCATTAATACAGAGCATAATAGAATTTTCACATATATCAAAGTTTGTTTCTTCGTTCATATCTGACATATTTTTCCTAAACTTTACTAAAAGGAAACTTAATTTATTTCTCAGAATTGATGCCAATTTTTATTTTTTAACAAAGTCAAAACAACTTTTAATACTTGAATTCCTTTACGAATGAGCGGAGTTTCAGACTTCAAACTCATTTCAGCAATTTATTTAAAAACTGGACATTTAAGAGACATTAGTAAATAAAAATTTCAAGCATTGCTTTCAACTTCACGGATAAACTGAAATGCAATCAACATAAAAGCAAGGCTCAAACACAATCAAGTGTTTTAAGAATTAAAGTGAAAAGCAGCGAAACTCACTCTCTATTGAGATTCTCGATTCGAGAACTACGAAATGAACTTCTAAACTAGCATTTGATATATCAAACAGGGTTGCCACCTTTGCCAAAACAAAATCTGGAGAAAAACTATCAAGAAACACAATCAGGGCCCTCTATACCGTTTTTCGGGGCCAGAACTTCAAGTAAGAAATTTTTCTACTGTACTAATTTGATTGTGATACACAAATTGAGTCTTATCAGAACACGATTTTCTAATAGTACTAATGTAACTACATAAGGAGCACGGGTGCCCGACCAGAAGTTCTTATTACGCTGACTATTTGAGTGTAATATCGAGGAAACTTTAAACATTTTTATATAAATTGAGCCGATTCAATTATAAATTTTGTTAGTCATTCTCAATAACAATAAAGTATCTTAAATCTAGCATCTATTCCTTATTATTTGAGTCAAGTTTTCGATTGGTGCCGCATCAGATGTATTATGCTCTATCTGGCTCAATTTCCTGGCTACGACACTGTTTGATGGACAATATTTTAGGAAAATTTCTGATAATTTTAATCTGAGAAACCGATAATTTCCTATAAATTAAAATTTGAGAGAATGATTAATAGGTGTAAAGTAGTGTAAAGGCTAAAAATTATAAGATTTAAATCCGAAAGTCAAAAGTGACAATTTGACATGTTGATTGGTGGCAACCCTAAACATAAAAAGACTAAATTTTTTGTTCGAGACACGATTGCGACAAAACCCTAATAAAAAGCAAGTGGAAAAATCGAAACTAACTGGAGAGAAAGAAATGACTGAAATGACTGGCGACAAAAGCACATCACTTATGTCATACTTGACTTGTGCAAAATCAATGGAGTCGAAATTTGAATGATAGCTGTAAACTGAAACGAGAATATAATAGTAAAGGGACCTTAAAAATGAAACCACAGTTTCTCTTTGCTCGCTCTCAATTCCACTCAACTCAAGTGATTTATTATGATCTCATTTCTGCCCATTATATGATTAAATTTTTTCCCTATTCCTTTTGTTATTCAACTATAAATATTCTTTCGTTTTCTTTGAGATGTTCAAATCAATGTCATTGTCACTGCAAACTGTGTTCACGTCATCACATCGTTTTTATTTAATTTAATTCCAGCTCTAACTCAGTGCTTCTGAAGTTATGGTCCAGAAAATGGATAGTTCGGTAATTTACCGGTTATTCACTATTTCTGTTAAACGCTCTGATGATTCAATTTTATCCGATACTATTTTACTGAATTCGCAGATTATAATAATAAATTATATACAGTTTATCGCTATTTTGGGAATTCTCATAAAGCGATTGCTATTAAATCCTTTCGTTATCTTGAATTTCTGGAAATTGTTTGAATTACTGCTGTAACAGGCAGCGATATCCAATATCTAAATTTCATCTTTTATGAAAGTTTTGCAAGATTTCCCAATATCGAGTAACCTTTGGTTAGAGTTCTGTTTGATACCTGATTTGCTTTCAGTTTTGCTTTTCAGACATCATTCTAACTGTCTTCTACATTAAATTTTTATTTTTAAAACATCTAAATAGTCATAAGCTTATCAAATATTGAAAACCGAAAAATTTAAACTCGGTTTATGGCGTAAAAAGTTTGAAAAAGTGGTTGAAATAGAAGATCGGATGTAATAATAATAAATAAAGTGTATCACAACAAGAATGAGAGCCTCAGTATCACATCTTGTAAAATATGATTATATACATTCTTTATACAAAATAATAATGCATCAATGAATTATATGACTTTGTTGTGAGAAAAATTGATGTTAAGTCTGCCTTTGATAATGTCTGAAGCCTTGTAATGAACATAATATTCCTATATTTCATTTTATCCTTCAAAATATAACTTTTTTCGTCTTTAAATTTATAGTTTTTCTATCAAATGTTAGTATAACTAACAAATTCTGCTTAAAAGTTTCATAAAGCCCAAGTTGAAGCATGAAAAAATTAAGCTATTTTAAAGACCACGCTCACCAATAATAATGTATTAGTTTAATTGCAATGATCTAGTATTTTATAAAAGCACAAAATCTTAGGCCAAAGTAGTTTCCAACCAGAATATATAATGACAACGATCTTATATTAATTGGAGTGAAAACTTTCACAAAGTTTATTATTTCATATCTAAGGTGCCTGTCCTGAAAATACGAGTATCTCTTATTTGACTTTGCATTGAATTTCAACTCAATCGTCGCAATATCAGAGCCATAAGCATAAGTTTTTATTCAAAAACTCATTTCAAAATTCAAATAGAACTCATTTAACGAATGGTTTTTCAATGGGTTTGAAATTTTAATAAGTTACAATGATAAAAGGATGCCAAAATGTCAAGGTCTCCGAAATATTAGATGTTCGTTTATGAAGATATTTTGAGCTGAAGTTTTACGCTTAATACAGTTTTTACGAAAGCTTCTATTACGTTAACTTATTTTAAGAGAGCTTCTACATGTTGAAGGTTGAAAACTAATTACCTTATAATTTCGCAATAGTAGGCTTTAATATTGAGCTCATAGTTGTGCTCAATTCAAATGAACGCAATTTATAATTTAGATGTGATATCAGTTACAGTTAGACAGTGAAGCCTATGCTTGATCAATATTTGACTTCTTTTATTTAAAGTTATTTATTTAAGTGATTCAATGACAGCTGCATTTTCTGTCAAATAAAAAGTTCACATTTGACAGAATTAAACTAATAAAAAATTCGTTTTATATGTTTAGTGAGCAAATGACTGCTCATGTAATGCAAACATAGGTTGATATGTGTGTAAACTTATGGTGATATTTTTTTCTCTACTTAGTTTATTATATGTGTATAGAGAGTATAAAATGCGGCGTAAAAGAAAGTGAATTATGCCTTAACCTAAACCGCATTCAGCTCATAAGATCGCAGAATGAGATGACTAAATAAGAAAAATCGACAGCTATTTCTGCTCAAAATATAGTGCTTTAGCTCTAGTTCATGCTCAAAAGACTGATTTCACATCTTAGACGACAGGCTCCGCAAAAAGTTAGCATTATCATAGGAAATCTAATAAAAAACAAATTATTAACTCTATATTAACTCTAACGCAAACTTAATCAAATTATTCAGCAAATTTTACAAACTAAGAAAAGCGAGGGCTTATTTCAATAAGAAAGATCAAATTAGCGATGCAAAAATTTTGAACTCTGTATGAAGTTGTGTCCATATGTCAACAGTTCTGATTAAATTATGCAAAAGTGGTAATTTTCAGAAGTTCAGATATTCGGATATCTTCCGTAATAGCTGATAAAAAATTTTTATAATTTGAATCATAGCTGACACAAAAGTATTGTTGGTGCGTGCAGTAGCTTTAGTAGCTTAAACTGTTACGTATTATCGTGTTGTGCATTGAAACGTGCTCCTATACTGTCTACGATTAAATAAACCACAAAGTCTCGAAATATTGATAAGATCAAATAGAATATAAATAAAATTCACAACAATTCGTTAGACCCTTCAAACTGTCAAATTAAATTTGAATTTTGAAAAAATAGTCGAAATGTATCACAACACATGATCAGTGGATATGAACAAAACTCGCCAAATATTATTTAAAATGATATATGATATGGCGAACATGCAAAAATGCCATAACCTTATGTGTTAGCCCTCGGTTTAAAATGCATTGGCCAGAGAAAATATTCGATATAAAATCAATAACCAACTTCTTATTTGGTTTGCGTCACACATTGCGGTTAAGCTATGCATAACGCTTAGCCTCAACTTATTGTTGACCGAAATATTATCCCTGAAACTGATCACTCATCGCAAAACGTGTGATCAGTAATGCATTAAACTTTTTATATATTAATTCCTTTGTGCATTAAGAATTGAGATCAAGATGTCTTCTGGAAAGCTGACATTGATATCCACAAAAAGAAGAAAAATGCAGTTTTCATATTCGATATGACATCATTCATGAAGACAGATATAAATGTAGAGGACTTTCGGTATTAGACTATTGTTACAAAACGAGGCGCTCTAACAATAAAGATATTTATAACATTGCCATTAAAGTCGTAAACTGAACAAAAAAGGCTTTTGCATTACTTTGCTTTAATTGTATCTGAAAGGTTTCTTATTTCGATTTGAAACTGCAGTTATTTAAAAGTAATTAGCGTTGCCACAAGTCTATTAAATCAAATTCAATCAATTTTTTTCTATCTTGTGTTCAATCAGATCGACTCATTACTCCTCAAATGTTTTAGCGCATAAAATTTGAATACGATTTGCTCTTATGAAAAATATTTTTGACCATCAATTCAAATTTTAGTTAAGTAGGAGAAAGGCAATTACAAGTTTCAGTTATGGTATAGTAGTTTTACTGAATGTCATTAACAAATTGCTAATTAATTGCAAAAAATGTGAATATTCCAATAATAAAAGCATATAGTAATTGAAAGTTTTTTATTGAATGGAGTGATGATGAGATCTGAGGCTGGGTTTGAGTTAATTTATGCATTTTAGGCATTCATTAGTATTCAGACAAAAATATGTGGCATAAGCTCATTATGATAATAGCTCTCCAACTACTACAGTATTCGCTATTTATCACATATAATCATTATAATTATATAAACTTATAGTCAGTAGAGAAAAAAGTTTATTCACCGAAAATTTTTTGTATTTTTTTCACTCATCTCTTTTTTCTTCATTTAAAAAGATGAATCAAAAAATAATCTGTCCCTAACTTGAAATCTGCTTATAATATGAATATAGGGAAAACAATACATTATAAGACAAATTGGACTTCATTTCCATTTTATTGTTCTGAAACAGAAGCACTTTAGTTAATGGCCGAATGGCAACGACAACAATTAATTTAACTATAAATGTAATAGTTTAACAGTCAAAATAGTATTAAATATGCGTTTAGAATATCAACGACAATCAAATTAAGTTACATAAAAATGCATCAGAAATAAGTTTGTTAATACCGCTTATATTGATCATTAGCTAGAAAAATATAAATAGTATCATAAATAGACTGCTATTAGTAAAATGTTTTGCAGGTTTATCCAGATTTCCCTTATGGTTTCTCAACTTCGTAACATAAAGCAGGTGGTACGCTACAGAGTTTGTGTAGTTATACAAAAATGTTAGCTTTAAGAGAAAACATCAACACTTAAAGGCATTTTTGAAAATTTTCAAAATTAACTGTTCGTTATCCTCTTCCTCGTACCTTCGACTTAATGTCGAAAATGACCTGAGATTTTGTTTAACTAATGTCAACCCATGAATCGACGATTTTTGTAGATCCAAACAACCATAAATTTCTCATTAAAGTGTATATTCTCAAATACATACTCATATCTGCTAAAAATTTTAACTTTGAAATAAACTGAAATTATAAGAATTTTAGTTGGTGATACGCAATATTTTAAGGCATATTCTAGTGGTACGCCGCGTGAAAACGGTTGAGAACCACTAACATAGAAAACAATCAGATTTTATTCTCATCTAAATAAGGCTTGATTCTTATCTAATACTCTGAACCAATTTTCAAGCATCCTTAACATTCTTTAACTGGTGTAGATTTTACTTAATGTCAAACAAATTTGCAAAAGATTTTATTTCCACGAAGAAAACTTTCTAAAGTTATCTCTGTACCTGATACCTGACTATTAATTCTTATAAAGAACTTGTTGAATAACATTCGTGAAATAGTATAAACTCTGATAAGATTTTTAAGTTTCCATTTTGAGAAAAGGTTTTTCTGAATGAGGAAATCAGCAAAAATAGCTTAAATTAGTTGTCATTCTGTCAGAAGAAAGTCCTGTTTTTCAATAAAAAGCAAAGTAAAAGTGTTAGAATTAAGAACAATTGAACGCATTAGCTAATAGTAGTGTTATTTTAATGTTAAAAAAATGTGAAACTGAAAACGATGAGCACAGCAGATAAAGAAGCAGAAAAGCATGTAATAAGTTATTTGAGATGGCAATGAATGGACAACTGATCTGTAGTCTCTGCAGGATAGGAATTAGGGATCAGATTAATAGGACTTATTAGACTATTCTACAGATGCACCCAATTTGTTCTCTCATCGATGAACATTAAATTAATAAACTTCATGACCTAATTCTAGTCTAATTAACAATCTTTGTTTGTGCAACTTAACAATCAATTCCTTGCATTCTGTGGTCATTGCATTTAATCTGTAGTAAACTTGAGATTCTTTTGCCTCTTTGGAAGTTATAAGAATTTGAAAACTGTTGATTTATACTGCACTAAAAGTCCTAAAATCTCTAAAGGTTTTCATTTTATTTGAAGTTCAAGTGAAAATTACATCATATTTGGAAAGAAAAGTTATATCAATATAACAATTCTTTATTGACTAATTCTGAAAATTTGCTGCCGATCTTTCTCAATAACAGAGATTCATAAGATTGCCTCAAAGCGTAATTAAATTTAAATATTTTTGCAATTTGTGTTCGAATAGTACTGTTGTTTCGTGCAGCTTAGATGAGGTGAATAGCACTCTAAGTGTTGGCAAAAGAGTATCATTAAGTCTTATCGCACATAACAATAAACTAATACATAACAGTTCGAGATAACAATAAATGCAAAAGTTCAATGGTTTCCATAAACCATTAGAATTATTTATTAACGAAAAATCTGAATTGAGCTGAAAATTAATTGCATAAATATATAACAGCTTTATACATTAGATATAAGAATATTCTGTTTATTATGTTGAAGAAATGATTTATTCCTTTTGCTTCCTTTAATTTATAAACAGCGTTGTCAACCATTCTGCTTTCGGAACTGCTGTTCAGTTTAAGAGAGCTCAGTCAAATGGACGCTAACTCATAGGAATTAAGTCTCATTAATATTAATTAGAAGAATATTAATATATTCTAAAATCAAAATCTTTTATCAATAGAAACAGCGAATTAAAAGTTGGCGCTTAATACAATATTGATTTATACAATAAGCAAGCTATTTTTTAAAATTAGATACTTCAATTTTCATTCTTTTGACTATTAACTAAATGTTGAGATACAACGTGTGCATTATTTGTAAGGAGAGCAAGTTTGAAGATATGACTGATAATAAAATGAAAAATAAGAAAATAAATGTAGCTTTTGACATATTTGCAGATAGAAAATTAAAAGTTTTTTATATAAGGATCCCCGTTGATATTTTTATCTAGTTTTGAAATGAACGAAAGTTGACAACGTTGTTTATAAATCAGTTTTTCATACACTTTGATATGCATTGATTTATCCTGAGCCAATAGTGATTCATATGTAAATAATAAATTATAAGCATTCGACGTTTGTATAATGTATTAAATAAATCAACTAACAATTCCGTGACATATAAGCATTGGAAAGAATTTTATTTGTGTAAATCCCAATGATTTATATATTGTATTAGACTAGAGAAAGCAAAGTTTCAGTTACAAATAAAAATTTCTGCTAATGAACATTTCGCACATACGGTGAAAATCTAGAGCTCGAAAATTATTTTAGATACAAAAAAATCTAACTGAAAATATTGCTCATTCAAAAATTGTTAATCATTAAACACCGCGTGTCGTTGAAAGAAATACTTGTGATGCTTCATTAGCGCAAAACAAATTATAGCTGAGAGAAAATTCAATTTCGAAACTGAACTTTTGGAAAACATTAAGTAATCCTTCTATGATCAAATGCATCGTTAGATCATTTTTATTTTTAGGCCTCAAACATGTTCTAAGCGTTACAATTAATGATAAAATTGCGAAGAAAAAATCAGAATTCACCTCATCTATTAATCAATTTTTCAAAAAATATATTTTGATTGAAACAACTATTTCTTACTTGACGAATAATTTCATTCAAATTAAATGCAAGAATTTGGTCTCGACAAACAATAATCTGTTTTTGAGAAAAACTTTTCTACAAAATAACTTTAAATCCACTTCCATGCAAAAAAGTCGAAAATAAGAATAATTTGAGCATGAAATTGACTTCATTTTCACAGTAAAATTTAATACAAATATAAAACACGTGAAAAAATTGAGTGATAAGAATATTGATAGATTGCTTTACAGCAAAAAACGACAAAAATTATTTTTCAACCATAAATAATTCTTTGGGGATTTAATTATATGCTAATAGAATCACGAAATGGAAAATTCAGATCATTTTCCGGACCGAAAATGCTTTCAAAAGAATTTTTTCTACACCAAATAGAGTTATATAAAAATAAGTAGATATCATATGAACATATATTATGTTCAAAAACGTTTATACTGTTGGGATCGCTGGGTATACAAGTTATTTGAAAGCTTTATTTGATTCAATATAAGTTATGAAATTTTTTCTCACATGTACTCTATCTGCAAATACATCATTTTTGGTTATACTTGCGGATAAGTGAAAGTTCTCTGTGCGTAACTAAAGCTTATCCAATCTGAAACTGTGTTTATCTGTAGATCAAAAACTTTTTATAACAGTGCATAAAATATTTAACTGCAGAATCTGGGGTGTGGTTACAGCCAGGATCCGAAGTGATTAGCACTTTCACAATAAAAATTGTGATAATTCTAGTATTAGTCAGTCTGATAAATTAGCTTCAATAAAAACGAGTGGTTTTGTATTGCTTTTTATTGCTCGAAATAAAAAATGTCAAAATCCTTTATCAGTTTATGTTCAGAATATATAGTTGTGATTGAAAATCAATACATGCTATTTGTATATGAGTTATATTTCTCTCTTATGTGTCATTCCCTTTTTCTTAATAGTAAGAAATTTATTATCACATCCATCTTTTAAAGAAGTTATATCATTGCAGATCAAACAAGAAGTGACGAACTGATAGTTATTTCACATGAATAATGCAATAAAGTGGCTTTCAAGGAGACTCAATGCATATAAGATATGCCATCACTTCCTTAACAAAAGTTCATGTTTTTTGATCAAAACACGGAAATGTTTACATGAAAATGTTATTTTTGTTGATATATTGTTGTCATACGTCGATTCATAATCGAATTCCGAATTATTCCAGATTTTCGAGCAATTTCTCACAAAATCATTATTTTTTTAAGTAAAATAAATCTGAATTTGAACCCAACTACAGAGCAACATTTGAATGTTTTCCTAATGAGAATTTTCGCACTATATTGAGTAAAAAGTAAGATAAACATATATGATTGAAAAATGAATATAGTGCTATAATCTCATCTTTGATTGAATAATGTAAACAAATGTTTTATTGTGTTTTTGCTAAAAGTTAATAAAATTGATGATTGAAATAGTCCAATCTAATATTTATATACTAGTTGGGAGAGTAAACTAATTTTGAGCATTTATCAAACTTCGTAACCATAAGTTACTTTGTTATGCAAACAAACAAGTTCATGGCTTATAAGTTCTTTATATGAATGAGTACCGTAATTAATATTATTGCATAATTAATTACTTATAATGGAAAACTTCACTTAAATAATTTAGTTATTTACAATGGTATTCAAAATTGACTTTCAGTATTATAGATCTTTATTAGAGAAAAATGATTTTCTCTATCGCTCTATATCTTAGAAGTAGGAAAACCACAAAAGCAAATGTTCTCAAAGCTATCGAATTTATTGCAAAAACTTGTATCAAAATTTAGAAAAGCATGTCTCAAAGAAAAACTCGTCTAAAATGTGATGTCATCGCAAAATATTTTCAATAATTCAATCGATTTCGTGTCTTCAGTTAAGAAATTTTCTATTTTTAGAGTTGGAAATTGTTAGAATATTTTATTTTTATAACCATAAGGAGTTATTACTAAAAATTTGCACAAAATTCAAAATGTAATAACTTTTTTTATTACTGAACAGAATTTTAAAAGTAATATATGTACTAAAGAGGCATTAAATAAGCTTGAGACGAACATAAATAAAGTTTGGTCCACTATCTGCTGTTTTTCGAACATTAGTCTTCACTTTCTTCATGAGGTTTATTATCACATATGGACTAATTTTGCTTAACTTTTGTATGATGCGAGTCTTCAAATGATCAGTACTTCTGGCTTTCCAGTCATTTCTATAAACGTTAGGCTTAAGGAGACTCCAAAACTTCTCAATTGGTCGCAATTAGGAAACGTTTGGTGGGTTATGTGCACGTTCGACAAAATTTATACTAAATTTATTCAATATTGAGATCGTGTTTCTCGTTTAATGGGCTGTTGCCAAATCCGGCCGAAAGACTTATTTGCTGTCCTCATCATATTTCTTTAGGAATCAAACCAATGGCTTCTCCATACACTCTTTAGAATACTTAGAACCAATTTTTGAATCAACGGTACAGTTTTTGGGGCACAAATGAGCGTCTATTTTGTGAAACTCTTTTCCTTTCCATCAAAACTATTGACTAGACTTTTAATCTTTTTATGATTCATTTTGATGGCTTTACGGCCCCGACCTTTGAATCTATTAGATGTTATGTTATTTTTTATACGACTAATTATACTGTAAATCGATCGTCTTTTAAGTCCCATTTCAGTAAAGTGTCTAACATTGAATGGCTTTCTTTTTTGTCTTTGTTTTTATAAAATTGTTGAACGAGTTTTGTTTTCTCAAATTAATTTAACGATTGAATGGCTAGAACTGAGAGGCTTAAGAATTTGCGCGTGAGATATTCTAAACTACAAACTGATACAAATCGAACGCCGTATAGCTTATTGTTACGCTTGCTCTCCATCCTATTTTACTAGCGTTAGAATTTTGTGCAAATTCTCAGTAATAACTTTCTAGTTAAGAAAATGTAACATCATTTTAATAAGCTATCAGACTTTATCGTATGAATAAAGATAAGCATTTGATTAATTACATCGTTTTATCTATTAATCAATTAAAAAAGGTAAAGAATGTCTCAGAGCTTATAGAAAAATCTTATATTTTCCTAACTATGCTTACAACGTACTCTTAAATAATAATTTCAAGTATTTGATGATTCAATAATTAGAGCTAAATATATAGCGTCTAAAAATGTCTAAAATACTAGAAATACCCAGAATAATATAAAACGAAAGATATACTTGGAAAGCATACATTAAAATGAAAGGTCTATCGAACATATTTACTAAAATGTATAAATTTCATAACGATTACTTTAATAGATCACTAAAGTCATCCAGTTTATGAGCCATGAGTGCACTTAAAGTCAATTTCAAACTCTCTCTCTCTCTCTCTCTCTCTCTCTCTCTCTTCAGAAAATATTAAGCATTATAAGTATTTACTGAACATTTCTATTCTGGTCAATGACATAGAAAATACTTATAAGTAATACGCATTTTTTGCAAACGAAAAATGAAACCACCGAAATGAACATACAGTAGAAGAAAAACCAATTTTCATAATGCTTTGAAAAGAAGTTCCAGATCTGACCACAAATTTCTGGACATCATTTTGATATTGCACAACAAGACTCCAGGTTTGGCAACAAATTTATTTCTCAATCAAATGAATTACAGCTATTTGTTGAGCATAAAACCAGATTTATTAATACTAGGAAATAGACTTTTCTCCAACTTTCACTTCTAAAGGCTTAATGAAATGTAAAAAGTTCTCTCGGGAACCGCAATTCAAGTTATCCTAATAGACGTTCGATGTCTAAATGAACTTAGAATTCGAGAGAAATCTAATTGAATATGAAGTCCAATCAGAAAACTTATTGACAAACTTTCTTAAAAACTTAAACTAGGCTAAATCTTTCAGCTTCTAAGTAGTTTTAAGTAATTACTTTCGACAACTTTCTACTCAATTTTAAGCAACATTTTACTGTATGTCAAACTTTTGATAACAATTCCAATCTATAATCGGGTTAAATAAATTCGGTCTTAATTTTTATTCATTTCCAAATATACGTGTCTAAAGTTTTAAAGATATTGTAAAATATTTTTATAATTGTTTCTTGGTTTATGAAATTTCGAAAATTATAGCTTAAATTGAGATGAATTAAAGGTTCAGTTTCGGTCTTTTGCTGAGTTATTACCAGTAGATTGATAGATAATCGATAAATGACTTAAGACGGCATTAAGTTATAACTCTTTTGTTCACTAATTTAACAGTAATTTAGGACATAATAAAAATTTGTCTTCAAGTTAACAAAAATGAATAAACAAGATAGAGAGAATAAGCTTAGATATTGACTCATTATTAGCTTAGTTTTAATCGATTAAGATAACATTCAGACTCAATTATAGCTGACTTGTCACTCACTAAATTAACTGTTTTCAGCCTTCGTTTGTATTATATGATTGAATATATGCAATATTCTCAACTAGAAAACTGGTGACAACCGACAAAAACTGAATGATTCAATGATATCGAGTGAAACCAGTGACGACATTTGAGTTGATCTCAACTATAAAATGCTGATCAAAGAATCAATTTTAAAAATGCTTATTCTGAACTCATCCTATATAACATTGACATTGACTTAAACTTAAATTTGAGACTTATTCAAGGATATTATTGGTAGAATAATAAACTTGAACTTTGTAGACAGAGCATAATTTGAAGGCAAAATCTTAGTTCTTAGCGTATATTAATTGAGTGCCATTATGTGTAAGTCCTAGTAATAGAAAAGCCACTTTTCAGAAAACTTGCGCAACAAATTACTTAACATTATTATTAATGACAAAACACTAATGATAAACTTTATTTAAAGTCAAGAAATAGAGAGGATTATCAGAGACTAAACTCAATTATAGAGTGGATATTCATTTGTAAATGAAGAAGAATTACCAAAAACTTAGCTTTCGGTTAGACTAGGGTCTCAGAAACCTAACAGCTTTGAGATGAATTAATATGACTGTAATTTTAGCATAAACAATTCATATTTGGCTCATACGTCATAGTGAGAAATCGCGCTCTCACTTCATTCTAGCTTAGAATAAATCGAAATAATGAACATTTAACTGACTTTTCCTAATTAACCGCATTATTATTAGAATTTTGTTCACATAAAACCGTGTTCATAAACACGCAATCTATGAACAATTAGCAACAATTTCTAGTAATTAATTCTTTAGTTGGCTTTCAATAATTTAAATCCAAATAACAAGACGTAGTCAGAGAGCTATCTATGATAGAGTCATAGCTTTAGCCTATTGGGTGACCGCCCTTTTGGGAAAAGTTAGATCTAGCCACGATCTCAATTGATGATACAGTTATGTAATAAAAGATATTATATTTAGAAGTGGAGATGACAGCTTTCTAGTTAAGTTCGATGCACTGCTACTAATGCTAATCACAAAAATGTTATTCAACTGAAACAACTTCGAGGTCGACCTAATGGTTGATTGACCAAAACATGAAAAAGTGATGCTTTTTATAGAGCCACAAAGTTTTGTTCAGATTCCGACATCTTATTCTGTTTCCTACTTGTCTTGGAACTATGTTTTACTTCAGACTTTTATCTCTACTGTATTTGTGATGCTCTCTATATATAAATATATACGTTTTGAATGCTATGCTATGACGTGACTCGAACTAATCAAATCATTCCTGAATTATTTGTCTGTCAAGAAGTGTCAAATCAATTTAGTTCTATCCAGTAGTGAATTCATACCAACTCAATAGATCGCTTAATGAGGATAAGAAAAAACCACATAATCTAATAAAAGGCCCTTAAATAGACTTTAAATTGGAATGACTTAAAGCAAAGAATTTTGGCTTTGAGGCTGAAACGACAATTTCCAGATATTTACATTGATTACATATCATATATAATGCAAGCCATCGAAAAGCTATCAATATGTCACGTAAAAACTTGTATAATACAAAATTTTGTGCAAAATAAATATATGACCTAATGTCGAATAAGATATTTCTCCTAAAATGAGGATAAAAAATAGTTTGCAATAAAAACATATATAATAAAAGGAGAAAAAAGTTGATCGCAAGATCCCATACATATAGTAAAAGTAAGATTTGCAGAACAAATCTCAAGTGTGTATCAAAGTATCAAATTGTATAAATGGAGTGAAACTGTTTTTGCTTTGCTTTCTGTCGATTTTATCTGAATTTGGTGTAAAATTGTCCTCCGAATAAGAAACAAATGCAGGGAATGGACGCATTTTAGGATAAAAGGAAGAAAAGAGCTCGAAACTAAATATAAGATAAGAGAGAAAATATAAAAGTGTTTGAGCATTAAAAGAAAATGAATTTAGGGTTTCCTAACTTGCTTTCGGACAATAATACGGAACCGTAAACTCTATTTTCTACTTCTAACTACTATTTGTCGTCAGCAATAATAAAACTAAGTTCTGGTTCAGAGGAAAAACTTAACTAAATAGAAATTAAATTAATTCTTAATCTATGACTTACCCAACATTTTGACAACAGAGCGTCTGGACGCATTCTGCCGCTGCTGTGCACTTGATGTCGAGTTGTGTCTTTGGTAATCAAATGCTAAGTTCGTATCGGGAGAAGACAATTCCTTAGAGCCACTTCTGACTTGATGAGAACTTCGCCGAAGCTGTACTCCAATTAAGACATACAGTACTGATATTAGACTAATTGGGATTACAAAAAGCACGAGAGTTGCGATTTCGAAAACATATGGATATATCATACGCTCTATCGCGCATTGAGCGCTATCTTCTAATTGGATTCCAGTTCGAGATTCCTATCAATGAAAATCAATGATTTCAGTGATTTGATTTCTTGATGATGAGTTTTTTCATTCATTATCAGAATACAGTTATGACATAACTTATTGAAAAACCTTTTTGATACAGCTACTAAAAATCATTCGTTTTGCATAAGACTATGAAATGAGATTTTTGTTTGCTAGTACTGCCGCATTTAATAGGATTTAGCAATAGCAATGAAGTTGAATGCAGTCTTAATTATAAATTAAGACATAAAACATGAGAACCTACTCAATTTAAATAAATGAAGAACTCGCTAGAAGAGGTACAATCGAAAGCAGAGGCATCTGCAAACCCGGATGCATAAAGATGAAAATTAGCATCAAAATTTAACAAATATTAGGTTGTTTTCTACACCTAAATATAGTAAGCCTTGGCTAGAGAAATCTGCACAAAATTTAAGACGCAATTTCTTAACCAAATATAGTTGATTCGATTAAATTTTGTTTTTACTCTGAAAGAATAGTTATTAGGTAACAAAACATTGCAATTATTAGTTTATAATAATTTATAATAAGAAAGATGTCCTCCTCTAAAGAGCTTGAGGCTAGGAAAAGGATTGGCGCTTTTATTGAAAGAAACCCGAATATGAAAACTTGCGATATCGTAAGACATTATGAACTGGAGGGCATCCCTCGCCGTACAGTATATTCAATTATCCAAAGATTCATAAGTGGTCAGAGTGCCGATCGGACTCCAGGTCCGAGAAAAAACCGAGAAATTAACCGAAAAACTAAAGACAAAATAATTGAGTTCGCGGTAATGCGATCACTGCAGAAGTCTATATTCGGGAATGTTTACCACTTCTGAAAGATTTTATCGATAAGTACCATTCAGACGATAAATATGTTTTCTGGCCCGATTTGGCTACTTCTCATTACGCCAAAACCACTCAAGAAGTTTACCAAAGAGTTGGAATCAAAGTTGTCCCAAAAGAGATCAATCCTCTAAATGTCCCCAACTCCACCCAATTGAAAGATTTTGGGCAAATTTGGGTAAACAAATTTATGAAAATGGGTGGACAACAGATGTAAATCTAAACTATTTCGAAGAATCAAAACTAATACGTAAAAGATCTGAAAATCTGTGCCAAAACCTCATTGTTAAGACTAAGGTCCGCAAAGCAGCGGACAAAGGAGTACTATCTGTCATCAATTGATATCAATTTAAACTTCATATAATGTATTTTCATTTAATAAATTTCTGTTCAATTTCGGTGAAATTTTGATTAATAATTATTAAAATTATTTTTGTGCAGATTTCTCTAGCCAAGCCTTAGTTCACATCGTAAAGGCCTAAATAAATTCTCAAACCCTTGAAAATTTTCTGTTGACGCTCAGTTTGGGATTCGATCAAGTCTTTACATTGAACTGCATGCATTTGAGAAGTTCTGATAACGAAAAAGCTTTTCTCGAATTGCTAAAAGAAAAGCTTGTTACTCATTAAAGTTCTGTAACATTTAAGGATCTTATCTGATAAAAAACATATTCAAAAAATGATTCGAAAGTTTTCTTTTTCAAGTGATGCTCAATCGAAGTTAAAACAATAATTACTTGAATTTTTTAAAATGCCAATCAAATTTGTTGTGTAGGATAAGTTATAAAGATGTAAATAAGTTCTCATTATTT
The DNA here is from genome assembly GCA_018873245.2 of Archegozetes longisetosus. Lineage (NCBI taxonomy): Eukaryota > Metazoa > Arthropoda > Arachnida > Sarcoptiformes > Trhypochthoniidae > Archegozetes > Archegozetes longisetosus. Next base: position 2,138,251 of record JAEMBT020000006.1, read on the forward strand.
GTAAGCTTTGATACTTTATAGCGACAAAACTTTGATAAAAATGTGAATCTATTGTGGATCTATATCTAGCTTCGACTGCTCAGTATTACAATAAAACTTATATTTTCTATAAGTATTTTCGTTATCTGAATTTCTTAGAAACCCACAGAATCTAATAAGTTCTCTATACTTAGGTTTGAAGTGTATGCCAAAGAAGTTTAACATAAGTTCTGATACCTTATATAAATGAAAATGAATTTAGACTCAACTTTAAGTACAAAAATTCATTATTTTAGAGATGAGTTAAGTTCTCTGGAGTATTTGACGTTTAAGCTATGTACTAATCAGGTTTTAGCTTGACATAGGATTGTGCTTAATATTTATTACTTGCACTTTTGGCACTTGACTCGGGTTTCATTTATAGAAAAATATTTTGAATTTAATCATCAAAATTAATTCAAGTTATCTCAGGAATTGTGTAATTAAATTAAAATTCAGTATTATTCTTTATTATATTATCCGAGCAAGTTTTCTAATTGAACTTTTAAATTGATTGTGAGATTTTCATATACTCGATGTTAATATTTTCAGAAAATTCAATTATTAATAGTGTTTAGATAATGGTTTGAGCAAATCTACTTTTACTCTTTCAGAAGGACGATAAAGACTTATTAAAATGTAAATTTAATCTTTGATACTAACAAAAGATATCATTTTTCAAGCTTCAATAGCTAGTTATCCGAAACAGTTATCTTCTGAAAAAACAATGCAAGAAAGTGGAAAATAAATTTGATAAAAATAAATGGATTCTCAAATATTTTAAAAGTCATATTTTGGCGATAGGTTTTTAAAAGCCTCCAGAGTATTCTTGATAACTAGATAATGCAAATATCTGTGTGCCTAAAGGTATAGATTGTAATGGAAAGAATGCATAAGTTAGGAAAATTGAAACTTTTTCATCTTAGGCCAAAAATTATATCGCAATTTAGAGCAGAGTCAGGAGCCAAAAGTTCCAATTATTCAACTCAATCCTATGAAAAGACAAGAATCGTTAGGATTTCATAACATTTATCCTCTGATGAATGAATCCTAAGACATGAATCAAAATTGATTGACTTTAACGACTCATGTTATATCTTGTCCTTTCACTGTCATATCCACCCATCACTTAATTTTCTGATATCTGGCCTCAACTTTTGATCCAATTGTGCCCACATTGACGCACAGTTTCAGAAAGTCTAATGATTTCTCACATTGAATTTGTAGTATCGACACTACAAATCACTTTTCTTTCAACTAAACTATTGGAGACTAGAAGTGTTCCAAAAGTTGCCAATCAATTACCAAATAAGTCTAAAATAATTCGTTGAGTAATGAAACAAAGTATTAATTTGTCTATAAAATGCTATGTAATAAAACGAATGCTAACGAGCATCAAATTCTCGCGCATTTACTGTAAATTTTGTGTAATGTCTTGGATGAGGAAGTATTGAAGCAGTTCCTTCAATAGATAGTAATTATAAAGTTGATTCGTAGTAATGAAGGCATAATTTTTCAAAATAATAATTAAGTTAAGTTTACAGATTATAGTACTGAGTGATGAATGACTACAACTTTGACAGATAGGATTACATTCTAATTATGAAAATCAATCAAACACATAATAGCATAGAATAAAAAGAGACTCACATTATAAATAATTCCGAACTGATAAGCGACAGGTATGGCACAAATGGCACTAAACGCCCAAATCAGTAAAATAGTTTTTATAGCTCTCGGCAGTTGAGACATTGTATGAGCTTTAAGTGGATGACAAATGGCTACATATCTCTCAACAGTGAATGCAGTGATGGTGAGTATAGAAGCATTTGTAGATATTTCTGAGGTTAGTCCACGCAAAATACAGACACTCTCACCGAAAACGTAGGGATATTTTTGCCACAATTGGTATAATTCTTGCGGAAGTCCCAAAATCAGTAGTAATAAGTCAGAAACTGCTAAACTGAAGAGGTAATAGTTGGTGGCCGTGTGCATGTATTTGTTCCGGGCAATCACTATACAAGTGCATACATTGCCGATCACTCCGGTTAACAGTATTAGTGCGTAAACAATAGTCATCGGTATGACTGTTGTTAATGGATCTCGAACTGGCCCCATATAGTAAGTCAAATCAATTTCAGAAGTATTTGTTGTCAATATTGTTGTTTCATTGATAGTATTCATGATGAATAAACTGATACTTGACTGGTTAAATTGAAAAACAAATTCTATCTGGAATCCAAGCGTAACACTTATGTAGATTTTTTCGCATAAGTCAGCAATAAGTTTGAGACGTAAATATACCGTGACATCAATTTACAAATCACTTCTTTCTGTAACTTCTTATATATCTGTCTGAAAATAGATCTTTAAATTAGTGCCTATTTCTGATTGAAAGTCATGTAAAAGTAACGACAGAGAGAATATAAGTTTATTGAAAAAAATGTCTCCTCAATGAGTAGAGAAGGCTATTAAACGACTTTCTCATAACAAAGAACCTGAGATAAAATCAAGTTCGCAAATAAATTGTGCATCAATGATAGAGAGTCTGTAATGTTATATTATTTTTTATGGCAACTCAAACTTATTTCTATAGATCACTGGATAAAGGGAGGCCTTTTGGCGAAAACGATCCAAACTTTCACTAGCTCTCTAGAAGTTTATGATATTTTTTATTGATGAAAATTTGCTTTTATTCTTATAAGGTTTAAGTCCATTAAATTTTCTTCTAATATGATCGCAATAACAAGTTTTTACGAGTTGGAAAACAATCAGACAATACATTTGTAGATCAACTCTTAGTATATATATTACAACTATATCCTAGTATTTATGGCTTAATGTCTAATACTTTTCAATGCATTTATAGAATATTCTTGTATAATAAATATTGTCTGAAATTATCTTTAGATTTGAATCATTAATGAAATGATTTAAAGCTGTTCTAAGAGCTAAAGTGAGAAAACTATAATTCATTTTCTAAGAATGCTATGAGTGAAGAGGCGTTTCGGAAGCGAATCAACTTTTTCTCCGAGATTTCACTCAAGTGTAAAGGTTGCAAAAATACTAAATAGATAACTAGATATATGCATATATAACGATATATATATATAACGACCTATTTTTGCGGTCAAAATATGTGACTAAAAGCCAGAAAAGCTTTTATGAATAAGGAGTATTAGAAAATGAAAACTTACTTTCAAATATCTGAAGAATAAATTGTATGAAAAGCACTCAAGTATAAGACCTATAGTTTCATTTCGACAACAAATCGATCAATAAATAAGTCAGTAAATGATAGAAAACTGTTTATATATAGGCGTCAGTGATTTCAATTAATTAGAGACTACTTTTAAACTTATTTCTCTCACAATCTTAATATGAAACTGAACTGAAAGTAAGTGATGTTCCGAGAAATATTTTCTAATGCTTTAGAGTGAGGCCACATTCGTTTTGGCACATTTTCAGAGCCAGCGTTTTAAAGAAGTCGACCAAATATTTTCCACTGAACTTACGCTCAAAAAGCATTGATAGGATGCGCATGCCTTCCATTCATTTTGCATCAGTAACTCTTACAATTCTGGGCTATTTGCTCCAAGAGTAAGCAAAACAAGATATTTCTCTTCGGTCAGAACACTTCTAATTGGGCCTTAAATACATTTAAGAAATCAAAGTCGAGCTTAATTTTTTACAGTGCAAACATTTGTAACTTTTTACTTCGAGTACATTGGGACGTTTGATTGTATAAAACTAAATAATAATGATTTTTCTTTATCTTTTAACTTGACTTCAATGCTGTTAAAGTTTTAATGACTATTTTGCTTAGAAGTTAAGGCTTTTTGTGCAATAAGTTTAATAATATGTTTGAATATGATATAACTAGTTTTGTTTTTCACTCGTTTCCTTGGTTCAAGTAGAGAGTCACTGTACACAATAAAAGTACAGCACTTGAGGACCGGAACTCGAAGCCTTGAGGCTCCCCTTCATCGCTAACCAAATACTTTAACCAATAGTCATTTTGACTGAATCGAATCAATTGACTAAATTGAAAGATTGAAGCTTGAAAGGATTTGTTAATCTTCATCTCTAACCACTAAGCCTTAAGCATAAACCAACACTTCTACTGAAATGCAGCATTCACTTATATCTTGAAATATTAAATTTGGTTGTAAAGGATCTTTCGCTTAATACGTAAGAGTCTTATAAATAATCTTCAATAATTCATTCAATTATTGATTTCTCACTGAGCAATCACTTTGAACGCTTTTATGAAACTTAGCATTCATTCAATTATATCCTAGTATAAGCTTCTTAATTTATTAAAATCAAACAATATTCTTCTCAATGAGAACTTACATTAAAATCTGGATTTGACAATTGGTAAGTAGAATTTAAAGCAAACAATCTGACTGCTCAGACTTTTGTGTCTAAATCGAAAAATAGTCTTCATTGAAAGGTATCAAAAAATGATTTGCCATTGGCTCACAGCTGAAAAATTATAGATTTTGCATCTTTCTGCTCCCATCTATTAAGGCTTAGAAAATGTTTAGCCAAACTTAGACCAAAGGTATTGAATAAAAATATTGAAATCTGAACAAAATCTGAACAAAATCTGAACAAAATCTGAACAGAGACTAGAAATGAATGCAAATCGAACAAATGAAAACCATATGATTGGTGAGTTAGTAAAGCCTTACTATAAATAAAATGCAATGTAATCATTAATAGCGAGCAAAGGTTCAATAAAGGCGTTAAATATAAGAACATGGGATTGATTCCCGAAACTAAAATTGATTGAATCAATACTTTTGCTCAGTTTAAGAGTGAGAAAGATTTAAGAGAAGCGATTGAGCTTTTGTTTGATACGAATTAGTCTTATTAAAAGTTTTCGTTTACTCCATATGAAAAGAGAAGAAATAACAGATCAATAGAGTCCTTGTTTGTTATAAAGAGATCAAAATGAAATATCACTAGTTCTTTGGATTATGAGTGTCTAGTATTTCCTCTCATCAAAAAAGATGTCTATTTATTTCTATATAAAAGATAATATAACCGCAAATCACTTCTACGCAGTCTATAGAGTCGGTAAATCCAACGGATTTCTATAAAGAATCTGGTTTTCAATCTTTTTCAGCTCAATGTTCAATACGTTTTTTTTCTTATTTTCTGTATCCCTATTACAAAGTTTTCTCTACTATTGTTTATTGGTAAATATTATGTAATTGATTTTTAGACATACTGTAAAACAAGTGCAGCATAAGTTGCTCACACGCTTCAATTAATTTAAGTCATTGTGTTCGATAAAAATTGGATTAAATTCTTTTCAAATTATTTTTCAAACAATAGATTCTGATGACGAAGCATTAAAACAATGATTTTTGTAATCAAAAATTAAAAATTTTTAATAAGTTCATTGCTGAGTGCACAAAAAGTTATAGTTTACAGATTATAACTAAAATCCATTGAAAGCTTTAATTTGCAGAGTTTAGTAATTATAAGATAAATCAAATCTTGTATTATTCGATTCAATTATAGTCTACAACTTTTTTATTTGTTGTAAACAATTTCCTGCCCAGCTTCAGAGGAAACTAACTTTAACAAAATCTGAATTTGAAGTACAATCAAAACAGTTGAATCCCAAAGCAACACAACAGCACCAATATTCAATTGTATTCTTAGATTCTGCAAATAATGGGTTTATTTCCAGTTTTATATTATTTTCTTATTGGACTTGAATTGAATGCAAGCTCTAACTAAAAGAAAATTTTCTCCGGACTACACGATTGAATTTCATTGAGTTTTCATTGTGTTATAATTCAATGATTTAATTTGTTGAGTGATTTGTTCCAAAGATCTTGCAAAAATTGAGATATCAAGATTCAAAATCAAAATCCATTCAAAGATACCCTAAGAAAATAAAAAATTATTGAATGCATGTTTCTATCAAGGTTTCGGTTTCTTTAAACACAGCTAAACGTTTAATTACTTGGAAATTACCTTTGTTTTATAGTTCGTTTTAAGATCTTATATTCATGAAATGGTGGTAGATTTCAATTACTTTCAAAAGATTTGAATATTTGAAATGTAGATTATACTCATAAAATTTCTTCTTGTAATGCTTATTACCTTAAGGAATCTCCAGATTTCGCAAAAGATTTCTAATATCAATAAAAAAATTTTTACGAGAAGCGATTTGAATAATTTATTTCTCTCTCTCTCTCTCTCTCTCTCTCTCTCTCTCTCTCTCTCTCTCTCTCTCTCTCTCTCTCTAACCTCTATTTACTAAAATTTGGTTAAAATATGCTAAATTTTACTTATCACAAAACATGGTTTCAGAGAACTATCTGTTTGAATAACTTAAGATAAAACGTTTAAGAAAGATTTGCAATTTTATACAATTTAGGCGTGAAAACAAGAATTTCAAAGGCGTTCTCTGTTCAAGTTTGAAGTCTATTATGAGAAGTTTAACGAAAACTTATTTCTATTATGAAAGTTATTAAAAGAAAATAGAGCTCTAACAGGAGCTTGCAGTTAGAGAATAAGTATTTTTGTATACATCAGAAGCTAAAAGCTTTGTCAAAGTTATGAACAAAACAACAAGACATAAAAATAACATTAAAGATAATCATGTTTGCAGTATATTTACTAATAACAGTTGCCTTGTCTTAATCAGTGTTTCCCAAGGGTATGAGTAGGGTGTAGCTCCCCCTAGAAGTTATCTTACTTGAATTCCATCTTATCTTAGCAAGACAACTCTTTCAAAAAAGACTGAAAATTTATAAATTTAAACAATTTTCTCTTGCAAAAGCTTATAGGTTTTGTATCAAATTCTGATAAAGTAGAATGGTTCTTTTGAACAGTTCTGAGATTTTGTTAACTTCTTAGTTAGTTTTAAAAATATTCGAAATAATTTTTAGCTTAGAGAAAAATTCTACAAAAATTCAAATGAATTTTGTTCCTTTGGAATTTAATATTTTGTGAAGTTCATCCCTTCTGGAACATTAGACCCTGGTGAATACTTGTCTTAATGGTAAAGTATGAATGAGCGAAAGTAATGAACGTTTTAGGGAATACGTCACTCAGTGTTTAATTAAGACATGCAGTAATACCACACGTTCCACACGAGATGCGACCCGGAATCGAAAAGAATTGCACATTAGATAAGAAAGCATTGGATTCTGATTCGTATGAGATATAGTAAAATAGTACAAGACGTAGAAAATAGTGCCTTACGAGCGAGAGTATAGACTAGTTCTCAATATTGCTTAAACTTCATTCGATGATTCAATTTAGAGCTCGAAAATTGGCTCAAATTTCTTGACAGTATCTGCTTTCATAAGTGATAATAATGCTTGATTGCTTATAATTGTATGATTTCTATTTATATATTGAATAAACTTTTACTTGAATTTTGGCAAATAAGTTGAATTATATCTATTTACTGGACTTATAAATAGATTCCGGGAAATTAGAGCTACTATATTTGCTGAGTTTCTTATTCATACTTATATGATAGCTATAACTTAATTTTAGTTATGATAATTTTGTCATTTAGGAGGGCAATATTAAGTCCTATAGAATTCCTACAGACTTCTAAGAGTATGATTTATTTAGGTCTAAATAATATATTTTGCTCTCAATATATCAACTCTCAATCTCTACTCAACTATTCTTTATAAATGGAAAAATTTTTACGTTTCAATACAGATATTTTTATGTATTAATAAAACTTTTTAAGGCACTAGAAACTTTTCAGGTTTCGAGTGATGAGAATTAAGTCAAAGTTAAAATAATGCAAAGATGAGAATCAAAGTAAATAAGATTTAGGCCTCTATGTGAATCAATCAAGCAGTTCATTGTATTTGGATTCCATCACATATAGGAATGCAGCCAATCTCCTGGGTTTTCACAACATGGATCACTTAATTGATGGCAGACCATCATCACCAATACCACCAACACCAGAATGATTGGATACATCCGGAATTAAATCGGATTTCTACACTCTATATTGATTTAAAAGAACTAACATTGAGCTCATATAAATTCTTCATTTCTCTATTCTATAAATACTTTACAATTATGTTTGTTTTGAATGTTAACAAGACAAGATTTTATTTACATTAAATACAAGTAAAGATTAGAAATTTGTCAAACACTTGCGAGCCTTTAATAAAATGCAAATTTTTCATTCAAAACTCAATAAAAGTTCAATGAGTTCGTACGAGATATAAACTACGAGAAAAATCCTTAACAAACCTATTTTATCGATTGAAATCTAATGTTCTCGAAGTTCTTTTAGCAGTAAGATTTCTAAAAGATCTCGATTTTTTTAACTTACACTCATTGTATCGATCTTCAAGAGTGCTATTTATCATTATGTTTTCTCTGTTCCTTTGTTTTCTCAGGAAAAACATGTTTTGCATTCAATTCTTAAAAAGTCTCGATTTTTTGAGCAACCCAGAATTTTTTGCATATCATTTCTAAAAGTAATTAGTTCGAGATTTTCAATGCCTATGACTGGCTAGTTTCCAAAGTTCAAGTTTTTTACAACTATTTTCCGAGAAGTAATGTTTTACAAGAATTTTATAACTAACTTTAGCTAAACTAAAGAAATGGTTCCCAAAGAAGTACAAAATACTTCTAACATTATGTATTTAACTGTAAACCCATCTCAACTATCTGCAGAATTTCGAACAGTGTATTTTTTAATAACAATGTTTCGTTTTGTTTAGAGTAATTCATTAAAAGCATGCTAATATAGTTGCTGGATCTTTAACCATTCATTTCAATGATTGAATCCCTGTGCAATTTAACGTTATCTGTCATTCAGTACTGAGTAACGTACATCTGATTTTTCAAAATATTTGACACGTGACATAATCTCAATAGCGTTTTTTATATAAACTAGCGTCATGTGCTCAGCAGTGTTGGGAATTTTGACACACTATTCCGTATTGAGTCACATGTTAAATAAGAATAGAATATCCTATTTAACGTTGAAGTGCACAGGGATTCAACTACTGAAATCAATGGTGAAAGTTTCAGTAACTATATAAGCATTTTTTAATGTGGTAATCTTAAACACACCGAAGTGTTTCTAGAAAATACTTTCACAATTCTCGATTCCACAGACAGTTGGAGTGGTTCATACTAAGCAAATAAATCGATTGAAAATTTTTATATTTTAAAACACTACACTTTTCTCAACAAAGTTATATAATTGAAAAGACAAAGCAATTAATATGACTCAATTAGCAAATATCCGTTGAGATATCATTGTCAAGTTTAATGTTTTCAGAGAATTAAATTAATGGATTTCTATCAAATTTAATTGAATTATAGCTATAAAAAGTATATAGATTTTGAAAATGTTTGCAATTTCTTTAATGTAACTGAAATAAAGTATTATTCGACTGAATGAAAGGATTCTCTGAACGGAATACAATAAATGAAAAAATTTAGAGCAATAAACATAAGCAATAAGTATTCATTACTCTGTATTTTCTTTAGATTCATTTTTGTTGAGTATTTTTTCTCAACAAAATTAAGTAAAACATAAGCTCTTATTCTAATAACGATTGATTATATGAATAATAAATGCAAAAAATGTTTTATTATACATTAATTTGATTTATCGCAGTTCTGCCTTAAATGTTTCTTTTTTTCTAACATAATATTACAAATTACTGAACGAGTGAGTCGGCACTTATTTATTTAAAATCTGAATGTTATGCATTTTTTTATAGTATTCACGTTCTATCTGCTAATAAATTATATTTTTGCAGCTTGCTTCAAAGTAAATGTTAAGACCATAAATAAATCAAACAAGGTTTTGCTCTAATACTCTTATGCCATAGCAGAAAATTCTTTCTCTTTGTCCATCGAGTGGTTAATCACAAAGAGTAGGTATTAGTCGTTTAGGTATAGAAATGATGATCGATTCACATAACTCCAGTCTATTGTTAATCATTATGATTCATCTTATTCACAATGTAATGAATAGTCTGTATTAGTACATAGGAAAGTGGATTCAGATAATTGTATTTCAATCAAAACGTAACTACTCTTTGACTAACTATAGCCAAAGTTTATTGACTTTTACTTTGAATAAAGTCGTTATTACTAAGTACATGAATCAAAAGCTTTTGTTGCCTAATATTTCAATACCTCTATAAATCATTGAACGGATTCATTTAGGAATAAGTTATTATGATTTTGAGCTGAAGTAGAAATGCATTTGTAAGAAAATTCTAATCATGAATAAGTTATTCTTCATATTTTTGAAATTCATTCGAGTTCAAAGAATTTCTCGAATCCTATAATCATTCCTTTTCCATATCTTATGTTTACAATAAAAAGTTCTTAAGCCTAAAAAACTATTGATTATTCGATTTTACTCGGCTCTTATTATTATTATTTACATTCACAAAGTTGAAGTACTCTCTTATTGAACTTTAGAAAACTATCATTGCATGACCCGGAATATATAAAGCTCTTAAGTTTAATCGGTGTATCCTTTTTTCGTTTAATTTAACCAATTTTTAGTATAAGAATATTCTGATTCTGGACAAATTGAAAGTTTTTGTATTTTTCTCCAGATTTTAAACTAAACTCTCAATAAAGACATGAAATAGTTTTTGATTTGGTTTAGAGATAATTACATGTAATCTTATTTAAAATAAAATGTTTGAATACCATTCGAAAAAATTAGTTGAAGCTTTGCTACTGCTTTTGAATGTATTTTTCCGCAAACTCTTTTTCTACGTTTGAATGTTGGCATTCTAACAGTTAAGTGCATTTGGAGTGCATTCGCTTTACAATTTGTTTGACTAGCTCCATAAGAATACTTAGAAGAGTTAGCATTCACTATGAATAATAGCAATGATAGTTCATTTCCTGTATTACTCTCTATTCTCATTACTACATTACAGACTCAACTATTTCTGGCAGGTCAAATCAAACAAATGAATCAATTCGATAATAGAGCACATGATAAAGACATTCGAGTCACACAGCTTTCACATGGTATCGATTTCAATAATTTTTGACAAATGCTCTATCAATCAATTTGATTAATTAAATGAAAACATAAGGAATCCTTTCAGTTCAGAAGCATAAGAAAATTTAATTAATGTAATAGAAGTATATCTTTATGGAAAAATGGACAAAAAGTACTTTTTGTCTGGAGGGTCACTAAACTCAAAATTTCGATTTCTTAAGCTGAAAATTGATTTCATGATTGCTCCAATATATTAGAGAAGTTTCTATTCTTGGATAAATATAAAGAATTTCAAAATTTAATCGATACATATGTGACAGGTTTGAATGTTTAAACAAATTGAATTCTTTTATAATGTTTCTGAAAGATTATGTAAAGAATATGTCCTAAGAAATTTCTAGAGTTAAATCCTTAAAATAAAACTTTATTGAAATCATAATCTCTTTCGAATATAGAAATAGTTTGAGTGACTGTTCAGTATGTGCCTTGAATCCAATTCAAGTACAAAATTCAAACAGTATAGAGAGAGATTTCGAATATTTTGACATTGCATTCATTCGCATCAAATTCCAATCATATTAAAAACTTTGTTTTGTCAAATTGAGTTTTGTGTTGAGTACTAATGGATTCATTGCAAGTTAGATGGATAGTAGGAACAAATTAAATCAAGTTTGAATTTGGAGTAATTGAACTGTACTTTAACACAGTTTATAACTTTAAATCATTAAGTGTGCAATTATTTGAATCTTTGTTGAAGTAAATAAAACACTATAATTTTTGGTAAACTTAGTGTTATTTTTCTCTATAAAAACCTTCAAATTAAGGAATAAAAGGTATTCGAAATAAATATTGTAAACTTAGGAATGTAGAAAATTTGATGATGCCAATAAACACTAGATTAGATAATTAATCAATAGTCAAAAAATAAACCAGAATTAGTTTATCAAAACTTAATTCCAATGGCTGTTAAAGTTTTTGATTAATTTGATTTAAATGTAAAATTTGATTTCGACTTCAACTTTGATTAAATTAAAAGTAATATAAAGAGATTAGCGAAGGATTGTCTCGATTTTAGAGCTCATAAGGAGTCGATGACTACTGTTAAGAATTTGAAATTATTTTTGAAACATTTCCACATCTATTACAGTTGTTATTAGTTTTAGAAGTTATTAAGCGTAAGAAAACTTTTAAAACTTTTAGTCGAAAACTACATCAAATCTAGCTGTGCATTGAGTGCCATCTTATGTATGATATCATAAGCACAACTTAAAGGCTTTCAAAACAGTTCGCATCGAAGTCATAGACAAATAACTAGTCAGTATTGAAATTAATTACCAATAAATACAACAAATATTATAATGAGTGACAATTGCGTAGAAGAAGAGTGTGTTTGTATTGAGTTTTGTGGAAGAATAGATCCCCAATTGCTTTCAAATAACAATTTAAGTGCGATTAAATTTATTGGTTTAGAAACTGATGAACCAATTGTTCAGATGTCACAAAACACATTTTTTAAAGGAAGTTACCAACAAATTTTTGGAACAAATGTCTTCTTCGAGATTAAAGACAAAGTCAAAGATAAACCTAATGTTGACGCGGAAGACAATCAAACGAATATTAACAGCAGTAATAATAGTATTAGTAGTAATAAAGGACTTCAATATATTGGAAAATCTAACAAAAAATTAATTATGAAAAGAGTTTTTCTCGAACCAAAACACCAAACCAACGACAATAGAAATGATGGTAGTGTTGAAGATAATGATAACAACCTTACTACTTCTCGTAGCAATGAATCCAACAATTAGTTTTTATTTTTCAATTAGTTTGTTAAAGTAACGATTTATTATTAAATGAATTTTTCGTTTAAATACTTTTGAGATAATTGTATAATTTGTATAATAAATTAATATTTGATTTATTTACTATAGAATTGATTTTTATAGTTATTTGATTTGTTGTTTATTTTAATTTAATTTAGATTGTATTTATTTCTTAAATCCGTGAAATAATTGTCGCGTGACTCCAATTTGATGTTCAAAAGTTCGCTTAGAATAACAATTTACTCAATTCATAAATAAAATGACATAAACAAGTTTAATTAATATGAAACCAATTAGTTCATTGTTATTTGTATCTAACACTCAACCAGACAATTAGTTTGAGAGTTAGTCAATCGAAACGATAAGTTGTAGTGTGAATATCAAAATAATTAGAAATGTAAAAACAAGAGAAAAAATTATTTTAAGTGTAATTATCTCATTGAAGAGTGAATATTTAATTAGAAAAAGTAATTTTCAATTTATAATTTCATTTATTTGGTTTATAATAGCGAAAATAAACTTAACAACATTAAAAAGTTATATTAACTCAACGTTAAAAGTAAGCAAAAATATTTGTCAGAAGTGGGATTCGAACCCACGCCCACATTCGTGGACCAGAACGCTCAGATGTAGCTTCCTATTGCGAAGCTAAGGGTATTATCCCTTGAGTCTGGCGCCTTAGACCGCTCGGCCATCCTGACAATTGGTATGAATGAACTAATACTAATGCTGAATTTTAAAAACTCATATTAAACGCTATATTGGAACAGATTGCATTACAAAGTACATACGGTCGATAAGGAACAGTTTGATAACTAACAGATATATAGTATCAAGGATTAAGTTATTTAGGACTAATGGCAAAATAATTATCACATATTTTTTCGCTTTATGTAAATAAATGATGGCAATTAATAGTTTTTTCTTATCATAGTTTTGAGCATTTTTGCGCGCATTTCAACTACAGGAACATTGCAATTGACTATAGAAAAGTTTTGTTGTGAATTTTCTCATTCAAAGTAACCATAGAAATACATAGGACTATATTGGAGCTTATTTTGTTTATTTCAAGTATTGATAGGATATTTTTCAACTAAGAACTTGATGTAATAAGCAGAAAAATATTTAAAAGATGCACTAAAAATGAAAGTAAGACATGAATTAAACAGAATATTGTTACGAAGAAGTACTTAATTTGTAATAATTTTCTATTATAGAGAATATTCACGATACCGGGCAGATCTCATGGACCGGGAACTGTATTCTTCACGTGGCAAAAAGGAAATGCTACTTATCTGGTCACAACTGGCTTTGACAGTGTCGTTAATGTATATAATAGACATGGAGAAAGAGTAGATCAAATCAATTTGCCAGGGTATTAACCAAAATTTGCATGCTGCTTTTGAAAAACGATTAAGTCCTATACTTTCGCATTAAAGCTTGGTTCTAAAAAATGTTCAACAAATATGAAAAATTTTAAGACTCCCATTCATTTACAATCATGAAATTTATAAATTAATAACTTTTGTAATGCCATCAAGCTATCAATACAATAGTATCAAAATAAAGTTATCCAATGCGAGACTTATACTAAAATGTCATAATTAGAAATGCTTTCTAACAGATACGAGTTGATTTTAAGATTTCTACCATGATTTTGATATATGATATATTCTGAATAATGATTTTAAAATTCATTAGCTTTTGCAATGGTGTGGCCTGGGATGGCGAGGGAGACATTCTTGGAATAATCACTGACAGATCCCCATCTATTATCTTATGGGACGCTAATACACATCGAGTACAACAGGTCGACACTGGAGTCCGAGATGTCTTATCCCTGATACTTTGGGCCAAATCTTCATCACCACTACTGGCTGTTGGAACATCAAAAGGAAATCTACTCATTTATAATCACAGGTCTGCCAGAAAAATCCCGATTTTGGGCAAACACACCAAAAAAATAATAGGCGGGCATGGAGTGACAATAATCTCTTGGCTCTCATCGGTGAAGATAAAGTTCTAACTGTTAGCAATGAAGAAGGAGACACTGTCTCTATCAATACTCTTAAAGGCGATGCAATTGCTGTTCAATTCGCTTATATGAAAACTGATGACAAGTCACAAACTAGTAATCAAAATTGCGTTAGCCTTATATTGAATAAGAAATCACTATTTTTGGTCAATTTGTCTGATTCTGAGAATCCGATTGTACTCTCCTTCCAAGATAGATATGGTTTTATTGTTGATTATCAGTGGTTTGGTGACGGATATGTTCTGATTGGGTTCTCGACTGGCACTTTGATAGTAGTTTCGACTTATCATAAAGAAATTGGTCAAGAACTGTCTCAATTCAAAGCTCACAAGGAATTGTTGACTACTTTTAGTGTTTGTCTACCAACTAAAAAGGTGGCCACTTGCTCAGAAAATAAGTTAGTTTAACATTTCATCTGAAATATGTTTTCATTAGTAGTTCTTATTTATGATGAATCAGATTTTCGAGTCTTCGAATTTCTTTCAACGTCAGAAATCTGTCTTTATTAACCAATAAGTGTTTGGATAAGCTCTTGTATTTTCAAATGACTTTCTAGGAATCAATCAATGAATGTATTTTCTAATCATTAAATTAAGTCTAATTTATTTTTGAACATGCAAAACATTTCATCTTTTTAGTCTCGGCGTTTACTACAAGAATTTGATTAAAAAAATAGAGTTCAAAACAGAGAAGGAATATTACGGCAGAGACTCGAAAATTGATGTACAATCTCTCAGTTTTCCTAATAACTAAAATTTCAAATATATTTTGAATTAATTTTTGCTCTATTCTAACTTTATTACAGTATAAAAGTCTGTGATCTCAATGACTTAAATGACATACAATCAGTCTTAACCATTGATGACGAACCAGCCATCGAATGGATGGAATGGTCAGATGACGGTCAACTCCTAGCAATGGTATCTCCGTCGGGAGCAATACACGTCTATCTAACAAAACTCACAATAATAGGCGACTCATTTGGAACACGACTAGCATTTCTATCATCACTATTAGAAGTGACAGTCTTTAACGTTCAGGAAGACTTAAGTGACTCAGTTATCATAATACGTGTTGATGTGGAGCCATCGTTAGTAGCAGTTGGTCCCTATCACGCGGCGGTTGCCATGAATAACAGGGCCTGGTTTTATAGTCTAACTGGAAGTGAGACAACAGAACTGCTTCGGGAGCGCGAATACGTAGGAATTATTAAGTGTCTCAAACTTAATGGTGATTACGCGGCCGCACTCTTCACCAATGGATCAGTTCATTTGCATCTAATTGAGAACGAACACAATGGTAATGATTATGATAGTCGTGATGTTAAGTCATTTCCTGATTCGGCCGGAAGTTCTATTGGAGGAGGAAAAGTGACGACACTCTGTCTCACTAATGATTTCCTAATATTTGCCACTGATTCGGGCTCTATTGAGTTCTTTATGTTAGAGGATTGGGTTATGGTTGGGGTCTATCGACACACAACTGGAATAAAAATGATTTCAGCAAATAGTAATGGAGTTAGAGTTGCGATTATTGATGATAGAAATGAGGCATTCATTTATAATTCGGTTACAGATGTTATGATTCAGATATCGCAGAATGACTTTCCGACTAATGCTAAAAATATTCTATGGGAGAGCTGGCCCTTAGATAAGGGAGTCTTTATTGCTTGCGATGCTAAATATGCGTATGTATTTATACACATCAGGGATACTATTGATGGACCCATTGTTGAGTTTGTAGGCAAGATGAAAATACCAACCGGTCAATACCCGTTGCTACTTTATAATGGCGTTGTTGTCTGTCAGACACAAAGCGGTAAAACTTCTAATTTCGTCTTGACGACCCATGATTTCACTGAAAAAATGAACGATAAGTCGCGACTTAAGTCAGAACTACTTCGAGACATACTAAAACTTCGCAGATATCAGGACTCGTGGAAGATATGTGAATATCTCAATGATTATGGTTCCTGGGACTTATTTGGAAAGTCTGTGATCAAGGACTTAGATATTGAACTAGCGATTAGGATCTACAGACATATCGGGGATGCGGGTTTTGTTAATACTTTAGAAAAGTTTAGGTCAATAGAAGAACGCAATCTGATTGCTGGTCACTTAGCGATGATTTCAAGTGAATATGATTTGGCTCAACAGTTGTATTTATCTTCATCGCAACCATTAGAGGCATTAGAGATGAGACAAAATTTATTGCAATGGAACGAAGCGTTGGGTTTGGCTAAAAGATTAGCACCAAAACAGATACCGATCATTTCGAGAGAATATGCGCTTCAGTTGGAGTTCACCGGTGACTACAATAACGCTTTGGATAACTTTGAGAGAGGTCTTATTCGAGAAGATGTTGATATTACTAGCGATAAGGCTTACAGTGAATCAGTTATTAGAGAACATAATGACTTATGTAAAGCAGGAATAGCTCGAAATGCTATTCGTTGCGGTAATGCTCGTCGTGGCATTGAATACGCGATGCAAATGTCTGATAATAAATCACTTCTTAGCGAATGCGCCTCAATATTAGAGTCAATGAAACTCTTTTCTGATGCAGCACTGCTTTATGAAAAGAGTGGTAACTTTGATAAAGCGGCAAATCTATACTTAAAAGTTAAAAACAATAATAAAGTGGCAGATCTGTTAGAAAAAGTTGACAATAAAGAAATTCAGAGCCAGTTCGCAAAAGCTAAAGAACTTGAAGGCAAATATCGAGAAGCAGTTAAGGCTTATATAAAAGCTGAGGAATGGCTTAATGTGGTTCGACTATATTTGGATCACCTGAACAATCCAGGAGAAGCTGTTAAGATAGTCAGAGAAACTAAATCGATAGAAGGCGCAAAAATGATAGCAAAGTTTTTCCAACGACTTAATGATATGTCGTCTGCTATCGAATTCCTAGTTATGTCTAAGTGTCACGAAGAAGCATATCGTTTGGCGCAATCGACTAATCAAATGGACATTTACGCCAATATATTACTTGATTATAAGGACAATATTGAAGTCTCACAAGACTTCTTAAGCATTGCTATCCACTATGAACAAGAGAGAGACGCGTTAAGAGCCGGCAAGTTCTATTGTATTGCTGGTCAGTATAAAAAAGGTGTCAAATTTCTGCTACAAGCGGCTGCTTCTTCTAATGAAGATGAAAGCGAAGCTCTTCGGCTGTCCATAGAAGCAGCCGCCAATTCGAAAGACGAGCAAATCACTCGAATGATAATTGACTACTTGATTGGAGAAACTGATGGCGTCCCTAAAGATTTTAAGTATCTTTTTAGGCTATATATGTCACTAAAACACTATAGAGAGGCCGCAAAGACAGCTGTTATTATTGCCAGAGAGGAACAAAATGCTGGCAATTATCGTAACGCTCATGGCTTACTGTTTGGTATGTGCCAAGAATTGAAACGACAGAAAATTAGTATCCCATCAGAGATGATGAACAGTTTAATGCTTATACACAGCTATATACTTGCCAAGGTATAGCACTTACTAGTTATTGCGTTTGATGTCAACTTTTCTCTAAAGTTTCATGTCTCTTTACTATCTTTTCCTTACTTTCACTCATCAAAAAGATATGGATCCGAGTTGGGGATCATATGAAGAGCGCCAAAATGCTAATTAGAGTCGCGAACAACATAAGTAGATTTCCAGCGCGTAAGCATTCACTTCTTTAATAAACTTTATTATGATATAAGACAAACTTTATTTTTCTCATGTCATATATCGTGAAAATTTTTTATTTCCATAGAAGCTTTATATTTATAGACCTTACGCTCTATTTTATCTCACAGTTCAGTTACTTTTCAAATATGCATTTCTTCAGAACTGTTTTAGAACTTAATCGTTTAGAGTTCAAGAAACCTATCAAATGAACAATAAATAAGTTATAAAACATAAGGTCCTTTCAAGCAATTTAATAATCTGTAAAAATAATGCATCGATTTTTAAGACTTTAACTCCTAAACTTTTCTCACTATTACAGATGTCGTACCAATACTGACATCAACAGTGATCGAGTGTCAAAGAGCAGGATTAAAGAAGAGTTCGTTAGAATTTGCGACAATCTTAATGAAAGCTGAACATCGCGAACAAATAGACCCAAAATTTAAGCGCAAAATCGAAACTCTTGTCCGAAAGTCTGCTGGCTCTCAACTGAAAGCAGAGGACTCGACACAAGCCGATGCAACACACACTCCATGCCCTTATTGTGATAATGAAGTCATTGATACAGAACTAACTTGTCACTCGTGCCGAAATACAATACCCTTTTGTATAGCGACTGGACTCCATATTGTGAGCGATGATCTAACAGTTTGCCCTAATTGTGAGTTTACAGCCATTTTGAGTGAATTTTTAAGAATTTTGGCCAACGAGTCGACGTGTCCGATGTGTAGCACAGCTGTTGATGTGTCAAATGTTATTAAGTTAGAAGACGTTAAACAAGCTTTAGATTTAAATGACAAAAATGATTGAAAAGTTGATAAGTATTTGATTAATAAGTTTTTCTGGTTGTTTTTGCGTAAATTCAATAAATGTTTGACATACAAATCATACATAAAAGTTACTCAAACACTTTTTAATACCGCATAAGACAATGTATTTGAACAGAATTTATGCAAAATCTATTTTTAATCTTTTGTTTCTTAGAAGTAGTTTCAATACGGAGAACTAAAGCACTAATTTCAAAAGTGAATTGACAATCTCTTTTCTTTAGAATAAAATATTGATCCAACTCATTATAATAATGGTATTCTGTTTGTTTGCAGTTGTTTTGGGTAATGATTTTCGAGCTTTTGTTCAACAGTGGCAAAACTTAGTTCAACATTTTCAACTGTGTTTCTATTTATTTTACTAATCAATCAGAGTGAAACAAATCCACGAACAAAGTCTTATCTCTAAGTTTTTTACTTGCGTAATTTGACTAATTAAAACGATTGAAAAAACAATGAACAGCTATTTATTCATTAGGATGTTTTCATTGCTACTCACTCATAAAGTCAGTATCGTCTCAAACATCACTTTTGACATGATATTTACTTAAAGTACAGTTGTCTCCGTGCTTAACAATCAGTTTAAAGTATTGATCGATTAAGAGTAACATTGAATTAACATTGAAGTTAATGATAGCATAATTTGTTGAATCGGTCGCAGACAAGTGAACGGACTGTTCACACTTTTCTTTCAGATAAAGAATAAAAAAATTGATTCAGCTTTAATTTTTCTCAATCAATTTTTAAAATAAATGACTGAACATAACAGAAAAAAATTATCTAATATCTTTATTGAAAAAAATTCAGTTTCCCAGAAGTTTTTATACCAATAATTGAATGAAAAGAAAAGTATGTTTTATTTTCTTGTCTAATAAACTTTGAACAAATCATTTGATGGACTCTTTCGACCGAATAGTCGGCAATAAAGTAAAGAAAAATAAAAGTGGAGAGAGAGAGAGAGAGAGGGAGGGAGGGAGAATTTATGCTTTAAACATCTATGTGATGATAGATGCGCTAATGCGCTATTAATTATAAGAGCAAACTATTTATATGCAAATATCAGAATAGTTTTGATATTAATTAATGAATTTTAACATATTGTGCTTTAATTTTGTGCTTAATTAATGCCATTCAAGATGTTTATAATAGGCACAAAAGGATGCATATAAAAGGCTATTATAAAACATTCAAATTGAAAAGAAATCATAAGTTTTTGTCTTATAATTAATTTGATTATACAGAAAAACACATAATTTAAATGATTGGCACTTATTTCCATACATATAACTAAAATACACACAAAATATATTGATTACAAGAAAAACAAGAATCATGTTTAAACAGAATATTCTGGAGTATTAAATATATGGACAATGAATTTTAGTAGCTGTTTTGGTCCCATATATGATTTTTGGACATTTGAGACCCTTTTATCAGATTAGATGTTAGTCTTTGTTTTATATACTAGTTATATATGAAGATCGCATCCAAAAAACATAAAGATATAGTACAGAAAGAAACTATAGTTAAGTATTAATTCCAAACTCCAAATAACGTTAACAATAGGCAGAACATTGAGGAGACACTGACATGAATCTGAAAACAGAGAAAATATAATAATTCACTCATTAATTTTTGAAAATATTTTATTTCTCTATTGAAGGGCAAAAAGTTAAGTATAAATATATTGACAAAATCAATGCTCTATTGGAAGACGTATCTCAAAGTAAATATGTTTTAAGTATAAATCTATTTAAGAAGTTTGAGAGTTTCATTGCAAAGTTACTGTACGAAAGATATGATGCTCTGAGCTCATAGTAAAAAAGTTAAAGTCATTAAAAAAATGATATATTTAGCAAAAGTTGAGGGAATGTAAGACTTGTTGTATTAAAAGCGCTACTATCTAATAAATCTAATACTAGATCATTGAACAAATTTATAAGAAAATACAAATCAAATTTATAGAACTTAAACTGATAAAAGCTTACTTATTATATATGATATAATACTTACACGACTAACTAGTTCTTACCTGACTATATACGGACTAAGTATAAAACGTTTTTAATCAATCCTTAGTAAGGTTTATCTCTGGTTTTCTTAAGTTGAACTTTAAGTCTTTTATTTCTAATCTGGAAGCCATGCATCGATTGAATGGCAGTTTGAGCCGATACAGCGTTATCGTAAGAAACAAATCCTATCATTTGTTAAGCAATTGTATGGATAGATAGTTAGAAATGAATGCTTTTATTAAAGACAAAAATAACTAATTACTATTGATTTTCTTACCAAAACATTTACTCAAATTGGAGTTTTTATCGATAAATACTTTGGCCGAAATCACGTTTCCGAATGGAGAGAAAGTTGTTATTAAGTCCGAATCAGTGAATTCCGCTATAATTACAATCATCTTAAGTATTTTTGCATTGGGAAAAGATCAACATTATTGATAGAAATAGATTCAGAGATGCACAACATCTAGCAGTGGGTCTCATTACAACAATACTGAAATTTTAAAGGCAAGCCGAAAATTCTAATCAGTTTGAGAGGGAAAATGTTTGCAGAAAATCGATTTCTCAAAAAAGAAAACATCAGTTTCAAAATTAAATCCTTTAGGCTATATAATTAGAACTAAAACTTAATTTGACATCAATTGTTACCAACTGTTTTCGAAGCTTAAATTGGTCACAACTTATTTCCAAAATCAATAACTTGTTCAAATAGAGAAAGCTTTATAATTGTTTAAAATCTAATCAAATTTCTAGAAATTAACCAACTTTCAGGCTTTCAGGATATGTACTTTTGACCTGTCAACTCTACCCCTTGTGCACCACTGGTGGTCTTATAACTTACGCGGCAAATGATATATAAAAAGGTTTGAGCCTTCGGGTCCTTCAATTTGTTTACTAATGTTAGCCGAAGCACTTTTCGACACAGAAGAAGGTAAATGTTGAACACCTGATAATGTAGGCGTTGAAGACAGCGATGAAGTGAACCCTAGCTGATCACGAACTCCTGTTATCATGTCGAGTTTGCTTGAATTAAAGTGCGGATTAACTGTTACTGTGGGTGACTGCGGGCTGACTTTTGTATGTGGAGTACCGGTCAGTGCGGCTGCCATTAGGACAGGATTGGAAGCCAGAGCACTTGCCAGGGAGATATCGGAATTCAGGTACTGTTGTTGTAGAGCTAGTGTTGTCGCTAATTGTTGTTGCTGTGCAGCTGTTGTCAGAGCAGCTAATGTTAGGTACGGATTTGTGACCAGCGATGCGGATAATGGTGATGTTGTTTGCGCCCATAACTGTTGCATTAATGATTGTTTACTTCTTCGTTGTTCCTTATCTTTTTGTGTGTCCGCAAACTTCACGACCAGTGAAGACGTGCAACCCTTTAATTGTAATTGAAGTTCAGTTTAAAGCAGTTTTAAGTTTGGCTTCTATCTTATAAATTGGTTTTATGTGGTTTTGGGTAGAAAAAATTGGATTTTTGCTCCAGAAGTGTTCTGCTTCATAAGATGTTTTAAAAAGTGGGATATTTGACATTCAAAATATTTTCAAATCTCACAAATGTTATATTTGAATTGCAATATTATGATAAGTGTTTTGCTAATATCAACTCTAAAAACCAGTTATTATTGAATTTGATGTTTACTTTAAATTTAAATATTGATAATAGAAAATGCAAATACTCTTGAGTGAATATATTTGACTAAAGCTTTTGCTCATTAAAATCAAATATTTTTGATTATTTAGTCTTTCGTCGTGTTTACTCCTCCAGCTCTAGTCATGTCTGAAACGCACTGTTGGATAAAGAAGAGGTAAAGCTTGCCAAGCTGCAACGAGCAATCGAGCAACATAATGCCACTAATCAATTCGAGATTTGTTAAGGGCACTACTTAATTGACAACAGATTCAAAATAATTGTCATTTCAGTATTAAAACAATAATAAGTAACGATCTATTTGTAAACTATGACTAATACGTGCTAATCGGCCTTAGCACAGATACAGCACAGATACAGCACAGCACAGAGCACAGCGCAGAGCACAGTATTCAAGACTTCTATAGTTATTCAACAGACGAGAGCTCTCATAAGTTGGATGTCCAAAATTAGGCTCTTATGCAAACTCTTTCAGTTCTTGACTGAAGCATTCTAAAAATACATTAAATAAGACCTAATTAATGAGAAGACTTGATTAAAGTAGATCTCTTGATAATTAATGTCTTTGTAGCTTTTATTTCTGCATTTTGCGGACTCATTCATTTTTAAAGTTGAGCCAATTTCTACGCAAATTAGTTATTTTAGTTCCAGTTAACAACTTATGTTGATTTCACTCGGCTTAAAGTAAATCTTTTCAAACAATTCGTTTCAATTTACTCATATCTTAAGGCGAGAGAGAACTGGTGTGCTGTTAGATACTGGATCAAACAATCTCGAAATACATGGACTCCAACAACATCTATATGTAACGTGAAACGAGATACTCGAGCAAAAGTCAAACAATATATTCGACAACTTATTTCTCGTAAGATGGATAGTAAGAATAGAAATTTGATCCAAATGTCATTGAGAACATTGACTAAAAATAGATGAAAAGATGCAACTACTGTGTTGTATTTATTGACCAACACTTTTACGAATATGAAAATTGTATTCCGTAGAAATTTATCTAAGGCAACAAAACAAACACAAGTTTACAAAATATTTTCTATATAAGGATGTGATCAATTTGTTCCATTAACATGAATGACAATTTTGCATTGACTGATTAAAATACTTTCATTTTTCATTATGTTAGCTAAAAATCAATCTCTAATATCAGTCACTATAAGAGCATTAATTGAGAGTTATTACCATGCTTACACTAGTGTTTACTCCAAATATCTAAGAGTCTGATGAGTTTTTAATGAAATGTTTGCAAAGAGAGTTTGCAATTTAGGGAATTCTCAACTTTGAAAAGTTTAATGAAAATTGACATCACTTTGATTTTGTTTATCTGTCATTAGACACGGAAGAAAACTGTCAAAACATCTTAATTGAAGTCTATTTGAGCGATAAGTTTGTCAAATATAATGATATATACTCTAGACTTGTTTGCAATTCATGCCACCATTACTTAATCAAATTAAAAGCATTTTCTGATCAAAACTTCAATAAAAAATTGATTTAAGAAATATAAACCTAAATTTGACGAACGTCAAGTACGAAAATTTTGCGAAACTCATAGCTATTTATATACATGAACATTTTTATAGATAGAGAAGGAGTGCATAATCTATAAGATGGACAAAATTGATTTGTTTGAGCAATATTTGTATTAGTAAAAGAAATTTATGGCGCGAAAAATTGCTGACTAGAGAACAAAGTTTAATAAATTGAACAGAAATATAAAGAGAGAGAGAGAGAGAGAGAGAGAGAGAGAGAGAGAGAGAGAGAGAGAGAGAGAGAGATGTATTTGTGATGTTTTCCACTGACATAATAAGACCACTACTGATATAATACACTAAAACTAGAGTATAAGCACAACAAACGAGTTAACATTAATATCTCATCGAACCGATAGATCACATCCACTTTAGGCTGATTTTCGATGCTCCATAAGAGTTGCGTCAGATGTTAAGTAAACTTAAAGAGCACTTATATCCAGTTAATCAAAGCTTACAATGAGTTTGGAGTTGACTTAAGTTACAATTTAGTTAATACTTACCAGCGATGTCTGCAACATGTTAGCTATAGATTGAAGTAAAGGCATCATCTAATATATGTCAGCATTGCTTTTATTCCTATTTTTTCATGAATTTCCTGTGAAGGCCTATGATTGAGAGCTATACTTAAGAATACAATTATCTTCTAGTAATTCAGTTCTAGCTCTGTCATAAAGATTGATATATGAATAAGATATACGACTACAAGAGTCGACAAAGTTACGATTCAGTATTTTCATGCTCTACAGCTCAACATATAAAAGTGCCACAAACTAAAAAAGCTCAACATGCAACAATTTCATTATATGTTCGGTACTTATTATCACCTGAAACATCTCTGCATCTCTGCACAGCGTGACACTCAGACAGCATCAGATGGAAAACAATTTTTCTGCCAATAAAAAACAGCCTCCGATAATATTTCCGCTCAAACAGAACTGTTTGAATAAAAAGTTTGTTTTTTTTAGCAAACACAAACATGTGTAAAATCTAATGAAATTTCTTTCTGGGAACCTAATATTAACTTTCAATTTGATTATAATTTTCATCTCTAAAAGTTTGTTTCTTTTATAGATATCAAACTATTTTTCAAAATCATATCAATTTTAGGGAATTTTATTCACGACCACTTAAATCAATTGTTTGTAGTTTCCGAAAACTTCAATAGATGTGATATAAATGTAAAGTTTATAATGATTAACATAAATAAATGAATCGATTAAATAGTCTTTTAAACCTATGACTACGACCAACGTTTAACATATGGATCATGTTTCTGAGAAAAAACACTTTAAACGTCAGAAAATGAGATAATTTATAGAAATGTTCCTCATCTTTAAAAGATATAATTCATGGAAGAGCTCCAGAAAAAGAAATACTAATATTTTTTAAAGAAAAAATTTGGGTCATTCAAAGCGAAATTTTATGATATTTGCTAAAAAAATCGGTTTCCTTAACGAATAGGAAAAGTATAGTGAAAAAGTTCACACTTTTAAAATATATATTTGAAAGCTATGAATTTATGACATCCTGGAAAATGACATCTATGTAGAAAATCAAAGCTCAACTATATCAGCCAAAGTTTATGATCTCTGAAAAATGGCCAAAAGTATAACAGTAGAAGTTTAAGTAGATCATAATGTTCACTATTTCGGACTCATTTTTAACTTCATATTCTTCTCATAAGAGAGCAATGCCTATAAGCCTATGAAATCCCTGTCGTATTAATAATAAAGTATCCGTTTTTCCGGATTTGAAAAATTATGTTTGTCTATAATGTAACTACAAGTAAATGTTATTAAAGTTATAAATAAAGGCAATGAGTTCTGAGTACTAACTGCTATTACTCTTCTCTCGAGCTATCGGAGAGTTGTATCGAATTTCTATCTACATCAATATGGCATATGTACAGATTGTCCTATTGTTAATCATCGTAATGCACTGCATTCCAAAATAATTAAAGAGAGGACTTGTTTACGAACCTCTACTACAGCTACTATTACTGAACATTAGTTTGATCAGATATTTTTGAGTCTAATTGACTGGTAATTATGCGATCATATATCACTCATAACTGATCATTACATGAGTAGCAGTAATAATAAACTGTAATTTTTGCTGTTCTGAAAAGTTTTTCATTTTTTTGCATAATTAAATGCATTAAACTAAGCCATTCGACAGACTATGATTCTTAAGCTAATAAATAATTTGTGAAAAGTCAAACACATTTAGCAGAACATAATTTGAGAATATTGTTGAACATGAAATCTTGGATTTAAATTAAAGGCAATTTATTTACTAAATATAGATTTTAAGCTAAATTTTCAGCAAATGATACACACATGTGATGAAAAGTTTATGAAGAGATAGAAACGAGAAATTTATTTAGACTTGAAAAGACAGAACAAGCGGTGTTTTGCTTATTTAAAACTTCAAAATAATGTTTATACAAACATTTTTCTTTATACCATATTTTTGTATTTATTTTCATATCAATCTAGTATATCGTTGAACACACGCCGAACATGCTATCACTGCCAGAGATGGGGCCTTAACTTTCAACAAAAAACTTTTTCTCTCCTTTTAAATTAAATCTGATCGCATCCAATCTGTCCCTAAGATATGAGCCAAGGATTCACATCACTGTCTTAACTTTATGAATGAGATCCGTCAGAAAGATGCTAACTCAAGCAAAATGTTGTGCTAAGTTGAACAACTTATTACTCATTAATTTTAAATTTAAGCCCAATAATGCCTTCAATATAAATAAATTCAATCTTTAGGTTTGGCTTCACTTTTGGCTAATTATTTGAGCCCTCGAGTGGCAAATCATTGCCAATTCTCTTCAATTTATTTCTGAAACCCTCTATGAGCTCTGAAGTTTGGCAACTCTTACGCCTCACTACAGGATATCATATGATTTATAAGTGGCGTCACTTTTAATTTAATTAAGTTTACGAAAAATTTTCAGAACTATTTGAAAAAAAATAGTTTCTCTAACGACAGAATATATCAATTACTACATGTAATAGTGCCAAACAAAAGTTGATCTACTTTTTAAAGCCACTAATTTGATAATATGTTTCGTTACGCCACTCATAAAACTAAAGCTAATGCGAAAATGTGAGACTAGAAAGTATTGAAGGAAATGAGCCATTGAGCCATCAAATGTTACACCGACACAAACAATAAAACATGAGTCGGTCCATAAGTGCCACGCAGATCAACTTTGATCAACTTGAGCACGGATTCTCAAATTGCTGTTTGCGGTCTACTAGTGGTCCGCAAAGCCAGAATGCACAACATTAGGTTGAATCAGAATGAGAATCATAGATCATTGATTAGAGCTATCAACAGATGATTCTTAGGCTAACAAATAACTTATGAAGATAGTATAAACCTAACAGAGCCTAATATTAAAACTTTATAGCATCAAAACTGGTACCCAAGTTAAAGGCAATTTTTTACTAAACTCAAACGTTATAGACAACTGGGCCGCGGCTCAAAAAAGTTTGACTAAAATTGAACTGAAGAACTAACTTATGAGAGTTGAGGACCAGAGAGTTGGCCGTTTATATAAATGGAAATGGTTTTCGAGGGGCTGTTCAATACATTGAATGGGCGGACAACCAATTCTCGCCCGGAATTGAGAGCAGAACCAGTGGACAGCACACTTATCAATGGAATAATATTATATAAAAGGGGAGATTTTTTCTCTTACCTCCATAGTAGTTGAATGATTCAGTGATTTGATTGCATTACTAGCACTGGTGCGCGACGAAAATGTCACAAAAGCACAGCCTTTAGACAAAAAAACATTGTTAGATATTGAAGAAAAAGCAGATCTTCCATAATATTTTTTGACACTTCAAATGATTTACTTCTCTTGAATTAATTATTAGAATAAATTACTGAAAGTTAGAGCGAAATAGGTTTTTGTAACTTTGATAATAGGGAATAAATGATTTTTATGGCTTCAATACTTCATAAACTTGTAATTTAGTCGCATTAAGATTAATAGTAATACTTTACCTAATAACTCATAAAAATTTATTAATCGTGTCTTGTTTTACAATAAGTTGAAAGAGAGATAGCTAGAAATCAACTTATAGAAAGAGCTTCGAGCACAAAAAGTTAGTTTATTGTTATTTGAATTCTTTAAATTCTTATTTATATAATTTTTTCTAGTAATAAATCTACAGATTGCAAACATAGTAACTTTGTAAACAAAGTTTCCTTTTCTGTTCTAAACAATTAGTTAAAAAAACAAAACATACGACTAACTACTAATTGACAGTTGGCAATAATGATCATTCTTCTGAATGACCAATTGATAAACAACCTCCAATTGTGAATCGGTAAGAACAAAGAAGATTAAATATACAACTCTCGTTCGCCTAAGTCCCAGCTTTGAGGATCTAGCTTCTTATCAGATAAAAAGTAAAAATTGGGTAGATTTTGAAAATTGAGAGTGAAAACATTGAGCGGTTAAGTTGACTCATTTCACAATCGAGTTATATTCGGAAAATATTTCTTTGAGTGATGTTGAGATTAAGAGCTTAGGCTACAATCCCAGATAAATGTTGTACTTACTCTCAAGAGTTAGACCTATGTTATAAAAGCTAGTAAACATTTTGATCTTAACGAAATCGAAAGACCTTTAAGGTAGTTCTCAATTAAGGATAATATGCTTTAGGGAAATATAAAAATAAGAACTAAATCAAAAACTTTACGGGTTAAGCCTGACACAGAATGTGATGTGAAAGTTGAATCAAAATGACATTTATGATGCAATCATCGCGTATAAACAAAATCGTTAAAAAGAAGTATGCTTAAAAAGGCTTTCTAGAGAATAATCTAATAAATTTGATATATATTTATGTTGACGAGTATTTAATATGTTAGGGATCGTTAACGAATTCTGTCATAATCGAGTACTAGATCAATCTAAAACATGACTGAATAGAGGTAAAAGACATCGACGCAACACGACGTTCAATATAAAGAAGGTCTGATAGAAGAAATTTATTGAAAAAATTCTTTTAGAGGATCTATAAAATTTCAGTCAAGTTCTTATTAAACTGTGAAAGTTAGTCCCAAGCAAATAGTTAAAGCTGTCAAGTAATTATTTGACTATTCAACTGCATAAATAGATAACATAGCACAGACATTGAAACAGTAGTAAACTTAAGCAATACTACATAACTATGAAAGGAATTACAAAGTTTGAGCAATTTATTCATTAAGAATAAATAAAAATGTTTGCATACCTTTACTCTGTCCGTTATTATCCCTAAGTATAGAGCATTCTTCAATAGTACCGTAAGAAGAGAACATGTTTCTAACGTCCTGTTCATTCATAGTCTTGGAGAGCATACCAACGAATAACTTTCGCTCTGGAGATAAAATTGGATTCCAATAAGAATAAAGAGTGAGAACCATTTTGATGCATAACTTAGTTTAAGCCGAAAATTTCAAAGCTATTAATGCGTGAGAGTTATCTTAATTACCGTTTCGGTTTTCAGTGTCCGCTGGTTTCATCTGTATTGGATGGTGACACTAAACAAGAGGAATAAGAATGCTTTTGGATTTGTTTGAATAATTAAAAAGGGCTGAAGTTTTAGTGCGTGTACTCTCTATAGCTTTCTATTGACACATTCCATAAATACCAGCCAAAAGCATAAGACTTAGTACACATTGAACTTCTCATAAAAACACATTTACTATCATTACAACGGTTCCAGTTACTCATAACCAAGAAGTTAGACAAATAACTAACTCCAGTTATGACACTTTTCAACTATTTGTGTGCTTTCCTCTAGACCTTAATAACTATTTATATACAGTACGAAAATTTGTGAACTTGTGTGATGCCAACAGAAAGAATTGATAAAACATAAGGTTTGCTGTTCAACAACAAGACAACGATTTTTCAGACAACTAATCAAAAATGAAACGAAATCAGGAGAATTGTTTACCAAAACCGAACTTAATTATGAATAAAAACAAATTGACTTTTGGACCACAACATTAAACAGTGAGATCTTTCATGCGGAATAACTGTAATGTTTGCACAATGAGTGATTTGAACATTTGCGAAACGAACTACTCGTAGGTTTTCTCTATGACAATCATTTATGCATTGAACAAGTTTTTCTCAATCAAAAACAAAGTTTAATAATAAGAAAATGTTTTGAAAAACATTGCTATTTTTGTAATCCATACCGGAATTTGTTGTTGAGTCGCTCTAGCGATAGTTTCAGCGATATTACAACTATTGCATTGATGTCCAGTTGCAGTGTTAATAGTATTAATACTATTACTACGACCCAATAGCACAGAAGCCGCCGCCTCAACAATAAGTTTCGACAAGACATCACTATTTGAATTATGATTATTATTAAATCTTTTATTAGTCCGACACCTGTTGTTAGTTTTGATTTGCTTAGACATTGAGTTTTACGATAAGTTTTTACAGATCGTGTGACTTGTTTTCTCAAAACTAATCTCAACAACAGCAATGTTTGTTTGACTTTTACGCTAAGTCTAAGTCGAAAAAAACAAGATCATAAGCTCTTTCTCGGCGCAACAATTGCACACATGAAAGTAGTCTAAGTAAAGCTTAAACTTGACTTTAGGCTGGTTGACACAGTGTTTGTCCTACACATAACTGAGTTTGAGAATGAGAAAAGTTGCCTCTCTTTCTAACTCACAAGCGATGCACAACATCTAAACGACATGCGCTCTAACAGTCAGAAAAGATTTTGTCTACTAAATTAATTTAGTTGTTGGCTCTGATGTGCGCCTCGTTTAACAAAAGTATGCAACTTCTAAAGCACTTTTGAAGTCTCCATCAGTTTGAAGTTCTCTCTCTATTGAACAATAAACTCCCTCTTTTTTGTCGTTCTCTTTCACGCAATTAAACAGACGTACGGCAACACACATAATACACACAATAATAGCTTTCATAAAATCCAAAACATATTTTTCACTTACGACAATATCGAACACATATTAATGCCAAAAACATTATAATTAAACTCATATCAAGTTAAACATGTTTATCATTACCGATGGCAAAGTCTTTATGTTGTGGAGAGCGTTTTGGGCCTGAAACAAAGTTAATGAGTGGAAAAAACAGAATTAATTTTGGCTTAAAAATGAAGTCATTTTATGCGGAAATGCAATTAAATTCAATTGGTTTATTATGGATACCTCAAGTGCTGCTCTTCTAGTGTAGAAAGTGACAAAACAGCAACCTATTAATAGTAACAAAAACATATTTAGCTTCCAATTCGTGTCAAAATAAACTTGATAAAACTTTCAATTATAGCAAAGCTTTTGTTAAATAAAGGCTTTTCTCGTACACTTGGGATCAATAGGAATCATAATTATTTTGAACAAAACTAATCATTTAATTGTAGGCAGAGCTAACCAAAGTTTAATTAGAAACCAGAAGCACTCAAAGTTATGACTCTCGATCTGAACCCAATATTGAAAGCAATTCCTATAATGAATGTTTTGCACGCGATTTTGATTTAAGAGAGAGAAAAATGAATGCAGAACTAGTTAAGTCTTTTGCAGGAATCGAGTGGAGAGTAATTCAATATTGTATTCAATTCATTGAAGGCTAGGACTCAATCAAGCGTTTCATTGTCTGCGACTCACAACTAGTGAACGGCCACTCATTCCTCATGGGATTCTTCAGCATTGACGACTTAATTGATGGCGAAGAGACCACTGCCTCAATATAAGGATATTTTGAAGACCAATACTGCCGATCGATCTGACAGACAATGCGATGCGTGCGTTTCGGGCCTCATCTCATCCTTATTTGTAGTTGAAGTAGTAGTACTCCTACTGTTAGACCAGATAGTATCTGGTCTTCAGTGGAGCCACAATTTCAAAGCCTTCTGGGATTTTATGAATTATTATTAGGTCTTGGCCTCTATCTCGTTGATGGACACCACTCAGTCCCATAAGAAAAACAGACAAATCAAATGATTGAGTTCTAACTTAAACTGAATAAATGCTATTATTTGTTGATCTGGAGTTTATCTAAGCTTCAATTCAGTCAATACAACGAGTAAACAATGAATAATATTTTTTGCCTTCACTTTCTCAGCCTTTCTATCAATAACTTGTAAAACAAAAATATATTTCAGTTTTTAACATATTATGTGCAACTTTTGCTCCGAGTTTTGACATTTTGAATAATGATCTTCAGTTCGTAATTGCTGTTCAATAAGTCAATGCTCCAAAAGATTAAGTCCAAGAAAAACAAATTTGAGTTTTTTCAATTTGAAAAGATGGAGTTTTATACTCTCAAAGTTAAAATATGAATAAAAATGATGCAAAACTGATCCTCGAGACACTTAGCGAATCAATTTAGAAAATTGTACGAATTTCCAGATATTTTTAACGGATGTTTCGGTGACTCGATGTTAGAGCTAAATATAGCTGATTGTTGCCTCCATGTAAATGGTTTATTAGGAATAAGTGAAAACAATATTTCCAACGTCGACTCTATTTAAAGTTCAATTCGTATCTTGGCTGGCGTTTGGCGTTCATTCATTCTCATTGATCATCGAGTCTTTAGAATTAGTTTCAATACGAAAGCTACCCATCATTGAAGTGGTTTTTCGTTTTTCATCAACTTCTCTCAAGTAATACTTCACTCTTATAGCCAACAGTTACGCAATTGTTAAGTCTTATGGCCGAACACTATTGCTATAGATTGAAAAAAACTAGTTCTAGATCTCGATCGCCATCAAAAGCTGTGTCACAATGAATAATGTGATTGCAGGCATTGGTCTCCTCTCTAGCCTTAGAGTGACTTCATCTATAATTCATAACAATGTTGTGCTTCCTCTAGTTTTCTTCAGAGCTTTTTTCGCTCTCATAGTATGGCATTCATTGCACTTCTGAGACTTTCGGGAGCCGACAAAGAGATGGAGTCAAACAGCAATCGATCTCTTACTCGCATCCAAGAAGTGAAGGGCAACAAGTCTTCACTGTTTTCTATTGGTTTCTAGTTGCGTAACCCATCAATACGTTTTATGAGAATGAATGGGAATGTTTGTTGAGACCCTAAAAATTGAATGCTAGAAATTCGAGTCACAACACATTTGATTACTTTTGCTCTAATCTATACATAAATTTGACGCACTATACTCTCAACCACTCAGTGATCGAGCATTTAATTCAATCATCAAAAGCTTAATTGTTCAAATAGGAACTGCTTTCAGATTAAGCGATAGTATATCCCACTCGAGGTCTACGCCACTACTAATGCTCTTTTCTATGGATGAAATACTTTTAAGTGTTGAGCGAGAGTCACATCTTTGATGATGTTTTTGTTGACTGACTTTTATTAGGGTTTGAGAGAAACGAATGACAACAGGATTTCGGTGCAACTCAAAGACAAAATCTTTTGATTAAATCGAATAGAAGTTGAGCGAAAGTCAGTCTAAATTAAATACCTTTACTCTTAGCAGTTTTCTTATCCCTCAGTAAATTAATGGAATAAACTTCTCCAAACTGCTCCAAAAGTCTTCTACAATCCGCTTCAGTCCAATCACGCGGGATTTGACCGACGAACATCTTAAGAGAATCGGAATCTGGTTCTCGAGTCGAATCTGAGCTAAATCCACAAAACATAACAGTTATAGGAATCAAATGCTTAGATCTTAAGTGCAATCAAGTATTTTGCTGGAAGAACAGCATAAGTAAACGCTACAGAAGCAAGTCACCCACACCCTTCTCCCAGCAACATATTTAATTGCAGACAATATCCGACTTTCTTTTCTATATAACTGTCTTTCCATTGCACTAAAAAGTTTTTGTTTCTCATCCTTATGTCTTATCTCGAAGTTTGCAGTGAAAAAAGTTATATAAGAGAGAAAAATAAAAAAAAATAATGTGTTTGCGGCCATAAGACAATAAATGGGACTCACATTTGGCTGCAATTGTCAATTTGATCCACTTTTGTGTCAATAGTTGACAATTCGCTATTACTTTTAGAGCCATCGATGAGACCGTCGTTTGAGGAATCGTTCGACTCTTGTCCTATAAAAATCTTTTCATCCATTCCTCTCAATGTGTTTAATGGTCCGAAATCACTATCTCTTCGAGTCATTAATTTTTTGTTTAAAACAATTATTAACAATAAGTTTCACAATTAATGTCTAATACCATCAATAAAGTCGATAAAAAAAGTTTTCCTATGCGTACTGGAAAAAAGGTATCGAAAAGTTTTTAGTCAAATAACATGTTATTCGCAATGAAGAAAAACAAAATTACAGTCGTTTAGCAAAGGATCGAATGCAGAGCCCTTTACGCAAAATATTAATATAAGTGAACAAAAAATTAGTTCCTCAATTTAGATATCCATTTATTTATATAAAAAATCATTTATCGGTCAGCGATTAATTGAGTAAATAATAGTGTTCAATTATTAGAGTTTTCATACATATATAAATCAATTTAGTTGTATTATAGGTATCACAAATTTGTAGTCACGTTAAGTTCACTATCAGTTAGATTTGAAGTCCGCCCAACAACGGATAGTCCATTGAGATGATGTCAATTTGCACTAGTCTTTAACAGAAAATTTGCAGAAAAAGTGCTGATAAGATAAAACTTAAATAAAGAGAGACAACAAACACAGAGACACAGAGAGTAACTAAGTAGAGACTCATATTAGATAAATTATGAACAGAGGTCTAAATAGTTAAGCACTAGTTTTACAGTTCTGTCTCAGCGATATCATATTCACAAATACACTAAAAAAAGTTTAGAAACTGCAAGCCTTCTACTGAGGAGTGGGTCTGAAAAAGCTTTGTAGTTATTTTTTATTTTCCATTTATTTTTATTTTTCAACAAAGTAGTTCTCATTAGGAAAACGCTGATAATTAACACAAGTCTGGTATAAGCAGTATATTTATCTGCGCTTTTCATATGGATTTTGGATCTTAAAGACTAGTAGAGAGATGATGAGATTTGCATAAAGTGTTGATTCTATTCTTGTCGAGAAAATGTGTTTTAAAAGAATCGCTCATTTGATGACTTCAACAATGTTTGCTTTTTGGCCCTATTTTCCCCTTTTCTCTAAACTGTGAGTATGTTTTACACATACAAAGTGTGCAATAACTCAACGTTTAGGCTCTTAATTACTTAAGAGGAGTTAACTCTATTGAGAATTACATGACTTAAAAATGTTGTTCTTATTTTACGACAGAGTTTTTGTTTTAGAAACAATAGATTTATGGGTCGCGGCGAAGAGGGATTCAAACGTGAAAATAGTTTTCCGTGAAATAGTTTTCCGTGAAATAGTTTTCCGTGAAGGTCTCATGCCATTTGTGCTATGATTAAGCCATTTTTGGATTAGTCAAATTTGATAACAGATGTAAAACAGTTTAATGGAGCCATAAGCTTGTAGATTCAAGTCTTTAATCACTAATGAATAGCTCAGTCAATCTGTTTTAAACCCTGCTCTTCAACCCTAATAACTGTTATGAGCCGTGAATCATAGTCAAATGTCGAACTCTATTACTCTACTTTAGACTTGATATAATCTATAGATTGTCAAAAAACTGTCACTTTGATAGTCATACTCAATGAACAATAGTTTAATGGTTTATTCGGTGCTGCCGCTTAGTAACTTAAAAACAAAACATAATATAGTGTTTGAATCCGAACCAAATATAAATGAGTTATCTAATGTACCAAATCACTACATAAAGGATACATATTAGTTTTTACAGTTTTCAAACTGCCATAACCGAATACTTAATCAATTAAACGAATTGAAAGTCAATATAATTTCAAGTATTTCAGGATTATTGCCATCAAACAGACAAAAACACAAAATCGGATCTAAATAGAAGCTTGGTTACTAAAAGTTTAATATTTGATATAACATTGATATATAATGAATCCTTTGAACACGGAAGCAGGACGTAGAAAAGCATAAAATCAATTTTTAAAACTCTAACATTAGTACAGATATGAATCAAAATTAAACAAAATTTATCAATAGATAGAAATTTAAATAAATCAAAACTTTAGAAAACTAAATCCAAATTGAGACCAATATAATGCCAATCTCTACGATTTCAATGACAGTCATCGCCAAACTCTTCTTCAGGATCTCTTTCATCGTAAGGTTTGACAAACTTTTTGCCAACTGTTTTCCAGTCCATTGAAAGAGTGGTTCCTTTGCTCTCGTAAAAACTCTTTTGCATAGCTCTACGCGCGTTATCGTCTGCATTTGAGTACAACTTCTGGAACAGACTCTCGACATCTTGTTCTTCGTGTTTATCTTCTTCTTCCAATTGTTTCACAATTTTGTCCCAATTTTTCGGCTCTTTCTTAGTGGCAACTGGTTTCTGACTACTTTTATCGACTTTCTCATCGATTTCATCGATTTGTCGACTTTTTTGGTCAGATTTTTGGTCACTTATTGGATCTGATTTAGATTGTGTTGACATTTGATTTGATGGTTAATTGTTTATAATTGAATGAATAGTTAATTTTGAATTCAATTTTTGACTACAAGTTTGTCTTACAATCCTAACAAATAAGTGAAAATCTAATTGAGTCACATTTGAATGAACGACGAAATAGAAGTAAAAAACTTTCAAACTTTTTAATCACTCGATAGATCACAGTATCGCTAATGATTCATTTTAAAGTTGAAGTTGTCGGTGCAGTTTTAGTCTACTTTGAGTTAAAAATATGAACTTAACCTTAAACTTGACGTTTACCGAAATATATATGACGTGAGTTTGAAAATGAAATTTTCGTATTGACCTGGGTCACGAAAAGTTTTCTTAAACTTAATTAATGCAATTCAATCAAATACAAGTAGAACGTATTGATTAAAAGGAATCCTTTAATTACTTTTAAGTCATTTTTAATTACTTAAAAACATCTTTTTCTCAGTTTTTATTATAAACAATCGCAAAAACTATGGACTCAGAGAGAAGTAAAGATTTATTTATAGAGAGTTTTTCTTACAGATCAACAGATGGCAAAACTAAACTGAAAATCTAAATCAAAAACTTTTTTCTGAAAGAACTAAAGAACTGTTTGAAAGAACAAGATTTAGTGAAGTCATTCCGATGAAGTACTCAAGATAAAAGTTGATCTAAATTTTTCATCTGCCTTTAATATGTTTCCATTTAGTTAATACTTAAAAATTTCAGTTTACATAAGCCTAATAAGCACATGAGCCTAATTCTAAGACTATTTTATTCATTTGCCTATAAGTTAATGGTTTCTGCAAATCAATTACCAAATGCATATAATCTTCTATCTAATGAATTAACTAGTTTGTTGCAGTTTTTATCATATTCCAAACTAATTAAAGCTTCTTCAATTGAAGCAAAGCTTTTATGTTGAATGCTGAAAGTTTTGCTAACTTTGATCTGACTAGAAATACTGCAACAATAGATTCAAAACAAATTGAAG
The DNA here is from genome assembly GCA_018873245.2 of Archegozetes longisetosus. Classification (NCBI taxonomy): domain Eukaryota; kingdom Metazoa; phylum Arthropoda; class Arachnida; order Sarcoptiformes; family Trhypochthoniidae; genus Archegozetes; species Archegozetes longisetosus. The sequence continues at coordinate 2,176,307 of JAEMBT020000006.1, forward strand.
TTTAACTTTGAGAACTTATGGCAAAGTTTCGATTTAAATTGTTACAATTCTTAATGTTAATTAAAACCTTTTGAACTATGAATAGATCTAAAAACTAATTAGAAAAGATGAGCTAAAATTATTGATGAATGAAAAAAGCAAAAGCAGTAACACTTGATCCTAATTATTTATGGCAATCATAAAAAGCTTTTTGAATGAAAGTTTGGGAACAATTCTAACAATATTTAGCCAATAAAGTAAACAATTTCAGAGATCTGCGGTCTAACTGAAGGGCACTTAAGAGCGAGTCTTTATTATGAACGCTAACAAATATCGAGTTCGAGTCCAATTCAAGCTGTGAGGCCTCAACACGTTTCAAATTTCAGGACCAATTTGTCGGTCTTAAATCAATTGAAGCCTAACTTAATGTATAGCTGTCCTAACTTTAAGCCATGAATTAAACCGTATGAATGATCCCCGAATTCCGTGTGAAATTTACCTTAGAGCTAGCTTTCAAACTCTATTCAAAAGTATTTACCAAATTTTTTAAGTTAAATGCTTTGTTCTTATTAACAAAAGATAATTTTCAAATTTTCATATTTATAAAAAAAATCTCAATAGAGTTGTGGAATTTTTTCAGTTATAGCTCAAAATTTCAATAAATAGATAGCAAACCCATTGGTTATAAATTGTTTTAAACTCTTCCAGAGTTTATTGAAGTCAAGTTTAAGAACATAAGGGTGTAATGCGTTTCAAAATTGAATGAATTATTTACAATTAGAGTTCAGAAATTTGTCAATTTTTACTAGACAAAATAAAGATTTGAAATAAGAATCAAAATAAGAAACTGTCAAAAAAATTAATTTCACATAAGAAAAGGTTTGTTAGGCTAATCATTAAACAAAATACAGAACTCTTTCAGTAACAACCCAGTAAGGTAGGAGTCAGTTTAGCGGAGTGAGATTTAACCAGTGAGTTTGGCTGAAAATTTTAATTTCTCTGTTTTCCTATTCTCTAATTTAGATTTTAAAAGTACCTCTATATTTTAAAGGCTTTATGAAGAGCTCGAGTTTTAATGCAAGCTTCGAGTACACGCTTGGTGTACGTAAAAACATTTCTTTATCAACATAAATCCTGAAATTTCGTGAAACAACGATATAATATAAATAGGAACTGTTAATCCAAATTAGTAGCTTTTATATAAAAGCTAAAAATTTTATTCAACTATTCAAAAAAGTATGGTTAAATATTTTTCATAGCTCTGCCAATAAGTTAAAAGTTACATATATATTTTAAATTTCAAAATCGAGCTTATATAACTTATTTGTGGAAATCAATCTAATATTTAATCAGACGTTTTTAGCCTTATTATTTTCTTTGAATGTTGATGCTTAAGCTTTTGTCTGACTTTAAAATCTACCTAAGTTGCTATCGAAATTTTTATTTTACTTTGGTAAATATGAATCAGCGAACAAAATCAAAGGTTTAAGGGCGAGGTATCGGTTGAAAAATTGATTTTAACCTGTTTGAACTAAACTGACTTCTATTAAGCTGACACTAATCACTTGTTTACTACAATTGTTTAGCTTTATGCTTGTCACAATCCCGAATTTTCACATATTTGCAGTCAAAGAAACAGATGGATTTCTTGCATTTTCCGCATTCGATGATTTCTCTCAATAAACCTCCAATACTTTGCAGTTTTTTCTCTGCATTCAAAATATTTTTACTAATGTAATTGAAGGATATAAAAATATGAAGTCTACAAGTCTAAATGTACCCCTTTTGGGAGTAAAAAAATTGAAGGGGCCCTCACTCAACCTATATAAATTTATATAAGAATTGGGAGTCATAAAGCAGTTATAAGTTTAGTCATTGAACCTCTGATACACCAGATTTTAGTCTCACTAAACTTTCTCTGAATTTAATTTTAAAACACATCATTCAAAGCTTCATAGATTCAATGAAAGTTCCGAACTTTCATTATAAAGTAACTCAATTTATGAAAGATGTGACAAATACATTTAAAATAGTTAAGTAGATTATTCATCAAATCTTTTGACAACTTTGGACTTTTTGTGACAAATGCGCAGAGAATTTTCAGCTAAGATCTTGCGAAACAAAATTCAAAATCCATTGAAAGTTTAATTATTAAACTTGAATCTACTGTAAGAGATTAACGTAAAAGTTTATATGAATTGAAAATCCTTCTTCCTCTCTAAATCATAGAAGTATATTTAGACTCGCAAGCTCGAATATTTACATATTAGTGATGATCCGCATCCTTTTTCAAATATATTAATGCTATTAAACAACTCTTTACAACATTCAAAACATGAATAACAAGTTCCTTTATCAAAAAGATAGATATTTTGTTCTGCGGCAATCGTTTTACGCAAATAGCTTTCAAACGCATTCTCATATTTCTCTGAGTTCCTTACCATTTTCGATTCAATTCTTCAGCTCATACTCTAAGCAAAATTCTTCGACATCGCCAATCACTACCATCGAGTCAATGAGACATTTTGTGCCAAAGTCTTGACTGTTCACTGAATTCATAAATGATTGAAATGCTGGCTCTTCATTGTTCAACTTATTCAGCCATATTTTAAGTCATTAACCCATAGTTCTTCGCGAGAAATGTGGTCATAAATACGGAACTTACTTGTAGTCAGTCTATTATGGTAGACAATTAACACATCTTACCGTAAAAATGAGCAAATTTTAAGAATTATAAACTTGAGATCTTTTATACCCTTTTTCTACGCTTCAGGTATAAGATGAATGCGTTCCGGTAAGTAAGAAATGTCTTCACGTTCTCTGCCTTCAACTTTGGCTTGTTTGTGAAGAGTGTCTTCATTTCTATTAGTTTGATCAATAATCATATTGACTACACTTAGAATTGTTTTGATTTCAAATATTGTAAGAATTGATGATTTCGTTCAACCTTTGTATGACATAAATACATTTATCTTTTATTTTCTACAGTTATGTGAAGACATTCTTACTAACTTTCTCCTGTCGTTATGACTACTAACGATTTTTCTAAACTTCTATTAACTTTTTGAAAAGTGTCGTTAAGAACATGCGTTAACTGATGAGTATAAAATCAAAAGTTTAATACTGCAGTCATCGAAATATACAATAAGAGCATTGAAACTGTTACTAAATTTATTTCTTGTATTTGTGCGTATAGTGATCAGTAAGTTGTTTGAAATGCGATAAAAATCTCAATAGAATAACTGAGGACCCAACTTTTAAGGATTGATTCATTGCAAGAATAGTCGCAAGTACTAATTCAGTTTGGCGTTTTTTGTATTCGAATAATATATTGTTGATAGTTTTAAGTGATTTATTTTGTCACAATTAATGGGGCACATTATAATAGAACTTGTAATCTAAGAGGTATGAATACCAAGTAATTCATAAATCCAAGACTACATCACATAAAAAACTTGAAAATCATTTGGCAAACAGAAATGATTTCATTTTCATAATAATCAGACTTATGGGACATTTAAAAAGACGATTACTTGCTCAATCTTACAACAATTTTCTATGCATGCCATCAAATATCTTAAACATTTGAAGCTCTGGTGATATTTTTATTTACATCCGCAAAACCTAACTTTCAATGCTTTCAATCCTTACAAGACATTAGTGTCTGAAGAGATTTCCCGTCAAATAACTAATTGGAGTGATTTACCTAAATCATAGTCAGACCTAACCCATAAACTCAGTGCTCACTCATTAAGATTAACTAATGTTTAACTTTAGGAAACTTTTCTCATAAGTGAAACTCCACTAATTAGGAAATTGGATATCATTTGAAGATAATCTTTCACTTGAGCGAAAAATTTAATAATTGAAACAAAAGTTTAAATGAATTCCCTAAAGTTATTTATATTTAAAACAGTCGAGAAATAGTTATCATGAGTAGACTGTACTCATATATATCACCCCAACTCTGATCCCATATAACTTAAACTTTCTTTAGATCATTTTACTCGTGGGGGAGGATCTCATTCGCATCTCTCTCTCTCTCTCTCTCTCTCTCTCTCTCTCTCTCTCTCCCTCTCTCTCCCACTCCCTTGAAGAATATGTTAACTGCTATACAGATAAAGCTAGCACTTAACCAAATCCAACCGAGAATCATGATGATGTAAACTTTTCTCTATCTACTCCGCTTTGTTCACTGACTCTCTCTCCTAAAAGTATACGATCAGATCATCTCTTTTCCATCCTGTCCTGCTCTAACTGTTGCCAAAAAAGTGAAGGATTCATAGCTGGTGCCGTTTCACCGCTTTATCAGTTCTATCCTCCCTGTGTGGCTCTTTAGAGGTTGTTCTCATTCTCAAAAACTTATCTCAACTTTTCCTATAGTATTTGCATTGACTTATGCACTCGTAATACTTGAACAAAGCACAAGAGTCAGTCAAACATCATGTGAAGAAAGTTTCGAAAAAAGTTGCTAAAATCTAAAGAGTTGAATAAACTATAAAATTGATTAATAAATTGAGTTCTCAATTGAATCGTATAATGGTTGCGGACATGAGAAGCTGTCAATACTCTAGTGGTTTGGCCAATGGCTCGCAAATTATCAACTATCAACAGTTCCACACTTCAAGCTCAACAGTTCCGAACAGATCCCACTTGAACGGCAATTATTACAACTCATCGGCTGATAATCCGACCCAATCATGGATTCAGTCATCTTTTGATCCAAACGATAAGGATAATAACTCATCTTCTCTGGATTCGAGTCCGTCTACAAGTGAAGATCATTTTGTTGATCACCATAATCATAGTCATCATATAGTATCACAAACTGATGAACAGCACTCATCATCATCTACTCATGTATCAGGTTTAGTTGGACAGCAGCCACGCAAGTGTCTCGTATGGGCCTGTAAGGCATGCAAACGTAAAACTGTGTCTATAGATCGCCGTAGGGCGGCTACAATGAGAGAAAGAAGAAGGTTAAGAAGAGTAAGTTTATTGTTATTTATTATTCAGTTTTAAAGTAACTGATAAATTTCGAAATTTGCCAATTAACTACTGATTTTAATGTTATAAATAAAACATCATTCAATGTGATAGCATAAACTAAAACTAGCGACTGTTGTTATGCAGTATTAATGCTAGTACTAGTAAATAACCAATTCTTCAATTTGATTCATAAATACTACTATAGAAACTGTAAACTTTGGTTTAAAAGTTCAATCAAACAGTGCTCAATATTATAACCGAAAAGTGTTTGAGTCCAACTCACCTATATTGTTCAGACTACTCTGAATATTTCATAACGGTTTGCTGGTTATCTTTACCTAAACTATTGTTCTTTGTCATTTTTCTGTAATCATGAGGTTCAAATACTTTCAACAAATGCAAGTTCTTCACACAGCTTTAGTGATTTGACAATAAATTCAAGTTCAAGTTTAGAGAAAAGATTTTCTCAAAATTTTTCTAGTAATACTGCATTTTATAGCATACTATTATAGGAACTGTAAGAGCTAGTAGGGATTTTATGTAATAATGATTGATCTATTTTCAATGACGATTTTGGAAATGAATACAATCTTTTCATTGACTGATTGTATTTTGTCTATTGAATCTCTAGTCAAATTTGAATGTTGATAGACGATTTGATAGCCATTTCTACGTTAAATAGCTTTCTTTCTTGTAAGTTTCTGCAATCATTAGATTCAAATACATCCGATAGATGAAAGTTTTGACATAATTTACATGAATTTATAATAAACTTCATTCAAAATAGAGGAAATTTGCCTAAATTATTCAAATTCATTCACCTATCGGTTCGATTACAACAAATGGGAGTTTTCAATTTCTAACTTTTCATACTTTTAACTCCAGTCTATACCCTAAAAAACTTGTGTGATATCTGAATTTTGTTTGAATAGGTGAACGAAGCATTTGAAATCCTGAAGCGGAGAACGTGTTCTAATCCTAACCAAAGACTACCAAAAGTAGAGATACTTCGAAGTGCTATCGAATACATTGAGAATTTAGAGGATCTGTTGCAACAAAGCGGTAATAATAGTGGAGGCAATGGCTCACAACTATCTGGTACTCAACTACTGAATGGATTTGCAATAAATCATCCTCGGGTCGGGAATATAAACAGTGAAGACCACAACAGATATCTAGTAAGTCAATCAAATATTGCTTAAATAACTAATGATTTAGAACTAAATTTATTAAGAACTAAACAGATGACAGGCTTGAGATTTTTCAGTTTAGTATAGCTTAGAATATGTGGTTTAGGACAAAGTAATCAGTTTAGAAAAGGAAGTTAGAGCTGACACCGTATTGAGTGCTAATGTTAACCCATTACTCTTCGCCTCATTCAGAATATGATTTATTAGGAGAGGGTTATAGCAGTTCAAAATGAGTGCGTTCAATGTTAACTAATGTAATTCTATATTAAACATACAATACATTCCGTTCATGTGTTTCGGCTCAAATTTGTTAAGCTTTCGACCAGATTAGGATGAAATGAATGCTTCAAATTTATAGGATCCGAATTGACTGTATGTTAAAGTTCTCATAAGATATATCAAGGTATTCTATGCCTGTTAAAGCAAATCTGTATAAAAATATAAGATTTGTTCGGAAAGCGTAAAATATTGAAGACTCTCAATTTAGAATCTTGTAAAACAATTGATTTAATAATACTCAAAGTAAATAAACTCTATAACCAACCATTTCAACAGAATAGTATTTATTTAATAATAAACTAAGAGTATTTTTATACCAGATTACAGCTTGTAATCAGATGTTTAATGCTTTTCAAGATCTCTTTTTAAGGCTAATATGCTTTTCAAGTGAATTCACATTAATCTAGTAACTTCTGACAATAAGTTGGTGTAGATTTAATGCGATACAAGTGTTCTCTGCTTAGAGTGAATTCTTCAAAATTCCGAATGACATGAACTAAAATTGAGATTAAGTGCACAGTCAGGACTTCGACGCCGCTAAATTCTTTGTCGATGAATGTCATGCTTATCATGCTTTTAAAAACTTCACTTTGAATTAATTTTTATTTCATCTTGATTTTAAGCCTAAAAGCGCTTTTTATCATTGCTCTTATTTTCAATTTTACGGGTTGTTTAAGATTTTATCGCCACATCGATTAGAATAAAGATTTGAGTGCTCCTCAAAAGTATACCATAAGTTTGATTCAAAACCAATTTAACATTTAGAATCCGCAGAATGTACAAATTATTCTCTGTAAATAATTTTTTAAGTTAAATACTTTTCAAAACGCAATTTATAAGAAAAACCAATTTATTTGGTTACTAAAATTGTTAACCAAATTACCGGTTTGTTGACAGAGTCTACACTTTCAGCCAATTTCAGTCAACTTTCAAACTTAACTAATACTCGATTTTATTAATGAATTCTGGGGGCGTTCAGAGGCTTTTTGCAGGAAATGTATAATCATTATTTGTTTTCAACAGTTTTAATGACTTTGAAGGGGCAAAATAATTATCAAATTCCAATTGACAGGGCGATAAATTATCGAAAACACCAAACTTTTAAGGCTCGCTATATAAGAAAGTTCTATAAATAAATATTTCCATTGAACTGCTCTATATTATTAATAATATTTTTGCAATCTTTTCCTGCCAACTTCAGTCCTCATCTAATATGGCAGACAATTACATAAGTCCAGAGAGAAGTCCAACTTACGGGGTTTACAATGGATTCTCGTCTGTTTCTACTAATGGTAAGTAAGAAAAAGCTTCCGAAAATAGGAAAGTATAAAAAATAGATTTTTGTCAGCTTTTCAAAGTTTTATAGCTTCCGATCAGAAAGAAATTTTGAGTAATTGGTTTGTTATTTAAGAAGTTGATTATTATTTATCAGATAAGCGATGCATTTGAAATAGCTTTTGACATATTTCGTAAGTTTATCTGTTTGGGGGTCCAAATGATGCATAAAAATGAATGTCTCCGAATGTGATTGACTTTTTGCACTCGAACGCGTTGTTGTAATTTCTACCAAAAAAGATTTGGAGTATAGGATTTCTCCTGAGCTATGGCGAAAGCGTGCGCTTCACTTGTAGTTTCAAACACACCATTAAAGCTAACTTTAAAAGTTATTACTGGTTCTAAACATGTGGACTAAACAACAGTAATTCAGGCCTAGATGTGATATTTTGTTGCCTTAACTTCACTTAAACTGCAGAAGAATAACAAAAATATAATTTAGAAAAGAAGTGATCAATTATAAAGTTGCACAACTTTTTTTTGAATACTTCAATGTCTAGTACTTAGGGAAACGAAAAAGTTATTTAATGTGATTGAAAGTTAATATAAAACTGCGAATATAAAAAGTTGGCACAACTTAGAGAGAGAGAGAGAGAGAGAGAGAGAGAGAGAGAGAGAGAGAGAGAGACCCACAGGAAATAAGTTGAACAAAGATATGTGATTCTTTTTTTAAGATTCATATTGAGTCATGCTTTTCGTATAGACTACTGTAGATTTTGTACACTTTCGATTATTAGCCTAAGTTATGAGCACATTCAAAGTTTATGAATGTTCAGATAAAAATAAAACTTAAGTCAGTTGAATGATTGTTGAAAATATGCATCAGCTATGAAAAAAGATCAGTTATAAAATCAGATAAATTTAAATGAAACTTTTATCAAAGCTTCAGTTTATTGGGCACAAATCACGTGATTGTTTGCTTTGAAGCATGTGATTAAAAGCATCACTAATCTTAATGACAAGAATTAATTATAGGATTTTTTTGAACCAAACTATGAAGGATTAAATTTTTGAGGGCATAGAAAACAATTTGTTATAAATGATAAACTTGTAGAAGAAGTATATTTCGACATGTCTTAAAGAGAATCCTCATTTTTGTTCCACATGCCTGACCACAGCTGGCAATAGCGGCACAATTAAAGAATATATCCCTTAAAAAACATGAATTACTTTTTTAAGCAGAGATCCTAAAACTGTTCTCACTTTTGTTTGCACTTACTTAAAATGCAATACATTTTAGGCATAATTTAGTTAGAAGTGAATACTCTTTTCATTTTAAATAACTCGGTCTCCAACAGATTTTCAGCTCTTTCCTAAGCTCTATAGTATAGAAGAGACAGTTTGTGTAATCGAGACTTTGTGGTAATTTGAGTCAATTTTTAAACAATTCTTATTCGAGTGAACAGATATTTATTTGAAAAGCATTGCAATGCCTAATAATGAAAATCTAAAAGTTCAAGGATTCTTGTTTCTATGAGACGAACTTTAAATAGAGGGTTTCCAAAATTATAGACATAAAAGTTAATACACAGACAATAATAGACTATAATGTTGAGTTAATATAGAAAAACAACTGTATGCATTATTAGGGTATTTGCTTTTTCTGCAAAATAACATCTGATAATCAAACGAATCTTATGTCGTAAGAAACTATAGTTAAGGGAAGAAGCATTTCAATATAGTGACCAAATATGAAATCATATACAGAAATCACAAATACAGTAAACATTAGCATGAAAAAGCGAGCCAAAGCATTAAAGCTATTGAGTTGAGTGAAGAAAATAAGTTTTAGTTTAGAAACTTTTAAGCTTATAAGATACACTTTCATTTCATGAATATATTTCTTATTTATGTTCTCTAAAGGTTGCATTTGGGTCATTTTTTCAGTCATTATCTGAATTAACAGTTCAGTAGTACTATAGATGAATAAATAGCTACCAATCACTTCTTTCTTAAGAGCTATTCTTTAAAATTAATATCACTAATATTGAGCCAAACATTTGCATTCTAAATACCTGATCTACCATACAACGTGTAAACTTAGTTATGATGAGATGTTAAATACCTTTGTTCAAAGAGTATATACTTAGTTGAATGTTAACATTTTTTCTGTGTTTGTGCTATGGATATGGTAAATAACAGCCTATATTTCTGTTAAGAGCAATGTTGCTAGTATTGCATACTTTAATTGCTATTGCCGAAAACATTATTGACTTTACTATGGAATGACTTCTTGCATTGTTGCATGTTTAATTTAGCGTAAGCCTAATCAAACTTTCTATAAAAAATGCTAAGGACCATACGTTTTCAGCATGTTCTCCAACAATTTAGGGCTGTGTTCATCAGTAAAGTCAGGTATTTTTCAAAGTCTATTCATTTGCTTCATGCGATCTTCAAAATAAGTAAAACTTTAGGATTTATCCCTTCATTTTATTGAAGGTTGAAATATAAAATAAAATACCATCACATTTGTCGACAACCTTTTCTAAAATTCTTATTGTATTGCCTGAAAATTTAAGTATAATAAAATATAAATGATTAAGCTTAAGATATAAGTTTTAGACTTGCTTCAAAAACCGAAAAAGTCATTTCATAATCAAATTATGTGTATTTTAATAGTGCGTGAAAAATGCACTCGAAGAAGTAATAAGAGAGATGCTTTCAAAATTTAATAAAAGTTTGTTTTATTTAAATGAACTGTAAACGCGCTTTACAAGTCAACACTGTTCTTAAGGGCACTTTTCTCCATATAAATAATATTAGATATTACGGTACTAAAGCTATTCAAATAAAGCTTAATTTTCTGCTAATTTATTCGGAAATTTAATTTGAATCATAATTAGATATAGTATCAGTTAATTAATAATAATGTCATTATTAAAGGTAAAGAATCTCCAACTCCTTCATCGAGTAGCCCGTCAACGGTCTCGAGTTTGGACTGTCTTTCGCTGATCGTCCAAAGTATATCACCTGGAAATCAATCGACTTGTAGTGAAGATAATGTGCAAAAAGAATGATTTATAAAAAATTGTAAAAATATAAATAAACTAAATCAAATTTATTACTTAAATAATCGTTTCCTTAAAAGTTTTATTAACTTTCAATCTTGAGCTAAAACTTTATTATTCTTAAGAGAATTTCTTTAAAAATGTTTATATTATTCTTATCGAAGTTTTAAGAAATTGTTTTTAAAGAAAGTATATGTCAATAAATAAATGCTTTTGTTTTCTTAAACTTTAAAGACTTTTTTCTTGAGATACATTTCAACTCTCTTCACACTCGATCGCAAAGATTAAGGAATAATAGCGGATGTGGTCTCGACTTATGGTCCAAATGAAGGAAACTGACAAAACTACATGCTTTGTGACAATTTCAAGAGATTTTACGCGGATTAGTATCTCTTAGAGACACGTGAACCTAAATATTGTTAGCGGAACCGACTCCATATTTCTTATGCAATCGACTAAAAATGACTTCAAGCTTAAGTATTACTGATTTTCTGTGTTTTAAACATTATTTTTTGGAACGAATCGAGATTCAAGTTCGAGATAGTTACTAAAAAAGTAGTTCAAAGTATAAGTTAGGTAAATAATAGCTGTATGAAAGTTCCGATAATAAAAAAACTATATTGAGCTAACCTCATTTTCGGATTCAGTTTTAAACGTTGAGTTGAGCTCATACTTTATTCATATAACAAAGTTCAATATGCGTTTCAATGGAAAAATTGATAAATAATGATGTTTGAAAGTCTTGATCACAATAGAATTTTAATAAACATTTTTGAAACACAACTTTAAGTGCGTTTTACTTGCTTCAATGCTTTAATAGATTAGTTTTTCATTACCGTCCGGGTTCATATATACTCAGAAACTGATACATTCCCTTAGAATTTCAGTCAATATAATCCTAAATCTTTACTGGTAACCATATTATGTATAAATGAGATGCGTTTGGCGACCTTTGAAGCGTTTCGAACAATTTATTCATACGTTTAGTATTTAATTCTCGGAACAAATGTTCAAATAGAAATTTGAGGTAATAACTAAGAAGTAGTTCAAAGTCTAGGTTAGCAAAACAATAATCATATAACACCAAATTGAAAAGTTGTGTATTTTTTACTTTAAATATACATTTAACTGTATATGACTTAAATAAGTGGAGCTTATAGACTAAACATGCTATTCAGATGAACAGTACATCATTCGTACATATTCAACACTTATTTCTATCAATCATATAAAACATACAAGTGTTATAACTAAATTCAGTAGAGCTTCCAATCAAAAATGTTGTTATACACAAAGGTATAAACTTTTAAAAGTGTTTTACTCTCAGATTTGATAGTATATCTAGAGTTTCTGATATATTATTATTTATAAAATTATTATTATTATTATTATTATCTTAGGTATTATTTTAGAAAATCCTAAATCGTATTTTTGTCACTATATTCTGCTCGAATCAGATACAATTTGAAAGATTGTTTGCATTTAATTTCAAAATAACTACTGTACTTAAAAAGTTGTACAAATCCTAAAGTAACAAAACAATAGCCACATGTATCGCGATATTCTCTCATAAATTCCAAACTAGAGAACTCTTAATCTCTCTTTGGTGATCATATATTTAACATAAATCAGATGCGATTATCGAGTATTGAAATAAGTCTTAGACCTAATTAACTGTGGGTCGCATTGAATTTCAAGAATGAGTTACTCCAACAGTTGCCTTCAATGCAATATTGACTTTGAAATGGTAGTCATGCTAAAGAAGCGATGCATCAAATGAGGGTTTTTAGACTTAACTTATCATTGAGTCGGTGGAAAACGTAATGCGAGGACACATTCGTCTAATCCAAAAAACGACATAAATTTCGTCTTGGGATTATTCGGTGCCAAACGTGTTATTGAGTTTCTAGAATGTACTTAAAACAATGATTTGATTCAAATGGGGTGCGCCTATATTTCAGATTACAACCAAGGCTTTGTTAGAATATATTTTTAGATATGGCACAATAAGTTTGACAAATTCTCAAAAGGTTATATTTATTAGACAAATCTGTACCTAATCATTTGGAAAACTTTAACATATTGTTCAATGATTTTAAAATAGAGGTTCACTTCTTCCTGAATAATTCAAGTTAGCGAAGGCCTGGTAAAAACTTACACTGAACCGTACATGTTTGCAGCTCTGGTCAACTCCAAATCAGAGATTGGGTATTACTTCTTTTAACTATTTAACAAAATTATAGTTTCCAGAATCGTATTTGAAAGTTTTTGATGAACTTCTACCAATCTAATTTAGAATAATATACGGTGAAGTAATAGGCAAACTTACAGTTCGTAAATAGAAAAATAAAATAAATTCTAACTAAATGAAAATAATTGATTTTATATTCAATAAGAAAAAGCTTTCAATGATAGCGCTATTGGTTAGTCTCTGATATCGAGAATTCCAGAGATCCAACACAATATTATAGAACTTTCAACAAAGATTACAGTTACTAAAATAGTACTTTGAACTCTTAACGAAACACATATTCAGTTCTCAAATGTTAGCTTAAGTTCATATTTACAGTAAAAAGTTTACTATTTGTATATTTTGTAAAAATATTACAATTTTGGACATTTTTTCGAAAGATATATCTAGAAATGTCAGTAATAAATTGAGAAAAATTAATAGACTTCAAACCAAAGGAATTTGCTGTGTTTATAGCTTCAAAAAGAAGATGGCATCAAATAAATTCTTATTTATGTATTCACTTAAAACATTCATTTATTCATTGAACGCATACTTTATTTTCATTTACTTATGTTGTTTTCCAAAAATGATTTAGTTTTCAACCAAAGTTTAAAGTTATTTCACAATTTCTAAACCTATCGTCACTAAAAACTTAATAATTGATTGCGCTCGTTAAGAAAAGAGTTTTTAACATTGAAAAAGTTGGCGCGTCACTAGATCTGATGATTGAATATTATTTTTCACTGCTATCGACAGTTAGTTTCTCTTTAACATTGAAAGCCATACGACTAGTGCATCGAATCCTCAACTTCAGGGCTAACTTTTGACCTCACGTGCATTCTTCATACTTGTCGCTCTTAGTCTTGTATATCATATACAGTTTTGAAGCTTAAAAACTTTTTTGAAATGATTTTCGAGCATCACTTTTTTCAAAGTCAAGTTTCTCTTACTTTGCTTCCTTATTTTGGACCAAAAATCGGTCACTACTTCATTATTTTAGTGACTCGAGCCGTTATTCCGACTCTGCATTCTCTAAATATTAGTTCGACTTTTAGGAATTTCACTCAATATAAGTTATTTTTTAAACTTATCATCAATAGTGTGACTTTAGAAAGCTATAAGTTTAGATATTTTTCAGTTTCAATATTTGAATATCTGATCATTTGATAGCTTATAAGTTATAAATAATCGAAAACTAGACACTAATAGAGACTATAGCTATTGAAAGTGTCAATTAATTTCATTTGATTAGTGCATAATTAGCGAAACCTCTGGTGAAATAAATTATGTTCAGACCAGAAGTTCTCCAAAAAGTAAATTAATGCATTATATTATGACGAGGGTAATGGTTTTATCGAAACTATTTTCTTAACACTTTATACCCTTGAAGTTATGTTTATTTGATTGTTTCTCGCTTTGAATCAAAGTTATTTTATCGGATATTCGGAGATTAACCCTATAAACAAAAACAATTTATGGACTATCAAAAGCCTTTTTAGATATGAGCAAAAAATTTTTCTTTTCTATAATTTATAAAGTATTCACTTTTATAATTGATTAATTTGAAATATTAATTCAATCGTTAATATTTGATTAGATGTTTTATCAAAATGTTTTTAATAATACTCGACCAAAACACTAACTTTAGTAATAATAACTTTACCAATAAGTAACCAATTCCTTCACTAATAGAGTTCGTGATCAAACCGGTTACTATTCTGAAGGTTTGATAGCAGTTAGGAGAATATCGAGTATTCTTTCAGTTTAAATATCTTTAAATTTGAAATATGTCAGAAGATGTGAGAATTTGATTGGCTTTATGTGAAAGATAAGGGACTAACTAACTTTAACTAACTTCTAAGTATATTTTATTCTAAGAACTGAGAAAATGTTGTGCACAAAAAACTTCTCTTATTCATTTAAGACTTCCTTTTTCTAACATAACGTGTAAAACATAAACTTTTCTACACTGGACTTCATTATACAAGACTAGAATCGAAAGCGTTTATGTTACGTAATAAAATTTAAAGGCATTGAATTGCAGCAAAACAGTTACTATTAATAGTTCTGATGACAGAATCATTTGGTGCTGACCAGAGTCTAAGTCTGAGGCAGTGCTCAAGTGTCACATTTCGTCAAAAGTGAGCCCATCCGTGGGTCTCAATGAATGGTCAGCTCTATGTTAAGTCAGTGAGCGTTCAATTCAAAGAAAATATTATCTGACTTTCAAATACAGTCTATTCCTGAAATTAGGAACAAATAACTAATAACTAGCTCCGATTGCCTGAAATTCACATAATTAATCAAATGATCTTTAGAAAACAGATTAATATACAGCTTACGTAGCATTCACTTATTCCGTTCTTATGAAAATCCGTTTAATTTTCTTATTCTAGTCTTATCGATAAAATGCGAGTTAAATTTAGAAATTAGTATAAAGAAATTACGCGACTCTTGCAGTAAAAGTCTTACTCTCAAAGTTTTTTCTTTGATAAGAAAGTCTTCTTTTTTACACTTTTATTTGTTCCGAACGAAAGCTATTTGTTATATAAGTGCGATCACGGGTGACGATCAGATTTAAATAGACTGAAATTTATATTTATATTGAGTCTATTAAGTCCTGGTATGAAGAATAGAAATGCATGTGTGAGTCGATGCATAAAAAGTTTCGTTACGCAATAGAAAGATTTTAGGATATGGCAAATGCGTGCATAACACAAATGATATTTTAAGGTCTCTTTGAAATCAGTACTAAAAGATTTCGCATTAGATTTTGATATGCGCTTTGAGACATTCGTACAATCCACAAGTCAAAAGAATCCTAAACCTACAGCTAGTATAAATAATTCTCTTCTTTTAGTTGTGTTAAAAAATAAGATAAGAACAGAAAAATAGCCAAATTCCACTTATGCAACAAAAGCTATGCGTTAAAATAAATTTTCGGTGTGGAGAGCTTGTATTATATCTAAATGAGACCCGAAGCCAACTATTGGTTAGATTTAGTCTCTTGAGGAACAAGTTAGACATCAAGAGATGACGCCCTAAGAAAAGCCTAAAAAGACAGTTGTGCCAAATGTGTCAAAATATCTTTTTTTATTAGCACAACAAAGCTATACATTTAAAATAGTCACGAACTAAGTTGCAAATAATTAATCTTAGGATCTTATGCAGATCATAATAAACAGGGCATCTCCTGTGTGTCGTTTATATGCAATGAAAAAAAGAGAAAATATGTTTTTGGAAAGTTTCATATCGTTGGCGCTCTTTCTATGGTCACCGATCGCTACCGGAAATACTTAATTACTAGCTGTAAAACTGGAAGCTTAAGCATTTCGGATCAATTTTAATGGTGGATTTGGAGCCAAAAACTAGATTCAATGGCATTGATTAGAAGACAGATTTTTTGAATGATAAAAAAGACGGATGTGGTCGAGACCGAGACAATTAACTTTTGGATATTAGGGATTCTAATGATTTCAAGTTTGACTAACTCTTTTTCTTCTTTAATTCAATTAGAAGATAACTTGGTTTTCTTGATGAGTGCACTCAATTTTTAGACTTGCAGCTCCATAAAACTCTTTTTGATTTTAGTTTATTTATCGACGTTTTAAGTGCTCACAAATTATCTCCTAATATATTTCAAGTTTAAAAGGGTTATAAATTTCACTATTTCAGTACATATGACTGGAGCATAAGATTGATGAGTTATTTTTTAAAACATTAGTTTCTCAAAAAGTGAAAAATTGTGAAAAATAATTCTCTGACTAAACTATCGAAGAACTGATAAAAAATCACATGATTACTGAAAGCAAATTATAATGAAGTTCCGATAAAAGTAGATCAATTTTGACGTCTTATGAGTACTTCACCTTGAAATTCCATAAATAAGCTTGAAACGAACCGAAGATTTGATTTTTACTTTCGTCGAAGTCATAATTGAGACTGGTTAATAACCGATAAATGTCTGAAATTAAAACCATGTTAAATAATAGTCGAGCTAAATAGTTCTTGAATTAGACTCCATTGTAACTGCTTAATGGTTAACAATAAAAGTGTTCAACCGAATGACTGGATATATCAAATATTTCTTAACTATGAGACGTGTGATTGACTGATTATTAACTGAGGAGAACTGATTAATATTTGAAAGAAAGCCAGTCAAACCAACGATGAAATCTCAGTTGATCTTAAATTAATGACTCAATACGACTCTAGTCTTACAAGTCACTAAATCAATTGTAGTGTCGATATCCAACCGAAAACACATTTAAATGGATTAAAGGGATAAAAGTATAGGTGATTCGTAAGAATTCAAGCGCTGAAAGGGTGGAGAAAATGCATTCGAAGGCCAATTATAAGGCTTATGGTAATAAACGTGACTTAAAAAGGGATACACTTTAACTATAGTCTGGAATCTCTGAAAATTAAAGCGAAAGTTCTTAAAGAGTGAAAGCGGGTTGAGTTGAAAGCTAGCGAATCGACTCACTCGTAGGCTTCTGAAAATGTTGACTTCATTTCAGTAATTCATGGTATCTATTGGGAGTATTATTGGAGTACTTCCGCGAATATATTTTTTGTACTGGCTGGTAAGTCCAGTCAAGTTTTAGAGTGGATAACAGTCATAAATATTCTAATATACATTTTGAAAGATGTCAACTTAAATGAGTCGTAAAACACATTTTAGTGCGTGTCACGGATAGGACCCCATTCAGACCAAATGTTTGGGAAGCGCTCTTAACAAAGCATGAAAATCACTTACGCAAAAAGCCTTTCGATTCATAGAAAACAATAGAAATTGTCAATCAGAATTTGTTTACCAGGTAATTAGTGCTAAATTGGCGAAACTGGCCTTTCCGCCTCGCAATTAAAACTATTTTTGTATCAGAGCTTAACTACAAAATATTGATTATTGACAGCCTTAAACTTTCGAAGGGTTAGAACAAGACATTTGTTATCGCTTAAAAATAACCGAAGTTCTTGAGAAATTCATTTTTATTGAAATTCCTCAACCGTATGAATCGTATAAGATTTTGCGGTTTAACCCTGGTGAAAAAGTTATAAATCAAAAGATTTTACGATATACATCATGTTTAACAAACTTCGATCAAACATATTTTGCTCAACTTTGTTACTCACAAAGCCTAAAATGTGTTTCTTTCACACAAAAAACTGTAACTTTTCGGATACCCCTCGTATCACATTTATTAGTCCGCATCAACTGAAAAGTGAACAAAAATTCATTGATAAGATCCCCAAAGATCCAGAATATAAAACATTGCAATTTTAATAAAACAATACTTTCTGTTATAATGATTTATTTAGGTCACCATAATTCAGACCAGTGAAGATGCACATGAGCGTAACTTTTTCTATCTTAAAAAAATACATAATTTCTAAAGTCAGTCAGTGTACCGATGCTATCAAAATATGACGGAGAGGAGAGAGATATAGTTTTTAGAGAGTAGGACAAAAATTAAATCTGTTCAGCATATGCTTGTTATACACTGGCGAAAAAATGATTTTATGACTAGGAATAGGAGTATTCAAGTTTTTACTTCACTCTCTCGTTCTCTGTTCAAAGTTCGCTATTTTTTAAGCTTCAAAGTCAAAAAAGCATTTATACGCTCAAAACTAAATATTCGAGCGCAACCAATGCGTGTTCTGTCACTCTTTAATTGAAGTTCGCCAACCCATAAATTCTTGAGATACAGGTCTTGACTCTCTTTAAATGTCCCGTTATTTTACGAGAGAGTAAAAGAGAGAGCATTAAAATATCTCGAAAACATTTCACTTCAAAACAGATATAGAGAGTGAAAAAATACTTGTCTCACATAGACTTTTGTTTCTAAAGCTTTTTCACATAGATTTAAGTCAAACGAATTTATGACCAAATTTTAACACAGCATAAAATTATATATAAATTCATTACTTTTTCTAAGCTGTGATTTATTAGATCGTAATCAAAAGTTTCTAAAAATATAAGTTTTGGAAATCTAGATCTAATGCAGCCTAAACTTTGTTGAAGTAAAAAAAAGTACCATTAAATTATTCATTGCTGTCATTAAGTTAATTCTCATGTATTAGATTTCAATGAGAAAAATCCCTTTCAAATGATTTACTGATTTTTCACAGCGTAGTATCAGTTAAGAAGAAGTTATTCAGACATTTCGATACGCGATAAGATTGTATGACTTCTGTCTAGTTCTTCAACTGACCCGTTACTTCTGAAAACGATAAATATTTTCGTGGGAACTACTGGTAGGAAAAGTTTACATTAACATTAAAGTCAAACAGTTATAAACAATTTGTCCGAATAGACCAACTAATGAGCAATAAAGTACTTGAGCAGTAATTTAAGATTAGTTAGTTTTATCAAAGTTTAATTTATTGCCTCAAATTTTCTAAACTATTTTTAAGCAAATTCTAAACTGTTCTGTTGTGAGCTTTATAGTAATCATCAATAGTTTTCTCGATCCAATTAATATAATGCGAAACTTTAGTATAAACTCCAGCCTCTCTGGGAGCACCGCAAATGTGACCAAATGAAACAATACCAACTAATTTGAATGATTTACTCTCTGAATCCCAATATGCTAGAGGTCCTCCGGAGTCGCCCTGTAGAGTAAGCATTACTTTTAGAACATAGAAATCGGTTAAAAAAATTTTTTAAACAAATTTCAAGAAAGACAATCGAATCAAAACGAGTAAAAAGTTTTCGAGAATTTTTTATCCTAAAGCACTCACAAAACAAGCGTCGTCTCCACCCCTCTCATAACCTGCACATAGCATACTATCAGCGATATCATAGTTAGGCATCCATTGGTGACATAATTTATTGCTAATAATAGGAATTTTCGTCTGTTTTAAAACTAATGGATTTCCAGTATTTTTAGTCAGACCCCAACCAATTACCTAAATATGGAATCAAATAAGGAATACTACGTTTTATAACTATGGTGTCTTGTATGATGACTATTACTCACATACACAAGATCGTCAATTTTTAATTGATAATCCGATTTTGGTAAACATATAGGGCTTATGAGTGAATTATTTAGTGGCAATTTTGCGTTCAGTTTTATGAGTGATATGTCATTTCCTGCTCTCTCGAAAAAAGTCGCGTTTTCTGGTAATGATTTATCTCCAGTAAAGTTCGGATGTAAATAAACATTTTCTATATATCTAATTATCTCAGTCTTGTCTTTCACTAATTTGTTATATTTTCCAAAATGTATTTTCCAATCATTTTTGTTTGGATTTTGCAGAAAGCAATGCGCAGCCGATACTAACCTAAAAATGTTCGGAAAAAAGTTAATCACCTAACAACAAATATAATCCAAACTTATCAAAAGAGTGATGTAATAAAAATATATAATTAAGAATATGATCGAAAACTTTTTGAACATTTGTAAAATCAATTAGTATTTTCCAAATAACTTTCTCTAAAGAATAATTAGTCTTAAGTTAGTATACCATTCTCGGTTAATAAGAGTGGCACCGCATCGATGACCATCAAATGGTTCCTCCGTTGGGAGTCTGAGATCTGCAATCCATGGCCAACTGCCAGGTCTGGCAGCTATCCCTCCGACAATACGCATAACACTGTTATCAATAATTGGGAAAATTCTAGGAATTCCACAGTTAGGAAACTGTAATGACTTGATGTCATGAATGCATTCTTCATCAGTTCCATCACCACAATCATCAAATCCATCACAAAATTCGTGCATTTGCACACATTTGACTCCGTTTCTACATCTTATTTGACTTGTCGTACAATTAACTAAACGAAATCTGTGCTCAAAATAAAGTTCAAATCCTGTAGTTCGGAGTCTAGTCATGCCTTCAAACCTAATATGCATTACATGTCCATTACTCGTAAAGTCTCGTTTATGATGAAAGGGTCCACTAATTGATTGAATAAGTGGTGAACTAGCATTTGAGCCATCATAAAAACGAATAGCATCACCGAAATTATCGTCTAAATCTATATTTAAAATTTTAATATAAACCACATTGTCTTCTGCTGCTTTCAAAGTTCAGCTGCAACTCGAGTTCGGTGGATATGTTGTGAACCCATCGTAATCCGGTGATGATATCAGACCGTATTCCTGATCTTCTATAATTAGGGGCTGACTAAATGGATTGCAAGCAATTGTTATGTTGACTAATTTGATAGTTTTGCCTAAATATATATACGATTGCGAATAGTTTTGGTAGATTTGTTTGAGTTATTTAAAGCTTACCCTCATTTTCATTAGCTTTGGATTTAGTGAGAAAGAGAGTCATAAAAATAATTATATAGTGAAAAAACATATTGGCTAAATACTTTAAGTTATTTATTGATGAAACGTTTCTCAATTATGACGATTACGACCTATTTATTGCGAATCATATATTTTTGAGTTCTTTAGTTGTCAATTAGATACAACGCTATATTATGCATAGATTTTTCGCTAAGTACTATCACGTTTACAAAAGCTCAACACTTAGAACATAATTTACTTTTCACTTTGGTCGACACAAATAACAGTATCTCTAGGTATTTATATCAAAAGTTTTAGGTACTTATTACGATTCAAATACAATTTTAACTCTTCGTAAGTGTCAACAATATATACTTAAATATTTATTTTAGAAAAGTTTAACACGAACTAGAGATATTATTTTGGTTAATAAGTCTTCAAGTATGAGCTACTCAAAGATATAAACTGGAATCAAAAGTCAAGTCAAGTAAGTCTAAAGAATCGGTAAAATTGTGCATCAAACTTAATTGAACAGGATTTAGGTAAGAGAATGTTTAGTCTTAATTCTAGCTTTAAATTGCCCAATCAATCAAATTGTAGTTTTCCATAAAGGATACTAGAGAACCGATAGTTTTTATGAGAATGCATTTGACGATCAAACTGATTAATAAAAATAAATGAATTGAAATGAAACATTACACAAGCTAGTAATTGACTACCACTAAAATTTGTAATTCATTTATTTGTCATGCAGTTTATGACAAGAATGGCAAATACGATACTATATTTATAACAAGTCAACGTCATCTCACTATTTGATTAATGAGCATATCTTGACATAAGTTAAGATCTAATCAGTCAGTTTCAGAAAATTACAGTATTTTTGTTATTAAAATTTAGCTTTCGTTTTACAAATCATAAGAAATTAAATAAATTTAGACCTAAGTTTGAGTCAAAAGCTAACCAAATTGTCACCAGATATAAGATCATACCACTCTCTAAGAAGAATATTTATAATTTTAGACTTTAATACTTTGTGGTGTTCGAAAATGGTTGATCCGATCCACTGAACAAAATAAGATACTTTTGTGTAGATTCCTGAAATATAACAAAATTAATACACGCATAGAAGTTTTTGATAGATAATTGAATACCAGCTTCCTTTCTTCCTCCGCAAGAACCTCCAGTAGACACAATACCAACAATCTCATATCTGCTTGTGTTGGGGTTAAGCCTAACTAAAGGACCTCCAGAATCACCCTATCAATATATACAAAAAAACGTAAAAACTAATTGCATGGAAAGAGATGATAGTTTTTATTTTTATATTTTCTAACATAGGTTTAAGTTTTTAAACAAAAACGATAGATTGAGTTTTTATGTGCCTATTAATGAAGAGATAGTGAATATTGTACAAACTCGATAATTGAATGCACGCGCTGTTTCTGTTGCAAATATGATTTCTGATAACTATGCAGTAGAGAATATTTTTTAGGAACAATGTCTGTCTGACAATCTTCGCTTAATTCAATTTGATTCAAAATTAAAAAGGATAGCAATTAGCGATTCCATTAACTTTTCTGATCAAACTATTTAATACATTCTATGTATAACTAGCGCGTGCACTCTATAAGTTATTATTGCTTTGTTTAGGAAATGAAATTGCTTAAAAATGAAACACTGAAGAATTGTTTTAAAAACTTTCGAATCAAACTAAAATAATATAAACCTGACACGAGTCCTGTCCTCCTTCTTCGCGACCGGCACATATCATACTTTCTCTAACATCGAAGTAAGGCATCCATTTGCGACAAACATCATTAGAAACAATTGGGACTTCGGCTTGTTTAAGGACCAAATCGTTACCGGTTAATTGAGTCGAACCCCAGCCGGTCACATAACATATATCTTGAGGTTTTAACTCTTCCATCAGTTTAGGTAAACAAACGGAACTAATAAATGAAGAATTAACAGGTAGAGGAGCATTCAATTTGATTAATGCCAAGTCATTAGCCTTTCTTTGAGACCACGGAGTATTAGGTGGAAGTTCTTTGTTTCCCTTATAGTCAGGATGAATATAAATATTTTCGATATATCTGATAACTTCGGTCTTATCTCGAACTAGTTTTTGATATTTTCCAAAGTGGACTTGCCATTCATTTGGCTTAGGGTATTCATTGAAACAGTGGGCAGCTGTTAGTATCCATTGGCGGTTAAGAACAGATGCGCCACATGTATGGCCATCGGGTTCGTGCTCCGGTATCCTCATGGATACCATCCACGGCCAACTGCCTGAACAATAGATTAAAACATGAGAAAAAATTAGGCCTTAATTTGCGTTTAATCGACCGAACGTTGCAGAACGTGCAAACTCAAACCGACCTAACCTGTTGTTCTTTGAGAGAGTGTTTCCTAGACATATTTGTAAGTTAGGCCAGATCTACATGTTCTGTAACAATCGGTGAGTTGAAGATCGGCTTAAGCCAAAAACTACTATTAATAGGGCATTCCTGAAGTCCATGGATATGTAAATGAGTTTTGTATTATTTAAAGCACGTGCTCTACTTAAAATGTAAATTAAAGACAAAATAAATTTATTACAAACTTTGAACTATTGACAAAAGTTATAAAATAAAGCTTGAATAAAAGTGAAAATTCTCATTTGAGTCCATTCACGACTGAAAATCTTTAATATATGTAAAAGTTGTCAGATAACAATCATTTGGAACTCAAATTTTTCGAATGCAAAACTAGAAAGTTTGTCACTAATTTGTATTTTAAGTAAAACATGCGCTGCAAATAAAACAGAACTTATTTCCTTGTCCATACACTTTAGAGACACCTCATTTGAAACTTATTTTGAACTTAAAATCTTCAATATTTCAAACATGATAGAAAAATATTGAATTATCTGAAACCTGGTATCGCTTGACGTCCGCCAACTATTCTCATAAAGTTGAGTTGTGGAGCAATTTTAGGTTTACCGCATTGATCAGGGAAACTTAAATCAAATATCTCACTCGTACAATTCTGTTCATCAGTTCCATCTAAACAGTCATCAACACCATCACAACTTTGTTTCGCATCAACACATTTAATCCCATTCCTACACGATATCTGATCCTTATTGCAATGAACCGGAACTGGTCTTTGCTGAAAGTAAAGCATAAATCCCACAGTTGTTGGATTTTCAAGTCCTATAAACCTAAGATAAAGCACTCTTCCCGGCGATCGATAGTTCGGTAGATTTCTCTGTGAACCTGAAAAGCGCTCAATGAGCGGCGCACTTGAATTGTAACCATCGTATAGATAGAGTCCATCCCTATAATTGTAATCTAGTTCTAACGAGTTGAACCTTATGAAAAATGAATTATTCTCTTCTGCTATCAAAAGCCACGAACAGGTAATGTTTGGTGGATAATAATGAAATCCATCGAAGTTTAATGAATTAATGTACCCGTAATGTTGTCGTACAACTAGAGGCTGTGTTTCTGGACTACAAGCAAGGCTTGCATTTACTGGTAATATATCTATACCTATCATAACAAAAGATAAGTTTTTAAAGCAATTTTCAACTTTTCAATGACTTACCATCATTTTGTTCACTTTGAACTAGAGTTGAAAATAAACTTAGTTTTAATAGAAGTATATTAAGTAAAACTGAAATAAA
Source organism: Archegozetes longisetosus (assembly GCA_018873245.2). Lineage (NCBI taxonomy): Eukaryota > Metazoa > Arthropoda > Arachnida > Sarcoptiformes > Trhypochthoniidae > Archegozetes > Archegozetes longisetosus. The sequence goes on from JAEMBT020000006.1 coordinate 2,201,236, forward strand.
AAGTTTTAAACTCATATTAATAGGAGTTTTCTGTAAAAGTTGTCAAACGATTGTATATTTTGATATTTTGTATTAAAGTTGTGATTATAAAGGAAAAAATATCATGATTAAGTTCGTAATGACAATGTTATCGCAACAAAAATGAAACAACACAATAAAAATAATATCACAAACATTGCGACATAAAATCATCAGTCGAAGAAATATTTATTTAGTTAAAAAAAATCGTTATATACATGTATACATTGTAGATTAATTAGGAGATAGCGTGGGTTGTTTCTTAATATTGATTCACAAATAGATTCTTTAGGTGTAAATTCATGTAGAATTAAAGTATAAGAAAATATGACAACTATAGCACTTCCCATAAATTTTTTAGTGATAGAGACTAAACCAAATATCGTTAAACTCGAGCCTTCGGATACTGACCACATAAAAAACTTTATCTGTTTAAAAGTCAATAATCTTAATGAAGATGGAAATCATTTTTTACAGCAATTAAGTCTTACTTTGCTATAAGGGTTTGTTTGAACTTCTATAGAGCGTTAACCCCTGATAGCAGAGCATCACTTAATTATGAAAAGTTTAATGAATTACCCTTTTATATAAATCGTCAGGAATGGTTTCTCTAGAACGCAGACAAATTTTAACTATAATCTCATCCAGTTCTTTAGATTCTGCGTTTACATCAGCAGCTCTCTTGATCAATAGCAGCAAAGCTGACAAAAAAGGCATCGTTATCAACGGAATAACAAGTAATTGAAGACTAGGCGACCAATTCTCAAATGCATTCAAAACATACTGAAAGTAGAGTGAAGTCTGAAAGAAAGTACACCAAAAATGCCCACGATCCAGTATTTGAAGAAATCATCAACAATAGTAACTTTATTGAGATAGTGTTGATAGATGTATGTTAATATACGAAATTGCTTCATACTTGGTAGACTTCTAGCAAGCCCAAATTGCCAAGCCCAATCATTCAAGTGCTGAAATCTCCATCTCAACACTTGACAAAAAGTCATATAAACCCACAGAATTGTAAGCCATGCACAAGAAGTTAATAAAACATTAATTATTTCGGCGACAAATGTGAAACTTAATTGAATGGGTTGTAATAAATAATAGCTAACATATAGATAAGTGAAACAACAGCCAAAGGCAACAATTTGCCTGACAAAAAAGTTGACTAGTTTCCACATAAATTCAGTGCTGAACCGCAATTTTAACTTATGTCTAGTTTCTTTGCCTAAATGCTCATTTTTATTAACGAGTTTATGTTGGCCACCAAAATAATCATAATGAATATCAACGAAGGATGCTCTGACTGGCGGTGTTTCTTCGAAACAGTCCAATATATCAGTCATCCAACAATTACTACCCAAACCTATTATCCACATAACATCACTAACTATAACAACTGCTAAATTGAATATAATTGGATAGATTTGAAGCCATACTGAATCGTATAATTTCTTATTAGTTGACAATGTTTCCAAAACATGATATGCACTGTTTAAGAATAACAGATGATAAATGACTAGTAATGTCAGTAAAGTTGCTGTCTTCAAGATGGCTTTCAGTTTATTCGATTTGAAATCACCTGAGGAATTTAGATAAACTGGTGCCCCAATTATTGATAGTACTGTTAGCCATAGGTTTAGGTACGGATGTTTGTTAAAACCGAATTTAATACCTTCCGGAGGAGTGTATTTTGGTTGTCTTAGTTGTTTAGGTTCAGATTTCCATATTTTTTGCTTAAGGAATGGAGAACTTTCTGGTATATTATCTATTTTGATTTCTGGACTAGGATCTGATATTGTATTTATTGATCGGCCAGAACGAATATCACTCATTTGAACTGAATGGTTATCATTTACATCAATAATTGGACTGTATTGTACATCTGGCGATCCTGCCACAGGTTCGTCCTCATTCAGTTCATTCTCGTATTCTTCAACTAAATCTGAAAGGTCATCAAATTCTCTAAAGAATTTTTCAAAAATAAGTCATGAAAAGTAGTTTATATCGATAGCAATATTCTGTAATTTACAATTACATACCCCTCCTCTCGATTGATTAATTTACGTTTTTTCAATATTTTGTCTGTAGTCCTATTCGGTGGCATGTTTTCGATTGTTTTTCCTAAATCTCATATATAATTATTGTTTTGGAACTTTTTTCGCGAGTGCGACTGTGGTAAGTATGTCAGGTAAGTATAATTTGACACCCTCTAAAAAACATCTTTAGCCTTATCTCAACTCTAGGTTATTATCAGAGTCCTATATTAAAGGAAGATAACTTTTGGTGTTGGCACTAAACTAAAGGCACAGTATCAGAATTTGATGAATGCATTTGTAAAGTAATTATTAGGTGAAATTTATTTCATAGTCACGTTAACATCGATTTGCTTACAAATGCGAAATTATTTGTGTGCACGTTTCAATTTAAGGTTGAGTCAACATTTTCTACTGACTCCTCAGTATCAAAGTTTTCGCGCCAACTTTAATGACTTACGTCATAATTAATTTGAATATCTTACACATTTCATTATTTGATAAATAACTTATCTAATCCTTTCGATGTTAAAAATATATATAGTATGACGATCAATTCATTCACATATAGTCCGTTGATCGGATCATTCATCTTGACAATTCTATAATCTTTAAAAATAGTTTGAATAATAATGAGATAATCTATTGAATGTTATCAAAAAATTGAATTAGAAGTTCAATGTTTAAATAGATTAGATTCAATCAATCAATCAAATAACAACTAATTTTATATGAACGAGAGTAATTGATGGTAAATAATTTCGAATAGCATAACACAACTATCTTCCCGCCAACTCTCAATAAATGATATCAACTTTTGATAATAAAATTGCAATCGAACACATGCTCAAATATTTAAGTTAACTTTAACCTTGATCGTAGCAAATCACTTCAGTAAGTTATCATTATAGACTACGAGTTGATCCAACAGTTTATTTGGTTTGTTAGCTTCAAAATTAACTGAAGATGAGATTTGAATAATGGATAAAAATATGTAAGTCTGTGTACTTAAGCCAATAATCATGATCGATGAACAAATGGTATTGGTTTGAGCAAGTAGTATACTACATAGACTTGCAATTATTGCTGAGCCTCACATCGATCAAATAGATCATGAATATTTTGATCAAAAAATCATATGATATTCATTGAACTGAGCCATTGAAATATTGGAGAAATGTGCATGCTGCATATTTTCTCTCTCAGCTAGAATTCTGTTATTTACTTTTTTAAGTCTTATTTTGATATAACAACAAATCAGGTAGAGACGATCATTTGCCATAAGTGTATATTAAATGTTATAACAATATGGAAGCAATAGATTGTTAGGATTATCCATAACTGAAGAGCTGACGATTACTGGCAACAGATTAAGAGTGAAAAATAACATCGGAGTGATTATTTGAGTAAATGAGTATATAAATAATCGTTTTTTGCGCTTTTATCAATTCATAAATTCTCTCTTTATATCTTTATTTTCAGCACTTTTAGGTCAAATCAAACCCGATATCAGATAAGATAAGTTTGTTTTATTACAATTTTATGGTGCAATATTAGGTGAAACCAGTGAAAATTGCAATTTTATATCTTCAAAAGTATATTTAATGATAAAATAATAATTACATATCTAATGAATATATCCACTTCCCGTCTGGTTGACAAACGCCCAGAGAGGTCAGAGGTGTCTCATACCAGTGGTGCTAGTTTTTGAATTGATTTGCCTCATAACTTTTTCGTGCATAGTATGAAGTTGAACTAATATGAGTTAAATAAAATTTAGTCAAACTAAGAATAATATAATTAATCCAATTATTATTATCAAGAGTTTGTAATGTATGCAAATCAAAAGCATTCAAATTATGTGTCTAAAGTAGCAGACATTGAAGAGTCCTTATTAATAGATCTATTCAGATATTGGATAAAACAGTTTCTGCAAATTATGAAGTGGAACAATATTTAGATTATTCTAGTTGTGACAGCATTAGTGATTTGGAGGACTGTGATAATGACGATACAGATTCTGGTTACAAAACACTTGTAAATAGTGATCATATTAATAAAGGTAAATCAATTATGGAAGTCCAAATGTACTCCTTGTCTGACTTTTGAAACTAAAAAGAAGAGTAAAAATTAAATGATAGTGTTATGAACCGAAGATTAATATTTGTAGTTGTACTTTTCCAAACTTTTGAGGGCCTGCTGGCCCTTGAATAGAAGTTCGAGGTCCAATTGACCACCACATGAAAAATTCTCGAAAAGCTCACTCTCAAATTGATCCATACAACTTAAAGTATTTATTGAAGGTTCAAATGTTTGATGAATCCCTCAATATTTTACTTGAGGGACTGTGGGAAAACACGACCATTAGTCCTCTAGTTCTTTATGCGAACGAACTTCTATGCAAGAAAGCTTTATGAAAACTGAATCAGGGTTCGAACTTTTTAGAGATTAAATGCTCACCACACAAAAATTCGTTTTTAAAACATTCAATCTAATAAAATAGTATCAGTCTTTCATCTGAAAAACCTCAAAAGACCTCAAGATAGCGCAAGATTAAATAAATGTTTTCAAAAAACATTTTTTATGGTTAGCATTTAATCTCTAAAAGGTTCGAATTCTGATTCAGTCTTGAAAAAACTTCCTTGCGCACAAGTTCGTTCACACAATGAACTAAATGACTAAATATTGAATATTAGTCTTCGGTCTAAACTTATCTATTAGTTTTTGCTCAGTTTTTTGGTTTTAAGAGTCAGATAAGGAGTACATTTCGACTTCTATGCTTGAAATATATTTTCGAACAAATGAAAGAAATTGCAAAATATTCGCAGTTAGAAATGGAAAATTAAGATCATTCGATAATACTAAAGAATAGATAGATATATAAAATTAAACAATATCAGAGAAGTTTACAGAATGATAGATTACGTAGAAAAGGAGGAACCCATAAACAAATAGTCCAAATGAAGACATGTGTTCGAAAATTTTATAATAATCGAAACAAATATTTACTTACTGGTGGTTTAAACTTTAAAAAAGTGGGCTTTAAAAAATCACTTCAACTAGACTTTAACTTCAAAGCTGGTAATTTCAAGAAAAATATAGCATTGAGTCACGAAAAGTCAAAATTTATTACAAAAAGAGATGAAATAACGCAGCTAGAAGACAAGTTAAAGGCTGAAAATTTTGTTAAAAGTATTGATCAAATTATTTATGATTACAATTCTAATGATGTGTTGAGCACAGACCAATCTGGCTTCAATTATGAGATCTACAAAGACAGAACGTTTATATTGTAGAAAAGATACTTATGCAACAGTGGATCCTGTCTATTCAATAACTCATTTCTATATTAATGCAGTAGGTTTGAGGAAAGATTTGTTGGAAAATTATTACTTTTAAAAGAAATGAACAGACAATTTTGTCCAAAAGTTAAAAGAGATTATTTAAAGCAAATAATATATTAGTGGTGTGCAGTGCCTCTGATAGATTCGCAAAAAATATTATTAAGCCAAACATTAATCAAGATTTTGTCTTACCTGTTGATTCGTGGTCAGGACATAATAAAACAAATATTTACAATGATATCTTTCCAAATATCAATTGCAACTAACAAATAATACCCCCGGAAACTACTGGTCAAATACAAGCAACAGATAAAGTATTATTTTCGCAACGAGAATACTTCGTAAAAGTGATGTACAGTCACAATGATTTAGAAGATTTGTACATAGAAGTAATATAATGAAAATGCAATCTTTAATATTTAACAAGTTTGAGTTGCCTTTATTTGATTATATGCTAAGATATGTCTGATATATATCAGGGTTGAGTTCAAATACAATTGGTTAAAAAATTGATTACACTAGGAATGGTTCCATTTAGTTAAGTGCTTACTTATACAATTTTACTTAAGCAACTATTGCGTCTATTTTGTCCGGAATCACTCAATTCAGTTGAATTCTAAGGAGAGCACGTTTATTATCATAAAATATTTGTATACCGAAATTTCTCTTGAATAATGTTTAAACTACATTAAATACCATTATTTCGTGTTTACAGTAAAAATTCATTAATGGATCATATATCATCAACAAAAATAATTGGCTTAAGAAAATAGATAAGTGCCAATAAATTAACGTTTTAATATCCAATGATCAGGAGTTTTGCTCACATTGTTAATTCAATACTATAAGTGACTTTGAATTTATTTTCTCACCATATTATTCACCTAAAAACTTGATAATCGACTAAATTTTGTCGTTGCTTGGGATCGATTTTAATTTGATACTGATTAACTTAAAAATTTGCCTCTGATTAATAATAGTTACACCTTTACAAATACGACCAAGAACTTTACGTTTCAATTAGAACTTCGATATCACTATGAAATAATAAGTTTATTTGACCTTTCGATGCCAGGCATAAGTTAAGAATTAATAACAGAAAAAATTAATTAAAATAATATCTAGATTAATTTAATATTTGACGAAAAAATTAAATATCTATTTATACAGTACAGTACTTTACAGAAAAACCTGCCAATGAAGGTACTATTTTTTTATGAAGAAGTCAGTGGCCACTTTGACAATCAAAATAGCCTAGCTTGAGCCCGCAGATCATTCTAAGTCTAAGAGTACCAAAAAAATATTGTCTCTGCGATGACCACAGGCCAAGCATTCCGAGTATGGAACAGAGAGACAAACAGTTAAGTACGAGTATTATTTCTAGTATACCATATCAGGAAATAAATGCTTATATATTCTAGTTTGAAGTCCATACAATTATATTCGTCCGAATCATTTGTTTTGATATTTCTATTATCTTCAAGAATAGTATAGATAATAACGAAATAATCTGTTGAATATAATTTTTAGAAAAATTAAATTTGATTAACAGAAAAACATGAGAACTCACTTCATAGCATCGAAAATAATAGTAAATAATTTGCAACGCGAAAATCCAACTCTTTTCTGACCAATTCTTTCAATAAGGGTCAATAACTTTTGATCAAAAAAATTGTCCTAGAAGCTTTAAAAGAAAATATTCGAATAAAAATTATTATGAATTGTTTGCCTAACCTGACTACTGAATTACTAACCTTAATTTTTGCCCTAAGGGATTTATTATTGCAAACCATTAGTTGATTTAACAGTCCATATGAAAATCCACAGTTCATCCTGAAAATTAACTGAGGAGAAAGTTTTATAATGAATAGAAATATAGAAGCCAATACAACCATGTAATATATGAAGATCAATAAACTAACTAAATTAGTTTCTCTAAATAACACACAATAAAAAGTTGTTACGCAAAGCGATCTTAATGTTAACAAAATTGATAAATATTTTGACCAAAACTATTGTTGTATTGATTGATCTCAGAATACATTGAATTGAACAATCGAAAGATTCGAGACATGTGTCTCTTGTTAATTGTCTTACTACTTGGAATTTTGTCATTTATTTGTTTAATTCTTGTTTTAATATATCGACAGATTAGACAGAAGTAAATGATTAGCCAAAGGAAAATATTCGATATGTAGTAATTAGCACAGTGTCAAAAATATAGTATTAAGAATACCGAAAACTATTGTCTCCGTAATTCAATAGTTAGTAATAATTACTAATTATTATTGATGACAAACTTAGAATCACAGCAAATATTAGTATAATTATGCAATTTGTTTGTTTGCAGATAAAATACATGACTTTAGTTATTCGAACCAATTTATAGATTTGCTGTTCATCAGTCATTCCAATACTTTTGGCTAAACTAAACCCGACATCATTTCAAATACTTTGAGAAAACAAGGTGAAACACCATTCTTATAATTATAATAATAAATTAGTTGTGACGTGAGAGCTATCGCAACATTCAAATGATATCTCAAACCGTAAGAGTAAGAGAAGTCTCCTATGATAACGAAACTATACTCATTTTTGTCCGACAATAGCAATAGAGTGGTTTCTTTGACCGTCAAAACCATGTTCAAAGTGAAAATTAGTATTAGGTCATGAAATTTGGATCTTTTCGCATCATTTTTTGTTGTTAGACATAAACCAATCCTAAACAATTGATCCTCAGCTGAATCGATGACAATGCCTTGTTGTGAAGGTTGATTTGTATGAAGACTATTCATCGTTAGGCTTGCTCTTAACTCAAGCCAATAAATAGCAAAACAGAATGTAATCTATACTAGTCTTAAATATTAATAGATTTGCCAAAAACTTAATTTAATGCTAACTCAATCAATAGCTAATATAGATGAAGGACTTGGTCAGCACACGTGTTCTCTATAAGAAAACTTATAAAAGACTGCCTCACATTACAGAGGGTCAGGTCTTAAACACATATCTCATGAGTATAGTTGGTAACTTATCGATAAACTATTAAACTTTTGTTCGCATATCGAGAACAGTTAAGCTTCAGGAAAAGTATATTTACTATTTGCAAATAGACTCACTCTATAAATTGACTTCAATTAACATTCAAATACAATTATTTGACATTTATAACGAATTTTCAAATTTTAAAATAGCAGCTATCATCATATAAACAGTTCGAACCAAATTTCAACAGTCATATGGTCGATCGAAAGGATATTTTTTCTATCAGTAATTGAAATTCTGCTCTTTATTGTCATATAAACGTTTTGGTAGTCTTAAAATTGATTCAATTATGTGATACTTATTCATAAATTAAATAATAGACTTGAATTCGATATTAATTGTAATGATCTATCTATTGAGTTCAAAATTTAACCGAGATATCTTTCAAAACAGCTACAAATAAAAACTTACGATTTTAGTAAAACTTCAGATTTGATTCTGAGATGAAAATTTGATCTTATACTACAAGTAGCTGCTTCAGTATCATTTTTTCTCAAAACTTGTTATTAATGCTTTATTGATGGATCCAATCCAAATATAATATAGAATTTTGATTCCAAAATAATATTTGAAGTTTTGTTAAAAGCAAAAGGATTCGAGTCATGAATTAAGCATGAATAACTTTTTGAAAAAATCATAGCTGTTTGCATTATATTATACAATTGAACAAGATATATTCTAGTTTCAGATTTAAGTTAAGTCTATTTGTTTGGATTATTCACTACTGGTACTTACATTATCTTCAACAATAGTATAGGCAATAATGAGATAGTTCGTCGAATATAATTAAGAAAACAATTTGATTAATTATTAGATAAATAAAACAATACTGACTTGATAAAACCTACAATAATTAACAGTTCATAACTTACAACACAAAAATGCAACTCCTTTCTTACTGACTCTTTCAGTAAGAGTCAACAACTTTCGATCAAAAGCAATTGTTTGAAAAGTTTGAATAAAACATCAGTTTTGATAAGAAAAGTAATAATTTACCTTTATTTTGATTGTAGCAAATCTGTTCAATATTTCACTACTATTTACCTTAAGTTGATTCAGTAGTTTATATACTATATTTGTCTCAAAGTTAACTGAAGAAGTTTCTATAACGAATAAAAGTGTGGCAGTTAGTAATGTTAAGCCATATATTCCAATCAATTGGAAGATAATATTGGTTTGTGCCAATAAAACGCTATATAGCCTCTTCACTATTACAGATTCGGATATCAGCCAAATAGATAATAAATATTTTGACTAAAAATTACTATTGCTTTCACTTATTCCAGAATACATTGAACTCAACAACTCAGATTCGGGACATGTATCTGTTGCCAATTTTTTTATTACTCCCAGTTCGTCATATATTTATCTAAATGTTGTTTAATGCAATGATAGATTGGCTAGAAATAGGCAAGTTGCCACATATTCACTGTATATTGTTCCTCCAAATATTGTGGAAAACATCTTCAAAATATATATTTATCCGTGAGGTATTATTTACAGATTTTACAAATTCGAAACGATGTTCGAGTTTAAAATAGTTAGAACTAAGCTATTAATCAGTCGAATGGATAGATAATTTTGAATTGATAGCGATAGTTGAAAATACATGATTTCATTAAAATATAAGATATTTGAAAAATGTATCACAAATTTGACTACTTGTTACAAGTTTTATATTGCGTAGGGAGTTCTCCGATCACCAGAAATCTAGTGGCAAATGACTAATGCAGAGAGACTACTATTAACTATCTACACTACGTAAACTAGTTTTCTGTTTGTGATACAAAGTAAAATAAAGTGAAAGCTGTGACGCACTTTTCAAATGCTGCAATAGACTAAGTGCTTTTCAAATAAATCTGATCATATTACCTAGACCGATAAGATTCACTTAAGAATAACTGATAGAAAGTTATTAATCTTCCGTAGACTGTCTATAAAGATTGTCTGCTATACTTCAAAGTATATATTTTGTTTTTCACATTACTCGAAGGAATAGTACAGTTAAAGACTTTCAAATTTTCTAAGAGTTTTGCTGATCATCAGTAAAAAATCATTCTATGCTTCAATCAGTCAAATAAAAGTTTATTGCCTGACTATTAATATTTGAAATCTAATAAACATGATATTACTGATAAACATAATTTTAGTCATATTGTAATCATTTTCGTATCAGACTTTATAGAAAACATCCTTTAAAATAAACACTGAACTGATTAAGAATTTTTGAAAATAATGTTCGCTTCAAAATTTGTATCTTATCTATCATTTATGAAGTTCTGAAATATGAATTTTACTTAAGAGTTAACTTGTTATCGCTGAGCAAATTTCAGAGTGTTAAACTGCGCGTAGGATCACTAAAGCAATATACTACCAGAAACACCGAAAAAAATGTTTCTATCATTGAACAGTTACTACTTATTGGTCAAATGCATACAATTCGTAATAATATTGATATTCTTCTGAGTGACCAGTTTGCACATGAAAAACAATGCTTTAGATACTTTGATCATTTACTGGTTTTCTCTTTATTTGTGACTCCAGTAGTTTTTAGCGAAACCAAAGCTGACATCAATTCGAAAGAATACATTAAGATAATTATGTTCTATATGATTTTTATAATTTTCATAATCAATTAATTGTGATGTTAGGCCTAGAAATAGCTGAAGAGCTACTGCAACGTTTAAATGAAATTTTAATCTTAAAATTACGTGAAATGTCCAGTAACAATCAAATTAAACTTACTTTCTTCAGAGGATAGCAATCAAGTGATTACTTTGTTGATCAAAATGGTTTTAATCGAAATTAGTAATGGACTATGAAATTGAAAATTTTCATACCGTTGTTTACTGTTAGACATAATCATTTCTAAATTTGGGCCTCTGCTCAATCAATGGTAACAGAATGAAAGTTTGTTTACATCGAAACTATTGATTGTTAGGCTTAACTAACAGTGAAAGTAAAACTTTGAAATAAATCTGTCCTTAGATAATGAATGTTTTTCTCTAAAACTTAACTGAGTATCTGAAGGCAAAGATAGATACATAAAAGTAGTTAGAATAAAAATATGAAATAAAAACCGGCTTAAATTGAAATATGGGCGAGTTGGTCTAATGTCAGTTGGGCGAGTCTGATCTAACGAGAAAGTTTTAGAAACAGTCAGAACCCGATTTTCATAAAAATTTCAGTAGATCTTTTGGAGTATTCTTGTCAAAAATATGAAACAATTTTTTGTGGATACGCTATCTTTGCATCTTTACGTTAAGACCGCATATGATTGCAGTGTGTAAGAACTGGAATAAAGGGCATATAATATGTAAGTGACCACTAAAGTGATGCTTCCAGCTTAAGTATTGGTTAGTTTAAGTTTGTGTGTTATTTTAAACAATTCGAGGATTAATCTTTTGGAATACAAACTTTAAACTCATTTCATTTGCTTTCGTACTGAACAGTACAACAATTGATTTTATTGCATTTTAAATAATTTTCTATTAGAAACTTAGTTTTAAAAATTAATATTTAGACCCCTGAACTTATTCCGCAGAAAATCTTTCATATTCTTAATAATAATATTTGAAAGAAAATTTGCTGAAATTTTCATCAAAATCAGGCTCTGACCGTTCCCAAATCTTGCTCGTAAGTATATGTAAGACTAAACTATTCCTATAGTTTTACTCGCTTGAACTACGGTTTTACTCAGTTTAACTACTATTATGTGTCTTCAAATATGGAATAGTTCAATTGAATTTCTTATCTTTAGTTCAACTTAAATGGGTAACTTTCGTGAAACTTTATTCGCACCACTTTACGTGTCTACAGTCATTATTTTGATTGCTAGAAACTCACTAATATTCAAATGGTTTTACTACAGTCTTTCCCTTCAGCAATACTTTGAATAGTAGAAAACCACTTTCTCCTTAAGTTCCCAAAATAACTGATGACTAAATATACTATGATTTTACTTGGAAAATGTTCATTTTAATCAACTGTACACTAATATGGGTGAATAATCAGTAAATATGCAATCAATTAAAAATTTTATTTAAAAATTTAGAGATAACTCCCACGATGGCTCCAAATTGATTTTCTATCTTGAAGCTTGAGAACTCATAATCGATATTAATAATTTATTAACTACCAAAATAAGACTCGTCATTTTTTATTTGGAAATACTTCTAAAATACGTTTTTAACAGAGCTTCGAGTATTATTCCGAATTTGAAGTTTTTATTTTTCGGTTTAAGACGTTAATTGAGCAAAACTTAAATTTAAAAATTGATAGCACCAAAATCCTATTGACTATTTCATAGATAAAAGTCTGAAATTTGAAACACTAAAAATAGATGCTTAAATTTTGTAAACTACACAATATGGATGTGTATGGATTGCTATCATTCATGCTGTCCATCGTTACTAAGAAAAGATATCCTACCTTTGCTTATTTACAGTTGATCGTATGCGTGACCACTATTATCTAATACTTTTTATAGACTAATCTAAGTTTTGTGATCGCTCAATGACAAATAATGTTCTTATCGGGTATACTTTTTATCTTTAAATCTTGTGCATTTCAGGGCTTCAAATGTATCATACGTATAGAACAGCTGCGGTACTTTGCTTATCTCTTATTAAGACCGTTTCCAAGTTCAATTATCTTAAGCGCAAGTGTCTTATATCACAAGTCATTTTCTATCGTGAAACAGTCAAGTCTTAAGATAGAAAATTAAGTAACCAGTAATGCAGTTAATAATTATGTGTTCAATAATTATATTTCTATTAAATGTCTTATTGACTGCCTCTGCAGTCGAGGAAAACATAATTCATATAAATTATGTAACTTTGAACGGTTTAATGTATGACGGAATAGCTATCAATGGAAAACTTAATTTATCTAATGATTGGGCCGTTTGGGCTAAATATGAGAACAATATTAACAAAACAGGGTATGTCTACTAATCAAGTATTTGAGCACTTTGTGAAACTTTTTTTTACGAAAAAGACCCATTTAAATTATATTCAAAAATGACTTATTGCAAGCTTTTCATATGCATTTATAGCTCACCGGTTAAAGTTTTGTCTAATCAGTTAAATTTGAAGTTTTGAAAACTCTTTAAATAGATAGAAATTTGCTTTTCTCAAATGAATTAAATATAAAACCAAAACCTTTTTATGTTGTCTCATAGCTGGGCTCAATTAGAACTTCATTCAAATTCAGGCTTAGAAGATAATCTTCAGGCATATTTCAGTGGATTAATTGAAGGATTGTTAACTTGGGAACTAATAGGAATGCACTGGAGAAACAATATCGAACACTATTGCGATAATGAACAACAATATTGCCAAAAACTGTTCTCATTCATAGAAACAAATATTAACTTTACTAAGTCACAAGTCATTAAGAGACGCAATTCAGATCCATATTGGCACCAAGTCGGGTTATCATTAGAACAATTGACTGGTTTAGAAGATGGTTATAATTATATGACAAAAGGTGTCAAACCTTTAGGGCCCAGAATAGAGATTAATCCAAAGGGTTTAATATTACTGAACTTAATAACAGAGCTCGGAGAACTCGAACAGGTATTAAAACGTGAACTACTATCTAAAGTTAAGAACGACGGAATGTGCTCGGCTATTGTTAAAGTATTACCAGATGGTAGCGATCTATTTGTATCCCACAATTCGTGGACAACCTATCAATGGATGTTAAGAATCATGAAGAAGTATAACTTGAATTATGAGAATACTCCTGGAAATACGATCTCATTTTCTTCGTATCCTGGTATTATATTTTCCATAGATGATTACTATCTTATTTCAACTGGACTTTTAGTTCTTGAAACCTCAATCGGAAATTTTAACTCTAGTTTATGGAAGTTTGTAGTCGCAGACAATATTGTTTTCGAATTTATTCGCAATACAGTCGCCAATAGAATGGCTCAAAGTGGTCAGGAATGGACTGAAATTTTTTCAAAGTTGAATAGCGGGACATATAACAATCAGTTCATGATTGTTGACTACAATAAGTTCAAAACTGGGACAAAACCATCAGAGTTACCTGATAATGTCTTATGGATTTTAGAACAAATGCCCGGATTTACCGAATCAGCTGATGTTACTCAAGTTCTTAGAAATCAGGGATACTGGCCTTCATATAATGTACCATATTTTAAATTTATATATGACTTAAGTGAATATAACGTTGAGTTTAAAAGATATGGAGATTTTTTTAGCTATAATAATACAGCGCGCGCCAAAATTTTCAGGCGGGATCAAAGCAACGTTAAAGACTTGAAAACCCTTTATAAGCTTATGAGATATAATGATTTCAAGAATGATCCACTTTCTAAGTGCAACTGTACTCCATCTTATACTGCAGAGTATGCAATTGCTGCCAGAAATGATTTAAACGATCCTAACGGCAGTTATCCGATTAAGAATTTTGGATTCCGATCAGGTGGAGCTATTGATGTCAAAATGACTAGTTATGAGTTGTTTAGAAAGTTAGAGATTGTGGCAAATAGTGGTCCCACTTATGATAAACAGCCAGTATTTGAGTGGTCTACTTCTAAGCTAATTGGTGTTAGACATGAAGGACAACCTGATAAATGGAATTTTCCTCCTGTGCATGTTATGTGGTTTCCTCAACAAACTACTGTTTTTGACTGACAACTGCAATTTAAAACACAAACAATTTGATTATTTTTTATCGTATTAGCGAGAAGTTATAATAAATTCAATTCTATTATATTGTAATCTAATTGTTTGCCCTTCAGTACTAGTAATAGAATAAAACTTTGCACAAAACTTTCACTCATTTTGAACAAAACCAAAAGTATTGCTTTACCTGTTTTTTCTTATTCAAGTGTTAAGAAATAAAACTATGTATAACTGTCAATTTTGCTATTATATTAATATATCGGGTTATCTATAAATTCTTACCAAATTTTTCTATCAACAAAGTTTTTTATGGGCAAAATTGTAATCAATTGATAAGTGTTTTTCACTAAAACATATTTTAAAGAGAAACAAGTTTAGTCATACAAAAATATGATAATTTCTTATCTCCTATAACTAAAGGGTTTTAAATCAATTTTCATTTTTTCAAGCCATCACATGTTCAATATTAAAAACTTTATACAAAGTTTGAAATGAGAACTGCTAAGACAGTTCCTCAAATGTTTTATTCAATAGCAAAACAACACTTCACTGGAAAGTTTAGCTTTTCATCAGACTATAGATTTCTATTTTAGGCTAAACTATGTATGAGTTAAGGTTAAAAAGGAGTCAAAATTATGGCATTTTTTATAAAGCGTAGGTTCAACAAATTCAAAGTGTGTGAAAAGAAAGTTTTTTCAAAGAGAATTTGTTCAAAATTGAAGTTGAAATGAACGTTGTAAAGTAAAATAAGGAGTAAAGTACTAAGTAACATTTGATGTCAAATATTTTTTCAACTTCTCTATTGACCTATTCATAAGAAAAAACAATGTTATTAAAAGAATTGATTGAAGACAATGATTAATACACTTATACAAACATGAAATTCAAATAAGGCAACCCAAGGATCAAAACTAATAAACTAGAGACAGGTTCAAACTTCTAGCAATGCCTAAAGAATTGATTAAAATATAGCCTACTTTGTATACATGCTATAGAGCATAGCAGAAAGGTTGACTTTAAGGATACAGCATTGAGCGATAGAAATATGTAGGATAAAGCTGACAGACTTCACCAGTGTTAGCAGAGTGGCGCAGTGGAAGCGTGCTGGGCCCATAACCCAGAGGTCCGTGGATCGAAACCACGCTCTGCTAAAGTTATTTTTTTGCTCTCTTCTCATCAATTGTTCGAACTTATTTCACTTTTTACAATCACTTAATTAAGATAATGTGTTGACAACTGTTCTCAGTAATAAGTAGAAACTGTGACTACTTTTTCTATTCTTACTCTCCATTCTCGTGATTGCATAAAGGAATAGTATAAACACAATAAGTATTTCGCAACGAATTTTCTGACAGAGAACTTGCTGACATTAAGCTTAGAGTTATAATTAATATTTAAGTGAATGTCAAACGCAGTTAGAGATACTATCCATTAAGAATTCAACTAAGAAATGTTGTACAGAATACACTGGATGTGTTTGTCATGAGTCAATTTAATTAAATGAATATAAGAATTATAATTAGTATAAAAGTTATAATTAAATCAAAATCAATAAAGAGATATTGCAGGAATATGAACCTTTTTACTAGTGACAACTATATATTGTGTAATAAAAGATATGCGTAAATAACTTACGTAAGAAATATTTGTATGAAAACAATTTTAAAACTTATTGTAATTTTATTTCTATAAGCAATGCTGAGAGCATTTTACCTATATGTCAATGAAAATAAATTTTCACTTAATATATAGTTTTAGCAACTGGTAGGAGATGGTAGAGTAGCGCAAACCTTTTTTCCAAACTTCTCTTCCAATCGTAAATCACTTTATGATATTCACAATACGGTTGTCTCTCAATCTTAACGATAACCACTAGTATCTCAGCTCCTATTGCATCAGTTCTCGCCCACTTGAAGATCGCGTTTGCACAAGCATTTAATGCACTGAAACTTTTCTAGTTTTTCGTTTATATGGCAAAGAATAGGTCCTCACTACTTTAGTCACCAAAAGTTGAGCAAAAGTTCGCATTTTTCAATTTGTTTCTTATTTGTTTTGGTGTATGTGAGCCTCAATAATCAATTTTTGATTTCTTAAACAACATAAGGGCTTTTGAAAAGTAAGTCAACATTTTTTACTCAATCATTGTATTCTCAATCGGTTTATTCAATCGAAACTATATTTCAAACCAAATAACTTCTATATTCCATAATGTTTTAAACTTATTCTTAAAATCTGTCAATTTTTAAATAATTCGCTAAATCATAGTTTAGAATAAGTATTTTTCAGCTTTCATTTATATCTCCATTGAATAAAATTCTGTTATGATTTGTGTTAGTGAAGTACGTTGTATGCTGAACACGAACTTTTCAATCGGTATTCAATTGTTTACGGATTCCATTCACGTCGAATCTTTAGAAAATTTAATTTTAACAGATGCTCAAAATTTGTTAAGCAATAAGTTTTGAAATAATCTAAAGAATGTTTCAAAAGTAGATACTTTTGAAAAGTTATTTGTCCAAAAACTCTCGACAAGACTTGAAGAATGATTAATGATTCAAAAGACCACTTCAAATACTTCCCGATAGTAATGTGAATAAGATGCGGGTGTTTAACGAGATTCTCTGCATATTTGTTACTACCTCTACATTCAATATTATGTTTATCAAGAAATGGCTTATTCACTATACACGTAAACACTAATAAATCAGTTTTACACTTAACTATATAACTAACTCTATCTATACGACTCAATAGCTTAGGTTCAAACAAAATTTAAATCAAATTTTCGAAACTACTATTAGATTTAAAAGTGCTCTATAGTCAGCTTGAATGCAAGTGCATCTAATAGATTGCGAAACATATTCTAGCTGCAAATGAAAATTCGTGCTTTAATTACTTTTTGATGGCATTAATCTCTTCAAAAAACCAAAAATAAATGTCCTAAATTAAAATAATTTGCTTCAACTCATAGTTTAGTTATACAATTCACGTAAAAAGCTTGTCTAGCTCAAGAGTTTTATCTATAACTAATGAACTAACAGCTAACCTACTACTGAATAAAAAGTTTTAATGCAACGCTCAGATTTACAGAATACTAAACAAGTTAATTGATTATATAATAAGATCAACATTACTGCATAGGAAATCTTTATGTTAATTGTTTTTTTAATCATTCGAGTCTTTTTAATTGTCTTACTGTCTTAAAAACAAATGCTTAAGCTTTCATTTGATATACAAGTAATGGACATTAGTTTGCAGTCTATGTCTAAAAAATAAGTTTCTAAGTTAATTAATCCAATCTAAGGTCAATTTATCTAAACTTTAATTGAGTTGAATGAAAAAGTTTCGCTTTTATATCTTACTTATAAATGTTATATAAGAAAGTAGCTTAATTCAGGTAAAAAATTCAGTTATTCAACTTAAGTGACACTAAGAGATGGAAAGTACTCAAACTCAGTTCAGATTTATGCTTCAACTTTCTTCTCTTAACTCGATAAGTTACTCGAGAGAGATTAACCATTCAAATATAAAAATATCTGAACCTGAAAACTTCACTATTCTCTGTGAAGTACCATGTTTGACAGTCAAACTATAATTCATTTTTATTAATCATCATGATAATTATATGAACAAAAAACTTTCTCTAACTACTTTTGAACTTACCATTATTATTGTTGTAAATGACGATCAGGCAAGTTTTTCATTTAATAACTATTCGTTATGAACTAATAAAATGTCGTTATTGGGCGAATCATACACAACTTGACGCAGAAATTCAATCCTTATCTAACAGTCCATGTTAGATGTTTAACACAACAGATTAATGGAATAGTAGAATATAGTGTTTAATTAGGAACTTTGTCTTCAATTAAATCGTGTGACTCACCCTATAGTGAACGTAATCTGCAACAACGCTACAGAATCTCCATCGTTAGAACTTATATTTTTAGACCTCTTAGAATTTCATAAACTTAAAGATCACATGTAATGGATATGTTAAATTTGGTTCAGTACCTAAGTTTCAATCCGCTACTAGTTGAATATGAATATGAAACTATCTTAAGAATTTACGAGTAATATAAAACTAGTCAGTTCACTGAAAACTTTGTTCAATATCGATTTGATAGGTGTCACAAAAATGGCCATTACATGTCACCTAAAATGCATTATATTTTCATTATTACTACTCGCAAAGGCATTACTGTCTGAACAAGTTATTGATAACGAGAAAAAAAGTACAGTTCAAAATCTAAACGATCCGGAATTCAGAATATTACTGACTAAAGGTTTAGCGCACCATCCGTTGGGTCTACTCCTGGGACACGTAATTATTCAAGCAGTAGATAAGGCTAGTCCCAACTTACAAGGCAAGAAATAATAGTTTTTAATCTTTTCAAATTATCACTTATTGATTTTCAACATTCGTAGTTTACTCGCAACATCACCCATTTCGATCAAATTCGATATTTATAAGTAGCTTTAGTCACGAACATGGAATCAATTTCTTCTAGAAAGCAAGTAGTTCCTGCGCTATAGCCATACATAAATGTTAAAGTGACTTTCAATTAGTAGAGTTTAGTGAGATCAACTGAAGCTTGACCAGTTATTCGCTAGTGATTTTCAGTTTTCAATCAGATATTAATCAGTTTTTTACTGTCAATAATCATATGTTTTATAGTTGAAAAATATTTCATACACTTAATCATAAAATTATAACTTCGATTTCATCACAAGGCTATAAGTCGGTAACTAATCGTTTCAGAAAAAGATTGTTTCTTATTCAGTGTTTAAGATCAGATATGGATATAAGTATCGAATGATCAGAAACGGAGCTGCTGTCAGTGAACTAGGATTGAGCAAATAATTGAACATAAGTTTTACAAAAAGTTTAACCAAACAATTTGCTTATAAAACTAGATCCATTCTCAGTGAGAGATAGAAGATACCAAACCTCAACTTTAAATGATCAAAGTTTTCTCAGATTTGGTCGCAGTTATAAGAGTCAGAACACCAAAAGACCTAATGACAACTTTGACTTAAATGACACCTCATTCTTACGCTTTGGAAGAAGTCGTAGCGATAAATAAATCCATAAAAAGCTAATCATGTTATAAATAATGAACAAAAAGCATTCAATTTGTAAATTCAATTGTTATTTATTTCGAAGTAATACCAATATTACAATTAGATGTAAATCAGTCGTAATGTGATTTCGAGTGAAAATTTATTTAAATTTTAATTTCGTGTAATAATTGTATAAATTGTTTTTCTGAAGTTTTAAAATAAATTCAATTTACGTTTAGTAATGCTATACAAGAAATGAATGCATTTATATTTATATAAAACAAATTATTACTTAGATGAAAACCAGTAATCAAATGAGGCAGACTTTATAACTAATGATTAACTAATTTCGTGGTCTTTTCTGCAATTGTCGACTTCGGTAAATATCGAACTGAGGCGGAACTGGATTAGAACCTTCTCCATCTTGGTCTTCCTCTTCCTCATTGATTCCTCTTTTAGTATTGTTGGCACTATTTTCAGCGGCCTCAATAGCAATACTGAAGTATTTGCGGCCCTCTTGTGGTGACAGTCCTTCGGGATGTGGAGAACTATCGAGTGATGAGACCGAAACGTTAGTACGGATGAGATTCATGAGATCATCGACTGATACGAATGGACCGCGAAATGATGCCGGATGTGGTAACTGGGCTAAGAGTGTGGTTACTGATGGCGGCGGAGGAAATATACCACCCGGTATTAGGTTTCCAACTATTTTCAAATAGATTTTCAATTATTAAGTGAGCTATATTCTTGCGTATCATATCTATGTAATCAATATATCTGTCTATAATCGACAGTATTTTACCTAAGTGAATACCACTTCAATAATAAAATATCCGATATCATAAGGTTTGTTCTGCCAGAAACGATTACTTTTGAATGTTATTAAAATTTAAGATCTATTCTAAACATAGTATCTATGCTATAAATATTTATGTGCCTAACTATATATTGGACACAGGCTCGTCTGATTAATTGCATTTGATTAATAGAATATTGATTATCCAGAGCTTTTTGCTCGGTCATCAATTTTCAATGATATTAAAAGTAAGAACTAGTAGATTGAAGTATCCTATCAATCGAGTCATATATTTCTATCAAGTCTTTCAAAAGGGTTATAAATGAGAAACGATTCGAAGAAAAAGTATTTCTTGGTAAATATTTTCGATATTAAAAAATATATTCAAAAGACTAGCTTTTCATGTGAACTTTTGATTGGATTACTTGAACAAATTTTCCAAAGTGAAATATATTTTTTGTGAGTTGCTTACTTGGATTTGTTTTTGGCTTAAAGGGAACCATTTGCGAGAAGTCAGGCTTTGGATAAGTGGATGGACTCGAAGGGATAGCAGCAGAAACAACATTGGCTACGGTCGGAGCGAATGGGTTGTGATGCTGGTGTTTAATAACATAACCAATAGATCTGAGTTCAGTTGCAGAACAAGGCAACAAGTCTTGGAACTTGTATCGATCGACTAGCCATGCAGTCTCTGATGTTGATTTGTTGATACGTTCGATGGCTTGAGCTCTTCTTTTTTCTACTTTTATCACACTCGATAAGTCTCCGATATGACACTCAAACTCTAAGAACTTATTCCATATTTCCCTTAAGAAAAAGAGCTTAATTACTTTTGGATAAACTCGAAAAGTATTTGTCTCTGGTCAGATCATTATTACAACGTTTTAGATAGATTTTATCATCAGTTGAAAACTAATACAGATCTCCAGCTCACAAAATATCTCATCATTTTTAATATCGAATACAATCGAATACAGTCGATAAATAGAAAGTTAGATAATCTTTTAATCTAATTGAGAAGCATCATTTAATCAAATTATTATAAGAATATTTGTACAGATAGTCAACTAGTAGTCAAAATATTGCAGATTTCTGCCCACGACAATTCTATGCATATGATTCTTATGTCAAAGTTAATTGATAAACGCGTCACTACAACCAAAAAGGAAACTATGATCAGCTCTTTTAATAACTAAATGCATTTTCAGTGATTCAATATAAGATGTTTTCTATGTGTAGACAAATTAATCGATAATATAAGCAAAAAGTGTTGTTGATAGGAAAGCACGGAAACAGAGAGCATGTTATGGATCTAACAGATTAAGCTAAAAAGATTGCTCAATATTTATCATTTGAAGAATAACACGCTTAAAGAATTATCAGAGAATTGAGGTGAATATTCGCTAAAATATAATATATAACATTTGAAGCTACTGTTAGACTATGTTATTAATAACCACTTGAAAAGTAAATGTTTGTTTATCAAGTGATCATACGCTTAGAATAATATTTTTTTAAACATTATATGACAACATCTGAACGAATGCATTGAAAAAAGTAACCATTTTTCAAAACAATCCTTCCTATCCATTTCGTATTATTCAATGCATTTCATGCTTAATACACAATTTGATCTTCTATTCAAATCAATTCGATCTTCACATGCAGCTTAAGGCAAATCAAATCTTCAGTTGAAAATAAAAATTCTTAGAATATTCTTGAAAAATATTGTGATTTGTTCGAAATAAGCAATGACTAGACAAGCGTCTCTCAAATATTTTCTTAAAATCCACTCAAAATATTACTACTTTGCATAAAAGTATTGAAGTTTGCATTAAAACAAATCAAATAAATTATTCTTCAAAAGTCAATACCCTCCAGCCACAAATTGTTTTCCAAAAAAAAAAAATTAAACTCGAAATCATTATTTGAAAATGAAATATGAAAAACTGATGCAACACTAGAGTATGCGGTCAAAAATTCATGTTAACAAAGGATAAACAGCCTACAAATGAAACGTTTGTATAGGTATATAAGTATACAGATATCTGTAAAAAAAAGCTCTCTTGTCTTGGTTTTAACGATTATCGTGTCTATAATAAAAACACTGTGCATTCGTTTACAATAATAGGCAAATAAATTTGAATGGAGCAGAAAAAAGTTCTGTCAGTCACTGTTAGGCATTCAATTCCTGTTTTAATTGAAAATAAACTATTTAGTAGACCCTGTTTATAGCTCAATACACACAGTCATGTAATTAAAGTCATTCATTTTGGACGAATCATAGATTATATGTTATGGACAGCATGACATGACATCAAATGACATGACATGACATAACATAACGTGAAAACCTCATTAGAAGTTCATAGCGTAAATTAAAGTTCAATCAGTAATGATTTATGGTTATGAAAAATTAAGGCTTTTCAGCTATTAGCGAACGAATCGTTATTAGACTTAAGTTTCAGATAGTTGTTTTAAATTTGATTTATAGATAGTTTAAACTGAAGCACATTGCAAGCAACCATTCAAATTTGCCGTAAGTTATCATTTGATGGCTTTATCGCGCTAACAAAACGATAAATATCTATCTCTAATCAAAAATAAACTACATCTTAAAGTTTTAAAATCCAGGATAGCTTCAGTTCTCGAATATGAGACTTAAATAAATTCAGATTATAAGCAATGCTTCACTGGATTCATGCAGGACTACGATTCAAAAAGTGCAGCAAATATTTGCCAAACGAAGCGAATAATTGATTCAAGACTCAAATAATCAATCTGAAGCGCAACTTTCAAATCAATTATACTAATGGATAATTTTAGAGCTAGTACAGAGTAGGCTCAGTTCAAATTTACAACAATTATAACATTAAACTTAATTAATCAAGTAATTTATGCGATGTGATGACCAAATTATAACTGTTTTAACCCAAATGATCTATAAATAGGCATTTCATTAATTATCTAATAATTAATAGTGAATAATGAATAACTTTTTATAACATTTAGTTCATTGCTTCAATCAACACTCCTACGAGAAAGACTGAACTAAACAAGCTAGTAAAAGTAATTAAAACTTGACTTACAAGGATTTTTCTGGCAGTAAAGGGCTCGTTGATGAAAGAACTTTCTCAAACAGAACTCTAATATTATTTTCTTCATTCAGATGACTTAAATAATCGATATATGATAGTATGAAATTTGGATTATCGCCAAACTTCTTGAGCCCCAATTCAAATATTTTACTAGTGATACTTGTGTCCTAAAAATCAGACAAGAAGTCAATCAAAAATTAGAGAAATTCATTCACAAACATGTCAATACAAACTTTGCTGCAATAATATTCCATAAGAGCTGCTGCAGTATAGATTTGATGACCACATCTATTATCTTCACGAGCTCTTCTAAACACATTCCTAGCAGTAGAGATACTTTCAGTTCTTCGCCTAAACTTCATGTATTGTATATAGGCCAGGGTTGGATCAAAATCAGGCGTTTGTATTTCTAATAGTCTTTCATATATTTTAACCGATTCCTCCTTACGATTCCTCGACTGTAAAACACAACCAAATTATAAAACAAATATAGAAACTCTATGCAAAAATATTTTCATAGTAAGTAGACGCAAACCTCTTCAAAGTCGGCATAAGCAAAATTAATTAAGACATTATTCTTGAGCAATGTTGAGGTCGCTCTTTCATAAATACTCGAAACTTCGTCTTGTAATGTTTTGTGCTGATTCATATCTCCCTTTTCGGCCATCATTTTACTGTTTTCGTCCAAATAAGACGCGTATTCATACCAGACATCTGGATGATGTCCAAGACAGAGAATGCATTGCTCGTAAGCGAATACAACTAGACAAAAAGCAATTAATCACTAACACCTTATCCGGAGGTAGCCAAAACAAATAGTACCTCTCTTAATGACTAACGACTGGTCTTCAGTTTTCAATGGATTACTTTTCTCCCATTGAATATATTTTCTCCAGAGTTCTACTTGTTTTGCTTCATCTGCAGTAGATTGTGGAGGAACTGCGGGTGCGTTTCGGTTCAGACCTCTGGTCACTGCTTCAAATTCTTTGGCAACTCTCCTGGAATTCATGTAATCTTTGGAACGATCGGCAATCATTTTCTCAGCTATCATTTGATTTATACTCTAATACAGAATAATTCGATAAAATTCAGTCATTTTTATAGTTACCAGAAGTTTCAAGTTAAATAACCTGTTCATAAGTGATATAATCCTTCCAAAAGGCTTCAATATTGGTCATAGGATTGACGACTCCTCTCTGATAGACTCTTCGAACAGCTGTTATCTTTTGATTTTCAGCATAACTGCCAACCGCTTCAACATTTTTCAAGAA
This sequence comes from Archegozetes longisetosus, assembly GCA_018873245.2. Classification (NCBI taxonomy): domain Eukaryota; kingdom Metazoa; phylum Arthropoda; class Arachnida; order Sarcoptiformes; family Trhypochthoniidae; genus Archegozetes; species Archegozetes longisetosus. The sequence goes on from JAEMBT020000006.1 coordinate 2,226,570, forward strand.
CTGGACGTAATCGTTCCAAATTGGGTAAGAACTTATGTCAATTCCTATTTTGTCTAAAGCGAAATCGTAGGCCTGAGCCATCTTTTCACGGAAAGACTGAAGAGAACTCTTTGTTTCCTGAATTATCGAAATTTAATAAGAACGTTATAAATGCAAAATTTATGAGTTTTCTATCAAAACTTACTTTAATATAACTTAAATAACATCTCCAAAGATCAATATTCAAGACTTTGATGAGACAGCGCTGGAATAACTAGATTTACAAAACAAATATTTGAGAGTTTGATATTGTTTTATTATATATTATTGAATACCTTCTCTACTTTATCAAAATTGCGAGATTTCATCTGTTGAGAAAAATGAACGATTAGCAAATTTGCATCTAGTATTTCAAAATTAAACCAATTTATCTCTTTAAACTTATTTGATTTAAACACATCAACAGTGAAATAGTCACACAAATGTAAAGATAAAATAAAACAGTTCTATTTGCTTTCTTTTCGAGGAATAATAACCATAAATATTGTAGTCATTTCTTTAATTAATTGTGATCTGCTCAAAAAACCTCTAAACTAATAGAATCAAATGTGTTTTGGTCTATTTATAGTTATGATAACAATTTTAAGATAAATGTAACTTTTTTTTATTTTCATTAGAGATATTTAATGTTATTAAAAAAATATACGATAAAAGACTAATTTTAGAGTACTCTCAAAGTTATTGCACTTCTTTCTGTTAATGGATTAATTGAGTTTTTAAACTTTTAGTTAGACCACGTAATAATATAAAGTTTGATTGCATTTATAGACAAGAACATCGATAAACAAGTATTATAATTGAATTACTATTTGTTAATGTGATAAAATACCTGAATCGAAAAAGCTATGGCCATACAATTACATAATTTTGTGCTAAACTATTAGATAAAGCTAGAAATTAGGTTCGATTAATCAATCAATTTTGCCATCACATTTGACCGATTAATTTACATTAAATATCGATTGAAAAATTATGGTTCAAACACACCCTTCACTTACTGTTTGATAGATTACTCTTAGATATTGATATTTTGAACACTTAATCTTCAACTTGAATTAGTAAAAATTGAGCAACTTTTCAATAAAATAGATTAGAATTGAATATTTAGTTATTCATTATAAAGTTAGTCAAATGTTTGCCATGTTTCAAACTTAGTTTATCATTGTATTAGTTAAATATTGATGCAAATCAAGCTAACGATCGTTCCTATGAGTAGTGAATGCAATCCAAACCTTACTTTCAAACTTAATCTTCATTTTCAAGTGTTAGCTTCATTTGCAAAAAATATTAACTCTAGTCTTGGTATCTTTTATATCACACTTATATAGTTACCAAAATAAATTCAAAGCTTATTTTTTACTGATGTTTACACTTCAAACTAAACAATATTTGATTTTTTTCGATTTAATATAACGTTCATTTTAATTTGAAGAGTGAGTCCACACGAATCTGAGCCTTAAATAAACAGTTATTCTGAGAAATGCAGAACAACAACCAAAGAAAGGATTGTATATCCTGTAATCTAGTTATATTTACAAATAGTTAATTGAAGAAATACCACTTTATTTACAACAAATACATCTCATTTGTATGAATCAATTGTTGAAAATAGATTTTCAATAACTTTATTTTGTATGCATTTGATACACAAAATTGAACCTTTATTTCATAGTAATTTGTATTAATCAACTCAATAAAACATTATATTAAACGTATTTTGATTCAATTAAATCTAAATTTTATTCAAGTTTCATTACCATAAATATCATAACATCTTTTAAACATTTACTTACACTCGTATAAAACACATTTGAAATATTTAAAAATGAAAATTCAGATAATCGCTATTGTAAGAGATCGATAAAAATTCAAACTTTATTCAACATGTGGACAACGTTCGTGTCTAAAGTTGACAACTGATGGAAATAAAACAACTTTTACTATTCTGATAATCAACTGATTGGCATTTCGTTAAAATAATATAACATTCATCCTATCATTCAATAAGTTTTCAGATTCAAATACGTTAACATGAGAAGCTAATATAAACTCTCAATAAATTCTGTTTCTCTAACTTTAAATAAAATATATCAACCATTGGCTCTCGCCTATTAGTCTATAATAAAAATGTACCAGTTCTGAAAACTGAATTACTTATCCAATAAAATATGGTAATAAGAGACCTAATTTCGGTATTTAAACTAAATTTTAAGCATTTTTGACAAATGCAGGTATGAACTCGTGCTAAAAAACACTATTTTGCAATAAGAGACTTATATTGTTAGTAAACCTTATTCTAAACCATAGCAACTTTTGATCACAACTAAATCCCACATAATTAATGCATTTTGAACACATTAAATGAAGAATTGCAGTTTGATTGATACGAACAAGTAATTTCGCAGATAGTGCTTCGAATTGTGAGAGTATGAACCCATATATAGCTATTAAACAATAATTTAAAGAGTTGGTAACATAAGAGACACCCACTCTCTAAAAGGTTTCCTTCATTACTCAAAACCTGAATTTCAAATTGACGCCACTCTTCAAAACCTCGACTGATTCCCCAAAACAGACTGGCTCAACAGAATATGATTAAATTGTAAATCTATTAAGCATTGTTCTCCTAAACAATAACAATCAACAGTTCATAGACTTGAAAAATACTTATCGATAGTTATTATACAAAATATGGAGCCATAAAACTGAAGTATTGATCAAATAAAGCCACCTTTTATTGACACAACTCAATGTGTAACTCAATGAGCAATCAAATTGTATTTTTTGTAAAAATAAACTTTAATATAAACTTTTTAACTCTTGATCCCAGTCTATGACATTGGAAAACCAGAACCCAATTCAATTCTAACACTAAATTGCAATTAATGTTGACTTCAATATCAAAAGACAGAAATAAAGATTATAAAACTTCGTTCAAACTTAGATCATATGAACACAACAGAAGTTATTCGACAATCGCAGCGCTATATAGAGTGATATTTCTTTTCGGGTCTCCACGAGTTGCTCGAAATATAGTTTAATTCAGTGAGAAAGAATTGAAGGCTTAACACAAACTACAATAAAAGCGAGTGATAATCACATAATAAGACATTTTCAAGTAATGAGCCCTATTTGTAATACTATCTCCTAGTAATGGTTTTAAGAATGTTTGTGATCTTTATCAATATAATCATAAAGCTTATAAATCCTTAGATAATAGACCGAAAAGAAATACCACACGTAGCCTTAGATTCAAACTAAATTTGGCTCAAATTCAAAAATAAGTCAAAACTCTAGCATTAATGAAGAGATTATTTGAAAAGATCGACAAAATGAAAACATAAGTGAAAGAAAAAAATCAAATTCAATGAATAGACACGAAAGAAAGCGAGCAATAAAATTGCAAAATAGAGTAAAAAATTTAATATTTTATTTATTACAACCTCATGTTCAATGTATAACTTCCAAAATCTACCAGAGTTAGGAAATTGAGTGATCAGTCGCTCATAGAAAGGACGCGATTCTTCGATACGTTTATTCTATATATTCAGTAATTTTTTCATCAAATCAACAGAAAAAAATTTGGAAAGAAATAAAGCAAAACATTAAATAACAAATTAATAAGTCAATTAATGGATTGAATTAATGGTTAAATTACTTGTGAGTCTTTGATGAGTACATTCCAGGACTCGATATCGTAAGGACTTTCGAGTAACTTGTTGTTCGCATTAACAACTCTCTCGCTCATGCTTTTAGTATTCATATTATTATTATTATTTATACTATTATGACCTAAATTATCGACCGTTTTGCTTCTATTTGTTGGCGAACTTGTACTTTGTCCAGAATTTCGGTTGTTTTGCGTTTGAGTTGGATTTTGTTGCGATTGAAATGCGTTCGGACTATAATTGTGGCCAGCATTTGATCCGTATTTTGGTTGTTGTGAGGAATTCTGTTAAGAATTTAATTACTATTTGTTAATAACTAGATTGTAGAACAACTTTATTCTAATTATGACTAAAAACAATTCGTTGTTTTTATTAATATTTCAGATTTTATTCGCAAACAATATTTTTCAGGACTAGTACTAAAAGCATTTAATCAACTAGTTATCAATACTTACGGCAAACATAACTCTTTTTTACTGAGATTAAGAAATGTTTTTAAATAAAATTCGAATTAAAATAAACTCAGATTTTTATTTATTTTTATTTAAACTTTTTAATATGAAAAAAATTATGAAAACGTAAACAAACGGTTGGCCAAAGCTTTTGTACACAAATGTCCTTCAATTGCATCTTAAGGGGTTTTCACTCAATTACTGACACTTATTGCCTTTCTGAATCAAGTTTATTAAAAACTTATTACTGTCTCTCAAAATCCATACTTCTGTTTGACTAGATTCAATTGATTTGAGATATTTCAGTTTCGCTTATTATTTATCACAATCCATATCATTCAGAACCACTTAGAAAATTCAGGCTTTATGCAAACACATTTCAAACTTTTAATCATGTTATACTTGTTCTAATAATTACAAGTCCAAGACTATCGTTAACAAAACTTATCTATCAATTGCTCGCTAATTATGTATTGAATCAATTGAAAAATTTGTCAATCGAATTAAAAGTGTTTATTTATAGAAAAGAGAAAATCATACAATAATTTGATTAAGAACCACATTATAAAACTCATACAATTCAATGAACATTAAGAAGAAATTGATTCTTATCATAAAAAAATCAAACCTAAGTTATTGATATTTACTAATTGAGAGGTTACATGCTGTTTAGACACTCCTAATTATTGATGATCAAATTATCATCTGATGAATTTGTACATAAATAACATTTTTTACAAGTTTTATCAATTTTTCGTACAATAATTAATAATGCGATAGAAAACTACTTTCTTTTCGAGTTTTTAGCATTAGCTTTAGCCTTCTTTCCATTGTTTGCATACTTAGCCTCTAGACTAGCGATCATATCATCAAAGTTTCCTTTAGCTCTACTTTGAATGGCCATAACCAGATCGTCATCAGTAGAATTCTTATTTTTCTTTGCCTCTTTTTCCGCTAATTTCGCTTCTCTCGCAGACTTTTTAATCCTCTTTTCTTTCTTAATCACCGATTCATTAACAAAACCATCAAATTTAGGGATTTCTTCGGCATCAATCATCTGAAGCAGTAGATCTCTAGTTCTCTCTTCATCAAAACCGATATGAGTTTGAGATATCAAATCCATATCACCTTTAAATCTAAGATAAATATTCTTCAAATCCTTCTTCTCATCTTCAGAGCCGATATATTTCTCAATAAAACTTTCAATGTCCTTAACTGTAATCTTCGGGAACAAAAGCCGCCAGTATTGATCCCAATCAGCCGAAGACTCAAAGCTATCATCACTCGGGATAATACCCGTCTCGTCATAGGTCTGCCGAAGCGATTTATCGCTTAATACATAATGAACTTTACTCAATGTTTGAAATGCTCTTTTGGCTACTTCTTTGCGACTATCTTCAGCTCTATCGGGATGCACTTTAAGTGATAGTTTTCTATACGCGCTCTTTATCTGTGATTCTGTCGCTGACTTCTTGATATCTAGTATCTCGTACAAGTCATTACTTCCGAAGTATTGCTTGCAATCATCCAAAAGACCCATTGTTATAGTCTTCAGTTAATTGTTGTCTACTAATTGAATGTTGCTTTTGATCGCAAATCACACGATCTGTCAGGTTTGACTCTTTAGCGGGAAACTTAAATGCAGTTATTGACCGACCCCTAATAAATAGTAGGGTTTAAAAATAGACTCTTTGTATTTAGACTTTCTATACTTTTTCTAGTTTTTTAATTGATATAAATTATAATTAGGTCTAAATTCTAATCAAAAAGTATCGGTTACACGAAAAAATCATGCAACCATTTCTTCAAAAGTAATTTTTCGAAAAATATCAATTTAAAACCTGAACTTGTTTTATCAAACTCTAGTCTTTGATACTGCGGCCCAAACTGATATTGGCTAATCCTGAAGTAAACTCATTTTATTGATATGACTCATGGTAACGCTAAAATTTGTATCAAGTTTAGTCATTTGTGACTAATTCAACTACAAATCCTTATCTGTCGCCAAAAACTGTAAAATATTGATAAAAACTTTGAGGTGAAGGTCCGCGTACCTTAAACTAATAGGTGAGTGAACGCCATCTGGATTGGTAAATAAGAGAAGTAAACAGTAGGGCCTTCATATGAATGACGCAAACATTTAAACTCAATATTTTCAGTCTATTGACTAAAAGGCTATCAAACAGTATAACAAATAACTATTGCTTTATGTCTTGACGTAAAAACCTGTTGACTAGTAGTCAATTCATTCGTGTTTTCATTACTTTTTATTAAATTTTTCCCTACAGTTATCCTAATTATTATAACATTTTGTTTGTTACATCAAATTTATTTTCTTCATATTTATTATCTTTTGTAATGAAATGAAATTTTTTTCAGACTTTGATCAATAATAAGGTAAGAGTTTATTGTTTTTTAAACAGTTTTTTAAGCTTTAGTTAAGATTTTTGTTTTAAGTAATTTTAAACTTATTGTGTGTAGGATTTAAAGAACTAGATATGCTTTGAGTTATTGTTTAGCGTAACTGAAGTCTGTCAAGGCTTAGATTGAATGTCCGTCACTTTAAAACTAATTTGAAGCAAAAGTTCGTATGTAGACAAAGTGATAATTAGTTAGGTATTCGGTTGCTTCAGATTGGTTTGTCTTATAGCAAAATAAATATTATTTAATACCATCAGGTTCCATATGTGGGTGTTTTGATGTGAAACTGATTTTCTTATATAAGTTATGCAACTATTGAACCAAAAACCAGTTTCGAGCGAAGTGTGCCTACAGCCCATTCAATAGTGAATCGTTTTTTGAAAGTCAAAGTCCTGATTGACCTAAACTTTGAATACTTCCCAAACTCTATTCGAGTTAACGCTTGTAATAATAATCATTTACTTGATTCAGTTTATTCTCAATGTTCAAATTTAGTCTTCGATTGTATTTTTGATGAAGACATAAAAGTTGAAAAGTTTTAAATCTTCAAAAATAGCACTTTTTTATAGCTTTAGCTCAGATCCAAAAGGTTTACTTTTAATACTTTGACACTTTTTAAGCTAATGCTTACATTAATAGTAATCGACTTTAATCGGAATCCTAAAAATTATTTTGAATTAAAACTTGAAAGTTTTAAGACTTTCCATGACTTGATTACAGACGGAAAAGTGTTGGCTTTTTATGAGAGCATTAGTTTTTCTCCACTCTGTCGTAAAAAATGCCTCAAATTTTGAACGCCTCAAAAGTTTGCAACAAAAAAAATAAAATAAAAGAAAACTATTTATTTCAAGTAAAACTATTTAGTTATTAAATAAGAGCTGGAAAGGCGTGCCTGAGAATAGTTTGTTTGACATTAATAGAGAGAGCAAAGTCATGCTGTTTTCCGATATTTTGTTTTCCAAAAATGAAGCCTTGATTTGATGTGAACTTTTACTTGTTTCGGGAAACCACTAGTAATCCATAAATGCGAATACAATGAGAAAACAGAAATCCCTTTAGAGTAAACTAAGTCCAGGTGTGTCTTAAGCTTTAGTACAACTGCGGTCTCAAGTAAGACACTCTTTAATATCCTGCAGGTATTAGATGCATACTTATTCGTCGGGAACCACTCGTGACCTCATGAACGACTCGATTAAGCCTTAAAACTGAAACAATGTTTCTATTGTTGAGTCTGATACAGGCTGTTTAGAAGTTATGCAAAGTCAGTTACTCTGAGGCTGTGTATTGTTTTTCTAATTGCTTTTTAGAAATCGTAATTTGGTTTACACGCTTTTCTATTGACAGCTGAGCTCATTTTTAAAATATTAAACCAAGCGTTCAATTGAGATTAACAAAAATAAAACTGAATTCCTTACTAACCCTAATTAGTTCGAGTAGGAATAATCTTAATCTTTATTATCAGAACCCAATCTTCGAGTTATACTTACGTCTGTACTATTTAACTCAGACACAGCTTTTCTTTTAATCAAGCAATGAAACAATTATTTTAATTATTCAAATCAATGGAACCTATGACTTGATATTCGTTGTGGCGAATAGACTCCCAATTGTTAGTGAGTTTTAGATGAAAGTTTCTAGTACAGAAGATATGAATCTATCTCTACGTGACTTTTAACATATTTCCTTATTTAGAAAAAATAAACTTATGTGACAACACATTTTCTACTGTTTGTTATTTGAAAAGTTTTCTCTCACAAAAAGCTTACATTCAAATAATATTCAATCGTTGCTTTCATAATATAATTTTTGAATCTATTAAAAGAAAAAAATGATAGCTATCATAAAGAGCAATAACTTTTATTCGTGTGAGCCATAACGTTGTTTTAAAGATAGCCTTATTAGTGTTTATGCTATGAAAAAAGCTATTGATAGCAATAATCTTATAATCCATAGCAATAAAGTTACATTATGTGCTGATAACGTCAAATATTTGAAGGGCTTATCAAAGAAAAACATTAAACTTTTGTGCAATTATGCGTAATTAAAATGAAAATATGTCTGAAACATGTGTTTATTTAAAATTGAATGTTCAACAATAATAAACCCAATTTTGTTGATGTTTTCCCAATAGGTGTTATGTTTTTAAGTTGATTCCTGTCCTAATCATTGCAAACAGTTGTCCAAAGTTTGCTAAAAGTCCATAATGTCGTCAAAAAATTCGTTAAATGGCCTTAATTCGTGTAAATGTTGTCCGTATGGCTTTCATATCGATACAGACTTTGTTAATTATTGTGAAGCCTTATTAACAGCACTTTATGGTTCAAAAAGGATATCACAAACACTACAATGTAGGACAAGAGACTCATTACGGCGTAGAATTAATTCAGCATTTTCTACATTAAATTCATCTCCAACTCAAAGCATAGCAGCTACCGATGCATTCCTGCAATATTGTGATTATAATTACAATAATATAACAGCTAATCGTCTAAAAAGTCAAAACAATTTGAACAATAAAATGAAAAGTCAATCGTCAGCAGCTCAATCGCTAATCAACGATTCGTTAATCACTGAGAATGGTTTGGGAGAAGTTGTTGAGAAGTTTGAGGAGGCATGGCGAGAGTCACGCAACAGGTTATCAATTAATTCAATCAATGATGACATGGATAGACAGCTAATTGAATCTCCACCTGCATCGCCAGCTCCTTCTTCGTGCACTTCGTCTAATATATCACGAGTTGTTTTGTCACAAATTCGTGATCAGATGGCATTGAGCTTAACACGAGTTAAAGAATTGGAGGATCAGGTGAAACATATTCCTAACTTAAGGCAGAAAGTTATTGTTTTAAGAGAAGAGAAGAAAAGGCTGATTAAGAAATTAGAAGGAGATAGTGATGACTCTTCTATTATCAATGATCCACAAAATATGTCTCGTGTCAGGGAACTAGAAAAAAGTGGTCTAATTACTCCTCCAATGATGAGAAGGAAGTTGTTGTTGAAATCAGAATCAGATTCGAGTGAAGACGAATTTGGAGATATTTGGATGCGTACAAGTCCACCTCCATCAAAGCTTATCTCATCTAAGAATATAAGACTCGAAGAGTTGACTGATAAAATCGACGCATTTAATCAAACTTCTCGAAAGTCATTGAATTTAGTTTCCGTATCAACAAATACGGATATGGTCTCAAAACGATCATCAACTGATTGTTCAACAAATACGGAATCAAAACACTCGAATGATTTGCAAGTTTTACAATCAATTACTATTGAGCCTGAAGTATCACCTATTGTTACAAAACGAGTTACGACACGATCGATAGGCATCTCGACAAGTCTGGCGCCAAGTCTTCCACGAAAGAGTGTCGCGATCGAGACTGAACTAAAAGCTAACGACACGATTAGTTTACGCGAACTGGAGGCCAGTAAACCAGCCCTAGTTTCATGGGGTACTGATCCTATTCGTATCGATTTGATTAACGCACAAATACAAGCATCGCCTAAGAATAATGATGTCAGTACTAGGACTGAAACTCAATCTGTTAGAGAAATTGGTGTAAATTGCAGTACAAAAGATTTTGGTATAAATAGCTGTTGGACTCAAACCAATAGAATTACACAAAGCAACAAAATAGTACAAGTTTCGGAAAGTTGTCCGAAATGTGAACTGAAACAGACGGAGACTATTGGCGTCGGAGATAACAATGTTTTTGGATCAGTATCTGTTGATAAGGCCACTGATACTGACAAAGAACGTCCAAATAGTTTGGATTTTCTGAGCGCATCGCCTGTTTCGAGAGCTAGTTCTTCGCAGAGCATAAGATTGTGTGACAAATGTAATGATGCGATCACTTCAGTGGCTAAGGAATTTATAGTCGGTCCCCATGAGAAGATTTCGAGTCCATTGATGCAGAGCCGTATTCCTCGTCCTATTCACAGCACTGGATCTCTTGAGAGGCGAACGATCAAAGACAAGATTATCGAGGAAAGTCAGAACGAAATATTGGTCTATAAGAATCCGAGTTCACTGAGTGCGGGCTCAAGTCCTATTAAACGAAATTCTCCTCTTAGAATTAAAGATTTTTCTAAGAAGGACACAACACCTCAAGAGATCAAAGTTATTGACGATGTTTTCAAGATAACTGGAATTTCAGAATCTGATGAGTCAGACGAAGAAAGTAGTTCCTCAGATGAAGGTACTTATGAAGTCGAAACAGGAGCTGTCGCTAAACCAGTGGTCAGGAAGAGAGTTGAGCCTTCAAAAGAAATAAAGGCTGCGCTCAAAGTCTTAAATGATAATCTGATTAAGCCCGAGAAGGCGAACAAATCCGCATTAGTAAGAATTGAGTTAATTTATCTCAATGTTTTCTAATTAATTTGATTATGTTTTTATAGCTAAAGAGTTTATCTATTATTGAAAAAGAGTGGTTCAAAGTGGCTGCTGACAAAAATTCAGATCCACATGCTGTTGAAGATTATATCGACTGTTTTGAAACTTATTCTAAGCATTTATTGAATCGTGTGGTAAATTTAGATGACTTGAGTGGAAACACTGCAATACATTACGCGATATCTCATTGCAATTTCGATATCGTTTCAGTACTTCTCGATTCTAAAGTTTGTGATGTAAACAAAACAAATAAGGTTTGATTTCTTTATGCTAATTTTCCACTTGGGAATCACTTCCCATTAGAATAAATCTTGAGTTTGAGTCAGAAAAGACAAATATCTTGAAATTTCGACATTTAAGGTCTATTTTGATCTGAAACTCGAGAAACACCTGTCTATCGATAAATTTGACTTCATTTAAATGATTATTTATTTTACTGAATAAAAGGCTGGATATACGGCAATAATGTTGGTATCACTCGCAAAAGTTACAAGCGAAACTCAAAAAGCAGTCGTAAGGCGTCTGTTTCAACTGGGAGATGTTAACGTCAAAGCAAAATCAGTAAGACTTTCAACAATCATAATTTAAGCTCTACTGTCGAACTGCTGTTGTCGAAGATGACGCTTACCATTAAAACATAAGTTGAGTTGAGGGTGCCATAGCACGCATTCGAAACCCACCTTTTTTCAATCTTAAAAAAAGTTGAACACATTTAAACTGAACCGAAGCTAAACTCTAATGTGAGCATCACTTACAGTAATTTGAAATTCAAATTCAGTTCGACAGAATAGCCTAAATTTGATGTTAAACTTTACATCCACCACATTGTTGCATCTCGTATTATCACTTAACTTAACCTAAAACCAACTTATTATATATTTAAGCTTAAGTCAGTACGAGATTCAATAATAAAGGGTTGCAAAGAGAGATAAGCCCTAGATTTGAATGAACTTAATCTTATTTGAATGGACAGAATGGTCAGACAGCTTTAATGTTGGCTGCAAGTCACGGACAATTCTTCACTTGCAAAATCCTAATGGAATGTGGGGCCGCTATCAATGTTCAGGATAATGACGGATCAACTGCTCTAATGTGTGCCGCAGAACACGGACACGCAGATGTCGTCAAATTAGTAAGCACTGAGTTGTTAATGGTTGATTTGAGCATTGCTTTAATTTTGTTTTATTGTTTTGTTAAGTTGTTATCTCATCCCGACTGCGATCCGACAATAGTCGATAATGACAACTCGACAGCACTGAAGATCGCAATGGCTAACAGTCATAACGATATCGGTCTTATGCTATACGCGAGCACTAGTATGTTATCTCGTGGTTCTTCTCCATACGCTTCACTGCGTAGAACTCAGTCCAAAGCCATTGCAGCCACTCTTCGCCGAACTGGATCTTTCAGTTATGGTCATTCACGGGTTACTCCTCATACATTCCAATTGGCGCCATCACCACCACCGCGTTCAAGACATTCCTCCACATCAACTTCAAGATCAGCCAAAATTTGAATTGAAAAGTGCCTTAAATATGATTTTTTAATACAAGTGCAGCTAATCATAAGTTAGTGATTGTTTTTTGGTTTGGATTAACTTTTGGGCATTTGTTGAAGAATAGATATATTTTCCTCTACAAAATTATATTTAACTTCTTTTTGAAAACTAGTGTTTTTTTGAGAGACAAGAGATTTTAACCAAATGACGACTTATTTTTAATTTTCGACTATTTACTAATTAGTTGTTTTGATTTTAACTTTTATTTATGTGTACCTAACAAATGACGAACTGAAAAGGTTTTTAAGAGCAATCGAATAAAATAACGTTTAACTCAAGCTGATAAAAACGTTTTATTTATTCCGATATGACAACTATAACAAAGTTTGTTGATTAACGATTAGCATAATTACAAGTTTTAGTAAGCAATTAAGAAAAATGACTTTCAAAGCAAGATAATTGTTATCCAAAGCAGTGTTTGAGCTATACTTTTACTTTGAATTCAGTTTATCATTACTCATAAATGATTTGCTTTAAGTCTCAGTCACGATATGATCGATTCGCTTAAAATAACAGAAGAGTCCTGAGAGAGAGAGAGAGAGAGAGAGAGAAAACTTTAGAATATAATCAAACGAAACATAAATCAGTGTTTCTTAAAACGACTTTATAATTGCTAATAAAGATTCCTATCACACGAATCACGACTGACTTCGAGATTGAGGCTCTGTTTGAAAAATATATGCAATTTTATGTCTATAATCGTTAGCAAATCGATAGCAGAAGAGTTGTGCCGCAGGTTTCAAAGTGTGATAAGAGGGTTAGAGCTGCAGTAATGAGTTTAGCGTTAAATTTGCGTTAAATTAAGGATCAGATCAAATGGAATCGAAAGTGCAATTAATCTAATAACAAACTACCTGTTGTGCAGTTGTGTCGAGACCTTATATTTTCATTAGCGGTCATATTTAGCTATCGGTTAGCTTTTTATGCAGTTTGACAGATAATGTGTAGAAACTGTTCAGCCCTTTGCAGGCTTTTCAGAGAAGAAATATCTGACGGGTATTTCATGTGCCATTCAAATTCATATCAAATCTATCAATAATTACTCGACGGATGTAATGAATAATCAATTTGAAGTACTCATTGGCATAAAATTAAGTTTTAAAAATTAGATAACAATCTATTATCCAATTTATCTTATTGTGTAATTTGTATTTAACGATTGGATTTGATTTTTAAATATGAACTTATAAACGTGAAAATTGTTGCCAAAGTTGAAAAGTCTCTAAAACATTAAAGTTTACAAATAAGATACTTGTTATACTTGTCATACTTGCCTCGATCTAAGCCATCATTGATTTTTTAACGACTTATCAAGACCTTAAAAACGCAATAATGAAAAAACAAATTTCAAGAATTATAAACTTGAAAAACTTGTATCGTTTAAAAGATTGGCAACAAATTGTCGACTAAAAAGAAAGTAAAGCTAAGCAGAGATAGGTTTAGGCAACTGAGTGGCAGCGTGTATAATAAGCTTAATAAATAAAATGATAAAAGTTAGAAATAGCCATATCTTTCTTTGAGTTTAACCAATAAATGCGAAGTATAGGAGAGTATGAAAACGGTTTTCTCTGTTCATATATTTTCTTAACAAACCTATATTTTCTATGACCACTGCCTTAACCAATCAACTATTAGGCCATTAATCATCTTCAAGGTTGCAAAACATAAGACCTAATGGTATACTATTTTTTTAAAGTATAATATTATATATTGAATGACTCTCTTTAAATGCACGCTTTCTTAAAATGCTGTAATAAGTTGGACATTGAACTTATCAATCTTACAATCCTGACCAAACCCTTTTCCAATGCTTAAATCATTACAGCAAAAGTATTACGACTTTTAATGGGATGGGTTTGAGTCGAAATTTTTTTTCAATCCACAAGTCTTGCAAAGTTTGACATACAGTAGAATATGATAGAAATGAGAAACGCTAGACGGCTCTTCCAAGCCTTCTATGGTCTTATAGTTGATAGCTCCGTCTTTAAGTTGATTTTATTCAACTTCTGTGTGAGTCTATTGAGACATCTCACAAATCATTTAGTTTGAGATGTTTTTGGATTCGAGGTTTGGTCGTAAAAAAGTTTTTAATGCTTTATAAAACTTTTAAAATTATGCTAAAGTCTTAGTTTATGGCTTTGACGTTTATGTTATGAACAGGAATAGAGTTATCATAAGTCGGGCCATAAGGCTGAGATAGGTTTACTCGCGAGTCAGTCTTCATTGATGATAAACTTGAAATTCAGTTTAAGTCATTTATCAGCTTTTATTGTATGTTAAGTTTAGATTTGGGTCAATTTTTATGATGTTATTTCCATTTTTATGTAGTTTTGACAACAGAAAAATAAGCTTAATAGAAATTTCGATTTGATAACTTATATCAAAAATTTGTCTTTTATAAAGATTTTCTCATATAATATATATTGTTTAACAAGCATTTAAAACATATTTTCCTATTCTATACTCTCCTATCGGTGTTGAAAAATGGTGATTATTCATAAGATCACAAGCTAACTGATCGTATTTTATATAAAAATGACATCAATATTTTCACAAACGTCTGGACATTTTAATTACTTAATTACTAAACGAAAATATTTTTTTTTATCTTTCCAACAAGTTCAGGACAAGCTTTATAGTGAACGTGTGTAAAAATTACAGAACTTTTGGCTCTTCAAAATTCATGTTTGCTCTCATATAACTTTTCGATTGAAGAGATTCAAGCCTTTGGGACAGAGTAAATTTATCATAGTTTAAGACCTGAGAATTAGTTTTGAAATCTTTTTAATTATGAGAAATAAGCTGATATGAGCCTAAACCAGATTAAGTTTGCAGACAAGTCACGCCTAATAAATAATGGGAAGAGAAACGCTCAACCTATGCATAACTTGCGAAATGAGATTGATTTCTTTATTTTTCCTACTGATAAGCTGGTGAACTAAAACTTCTAATACAGCAATACCTCGATATAGTGAATAGCTTGCAAACCAATTTCATATTGACTATGAGGAGGCTCACTACTTACTTAAGACTTAGACGAGTTTGATTTTTGAAAAAGATATAAATTAATGATCGACATAGGCTAGCCTGAACCTAAGCTCAAGGCTCAGATCTCTGAGCCTGTTCAGCTTCTATAAGGAAATTTCATCGAGAGTGGTAATTTGATATTCATACAAATACAATATCACTAAGCATATACTTAGATTAGGCATATGCCTAAAATAGTAAATAATTTTGTTTAAAATCTACTAGTCGTGTATAGCTTGTTTTTAAATTTCGACATTGTAATCACTGAACTCAATGCAATCCTAGCTTAAAACTCCCTCATTAAAGATGAATGTTAAATTCAATCTAATGTCTGAAATACTAGGCTCAGAGCCTGAGCCTATATCTATCATTAAATCCAGAGAAAAAACAACAGAAAATCAATTTGAGTCTCAGTTGGAATGAGAAGAATGAATGACATAATAATGAAAAGCCTTGCATTGAAGTACTCGAACTAATGTGTTGGCTCTCAAATGAATAAAAGGGATGAGACAAACAAATGAAAGTATTCAAAAAATGTTTACTCAAAAAAACGATGAAAAGAATCGCATTCTTAGTTAGAAAAACAGTCATCACTCAAACCTTTTCTATGATTATGATATGGTTTTGCGAGATTTAATCTCTATGTTAGCTGCAAAACAAACTTTTTACAGTACTTTAACGGGAGACAAGTCTTACTGTCTCACTAAATATTCCGAAAACTAGAAGTTAATGCCATTTCTTTCATTAGTTATCAATTAAGAATTGATTAAGGAATTGAAAATCAGCATTAGGGTCACTTAAGAGTTAGTTATTAAAGTTAGAAATGAATGAAAAGTTTATAAAAAACATTTGAACTGAAGTTTTGATCCATTAAATAATGATTAAGTTTTAGATTGGTTATTACTTTGTCTACTCGATGGGAAATTTTACAGTCATTAAATTTTTATTACTCCAATTACAAAATTACTTTTAATGATTGGTCTAAAAAGATTCGGCATCGCTTCCAAAGCTACTAAAATCATGTCATTTAATACAACATTGATTACAAAATCATTTTCTACATCAACTTATATCATATATCAATCAAACTAAAACTTAATTCCAATAAAGAAATCGCTAATTAAACGAGTGACAACTGATAAATGAAAACTTCAAAAGAGATTTTCTCAATGATTCACTTGAAAGTATTGGATCCGATGTCTTATTCTCTGGAGTGTTTCAATTATGAGACATGTCTGTGGTTGTGGGCTAAAGCGTGAGTACTTGCAATTAGGAATTATGTGATATAAACCAATTGTATAGCATTTTAAAAGGTTCTCAAAGTTTGAAGACTCAAAGTTTTTGAAGACTCAATGTTTTTGAAGTTTTAGTTAAGGGCTTCCTTTCACAGAACCTTTATTTGACTGAAAAGATACACCTTTCATGTCAAACGCAAATCATATTTAGCTTTCTATACCTACATTTAACTATATTATACATAACAACATTTAAAATCTTTCCTAACCTCAAGAATTCCTCATCTGTCAGTCTTTGTTGATGAAGAACAAAGAACACCAATTGTTTGACCGTTTATTAAGGCGTTTATGTGACAGTGAAGAACTTTTTTCTTGATGCCAAACATTGATGACACCCCACAGTGTGTTTGGCCCAAAGCTCAAACTTATTCCCCATTTTTCCGAACCAAACTTTTAAAAAAGTGTTTAATTGTTGGTATATTCCTACTTAAATGCAACCAAACTTTGATCTGTGCTCAAAACTAAATGTGCATATATAGAAATCTATATTTTTCTTATCTACCACGTTATGTAAATATTTTAATTATTAGAAGTTATTAGATTTGATAAAGTTTAGGCTAAACTCAGCCTCAACTGCTTTGTTCCCTAACGTTTTTCTGATGGATTGCGGGCCAATAGATAGAGAACTCCAGCTGTGATGATATATGCTCTGAATTTGGCTCGAGAAATATATTTCTCTATTGTCTCTATTAATAAAATATTTGAATGTGAATCGCACTGTCAGCTAAACAGAAATAATAGTTTGTGCAGTTAAACTAACGATTCATAAGTGGTTCCCACAAAATGTGTTCAAATAAAAAATCTAGCGATTTATCGCTTCAGTTTTCATTATTAATTTTCCCAAACAGTTCTCACACGACAGGGTTTTAATTGTGTAAAAGTTTTTTGATAAATATTCAAAGCGTGATTCGCGCAATCTGTTGCATCTGTAGTCTAGAAATAGGCCAGTTTGTGAGCATGGTAGTCAACTTTTCTGGCTGGTTATGATTTTTACAAATCTAATTCAAGGTTTGACACGGACTCCACATCAGAAATGATCCTATCCTTACAACAGTCCATTGTTAATTAATTTATCAAATTTTTTGTTTATTTTTCAATAAATAATATGAGCACTGATTAAAATTAATTTGAAAAAAATTCACTTTGTAGCAAAAACCGGATTTTATGAAATATTAATTAACGAATTGAATAAGTGCTAACTTTTAAGTACAAGATCGCAACAAGCTACGAGCAAAAAGGTGGCTAAAGTTGTGCAGTTAGAGTTTAAAAGTCAAAATATTTTCTTCTTTTCTGATTTAATTTGAAGTTCTGATTGATTTGGTTGTAGCCCTCTTAATATTTTTAGCTCGAATTAACATAAATTCTTGTTTATGGCTTTATGTTTTGCGGATTTAATTTTCAATCAAAAGTTCACTCCTTGGTATTAGAAGAAAACTATTCTGATTTAAGTAACATAAAAATTGTACATAATTCAGTTATTAATTTACTCTGACTTAGCATAAACAATGCATTTAATGAAATAATGATGATTTAATGTAAATTTGCTAGAAATTGATTAGCAATAAACTCATATCTGAGGATGAGAGGCAGAGCTGAGCTAACCCTCAAACTTAAAATCTAAGCTATTACTAAATTAGTAATAAGAAGCGTTTGATTTTTATAAAAATAAATTTTCCATCCCATAATATCTGAACTACTGGATAGTGTATTTGAAATTTGTAATTGTTGTTGAAGGTTCTTAAAGGCTGCTCAATATTGAGAAATATACTGTGGCTGCGGCGCCAAACTGCTTGATTAGAAGTACACAAAAAACTTAATATCAACTGCCTCTATGCTAATGCCTGTTTAAAAATTCATTGTTCACAATATATCTGTATATATGCGACTCTCCCTTTATTTGGCCGTCTTATTAAAGATAGTTTACTTACTTTTTTCAGCATAAAAATACCTGATCAAGGTTTAGGTCTAGTTCTCAATTAATTGTTATCTCTCTTACAGCCGAGATTGAGCTGAGAATTTTTGCGTTCAAATTCACGTATTAGACACACCTTTCTTTCGTGCGATTCATATCTGCTGAAAATTTAAGTTTGTGTCTCAACGAATTATAAGTAGAAGCTGTTTTTTAGATAAATCTATTGTATAGCCTGATAATAATCAACGTTTCCAAGTGCTAAATAGTGAACAAAAATTTCACGCATCATATTATTTGTTGAGCTCTCTCTCTCTCTCTCTCTCTCTCTCTAACATGCAGTAATTGTTTGAAACACCATTTTCTTATTACGAGTTAGTAATCATTGAAAAGACCGATGGATGAGGTAACGATTGAATATACTTTACATGTATTAATAGCCGAATACCTCAATAAAGAGAACTTTGTTCATAATAACAGTGATTTGCAAACTCATGATGAGGGATAGACACTACGGAAGTTTTGTAAAATTAGTAGTAAGTTAAGTACTATTACTTTTTCGAATAGCTTTCCGTAATTGAAAATCTCAATGTTATATTACTGATTACTTTTCAGTTAATTTTCAGTTAGAAAAAAGATAAGTCACTATAAAATATCGATAGAAATTACTTTATAATAATCGGTTCAGTGCAAACGTATTACTAGATGTAAGATCAGGCTCTGAAACATAGCTATTATTAATTTATTAGCCCAAAGTTGAGTTGATTCCTATTTTATTTACTGTACAAGGAATCGTGAGTCAACCATCTAGAATTTCTAGCATTCAATTGAAGTTGAGTCCTACTCTTACGTGTATTAAAAGTATAGTAATTCCTCTCTAATCAGTAAAAGATACCGCCAAAAAGAAATCACATGCGCTAGAAGTAGATATTTAGGCTGAGTGAGAGAAAGAGAGTGACTGAGTGAGTCATACAATGTATTTGAAAGTATTTTATTAGTGGTTCAAAAATCAGAAAAACTGTCTCTGGCCTTTTCCGAGATAGCAATACATATGAGAAATCTTTTTGACATTTGAAGCACCCAAAGACAGCAGGAATACTACTGTTCAGAGACCACCCGAGTTGACATGTAGGAGAAGCCCATGCTATCAATGCTATAAGACCTCAAGTCAATACCTTTTCTCTCTCTTTCTCAATGCAATCACCATTTGTTCCCACAAAATGACAATTGAAAAGTGCTAATAATGAAGTATTTTGATGGTCTGTTCCCTTCAAACCGTGGCTCAAAGCCGATTATTATCACTAGTTTCGGAAACTTGTGATATTTATACGAATTTGTAACTGAAATAAAATTTCAAATAAATCAGTCATCGATTTAATTGCGCTGAAAATGTGCAAAACACCGGGCTTTAGGATTAAGGGCAAAGCCGAGAGAGCAATTTATTTGTTGCCTGTTTTACAATCTTTTAAGGCTTTCAAATGTAATGCACAGCATATGTAGAGAAAGAAGTTTAGCATCAATTGCCTAAAATTTGTTTCAAATTCCTCTCTTGCGTAAGATGTATCTAAAAAAAGCCTAAAACTTTCTCATAGGTTTCTGTTGAAGTCTCACCTGTTTAGACATGTAGACAATCGAAGCATCAATTTTTATGACTTTACGCAATCCTAAGCATTAGGTTTTACTCTATTCGACTTGTTTTTCGTCAACTTAAAGTACGGCAAAAGTTTGGAAAACTCGCACTTTTGTACTAGTAATAGAAAGTTAGTTGGTAAACAATTATTTTAGTTGAGAAAAAGGCTTTGGTTTTCTCAGTTTTAGTTGCGCTTTATTTGAATGACATGTAATAATGAATTAAATCTAGTTTAAGATAATATGTACCCAAAACTGATAGGTTTAATTGCATTTGAATAGTAAATCATTTGTGTATTTTTTATAGCAACAGATAGAGTTCTGAAGGACTCTCTATTCCAACTTAAGTTAAAAAGCCATTAATTATATTACATTTGGTAATCAGTGCGAACAATTAGTCGTTTCATATGATCATAATTGTGCGGTACATAAATAAAAAGGATTCATAGTATTGGCAGATGTGTTGCCCATAAATAACAACACATACATCTGTTTATTTAAAACAATTTTCATATAGTCTTTATTACGAGAATTGTAGCGTTCATTTGCGGGCACTCTCTCATAGGATGGTTAGCTTTTTCAAACTCATATTTCATCAATAATGCACACCTTTTAGTACGATATGTAAACAGTCGACGTCAAACGCTTCAATTCCAACGTTCATCGAGAGCTGCCATAGCAAAATAGTGATATCAGATTTGAATTTTCTACTCTCTCTCTCTCTCTCTCTCTCTCTCTCTCTCTCTCTCTCTCTCTCTCTCTCTCTCACTTTCTATTCCTTATGATTTGTACGCTCAAGTCATGCATTTCTCAGCAAAATCATATTAAGCTTATCAGCCTTTAAAAAGCAGCTTATATCAAAAGAAAGTTTATCTAGAAAACGAGTTACAGACAATTATTTTTTAAGAATAGTTAAGTTTGTCCAATTAAAATTGATTTCACTTGAATGTCTTGCAATCTGATTAGATTGGTAGTTAGAAACAAATAAGAACGGAAATTAAATGAATCATACATTTGAAATAATTATGCGTGCGGTTAGTACTTTTTCAAAAGAATTTTTTATGTTTAGACCATTCACCTAAGTAATAATGCTATACGTTCAAATTCAAATAAACTCAATATAATTGGTCGGTCACTGGGTATGCTTAATACCACCCAATTATCATTTGCAACATTTATCATATGCATACAAGTTTTTGTCGTCAAATTGCAGCTCTCTTTTAAAGGATTAATTGAAAATGGCTGACAAGTAGCTATTACTTTCTTCGAAGCAGTAAACACATTGCAATATCAGTTAGATTGAATCGACAACGGTTTGGATGTCTCCACTTTTTCAATTTGTAGACACTTTTAACAGATTAATCTAGATCTTCAAAGTGAGTTTAGTCTAGGATTAAGTAACCTTAGAAGTTTTCAAATCCTGTGTTAGCGTTAATTTCATGTCTTATTTGCAAAACTTATTTTCTAAACCGAGCAAACATTGGGTTCGGTGCATGTATTCAACACAAACTTTTGATCCACAGCGAAACTATTGTTTGGGTAGATTTTGAAGCAATTTGCATACTGTTAATCATTTTTAGGGTAATATACAAATAATTGATTTGTTTCACCAATGATTGAAGGCTAAGTCTAAGCCCATATGAAAATTGACGTCTTACGAGAGTTGACGATAGGCTGAAGACTCCAAACTTACTGCTATTTGCAGACAAACTAAGGCCTCATATTGTGATAGCCTCAATAACAATCGTGAGAAGAGTACAAAAACCTTTATCTGATAGGAAAAAAGTGAATAAATAGCAAAAAATACTAAATAAGTTAAACCGTACAGATGAAACTGATGTAGATTTCAATCTAAAAGTGTTCAATTGATCGGTTGAAAGTTATGCTGAGACACGTAAATGCAAATAGAAAGTTGTTGCATTAGGAAGAGGCATAAATTTAGGAAGAATTGTGTTATTTGTTGTTTTTCTATTGTGCAAACAATGGTTGCCTAAGCAAAAGATTAGTTTGGTAGCACTAAAACAATCGTACCTTACATTACATATAAACTAACGCCGTATCGACGATAAACCCTTGAGTGACCTTTTTTATGTGTCGATAATATAATAGAGGAGTAAAATACTAATTGAACATAACATAAGATTGATGTGTTATGCTGTTTCCAGTTATGTATTATTTACAGCAGTTCCACACTTTCCGGGACTTGAATAGCGCGACTGATAGCTAGGCTATATATTTAGTGCTAAGGAAAGCACTTGACAGTTGCTATAATAATCTTATTCTCAGGTTATTTAATTGAGGCAAATCTCTATTTTCTTTGAACACCTGCAACTCGTTGAAAATAGTTTTTAGTTGGTTATAACTAGAATTATAACTCTCTCTATATTCTGTTTCCATATTTACACTGAGTGTCGTGTCAATTTGATTGCATATCAATTTATTGAGATAACTATTATAGAGAAAGTTTTATGTATATTGCTTTTGAGAAATAGAAACTATAACGAATAGCCATATACAAAAACGGCACTCTAGCCTTAAATCACTCAGTATATCTAACTTCTTACTCATTTTTATGGTATAGTAAACTTTATAAATAAGGTATTTGTTGGGCGCACTTCAGTGGTTTGTGCGTGTATTAAGTCTGACATTGAGATAATAAACCCTTTCATATTCTAGGCATTCATTCCCAATGCCGGCTATTGTTTTCGTTCTTTGACTTCTGCAGAGAAATTTATTTCAAACTCATTTTTCAGTTGAATTTTTTTATCAAAAGCCATGCCATGCTCTAGGCTTTTGTTCAATTAATTCAATTGCAAAATACGTTATCAGTACAATAGCTTCAACTCATTTTTTTTATTATCGACTACATTATTAACACGTTTTCTATGCATAGCAGCAAATAATTATAGACTTTCATCAGTTTCTATAGAAAAAAAATACTTAAAATCAAGTTTTGGGCAAATCTGATTTTGAAAGTTGAAGCATTGAGTGACTATTAAAATATTTGATTGCCACAATTAAAATGTTTCCGAACTGAAGTCATTTGTAATTTATTGAGATATATTTATTTGCCATTAAGAGTAAACATGTGGCGAGAGAGAAAATAGTTTATCATCCAGTTAACTATTAAGCCATAAAACTTATTTGATGTTCAAATTTGTTCAATTATTTATTTATTATAAGTAAGGAAACAAGTGGGCGATGGGTCTGAACAACTTCTTATATAAGATTGGAATCAATAATGAAAAAAACTATTATTTCTTAAGTTGCATTATCTTTGAGTATGTATTTAGTACTTAATTTGACTGATGTGTAACATCTAAAGACTCAAAGGATTGAATAGAGTGGCAAATAAATAGCAATCTTCATAATATGATTTATCTCAATTTTCAAAGCCTTGTATCGGATCTCTTAACGAGAGCTGTCAATTTTGAGGGTATGTTTGTGTCGAGAAGTCTTATTTTCTTGGATAATGACTGGCATTTGTGTCACTCAAAGTCTCTTTGACTATAGCCTTGACAACCGATTCAAATGCTCATATTTCCTAAAGTAATTAACTTTTTTTGTTAAGTCTTCGTTAATGCATTGGTTCGTTAAGGCTTTGCTGAAGAGCGAGTGGCAACTGAAAAATGCTCAAAGATCATGCCTAAAGTGCTGCGTAATTGTGTTTTGCAATCGAAGTAGTTCTACAATGAGATACGAGACCAAAACTAGATACGGGACAATGATATATGAAGTTAAACATTGATTTACATATACGGGCACTTTACATATTGCACATTGTGAAAGTGCCACTCACTGAAAGGACTGCGATTTTAATTAACTTTCCATTTTTAAAAATAATAATCTTGAGCTCTCGTGCCAATAGGCAGATGGCTATAAATTGTAACACATCTGTTTCGCTCAGAAACCAATTGAGCCGTGTTTTTGAACGTGCGTCTCATCACATTTAAAACTATAGCCCATGTTTTGCCATTACGGCTGAATTATATTCCTTGCGGACCAACACTCATATGAATCACAGCTATTCATAATGAGCTCAAGCATTTCACGCTCTCCGGCCTACAAGTGAGAGAAACCTTTCATTTCGTACCAGCCTTTAGACCAATACTACTACCAATCGAGCAGCGAATTGGCCGTACGTTTTAAGTGGCCATCCGGTCATTTTCAAGTCCCACAGATGCGATCTTTGATTAGATTATATCTAATGCCCATATTCTGTGAGAGCTTTTTGTTAAAAATACGCTTTTCTGGAAAAACAGTGCAAATGTGCGAATAGTCTGCCTTCGGAATCAGAACAATTGTCCCTTTTTTATCTTTCACTCTCCTCTTTGACGCCTTTCTTCAGTTTTAGACCATATCTGTTAAGCCCATATACTGATGCATCTGATGCTATGCTTCACTTACGGTCAGCTGATGTCAGCTTTTGGTTAGAAGATAAGAGCCGGCGATAAAATTGCATTTTGAAAATGGCATTAAGTCCGGAGTAACCTAAATATCACTTTTGACACTAGTTTACTAGTAGTTTATGCGGGCGTATCGAAACGCGATTTTAGGTTTTCATTAAAACCGCAGGTGTTTCGGGTTGTGATCAATGAATGCCATGACGAGGACTGAGAGAAAAAATTTAAAATTCACAAAAAGTAAAGCACACCTGGATTTGAGTGGTTTTCTGCGGTGCAGTTCTGACTATTATTTTTGTTAATCAAACGGATGAGGCATTGATGAGGTACTGATGAGGCACTGATGGCCACTGATGTGGTTGAGGCCAGGCATACAGAGCATGCTATTTATGCATTTATTTTGGGCGGCAGACTAGATAATTGCATTAAAAGGTGAGCATTAGTCCCACAACCACTATCTGCTAATACACAAAAATCGGTTTGCATTTGAAAACAATGTAAAGCATATAAAAAAATTGTGCAAACTATGGGAAGTGAAGCACGTTTTAGTAATTTAGTTGCCATAAGGGTTTTGGAAAATTGAAAAAATCAAATCCCTAACAAAATTGCAACGATTTCTCTCTAATGGACTGGCTATTGAAAATCTTATTCTCTGACTCTCTCTCTCTCTCTCTCTCTCTCTCTCTCTCTCTCTCTCTCTCTCTCTCTCTTAGGCAAAAGTAAGAGACAGCCAACTATCTAGAGGGAGGTTTTTTATATGTTATCTGTTCTTGTGATTACCACTAGTGATTATGGGGATTCGTCTACAGTATGAGACTATGCCTTCAAGCTATGGTTGCAAAAAACTTGAGAGAAAACTAAATTGTGAGACAGTTGCAAAAACAATGCCAGCGCTCATCAGACTAACTATAAGAAAACTTTTCAACATCAAACACAATAGTCATTGAAGGGTTTGATGAACAAATTTTAGAAAAGTTAGTGTTTAAACATCTTCCAAGGCCTTAAACGTGAAAATATTTGAAGATACACGATGTATGTCTGAAAAACCAATTTAGATTTTATTCTTGAAAGTAGGAAACAAAGACATTAATGAGAAACGGAAAGCCATATACTATAAAGACAAGAGAAAAGGGAATAGTTTCACTATACATACAAAACTTAGCAGGAAGTAATGGTAATGCTTCAGTTGAAAAAATGCTTTTTTCTGATTATAAAACCTATTTTTCTCTCTACTCGTCTAGAGTGCAAAACTAAAGTAAGCACAAACACTAGAGGCTTGTAATCAGGTAATTTTAGTTTTTGTGCCTTTTCGAAGAATAGTAGAAGAAAACGTTTGAGGATCGTATTTGCCGAATGCTCTCGCGCTCGAACCCACATTCGTCATATGGCACGCGTTAGATGTTTATAAGGGCTGTAAAGTTCACTTTGACGTAAAAGCAGCCAATTTTTAAAATACAAAAAAGACTATAACTACCAGCCTATCAATAATCTATCATCACATGCAGTAAAAGTTTCCGTTTGATTTAGCAAAAGCTAATGAAACATAGAGACTTTAAGAGTGGATGCACTAAGTGCAATATGTGCTCAATGTGTGCTATGTGTTAAACCCACAATAAAAGTTAGACATGAAAAACTGCAACACATTTGCCCACAACAACAGTATATTAACTATACTTCTGATGAAATGATGCATAAATTACACAAAAATGAATGCCCGCAAAAACCACTGGCATATGGCTCATAGGCTCACATCTTAATCACATTGTATTAGTATTTATGGCCAATTTGGCATATGCTGGCATTTTATGTTAGCATTTGTTTATAGAAAACTCATATACAAGTAAACTATTGTTTTTGCGTAAAGTCAACTAAAAGTTAGCTATCCTAAGAGCAACTTTATAGGTGAACAAGTGCTTCAAAAATAAGTTACTCGAAACGTTAAGTTGCAAACAATTTTCTCACAGCTCTCACTCCAAAAATTGAGCTCAAATACTAGTTGAAAAAGTTTAAAGAGCTCTTACGCCATAGTCTAAAACAGATTTTGGGCTTTCGAAAATTTGTTTGTATAAGAGATGAAGCATTAAATAACATTAGAAGCGAAACATAAGGTATTAGCAAGTCTAACATTGAAAGTCTCCATATAAGTACTACGTCTCGATTTCGGTCAGTCACTCAATTTAACTGACATTTGACTGCCCAAACTAAAAAACATGTTCTAATCAGATATCATAGTTTACTCATTTTGACCAAAAGGATCTCTACTGATCTTTATTTTTGTGCTTATATTTCTTAATTCAAATGCAATCTTACTTAATACCATTGATTGCACTGGTCCACTATTTATTGATTAATGCAGCCGAATACTTATGTACCACTACTAATAGCCTAAGTGCCTAATGATCTTTCAGTGAACTTTGTCTTATTGAGGCTCGAAAGAAAACCACTCCAATACTAAAGCATTTTCGATGCAAACCAACATGTATTTTAATGGTCATATTGAGTATAGACTTAATTATTGATCAATTTAAAAGTGATTTTAGTAATTTCCTAACCGAATAAGACCTGCGATTCAGTAATTTTGAAATCAGCTCAATCCGAATAGAGTGAAAATATAAGTAAGAGCAAATAGTGGCATAAAAAGTTGGTTTTGTCAAAACGTATATACTCCACATAAAACATACGACTGCTATGTTGTAATATTGCTAACTTGTTCGTTACGTATGTCTGGCTTATCATGCACTTAATATTTGAATCGCATTGAGCGTATCAAATCATTAGATTCAAAGCCTACTAGAAAACGCACAAAACCGTTGCTGATCTCTTCTCGCTGGGTTCATCAACGGTTTTTTGTGTGCTCTGCGCAAAAATTTGTTTTTAATACATATAAGACAAGTGGTATATCACAAACACACCCAATGATGTGTCGAGCTTTTAATTTGTAATTCTCTCGTGGGAGTTGTCTTGCTTTTATGCCGTTTTTTTCTTTGAATTTTTCTTATTTTAAAAATCTATTTTCCATTCACTTTTGTGCCAGTTGTTAGCTATATCTTCAATGATTTGACAAATTTTTTTCTTTCTTCCGTTGGTTAGCTTAAGTGTAACTTTAAAATCACTTTTCGAAATGTAGCTCAAGTTAAAAGTTATTCGTTAAAAAACTTTCTTTTTTATTAACAAGTTTTGAATTTTCAAATTTGACCTCTTCTACAAATATCAATATTTTTTATAGTTTGGAGTTTTATTTGTTTGATAAACAATTTTTAATTTTGTTTTCAAACTATTGCGACATTGTGTACAACTATTGTTTTGAATCTCGAAGAATTATAAGATTTATTTTCTCTGAATTTGTGAAGTAAGTCACTTTGAAGTATATATTCCTTAAAGATATCATTTCTAAAGCCTAGAGAAAGAGGGAGACAAACAGAGAGGGGAACAAAGTGAAAAATAACTCACTTTCCTATGGACGTAAAAATGTGTTATTAGATAAGTTGAAAAATTGATAAAATTATAGGAAATATTTAATTTGTAGTTAACTTTTAATTAAGGGGATCTCTCTATTGTAATAGTAATCATATGTACTTTACTACTATTAGAGTGTCAAACATTTAGAGGTGAGGCCAAAGCTGAACGCCAAAGATAAAGGTATTAATGGATATAAGATTAATATGAAGGAAAGTGTAGGCTTCAAATACACAGATAGTAATAGACATTTCCAACTATGTAATATTTAACTTAATTATTAGTTCTGATTCAAATCTCACAGCAACATTTCTCTCAGATCTAGCTCTCTCTCTCTCTCTCTCTCTCTCTCTCTCTCTCTCTCTCCAATCATTACTAACTATGATTAAAAAAAACTATTATTTCTTGTAATTCGTGATTAATGAAAGTCACGCCGATCTTAATATAGCCACTTCCTCAGGTAAGGCACGAGAGAGAGAGAGAGAGAGAGAGAGAGTCCTGCCTCTCATGAAATGCTCTCTCTTAGTAACAAAACGCGTTATAAGGCCTGGTCTCCAATTCTCATACATAATAGTTTAGTTAAAAATCTATATCCTTATTATTATGCGCCACAAGTGCTTCTCAAACGTTACCTTTTCGTGTGTTATGCGTTTTACCTGTCGAGCCAGTCTTTATAGAGTTTAGGGTCGCCACTGATGGCACACCTGGTCCCCAGTGCCCGATCCCTTTCGACCCCTACCCCTACGCCCCCCTCCATGAACGATACTCTAAATGGGATACAAAAACGAGTTCTCGTTCTCGACTCTCGTCAGACTCTCTCTCTCTCTCTCTCTCTCTCTCTCTCTCTTTCTCTCTGTTTCTCTCCCACTCTTAACAAATGCATATTCACAGTATTGGGTGATCTCTCTTTCTCTCTCTTTTGGTTCGCAACAACTCTCGATCTCATCACTGGTTTTACTTCGCATGCGTGCGGGGTTTGATTGTGGGCTAAACGCTACAAGAGCTGGTGGAGAGCAGTCTCTGATTCCTGAAGTGAGAGCACAGACCATAGAGAAGCGTTTCGACGAATATATATACGCAGTAAACTGAACACTGGGAGTGGTTCTGAATCAGTCAGCTTTCAAGTAGGAGAGAGTGTATGTGTTAGTCTGCGTCTAGCAGAGCATTTGACCAAAGCTTGTCATATATATGTTATATTGTGCGCTCGACAGCCACTGCTAAAAATTGGTTCGCGAAATTTAGTTTAGCGGACAGTTGGGATTTGGTGTCGGGCATCTAATTGTATCAAAGGAAGATGAGCTCTTGTTCTGTTATGATACCAATTCTCTCTGCAATGTCTTGTCGTGATATCGGTGGCGGTGGTGGTCCGCCACAGAGAGACAGCAATCTTCAGCCATTACCCAATAACCGATCGGTGCAATCTGCTAGAAGAAAATTATTTGATGTCGACCATGACCAAACAAGTCGTGATTTAGAACGAGAGTTAAGACAATGCGAAGAAAGAGACAGAAATAAGTATAACTTTGACTTTGTAAATGAACGACCCATTCATCGTCCTGATTCTCAATATGAATGGTCTCAAATCGGTCATGATTTTGATGATACTGATCGTAATGATGCAAAACTTAGTACAAAATGCAAATTTAGCGATGACTTAGTTACCGCTAATCCAAGTCAGTCATTGTCAGCGAGTCCGTCATCTAAGACTAGCTCAACGACTATGAGCTCAGATATGGTTCAAAAGTCGAGACCAACATCTGCTACCATTAGTACTGATTGTCAGTCTATTGCAAGTTCTTCTGTGGTCCAACTTGCTGTGAGAACTGGGCACGATGCCAATCAATCGACAAGTCGAGTGAAATCATCAACACAACCTAAAATCACCGGTAATTAAGCATATTTTTGTTAACTATAATTAATACTATCTATGACTCCCTTTCTATAAATGCTATGAACCGAAACATCGCACTTATGAAAAACTGATTCTGCCACTCGTTAACAAGCACTAAAATTATTACTCTATCTCCCTCTGAGCAGATATTTTCATTTTGAGCATGTTATATGCTATAAAATATATTAGCCTTGATTTCCTATAAACTCTTAATTTGTTGGCCTCACTTCATATCTCATCTAATATTAGGGTTTATGTCTTTTGATCTCTCTCTCCCCAAGTTAAACATTCTATAATAAAGAGTACATTTTGAGCCATCTCAACCATTGGTTAGCAGTAGTTGTTGTGATTTTTTTAAGTGTCGATTCTTACGACCAAATTTGAGCAAACTAATAGTTGGCTTAAGTTTAACACTAGATTCTTTGGGCGATTCAAATCGTCGATGCAATTATTAAACTATTTTTTATAATTATTGAGACGTTTTTCAAACCCGAAATTGTGGATAAATTTTGAAGGCATTAGAAAACGATTAATTTTAGTTTGAAAGGGATTTCCCATTTCTGTTTGGATTGTTAGCTATACTATTATATACTATACTTAGGATTGCATTTATGACAATTCACTTATAACTTGAATGTACAGTCAATTGTATCGAATGGCTACTCATTGCGTAAACCACTTGAAATTTCATTCAAAAGCGTTTGATTTATTGATAAGATTTGACTCGAAAACATTGGTTCAAATGTTGGTTTATCAGTAAATTTACTATTTTGATTGAAACTTTCTTCTATATATAAAAAAGTTATCTATTTGTTAAGATTTTGCAGATAATTTAGTGTTTTTTCGCAAATTTTTATTATTCAAAGTAATTCAAATAATTGTTTGAGATTTTTAAATTTACTTTCTGTTAATAACAATTATATTCAATTTTCAAAATTCAAAAGGTTTTATCGGAGGCATTGAAAATATTTTGAATTTAAGCAAAGCTGAATTTTTTATAATGAATACAACAGTGAATATAATTAACAGTATTGAATGCAAAGCAAACGATCATTTATAGGAAAATGAATGAACAGATGAGATTACAATAAGACTGATTTTTCTATTGACTGGCGAGTGTTTACAAGGAATGTCCTTAAGGAAGGGCATCTCAAACGCGTATAAAGTATTGCAAAACTGAATTAAATATAGTAATTGAGTATAAAAGGAATGTAAATGATGATCCAATTGAACAATAGTAAAAATGCAAGAATAATAGCTCATGAACTACACGCTGGGATACATCTGAGAATGATTGAACAGACTATCAGACTATCTAATGGAAATAAAATAAATGATTGCTATTATTTAACTGATGAATGACCACGTTTTTATGTAGCCATTTATCACAGGTTTGCAGCTTAGCATTTATAACATTATTGCATACTTCGTGTACAACTGATAGGATTGTTAAGGCAGATAGAAATTTGTTGTGAGGCAATAGTCCTTAAGGGCATTGATATATTTGAAGAAGAGAAGGAGAGACACAAGGGATTGTCGTTTTAACAGACTGCAATAAGTGCTTCAATTGTTTGATTGCCTTACACACGACATGACCAGTCAGTCATTCTTATTGTGCGCTTCACTGTTGTGAACCGTTTGTATGAAGTTTTCAAGTTTTGCATTACGTGTACAGAAATGTTCGTAACTTTACTTTTCTCTGCAAACTATCGCCATATATATAGTGTTTGGTTTGGTCATTCTCTTTAGTTGATAGCCTTGAGTCGATAATCAGACCTAAAGATGTTACTCCGAGAGCAATTGTTGCCTCTGTTCTCGTTGTAGCGCTTCTGTGAGCACTAAAATTATATTTTTATAGAGATAACAATTGTTACGACTTGTTATTATTGCAGTGAACAAAATTTAAATCATAAGGTTTTCGCGTTTCTCTGGCAATCAAAGACGTTTTTGTGTTAGACTTGAAATTCAAACATAAGCTTTAGTAGCATAGTATGTATTTTTTGTCTGGTAAGTGCACTCTTCAATTGCTTCTGTCTCATGTTAGGGGCAATCGCGGCTAGGACTCTGCCAAACTGTGTAACCACGAGCGGATGCGTTCGCTTCTTATCAGTAATATTTTCTATGCGAGAAAATAGGCTTATAATCATTTTGATTGCCTCTGTGTCATTGCCATATTGTTTATTTAGATCTATCTTTAGTGGAGATATTTCCCGCCAAAATCGTCTCGCAGTCCAGAGAGCTACCATAAAGATTTGCGCTAGTATTGCACTTATATTTATGCCAGAATAGGACTGTATTAGGGAAGAGAGAGAGAGAGAACATAATAGGAGCTGCTCTGCTAATATTATGCATTACACTTGTCATATCCGTTTCATTGTTGTAATTCAAACAATATAACAACACTTTCCTCGTAATATTTTGTATGCACTGCCAACACAAGTTTTTTCGGGTATTGTATGCATTGCAACAGAAAACTTTTTCATATATCTATTGGTTTTTGCACTGTTTTTCAGCCCTATGTTTGTTTGACAGGTTATTGCTTTAGTTTTCGGGTGGGCTAACAAACAATTTAGTAAACAAAACATTGAGAGAAAATGATTGCTATATTTTTCAGTTATAGTAAAGCTATGCATATATGGGACTACAGGTTGACTATACTTATAGTTACTATAGATTTACCTATTTAGGAGTAACTTTTTGTTAGTCTACTCTTAAGTTTAAAGCTAAGCCATTGGGTGGGCCACTAAAAAACATAATTGCAATATTGATTCCTGCATGTGGTGTATGTCTCATGTCCTTTTAGTTTTGTGTGAGGCATTCCTTGAGTCCAACCTTCTCGCCCACTAAATATGAAACCAATTATTGGCCATACGCTTAATGATTAGATACACTATAATAATGCAAATACCAAAGTAGAAAAAGCTTAAAAAACGTTTAGGGCTGAGATTCTCTGACATGTGACCTGAGGCTTACACGATATGAACATCTTTTTTGTCTGCTTTTAAGGTTCTCATAAGTGCACAAATTTCTTGCTTTCATTACTGAACATATTTTACTTCGCTCTCAGGCCCCTATAAGAAGACTCTAAGTCTCGGTTTCTTTTTGTCTCTAATCGTATTAATAATCAGTTGTTCTCGTTCTCTCTGTTTTAAAGAATTCTTAGTCCTCCGGAAGTCCGCTCAGAGCGAAGGGAAACGGAGTGCGAACCTGTCTCACAAAGACAGACAGTCGAAAAGACAACGACGCGAGCCAACTGTTGGAGGAGAAGATACTGACACTAGTAGTGGCAGCGGTGAAGAGAGTGTACAACAAACTACAGGAACTGCGGTCTAATAAATATATCTATACGTTTTTTTGCTAATGACAACAAACTATGACTGATGATAATAAAGAAAAAGGACTAGAAGAGAAAAAAGCATTTGGCTATCACTTATAATTTCTTAGATTGTTCTCTTTACTAACCAAAGAAAAGTGGCTTCTAAATTTAATATAATTTATAGAATATCTTTATCTATCATGTTCTCTATCTTTACCGACAAATAATCAAATTATTTGAACCTAATATTAAGTAACTAGTTGAATATTATTATTATTAATATTATTATATTATCTATAATTTATGGGTGCCGGATAGACCAAATTTATAATGCTATATATTTTAAGTAATATTTGTAACGCTAGTCAGTTAATTACAAAACATCTCGATCTCCTTTCAAATAAATTAATTGGAAATTTGGCTTTCTTTGTATTACGTCTTTCACGCTTAAACATTATTATTTATAATTATATAATTGAGTATGCGACATTCAAATTTAATAAAACGTTTTTGGTATTGTTTAACTTGAAGAGTATGGAAAATAAAGAGAATTCACATTTTGGTTATATCAAATTCTTGTCTAATTTTATTTTACTTTTATCGGCTTTTTCTCAGGATCTGTGAGACTGTGATCACTGACTTGTGTTTCCGTTTGAAACACAGAAAAAAAAGAGTCCACTTGTTAAGTCCGAAAAAACCTTGTGACTATTCATGCATAAGTAGTGATCAGGAGAACGGCTAAAATTATTTAGTTTTTAAGTATCTTATGCTTTACTTATGTGTTGCTTTTGCCTTAAAAGAAAGTCAAACGTCGACCGGAAAAGTTAGCGGGAAAGACATTTGGCGAAAAAGCGTTTGGTAAGTGTGCAGACATGAGAAGCCAATTGTATAGTGCTTTGTGTGCCTTATGTCGGGCTAACGATAGTATC
This sequence comes from Archegozetes longisetosus, assembly GCA_018873245.2. Classification (NCBI taxonomy): domain Eukaryota; kingdom Metazoa; phylum Arthropoda; class Arachnida; order Sarcoptiformes; family Trhypochthoniidae; genus Archegozetes; species Archegozetes longisetosus. Next base: position 2,260,953 of record JAEMBT020000006.1, read on the forward strand.
TGTAAGCTCTAAGGCCCAGAAACCAAATTCCAGGCGTCGCTAATTTTATTGTGCAAAAACTCAAGATAGCATTCAAAGTCTTAGATCTAAGACTTAACAACTCGTATAAGAGACAAAAAATAAAGATCTAGATATTGAAACATCAGTCCTAACAAGCATTTGCTTTTAGGTATTTTCTCTCTTTGTCTATCTAAGCATTTTGTCTATTGATCTTAACTTAAAGACTCATAACGCGATTTATTGGCAGAAAAAATCTTTTTCTCCCATTGAACAAAACAGATCTTTTATTACTTATCTAAAACCGCAGTCATTTGCTTGTAGGGCATTCAAAATAGTGAACGATAGAAATTGAGAGCTTAGAAAATGAGATACTGAGAGAGTGTGACGATCATAGAAAAAATTGTTGATCATCGGAGAATCAGTCGGCTAACTACAAAGCGAAACCTCAAATAGGCTTTTCTCGACCATTATTAACCAGTGGCTCAAAGACTCCAACGCTCTATACCAACGTATATATGAAAATGAATAAGAGCTGTACGCCTGAAAACTCTTCATATAATGCGAACGTTAACCCTTTAACTCTTATTTTTTCTCTCAGTTCAGAACGAATGTTTGCAATTTTAATAATGGTAATGATGGCTACAAAGTTCTAGTTTGTGTGCGTGTGTCAATCGTCTCACATTTCATTAGTCAAACAAGAGAAAAAGCCATATTTAATGGTCTCAGGTTTTGACAAGAAATTTGCGCTACACCATTCTCTCTCTATTTTCTGCTCAGTTTCTATTAGTTTTCATGCTGTGCTCATTTCAATTAATGATAACCTTTTCATTTGGCTGCAATTTATATAACTTGATCCTACTCTAAGTTCATATCGATTTGTTAAATCTTCAAAATTGTTTCATAGAAGAAAATGAATCGACATTTCTGACGAACTTTTTATACACTTGAGGGTCAGTTTTATTTCATTTTGTTCGCATCAATAGTAATTACATGTTTGACTTTTTTCGTACAATTTTTTGAATAATACTCGAAAAAAGTTGAGATTTGAGGTAATGATAAGAAATTTGATAATAAAAAGGTTATTCAACGATAGGGTGAATGTCGTATATTTTGTCACTATTTCTACAGTTGTCTATGCCCATAATAAAAGCTTAATCTCGTAAAACAAGTGCATTATTGAATAAGATACGAATGATTTAAATTCAAGTTTTATTAATATTGTCGGCGTTTAAATTAAAGCGTTTCTACAATACTCTTAAAAAATAAATTTGACTCGGCATAAAAGTTTCTAAGCATCGTTTTAGAGCTGCTTATATCTGTGAGTCAACCCAAAAACAGGTAAAGTGATCGTTGATCTAATCTCTATGTGATCGCTATAAATTGTCTCTCATTTTTCAAACATTTTTTCCAATGATTCATAAATGCACCTGAAAAGCAATATATCTTTACTTTGCTAACTATTCCTATAATATTTTCATCAATTAGTCCTCGACTCACAGGTTTCTACTAAAAACACTTTAATCGAGTAGTAAAACGAAATAAGAAATAAATTTTTGTGTGAGAAAAAACGTTTAACTCGTTGAAAACTAAGTCAAACGCAGAAGAAAACAAGAAAATAAGAAAGAATAGAAGAAATTGGCGCGAAACTAAGGTTTACTTAAGAGACAGATGCACTTTCTTTTGACATGAAACACCGGAATAGCATTTTTAAAACCCAATTCTGTCTCATTATTAGCGAATACAATGAGTTGTAAAGCTTAGTGAGCCCATAGAGCGAGCGCTCACTGAGAATAGTGAACATGTTCTTTCTTTTATGGTTTGTCACCTGTCCGTACGCTCTCAGCGTAAAGGAATTGCCAATAGAGTACACACATACACATACACACACGCACATACACATACACACACGCACACACATACACACTATTTGGCACACGCTTTCTCTTTGCTCTTTATGTTGATTTTGTCTGTGATCATGTGAACCAGGATGTGGTAGATTCATTCTGAAACTCATGCTCCACAGACCTAATCTGTACTATGCTCTCAATACACTGTTGATTGACGAAACTTTTTTCCTTTTTTGTTGTTTGACTTAATCTGGAAAACATTGCAAAGTGTATCAGCACAAGTGCTTGTTGCTATACTTTGAGTTAAAAATTGTCATTAAGATGTAGTTAAGAGTTTTGTTGGTTGAGTTAACTAATAAAAAGTTTCTAAACAAGTTTGATTTTTGTTTCTTTTTGAAATTGAATACGCAAACATCCAATACATACTAATTTGTTTTAAACTCATGGAAATGTTTTGGCTCATGTATAAATTTTGATTTAAATAAATGCTGAAATAAAATGATTATAGTTTTGCGAAAGGATTCAAACGTGAGATCGCTTTCTGGCGTTAGTTTTTAGTCACGAGTAACACATCCAATGATTTATATACTCAATCATAAATGATAGATAACTAGATTTAATGTTATGATTGCGAGAATTTCATGTCTACACTTCTAGTCATATGAAATATTAGTTTTTCATATATTATAAGTTTTGATTTATGGACAATATTTTTCTATGGAGTTCACTGACTTCGGCATATATTAGTCCAGCTGTAAGTTTATTGTTTTGTTTTTAAGTTTATGCTAATGTTTGGATAGATATAAGCGATTGGTTTTATGTAATGTCAAACGTATACAGAAAGTTTCGCTTTTCATTTCTTAAATACTTCTCATGAATAAGTCAAATCAAATGAATTAGGCTTTAAAGAATCTTTAGTTAGGAATAATTGAATACGAGCGTAACTACAATGAGTATATAATAACTATAGGCATTAGCACTCTATGCATGAAATTATCGTTTGGTTTATCTAAAGGCACAATCAATTATAGTAAGTTATCGTTCAATTGAATAAGAGAATTTGATATGATTTAGGATTTTGCTTGCTCGCAAAATCATATGAGAAATAGTATAATAAACTCAGTCCATAAAAAACAATAGTAAAAACGTTCATTTCAAGTACTTTCTTTATCATTACTTGTCTTGCATTGAGAAATTAGAAATCAGTCATTCATTGGTTAATGGAGTTAAATCTATTTTTAATCTCTAATGAAAGTCATACTATTGAAGACTTTCTAAGAAGAGTGAGCTACGAGCCTAACATTGAGAGGGACTTCACTGATAGAATATCGGAATAATTGGTTACCTAACCTGGATTTGAGTTTTACAATAATGATAATTATTAGGCATACAATATGAAAGCAAAGCTAATGCTTTACATGAGCTAATAATCAATATTTTCTTAGCATATCTATTGATATATTATAAGTGCTTACTAAGACTTCTATTAGAAATCAAAGTAACCTCTTATGTAAAGTAAGAGATATGACTCATACCTACTCTAACTTAATAACTATGATTTTTGAACGTGCAATCTATTTTTCTACTCATTTTCCTAATGCTACTAATTTAGCATAACTTCAATTAATGTCTACTGTATACTAAGCCAGCAAATGTCAGTTAGATTCAGTTTGCATCCAGTTATTCAGCTATTCACCTGTCAATCTTGAGCATTTTTGAATTGAAATTTTTCTTTTGCTATCAAATAATAATTATTTCTTAGATGCAATAATTTGTAGCATGCTATCTCCACAAAACAAATTTGTTCAATTTTCAATTTCTAGTCTCTGACTGAGGTTAGTATTGGAATAGTCTGATCGTTTTTCAATTATAAATCCGTCTTCAGTCTTGTATGCTATTTATTAAATATAAAGTTTTTTAAACATAAATTGTTTGGTACCAAAACGAATCAGACTTATCTCTAGATACAATCGGCTATTTATTTAAATGAAATGAAATCTCCATAAGATATGCAAAACATATGCATCACAGACCAGACTATACAAAAAAGTTTTGCAAAAGCTGCTTCAAAATGATGCCACGGGAGAAAAATAAATCTCTCTAAGCATAAGTTAAAGTTAACTATAAGCGTGCAGTCTTTTGATAGTATTTAAGAGTGAAGCAGTAAATATGTACTTATTATTTGCATTACTTTCTGATGAAGCCGTTGATAAAATGCATTCGAGAGGATTGTTTAGAAAGCAGTGCGTTCCTAATAAATCACTGCATGCCTTGTGAAATAGTATTTGCTTTAATACTTATATATCTAACTCTTTATTTTATAAGACTCAGCAGTTTTTCCTTCTATTTCTCAGAGAATCTTCTACAGAGAATGTCTCGCGAGATAATAAACTTAATCCTTTGGTTATTGTTGGACAAAATATTGTTTGATTTCCGGAACTTGTTTACTCTTCTCTCTCTCTCTCTCTCTCTCTCTCTCTCTCTCTCTCTCTCTCTCTCTTTCAGTATTATGAGAGATTGTGATAAGTTTGTTATTTATGCTTAATAGCTACGATACTTTTATATAACTGATTCTCGTTAAACTATCCTAATCTTAACTCTCAAGTTGACTATCGAAATAAATGACTTGTTATGCAAAGAGAATAAATTAAAATATTTTGGCAAAAATGTACTTATCATAAGTTTCTAATCAATAGATATTTGCATTGATAGAGGTTGTAAATACTTGAAAGATTAAAATAAAAAACTTTTAGACAAGTGAACAACATTTAGATGGTGTTGGCTGTTATGTTATATTGTACTCCTTTTTTACGATCGTTTCCTATTTGTTCAGCTGATGCAATGTGCTATAAATTGTTAGTTAGAGTCTGATTACAGAATAGGTTACACTATTTCAGGGTAAATCTTTCAGACTAGAGGGACATTTGCTGCCCTGTCATGACTGACCCCCGACTGACATTTTAAAAGATTAACGAATACTGTAAAACTTCTTCTAGTGACTGATGATCTGTTAAAAGTTTTAAGTTTCACCCAGTCTGAAAAAGTTTTTCTATCCCTTCAAAAAAGAGTATCTCTCATGCTATGACTTATTAGTGGAGTCGAAACACGCGATCAAAGACCTAATCATTTTTCTTCTATTATACCATTTTCAACAACATATGGATAGCAAAACATAAGTTTAATCTCAATTATTGATCAAATAAATAATTACTTTGTTTGTTAGATAAAATTGAAGTCATAATTATTATGTAAAACCATTATTGGACTATTAGACTTGTATTGACTGATCATTAGTTGAACTAAATTTGCCATTAAAAGAGTTTACTTAGCGCAATAATTTATTTTTCGAGTGGCTTCTCATGACAGTTGTTGAATTAGGAGATAGTAGAACATGCTATGTAAAAAGTTAGGGGGGAGACAGAAACAGCGTTTTGGCCAGACTGACAGATTAAGCTATTGAAAGCTGCACACATATAGCTCTTGATAGGAATAGAAATAAAAAGTAAGTAAAGTTTACCAGAAACCGGCTTCTCATCTGGCGTCTCATGTCTTAACGTGGTTATAATAACGGCCATTATTATCAATTCCGAATTATAGTTATCTTACTAGAAAAAAAAGAAAAACTATTGTAAGACTTGAGAGTATTTTTTAGATTTTTAGATCTCAAGTTCATCTGATAGTAAGTTGAGAACTGAAAGATTGTAACTTTGAATTAAAATCTCATTAAAAAGTGACTTCTTTTTGGTAAATATAATTAAGTTGATTTTCGTACTAGCCTGTTATTTGATCTGCTTAACAGTAGTTTCAGATCAATCCAGTTGTGCTTCTCTTTGTTTTAGGTTAAAAACTTGTACAGTACATAAAAATGATTGAATACATTAATACAAAATCATTTTGTTTTTTGGCTAAGAATATTTGAGTAGAAATACTGCAAAACATTTGCAACAGTTTAGTCAATAAATATTGACTTTCCAGAAATCTATTCCAATTATATTCTAAAGCCTTTCGTATATATTTTTTGAAGTCTTGTTTAAAAGACTATTTTTCAGCGACTCTTCTGTATAGAGTTTCAAACTTATTATTCAAAAGAAGGACTGAGTGAGTGAGTGAGTGACGAATATTTATTACTTCCTTTGGTTAAGCCTTTTTTCATGTCATATCTAAGTTATAGCTGACTAAAACTGAGCTGCACATCATACCACAAAAATAAATTTATGAATCAAGTGTCAGAGCTAATTAAAGGTATCGCAAAGTTGCGTCAAAACTATTTTTGAAAAGTATGTAAGTCTGAAGTTATGGTGAGGTCCACTTGAAGGTGAAAAATGTTGAGGGCGTTCAAGATTAACAGGTCTTAAGGCCACATAATGATAGTTTACAGGTTGACCTTACAATCAGAACTATGTAATAATTTAGTGAAAGAATTTGCGATCTTTATATCTGAACAAAGCCGATTTGTTAGAAATAAGCGTATAGCTTAACCGCTTTTCTATACTAAATGTATAACGTTTAATACCAGTATAGTTCCACTTATTTCTCAACTCTTTTCCAAGTAATGGCAAGTTTTGGTAATTGTTTGTCTCGTGCTGTATAACTAAAAATGAGATAACCCAAAGCTATGATACCGTAATTGTAATAAAATTGAAATAAGTTCCTAAAAGAGTAATAGACTATTTGTCGGCACTTTAGCTTACGTTATGTATCTATAAATGTTATGCTAAGCAATAGGAATAAATTATAAAAATTAGAATCGAAATGAGAAGTTAGCATAAAGAACATAAAGCGTGCCAGACCCGAAACAAAGTAAATTATAGCTAAGATCCGTGACCCAGAAAAAACGTCAGATCTTATACTATGTGTAAGATTATTATAAGTAGACTCTACAGTCAAGTTTGAGGAGTGAGAAAAAAATAGAAGTAAGTGTTTGAAAATGTAGTTCTAGTATCTTATTAACACTTGATGGGCGTTAGCGGTCTTTTAGACTGATCTCTACGGCGGAACATCATATAAACAGTCTCTTAGTTGAAATTATGAATGCCTTTATAGACGAACACCTGTTGCAAATGAAAAGATTAACGCTTTGTTCGGTTAGGGTATGACTTATAGCCTGGAAAAAACTTATTTCAAACAACACTTATCCTATCAATAACATAATGGGCAGATCTGGCTCTCTTATGAAAGTTAAGTCTGCAATCTGGCTCACATATCTTCACAATACATTTGTTTTGGGAATCACTTAATTCAAATTTGTAGTAATGATTGATTTTCTATTTGGTGATAGCATTTTAAGCAAACAGTTTTAAGTTAAACACGTGTTAGATATGTTTACAAGTATTAATAGAAACTATGCTTTTGATAAGGAACTCATTGTTCAAAATAGTTAATCCAAACTTTTACTTATGATAAATACTGTAAATTGCAGTCTATTGTCAGATTATCTTAATGTTGATCAACAAATAGTTGACAGAAAGTATTTGACAGAAAGTATTTGACAGAAATTGACTAAATTATAGTAAGCATACTCGTAAACTTATATGACTCACGAGTCTATTGATACATACTTTTAAGAATGTAACACTCTTTTGATGTATCAATCTATAAAATCATTCTCTATCAATCACAACACTATATATGAAGTGCTCAAAATTGATTTATCACTTCAAAAGAAGCTATTGTCCAAAGTTATTGTCAAACGAGACTCTCATAAATTTGATTTTCTATACTTAGCGAGTTTTAAGCTGCAAAGCCGTAATGATGTATGACCTGAACAGTGATATTGTAGAAAAAGCGAAACAAATTAGCTCATGAAAAAAACTATTAAAAGTACTGAATAGTACCGCTCGAGCCTTATATGTAGTATAACTTGATTTTATTAATCTATGATGTTTTTCTCAGTCTCTAGTCGTAAGGAAGCGTTTAATGTATGGTTTCCAACGGAAAGACACAATTTAAGAGTAGAATAAGTAATGAATTCACCAGTAATTTATTGCTTTCAGAGAGAATATAGTTTTCGTAAAACGCTTTTGTCTCAACTTGTTCTTTCACAACTGTTCTTATGATAAAGTACTTATGATGTTTTTGTTTAGCAACTAGTTAACTAAAATTTCAAGTTTCGCCTACTATACAAAAACGTTCATTCAAACTGTTGTGATTGTTGAAAACTTTTACCAAATCATTGTTCAGACAGAGTTTTCCTTAAAAACTGATACGAGTTTGTAATGTAAAACCTCCTAATTATAGTGATATTTCTAGTAATTACTATAGTTTATTATGTAGTTTACTGCTGCCAATTATAAACAAAATATCATATTTAATGTTTGTACTGCCTAAATATGCGTATTGAAACTCATATCCCCTTTTAGTTAATAGTAATATTAGTTGACTATAAACCATTAAATGTTTGCTGATTCGCTAACCTTTAGCTAGACAGCTAGTCGACAAAATCATATCACTTCAATATCATATTACAGTTCATGAGCACTGCATTAGCCCTAAAGAACAACTCCTAAGAAACTAATAATTTATACCAACTTATGTATATTAAAGCCTATTATACGCAGACCATAACCATTTCATTCCAAGCGCTAAGTAAGTTCTGTTTTTCTTTTTTAGTTAAGTATTATTGTTGAGCGCTCGTACCAGTGCCGTAACTGCAAACAGAGCAACAGACACCACTTTTGAAGTATTGCAAAATCTAAGTGTTTATCTGCAATCATCTTAATATCTATCTGACATTTGAGTTTATTTATTGGTAAATTAACTTGAATAAATTGTAAGCAATAAAAATAAGTTAAGTTACAAATTGAAGTTATCTATACGAAGCATTGAATTTGGCCCACTAAACTGAATTTAGTGGGTACGGCACTAGTTAATATTCTCATATTTTCTAACTGTTAACTGATTGGTATCGTGTGCCAAAAAGTTGATCACAACATTAATTGCAGCAAATAATGTGGACAGTTTCTCAACACTAAAGTCAAAGTTAGCTATAGATCAATATTTAATTACACACTTTAATCATTGTTAGCAACAAATAAGAGTTAGATTTATCTATTTTTTGTATCATTAATAAGTTTAGCCCTCTTCTAATTATAAATAAGAATATATTAATAGATAGTTTGGTAATTATAAGAGTAATCGATTAATATTTTGCTTATTAAACTTTAGCATTGATTAAAGTCATCAATTATAGCTTAAAATTACATAACAGCTAACAAGTGAGTCAGTTCAACCTTTTTTCATATAACTCAAATGAGGTCTCTCTCTCTCTCTCTCTCTCTCTCTCTCTCTCTCTCTCTCTCTCTCTAACTAACTAACTAACTAACTAAAAGTCATGTTAGGCTATGAGGTCAACTCTAAAAGTTCAATCCAGTGAGAGTATGGTAATGAAGAACTTGTGATGTTTTCAGAAAATTTTGAAAGTACGAGCTAAAATGCTGAGAACTTCTAAATTTGTGAATAATTCATAAATGAATCCTTTCTCAATAATAATACTATACTTTAGAACAGAATAGTAATGATCGCAAATTCATATATACAATATATACATAGTTGTTGACTATTTCTCTAATAATTTATGTAATTTTCAGTAAAATGGTTTGCCAATTAGATCTAGTTCTATAAAAGTTATATTAAACTAAATCAATTTCAAATAGTTTTAAAGTTGTTCGGCAAATATAGGTACAATATGAATGTATTGATACTCTATTAGATTAATAAGTTTTTTATCGGCTTTTATATCGACTTTTCAAAAGTATTTGACATTTCTCTCTTTGAATCATGTAATTTATGTTTTTATCACAGATTTCAAGTTTGCGTAGGCTTTAATCCACTTACAAATGTAAGCGCCTTCAAGTCTAGATAGTTTACTTTCGGATTGTTCATATATTCTATGGCTAGCTTACAGTAGCTGTAGGTTTAGCTAAACTATGAATTGTCTGAGGACTAATTATATGATACAAAACCTGAATTCTAGTCAGAAAAAGGGTAAACACTGTAATTTTGAGGGAAGCTGGCGGTAAAACTTGAAAAGTAAGGCTATCGCAACCGGTAGCTTAAGCTTAACAATGATTTGTAGTCAAAATGAGATTGATTACACTTTCGTAACATCAATCAATTATTACTTTACTCTCGTTTAAGTTCGTTTTAATTAAAATCTTTTTGAAAGATTGATAAGAAAAATATTTAGAAACAACTTTTTCGAGCTTTTAGTGTCAAATATTGAGCCAAATCAGTAGTAATTTATGATCAAAAGAGTGTTTGAATACCAGTATTAATATTTAAAGCATAGTATCGCTAGAAATGTTTGCATTGTTTAACAGGATAACTGACTCGTTCTCGAAATAGTTTATGTAAATACTTGTTAAGTGATAATTATAAGAAGTTTTCTGAAGTTCTCTTGTAAGGCAAAATTGAGATCTTATAGCCTTTTATCCTCTACAACAGAGACAACTTTCAGATAAAAATTTTCATCTATTTATACGAAAACATTTGCTTAGACTCTTAAAGCTTTGATCAAACACATAGTCAATGACTGTAATGATTGCCAAATATAATTATGATAAATATGAGATTTCAGGTCTCTTGCAATCAATAGTTTTCAATCACTGATTCTTGTGTAACAGGTATTTAATTTTCTTTATGAACTTTAGTGTTAGCGATAGGTTAAGTTTAGTGTCATTTTTAGAGGTTTTGCCTATTGCCGGGTTATATGAGGTTGAATTGGTTAGAAACTAAGAGCTGATCAGCAAATTTAAAGTGGTTTCAAACTTGAATCTCATGTGTATATACTTTTAATTGAGTTCCTCCGATGAGATCTTGTCTTTCGACTTGAAGGCAATTATAACTTGTAAGCATTGAAATACGCATTTAGCTTATTTCTACAGTATTCAAGTTAAACTAATTTCACGCTTTGGGGCACGAGTCGTAATTGGACTAATAATTCATAGGTTTATTCTTTTTGATAGGAAATTACCATAAAATAACTTGCAATCAAATAGAGCTTTAATTATTATTATCTTCCATGAGGCTGATATCGTTCATTTTGTTATATCCCAGGTAATAAAAACATTATTCCAAATGCAATTACAGTAACCATTTTTATTGAAGGTGTAAAACTTTTTACTTTACAAAAATATAGTGTCAATTAATTTAGATAAAAATTAGTTTACAATCTAATTACTGTTAAAGTGATTCAAAATTATAGCTAAATCTATGGACAGTTGAGAAAATAGGCGCAAAATTGTTACAACTTTGAGTAGACACAGAGATTCAAAAAATCATCATATCATCGTAATTGTTCACATGTGTGGTGCGATCCAACCACTCAATGGCCTAACAGGTGCGTTATCCTCAGGTTGAGTATAGTTAGCAAATATTGTGCTGTATGTGAGTTGAGCCTCATTATAGTTGCTCTTATTGACCAGATCTCTGTCTATTTCCAAACGTTTGTCTGGTTCTGCAGTCATCGGAGGAACATAATCTCCAGAGTAGGGATTATACTGTTCCAGACGACGCTTCCTCTGGTAATATTCATATAAATTGCAGACGATTAGTATGATTACCATCAAGCAAGCAACGATGGGCAGGACAATAAACAGTATAGGATATAACCAACCATCCCAACCTTTTTAAGCATAATTATATACAAACAAATTAAGACTATTAAGAATCTAAGCAATTATGCAAAAAGTTATCAATATTAACCGGAATTATCAGATGTCTCGGAATAAGATGTATATCTAGCTCTTCCAATGCCAATCCCGGTCACCATTACGCTATAAGATAACTTCAGACTTACTTAAGATTCGGTGTTTTTGCGAATAGAGAAACTACGCACTAAAAAATAATAGTTTCAATTGATTTGAAGAAAAGCTATAGAAACGCTTCATATTATTTTCTTGTTTGTGTTTCGTGTATATGTTTAGGTAACGTCAAGGGAAACATCAATCGATCAATTAATGTTTACTGCAAGTATATAACAAACCGTTTCATTGGTAACTAGAATAACATAATTTTTTTGCAGGTTTATCATGTCCATTACAAATATATATATGTAATAACTTATTATTTATGTCGAATAGACTGTTTGAACAGATAAGTCAAAATGCAATTCATGCGTCAATACAATATACTGTTAACAAGTGTTATAATTTCTCATTTCGTTACAGCTACAATATTAATCAATGCCTTCCAAATTAGTTTGATTGACAGATTATAAAAATTCTCAGATTTTATCATTCATGAGTATCAAAAAAGCTTATTGCAATGGCTTGACGAATATTTCAAATAGATTAAGATTGAGTAGTCTCAACATTTTTAAGCAATTAATATATAAATACTAATCCAAATAATGCTAGTTGAATGACAAAAAATACAATTAACGCAATTTAATACAAACAAATCAATTATTTTATTGAATCTCTTAGTTATCAATCGAAATCAATCGATAAATAAATGAAATGTTAGGAAAGGAATACATCAAAAAACAGTCAATTCTGTGACTTTCTTGCGTATCATTCTTTAGCTAAACTTAATTAAAAAATACTTTCGAATATAGTAAATATATTTTATATTAAAATTGCTTAATGCCTAACACGGGAGACCAGCTTTTTCTCTACAGACTTTCATCAAAGCTCTTAACATGAATTGACGGCGAGACAGTTCTCTCACATGCTATCAATAAATAGAAAAATTCTTGTTTAGTATTTATTCTCACAAATTAACTTTATTTACCTTTAAAAATAATTCTAAATCAATAACTCCTTTACGTAAAGCTTCACCTAAATAATAAATGGCATCCACGATCGCATTCTCTTCAGCGAAAGCATTCAATATCTGTTTATAAAGAGGCTGTGTCGGGCCAAACACATCGTCAATGTCTACACTTTTACCCGAGTCTTGGTATTTACTGATCAGTTCAGATAACTGTGCATTCTTAGCATTTAATTGTTGTTTACATTCACTAATCTCAACCATTTCGTTTTCCATCCGTCTAATAATATCTTCTAATCTTGATTTTCCTTTATTCAAGTCTTCACCTAAAACAATCGATTCAAAGCATTAATGAGTTCAATTTTTAAAAATCAATTTTCATAGTGAATTACTTGTTCTCTTCAATACATCGATCTCTGCCTGGAATTGAGCCACTTTTTCTTTGAGCCTCTGTTTCATCTTGTCTTCGACGGCACTTAACAAAGAAGCCTTAATATGTTCTTCAGTTATAGTACCTGTTCCTCCAGGGCTTAATGATTGTGTCGAAGTTTGTGTTGTTGTAGGCTGTGAAGTATAGACCGAACTATAGTTTTGATAGCTATAGGCATTACTAGAAGATAACGGAGGATATGGTGTGGCAGTACTACTCGTCGGAGGATAAGCGCCAGGATATGACGGGTATTGACTCGGATATTGTGCCGGGTATGGCGTAGAAGTCGGTGGCATTGGATGGCCAGCCGGAGGATTACCGATTCGGGGCATCGGTTGATAACCTGATTATTCAATTCAATTCAGTTTATAAATTATAATTTGACTTTTCAATCAAAAGGCGAAAAAATCAACAAAACTAATACATTTATACATAAATAATGTATTTGATAAGAAGCATAGAAAATGAAATCAAATTAAAAGTTGGCAAAATTAAAGATAGGATTCATTTAGACTATTGATAGAAATGGCTTACAGTTTGGATTCTGATAGACAAGAGATATCCCTATTACGACAATGAGATCACAATCAGAACAATCAAAAACAGTTGTTTTGCTAAATGAGAACTAGTCAACAAATCTCGAAATAATCGAAAGAAATCTACATCTCAACAACTAAAGCTATTCTTAAGTCTTAAGACATTAAGCCAGTACCTGAACCGCTAAACGGAGACATAACTTGGGAGCCAGAGATAGAAGGATCACCCATTTGGCCAATATTTGAAACAGTCTTCGGCTTCGAATAGACAGGAGGCGTTTCACCGAAAATTATAATCATTACTTGGATGGCTCCCAACAAATCACTTGTATTTGCCTTCCAATCACTCAGATATGGCAAATAAATACGACCGCTTTGGTCAACATGTTTTGACACTTTAATTGTCATGTCCTGAGTCGGTTTTACGTAGCAAATGGGAGCCGCGTATGGATGAGAATCAGTTATCCAGAGACTGACCGGAATGTTATAAGTGGCACCGCGATATGAAACCGGGATCGTTCCCGAGAGACAAATCAAGTCCTTCATATTGCCATCAGGAAATACATATTTGTCTAGTTGTGGTTTCAGATTTCTGTAATGTGTGAGCGCGTTCACGATATCTCTCTTTGCTTGGTCTTGATATCGATACTAAACAAGAGATTGGTTCAATTAATCACAAATTAAATAGTTATTTAATAAATTGATACAATATTTATTTGTCAATTAACAAATTGCTTGTTTTGTTCAAACCTTTGCGGTGGCCAAAAGTCTTGCGACATCTGTGTGTGCCATAATATGGTCGACTGATTCAATTACTTTACTTGATTACTAGTAATTGGTTTTAATTTAGTTTTTGATTTGTTTATTAGGAGTTTATTTAATTGAATACAAACCCATCTATTGCTCTTTTATGACGAAATTGTCCGTCAATTTCATTGAACATATATTTTCCCTGATTTTTACTATAAATACCTCTAAACAGCTGATAGTTCTCTAATGGCTTTTCGAAACTAGTAATAAACTGATTTATTTTAAGTAAAAAGACACGTAAAGCGTATTTGTCTACTAGGCCCTTACTTAAGTCTAGTAATAATGCTTTTGTGCAGTGTTTCAAGTATTATAAAGCACTAAAACTGTTTCACAGTTAGGCTCAATTCTCTATGGAGTTCAATGAATAAGTATTTTGCGACTTAAACCGACGCACTTAAAAGTTGTGCAATGACTAAATCTTTCAAAATTATTTCCACTTAATAAGATCTAGTTTAGTTGATTTTGATTAGTTCAAGAGATTCCAAATTCAAATATTGAAATATTAGATATTTTCAAAGAGTTATAAAGTATTCTCAAAAAGATCCTCATTTTAGCGAAACAGGGAATTTATGAAGTAGACGGGGAAACGACTTGTCAGACTTTGATTAGTATTTAACTCAAATTTAAGCATGATACAACTTGAAGTTTGGTGAATTTGCTCAAGAACTTAACAAATGACATTTTTACATAACCTAATATGTTTTTGAAAATATTGTTCAGTTGTCTCAACACTTGTTTCCTTAAGGAATGTCTTTAAACCAAAAACAGAGCTTTGTTCCTAACACTAAGTTTGAACTAAAAATTCATTTTAATGAGTGAGAGCATCTAGCTTCAATCATAGACTAAACTATATTTTATTAGAAATCAATGATAGTAACCATAGGACTAAATAAACAAGTAAGAAATTTCACACTTAATCGGTTAAGTCAAAAGTCCAAAAGTAAAGAGATAGTCATAACAAACTTATCCCTATTTGCCCTGAAATTGAAGGGAATTTTCAAACGAAAAGTCCCTAACAAAGGCGTGTAATCACTGATTTTCTAGTAAATTCTATTGCGATCAAAAATATTTTCAGGTCTCGTGAAATATAGCAAAGTATTGCTGAATTGTCTGGAAACAGTGAGAAACAGTTGAAAAATAAAACTAAACTGTAATTGAAGCCTAATCAAGAACTGACGAATTGATTAAGTGAAAGACAGAATTAATTGTGAATCATATAATCGATAGAAGAAGAAGTTGTTTAGCTGAACAAATGGTTGATTATAGCAAGTGGAAAACTATTGAGGTTTGTTCTCAAACAAATCAGTAAAATACCTGTTTTTCAATCTGTCTTTATCTTTGTTCTAAAGGATTTTAACTTCATTTATGAAACAATTGCTTATAAGATATTATAAGATATCAATAACTTTATTATTATATCGATATCTATATTGATATTTAAATATTGTTTAAAACTAATTATAATTTAGTTGAGTCGAGAATTAGTTTCAAAATGATATCAGCTTCTCAAAGATTCTGAGCCAATTGTAAGCTTAAACTGAACTAGAACTGATTTTAGGCCTTGACTAAAATTTAAACTAACGACAACACTCGAAAGAATCTTAAAAGTACTTAAAGTGCTTAGTCTTAAGTGTTGAGGCTATCCAAGTCTAATCAAACACCAGTTGAACCAAAAACAAATCCGCTTTTCAATTAGTTTAATCTATTATCTACAGATTAGTGACGATGAAGACGATACTCATCCAAATATAGACACCGCCAGTCTCTTCCGATGGAGACATCAGGCGAGGGTCGAAAGAATGCAAGAACAAGAGAGAGAGAAACAAGAACTCGAGTCAAAGAAGTTGCAAAATCTTAAAGAGTTAGAGGAAGCGAAAAAGAAAGCATCTGAAGACAAGACTGTGGAACAAAAACTTAAAGAATTGGAGTTAGAAAGAAAAAAACTGGATGAGAAGGAGACGGAGATCCAGAAGAAGGAGAAAGCAGCGCCCTGGAACGTCGACACCATTAGTAAAGAACGTTTTAGTAAAACGATTATTAACAAACCAGTCAAAAAAGTAGATAGAAGTCAGTTGAGTGATGAAGAACTTGAGAAAATGTATAAGGAGTTTGTGGCCAAAAATGAGAAGAAGATTAAGCATTACGCGATGCTATCTAAGTATGATGACTGCAAGACTTATCTTATCAGCAATCCGGAGCTCGGTTAGTCTTCATAATAATTGTCTTAATCTCTTTTGATTTAATCAACATTTGTAATTTGTTAGGAGAGATAGCACTTAATTATCTATGAATTACTTCAATTTTGATTTCTTCTAATTGTATATCGTTTAGTTTCTAACTACTGTCTTCAATTTAAGATTGAGATGATTTGTTTTTTCCTTCTGATAATAAGTTAAGAGTAAATGTCTAGTTCTTTAGAATTATCTCAGTTTAATCGATTTGCTTGTATCTTTTACTTGTAATAGTATGTGAAGAGACAGCTAATTATTTGGCACTTTGGTGTCTAAACCTCGAGATCGAAGAGAAACAAAATTTGATGGAGCACGTGGCTAAACAAGTAGTCTCGATGCAATACATTCTAGAATTGGCCAAAACACTAGACGTCGATCCGAGAGGTTGTGTTTCGGCATTCTTTGCGCGCATACAAAAAGCTGATAAGGAATATAATGATGCTTTTGAAGACGAGCTAAAGTCATTCAAAGAACGAATACGTGAAAGAGCGAAGAAAAGAATAGAAAAGGCCCTCAAAGAAGTTGAGGAGGAAGAGCGTCAGAAACGTTTAGGTCCAGGAGGTCTCGATCCTCAGGAAGTATTTGAAACACTGCCCGAATGTCTTCGCAAGTGTTTTGAGTCGCGAGACGTCGCACTGCTTCAGAAAACGATCTCAGAAATGAATGAAGATGAGGCGCGGTATCATATGAAAAGGTGTGTCGACTCTGGTCTTTGGGTTCCGGATGCCAAAAACGCTCCAAACGCCAGTGACGACCAAAATTCTGAAATTTATGAAGAGCTTGAGGAGAAAGAAAAAGATAAAGATAAAGACATCTAAGATTTTCAGTCAATATTAATTTGTAATATATCTTGTGGTTTGCGATCATTTAAATTTTTAATTAAATTCTATACTTATACATTGTTTATACTTGTATTTTACTTCCGTCTAATCTTAAGCCAATTCTTATTTACAAATGATTCTGTTGATAACTTGGCTTTTCAGTACTTTATATGATTTTAACTTTCCGTTGATTCTTCTCCTGAGATAACTCCTTATTTCCATTATCGAAAACACTGAATATTTATATAAGAAAGAAATTGGATAAAATCGTAATTTAAAATGACTATTAGTCCAATTGTTCACTAGCGATTAGATTTTTTTCAATTAAAATAGTTGAAACAACTAAGTATTTCGCTCAATTATTTTCTAATGACTGTGTCATGAGTTTACTTCATGAGTTTACTTTATTAGAGTTTGTGGAACTTCAGTAAAATCATTCATAACTGGTAGTATTAATAAACAATATTAATTGTTTAAGCAATCAAAACAAAAGTCACAAATACAATGACTCGGAAGATGACATCGCATTTTTCAAAACAAATTTTACAGTTATGGGAATTAATGAGAATAAAAGAGAGACTGGCACTAACCAAATGCTCACTCAATACTATTCAAAGTTTAATTTGTGTCACTCATCAGTAAAGTCAGCAAAGTTCACAATTTGTTCAGTTGATGTTCATTTCAGTTCAATTTGAAACTATGGTTTCTCAAAAAGCAATCATTTTTGTCTTACTTCTGGTTCGTATAAATGTACTTATCAAACATTTCAAAGATTATTAATTGATTTTCGTTGTTTATCTATTAGTTTGTATCACTGGTATATGGATCTGTAGCTCAGAACCCTTCGTATCAGAACTACCTCTATAAGAGACCAAATTCTGGAGTCATTGATGATTCAACTTTTCCGTATTCTGAGAATCAATCGGGACATAACTACCAGCAAATCTATACGAGACAACCGCTATATAGTGGTAATAATCATCACTCAAGCCTTGGTCACGGAAATGGAGGCATAAACAGAGGTATTCCAATCGGAGCCTATCCGCCGCCTAATCATATGCTACATGGACAGAACGGGTTCGGATTCGGTGGTTTCACTAATAACCCTTACCAACAGTTTCCTAATCCCTACAGTCCTTATCAAATGCACAGTCAGCTGATGCCCTACACCGCGAATTTTCTGAATTCTTTGAGAACAGGAATTAATGCTGGAATTCCTGCCTATGGTTTTGGATATGGAATTATTGGTGTTCCTAATAATAGTCTACTTGGCTCTTCAAATAGTGGTTATTTGAGTGGTCCTTATCGAACAAGTTCTGCCAACTCTGCCACTAATAACAACTCCAATGATAATAATATTTCTTCTGCTAGAAGTTATTTACAGCAAAAAACCAGTCGTTAGAAACTATTCTATCAAAAAATCTGAAAAATCAATACTTTCATGAATTACATGCAATTCGTTCGCTTTGATAGTAATGATTAAAAGTTGGTTTGTAGCAAAAATTTAGGGAATCTATTTTCGAAACATCAGTTAAACAGATCTAAAATTTAATTAAACTACTAAAACGCATATTAAAAAGCCTTTAGTTTTGATTTAAATTGAGCGTTCCGGCCAGTTAAAGTAATGAACCACATTGCTGTTCAAAGTTTTGCTAGCTTTTGCTAAGCTATTGAACTCTACTACTAGTAATAGCATGGATTCACTAAAAGCATTGACTTTTATGGGATTGCGTGTCATAACTTAAGTCAAGTAATTTTCTACTTTCGATTCATTTTTTAATTCTATTTTTATTTAATTTTTCGATTGTATTTGATTAAATATTGACAGTAAGATCATATAACAGTAGAATACATGATAATAATCTTGAAAAATGTAATTCACTTTCTAAATCTGTATTTGGTGTATTATTAAAAATTGGAATCACAAATAGCCATAAAATAAACTGAAATGATAAACCATAAGTGCAACATTCAAAAATTGTTAGCCTATAAGGCAAACTTATACTCCCTGCTTGTTCAATAACTAATACATGATACGTCGGGTTCAGTATTCTCAGAGTATTTTCACACACAGAGCACACTAAACGCTTAGTTTGATCAACTAACTTTACTTAATGATAATACCGTTAGTTTAGGTTAAGTTAGTTGGTTAGATTAAGGGTCTAATGTGATTTGCGTATGAAAATGTTCTCAGAACATTGAACCTTGCTGTGATGCATTAGTAGTGGACAACAGAAAATATAAATTTGCTGATTTTACAGTTATTTAAAAAAGAGACTTGTCAAAAGTTGTGCAAAAAGTTCTCGATATCTATCGCAGCGACTTTTCGGCCTAAGTCAGTCTTTAACTTGAACATTGTTGCAGATCATGCTCACTGAAAATCATATGTAAGTTGAAGTTTAGAGCTAGTTTACTTTATTCAGTAATAAAGTTTTCGAATTTTAATGTGAGCGTGACTTTCAACAAGATAGAGATTAAAAGCCTAGTATAGCTGATTTGTCCCCTATAACGAACATTAAAGTTCCTACTACAATATTGTTAAGCTATGACTCTTTGTTTTGAGTTATTTTACCATAATGGCATTCAGTATATTCAACTGTTTGTTAATAAATGTTATGATAAGTTTTTATGGTAAGTTCTATACACATACTATACACAGTTGTGTTAATGGTCTTGATTCCGTTTACAAATTAGTTATCAAAAGTGATCGACTTGTTTGGCGATCAGAATTTGTTGAGTGCAGATATATTAAGGCTAACTATTCGAGACGATCTGAAATATGCATTACCGGTGAACGCATTTATTGCTGCTACAATAATGCTCTTCGCAATCTTGATAATAAAGATAGAAGCGAAAAACATGATCATCTCTTTGACTTGTATGATGAAACCCATTGTTGCACTTTTGATCAGTTTTTAAGAGAACACAAGTATGTTATGGTTCAGGCATTGAAAAATAGATATGAAGTCTTCAAATCTTTCGATAACTTTGTTCTTGTATAACATATTTCAGAATTATACTGAACTTTATTCAAATACTAGTTTGGCTCAATTTGATCATATTTGCGATATTGGCGGCTAGCTCTGTGTATCTTGTCCGATTATCTTTGAAGATCATTGAAGAGGACAACAAAAGCAATATCGATATGATTAGAAGAATAGTTTCGTTTAGACAGAGAGTTAGATCCAAAGAGCCTCAAACTTCTAGGATTAAGTCTGAACTTAAATCAACGTAGTCTTCAAAACCAATTTCAAGATGAAATGCGTTTCAGTACAACATTTTCGTATCAACGCATTCAACTAATTATTAAACTTGTGAATTTTTGAGTAAATTTATATTTAGTCAGTTTTTGTTTATAAAGATTAATTGCTTTTCTTTGAAATTGTTTTTGTTATTGACTTATATATTGAGTGATGCAGTTAAAGCTGACTTAATAAAAATTGATAGCATATCGAAGTCGAAAACTCTCAGCCTTATTTCGTAGTTTTAGTATTCCTTTAAATATAAATAAGAGATGCGTCCTAAATAATTTGATGGATAAAAAACTTTCATTTCATTACTTGTTTGTTTTTAAGACTCGATTGCATTAATCAATCGGATCTCTAACAAGAACTGAAGATGACTTATGCAATGATTCCGCGAATGAACTATCTATTTCGAAATTTTCCATCAATTCTTGAACAGAATAAAGATAAGGATTTGATTTGAATTCAGAACTATGTCTGAAAATGATTTCGAAATATTTTTCAAACTTAAGTCTAAAATTCAATTTAAAAGTTTTGGATCAAATTTTCATCTTTGAAATCGAATGAGAGAAAAATTCAATTTCAAGTTAATAAAAAAGCTTGTCATTAAATTAATGTTTAATATATCTATGAATACAATATTGTTGAAAAACTTATTTGAGTTAAACTTTCGCAAAAGTGTTTGTTAGAAAAGTATTTGCATAATTAAATTTTTAAGGCTCTTAACTTTGAGCTCAATAATTCAAAATCCGATGCGAGCCGATAGTTGACAAAAAAGTTATTAAATATAAAAAACAGAATCTTGTCGTAGTCTAACTCAAACATAGACCATATATTCGTGGGGAAAGATAAATGATTCGCTATAATATAGAGAAAATGAAGTTAAGATGAAATATTGTTGTGCTGTTCCTTATATTTTTGATGCCAGTAGAGCATCGACTGCTAAAGTTGTTTCTTTCCATCAAAATATTAATAACTATTGAGGTTTTTCTTGCTATATCGGACGTGCAAAATATGTTTTCGTATAAATAACCAGAAAGTAGTGCACAAATTATATGCATTATTTGAAACAAGAATCAATATTTTCATATCAATAGTTATATGCAGTCGTTTCTGGCTTATAGAAAATTATGTCTATGTTTTGTGAACCAATTATTTTCATTGTAATTTTGACGCAATGAGTAGCTTTATATAAAATAATCTTAACTTGTAAGAATTTATATTCAAAAGTACTCTTTACAGATCAAAATTTCAAACGCAAATTAAAAAGTTTTCTCAAATTTGTTGAAATGAGAAATTTTGTGCCGACTTCTAATCAAAATTTTGAAGCTATAAACTTTAAGAATTTCTCAACAATTTAATTATACTTTTTGATTAATTTTTTTCTTATATCTTTGTACTTAAAAGTTTTGAGTTTTCAAAAAAAAAGAAATTAAATTTGTCGTTAGGGGTAATATTATTGGCTGAGATAAATTCTTTTTCTCTACGAATTACTGGCAAGTTCATATTTTTAACTCAAGTAATCAAATATTGTTATTATTTCTTTACAGTTTTAAATAAAACTATTGACTTTTTGTCTAAGTGGCCTTAAGCTCTTTTCTCAAAGAATGCGCTCATTTTCGTTCAAAATTAAATATAAATCCATTAGAGTTTGTGGAGTACTAAAAATTGTTCATAAAACTTCTATAGTTTGATGATCTAATACTTGAGAGGCTTTTTTGAATTATGAGATGCGATTCAATTTATTGTCTTATGCCGAATGCGTCAACTTTATGAGTCTCACTCTTACGGAACACTTATAATAAATAGTCATGCACTGAAACTTGAATTTTGCAAATATACATCATTATAGACTACATTTCGACTTTAATATTGAAATTTTGAAATGTTAAACGTTTTAATAGCTTTCAAGTTTGATATAGATGTTGAAAATGAGATAAAACTAGCAGAATATGGAAAATTGTTTTGATTAACTCAATTATGAAGTTTCCACTCTTGAGAATGCCTTCATTTTAATTCTTATAGAAATTGCCAGATTGAACACATACTAAAAATAACTCATTGATGGGGCAGAAAGAGATTTAAGAAAAATGACATTTTTCTTCTTATCATCGATTAATTTTTCAGCCATTGATCCAAACGATGCAAATCAATCTTTCGGCATAAGTAATGATAATATGACTAACATATGGGAAACACAAGTGGATCAATAAAATCAATTTTAAATGACTTAACAGAGCTCTGAAGGCAAAATATTAATTTTCAGGATTTAGTTGCTCTCAATTTATGCTATTCTTTGATTTTATGGTAGAACTAATTTGATTTATTATAACTTTGTTGCATATATTAATTTTAGAGATAAAAATTACTATTAGGTTATTTCAATTTTTGCAACTTTTGGATTCCAGACTATATTAGCCTTCAAATTCTGATAACAAATTCTGATAAAATTAGCCTTCATTATCTATTGCTCCTCATTCTTAGTTCTAACTATCAAATGTTTTTCACTAAATACTCAATAATTTTATTTATAGGGAAGTATTTCTGATAGAGTTTCGATAAAATCTAATGAATGAGAAGCTTAAAAGAGTTAAGTATCATAATTACACTGATTTTGAGCAGTTGCAAAATATCTCGTATAATATGCTTGACTAGAATGTTGTTCAATCCATTGAAAGAGCTAAAAGGCTTAAGTAATAACTGAAAAGATATTTGAATAAAAAAGTAATGATGCGATAAGTAAATGCTAATGACGCTAATTTAGGATATATTGCATAACAATATTAATAACATATTCGTTCGTATGCACTATTCCAAGAAAAATGATACTAGTCTCAAAATAATTAGTCATCCCTAGAACTAAAACCTGCTTCCAAACTCATTTATAAGTAGCAAATCCTTTGATGAGCACGAACATTTCTCCTATAACATCTCGCTTTTTTCATTTCTTCCACACCCATCTCGAGGTCAGAATTCAATCTAAATCTTATTTTTTGATCTTCAATAGCGGACGTTAAAAAAGGAAATTCATTCAAAAGAATATTCCATACGTGATTCAAGTTTGGAATGTGCTTAAGATATGAAATGGACTTATGGTATATGAAAGCAATGTGAAAAAGTAGCCCTTTTTGCTTACTTATTATACAAATATTTTTTGTATTGTTGGCACGAAATATACACTTGAAAGAAGTACTTTATTGCAAGTGCTTATTCCTCAAATAACACTATCCAATAGAAAAGTAATTCTAGTTATACGACAGCATAGCTTTAAAAGATATTAAATCGAAATTTGGTCGATTGTATTCTGGCTTAGGGTTACCACCCTTTGCTAATGGAAAATGTCACTAAAATACTATAAAATGGAACACTTTTACTGTTTTTCAAGATTCAAGCTTGAAATGTGCTTCTATGACTAATTATTACAATTATTTAGTCATAGGTGAAACAAGAGCATTTTTCAGACTTTTGTTCACAAATTTATAAGTTTTTTCAAGTTTAAACTTATAGTCATGAAAAATAGGCGAAAAATTGAGTAAATAGTGAAAATTTGGTCATTTATATTGAATATCAGCCATCGATGTTGAGCTAAATTTTGAGTCAGCTAAAATAGTTGAAACTGAAGATGAAGTCTCCAAAGATGGCAACCTTTGCATTTTTGAATAGCTTGCTAAGGAAATTGCTAAACTACTTGTTTTGGCATTAATTTGACCGCAAAGTGCAAACACTCGTTAAGTAAGATTATAGAGGATGAATATTTGATCAGTAAACAGAGTTAAACGATTGCAAAGAAGAGCTTCTGGTAGATAGAAGCAAAAATAGTAAAAAGTTTTCGCTCAATTTATTGATGGCAAACTAAAACTTATGGTATAAGAGTAGGCACTAATTTAATTTGGTAGAAGTCTAGCATGTTGTGTAATGCTCTTTAACTTATTAGAGAGTATTTTATTGATCAGTATGTTTTCACTTAAGAACAATAACTGACAAATCGAATAAATTGCATCACTTTCTTATACCTAAAACGTTATGTGCTTATGCAAAAGCACATAACATATTAGTTTGAAATTGTTATAATAAATGAAGTTCAACTTTTCAATACTAATATATTCTAATTGATTTCTTAGTTCGTATTAGGGCTCAACTTCTGGAAACTTAATTGCATTTAGTTTGAGACTATTCCCAAAGTGCCTGAAAAATAATAAAAGCTTTTACTACTTGTAATCACTTACAGCTGTATAGAAATACAATTGCTTTGGTCAACTCTGGAGCTAAAACCATTTATAAGATATTGCTATTTAAAAGCATTTTTCTCATACAAGTTAAACAGCGTTCAAAACAGATCATATAAAATGTAATTTGAAGTACCAATAGAAGAGATTTGAGATAATGGCGCATGAAATTAGGTCTGAAAAGGACAAGAAATAATGGTTTGGTTAAAGATATAAATTAAATGTTAAAAGAGTAAACAATAAACAGTTGTAGTAAAGTGAAAGTTGTATAAAGACTAAGAAGTGAGTGCTCTATCCTATTGTAATCTAACACAGTATTGAAAGTTTCAGTTTCATAAACATAAGCACATCATCAAATGCATCAAATGGTCTTCTTTTCTATTATGAAATATGAAGTTGACTGCACTGCAAATTTGTGATAAGCGTTCATATTTCACGAGAGCACACAACTGACTTGTAGGCCTAGTTTTATTTTTACTACTTTTCTACTAAAACCTATGAAAGCTGTGCCTTTTTCATGCATTCAGTTCTAGCTCCAATTCCCATGAGTCACATTTACCTAACATTTTAACTGAAAAACATCACTAAAACTAACACTTCAGACATATTTCGGTTTAATCTAAAGAATATAAACCTTTAACACATTAACTCCTTTTTCAATTTTTCTATTATTTATTGTTTGAAAAGCGATGCCTAGTATTCAAACATTAGGCTTAAATATGAGCTACTCTTCTATTGAAGTGTTGCTAAACTGTTATTGAAATAAGTTTGTGAAATTTGATTTTGCACATAGTCATGTTCTTATGGGATTTGAAGCATTGTGTTCGATACCAGATTTTCATACCAGATATTGGACTTGTATTTTTCAGCATAGTCATAGGAATTGCCCTAAAAATATTCATCCGCTTCTAAAAGTGTTTTTTATTTGAACGTCATACAAAATAGTTAAGTATTTATTCGTTGATGGCCTGCAAAAATCAAATTTTTTGAATCATATACGAAATAGAAGCCCATATTGTATGCCAAAAGTGTCACTCATGTTATATGAGATTCAATACAGTGTCAATCCGTGGCATTTCGTATAATATATTCTCATTTCCGTATAAACACAGAATAGGATCGCATAGAAAAGGGGATAGTTTTGCAGCTCTTTTCATACAAGTCACAGCTGTATGAGCTCTAAGTGGAGAACTAAAAATCATGTTCTTTGATTCTGCACTTTTCTCACACCTGTTCTATGGCAGTAATGGTGGAGATGATGATCATCATCATTATATCGACCCGTTCGCTGATATGACAACGAAATCCCCACCAGATCGTTAGCGCTGCAACTGATGAAATGGCGATATTGCAGATCTAGAGGTACTGTATCTGCAAATGGAAACATTGAAATAATTGAATATTAGAATTACTGATGTTGTAGAGCATCGGTTGTGCAAAAGCGACCAGACTATGTGTAGAAGCGATTGGTTCATATGTATTCTAAATAGGGTGGGAAACTTTGAACATGTTTTCAAACTTTTTAATTAAATAAATTGATTGCGTTCTCGTGAGTGACAACCAGTACTATTAGTAAAGTGGTCTACACTAGTATTTGAGACACTGACAGTTAGTTATTCCCCTTTACTATTTACCTTTTAAGAGTTCTAATTCTATAGGTAGTCAGTCGTGCATTAAGTCATTCAATAGAAGTCCCAATCGCACATTAAACTAAATTAATAATTTTATATAAACTTCATCTTATGTCTAGAGAAAAAGCAACTAGGCTACTGTGCGGTTTTGGGAATATCCTTCTAGACATGCATATGAGTAGAGACACTAATAACTGTTTAATTCAAATATCTAAACAACCATTTTAACTTTAGTTGAAGTTTTGTCGCATTCAAACTTAAGAAGATATCATTTTGTTGTTAGTGATATTTCCTGAAATGTGTGGTGTGCTCTATGTTAAACCTTTAGACTGGTTGCTAACTCAGTCTACTCTCAGGAATGAGTGAACCTAAAAAGTTTTTGATTGGCTCAATTTTTTGCAAGGAATAAATGAGAACAATTTAATAATCGGATACATAAAATAAATGTTAATTTTCTTAGAAAGGGCTTTATTTTGATTCTATTAATGAAAAGCAAAACAAATCATTAATTTGAATTAATATTAATGCTATCATCCTATAAGATATACTTTTAATCCGATATATCTCACATAAAAAAGTTCTCAAATTTTCAATATAGAGTACTGTCTGATACACGCATTTACATAATCGGATTATGTTATTTGGGAGCTAAGAGTATGAGTTGTCTTCTTTTGCCTATCACTGAAGATTATTTTCGAAGAGTGGCTTCAAATCTTAATTAATGCATGAATGAATATGATCGACATTAAAATCGATTTTCAAGTGGCGAAACATTTTTCAAACACTTTAAGCTTAAGATCTGATGCATTCATAATTATAATTCGTTGGATCTCTTCGATATAAGTGAGAAAGAGAAGGATTTTCTAGTCTCGAAGGCATGAGTGACAACTTTTTTCTAACAAAGTCAGAACATCCTATAAACGTCTTGTTAGAAGAATAGGATTCATAGCAAAATATTCAGCTCACAACTGTTTTCCTTAATCTTAAGGCTGTGGATGTATTCAATTTTAGAAACAATGACAGTCAAGAAATTGTCTTATGAGAATATGTCAAAAAAATGTGCGCAAACATCAGTTTAAGTTTTAAATGTTTTTCAAATGACGAACAAATAACATATGCATGAATTATGTAATGTTCAAATTGGTATTCAGATGGGAGAACGCTAAACACTTACCAAGTCTTATCAACTTTATGTAACGTTCTTGCCAAAATTATTCACCACTTAACTTTCTTTATAGTTTAGTTAAGCAATCTTTATTTGAATCCTATTTTATAAATAATTCAATCCTTTAAAGTTTAAATGACTTTTTTACAGTTTTTGCACCTTATTCACAAAATTATCTCAACCCATTCATTCAGCAAAACTTTTTGGGAGATCATTTTTTACTAAAATCTAGAAAACTGTGCAAAAATAACTATGGTTTTGTTGTCTTTTATACTCAGAATAACGCAAAAACTTCTTGGAACTAGTATGAAAGTCAGATGTCTTAGAAAAAATATTTTTGTTATTCCTCTCTCAGTACATGTTAGCTGACTTTATAGCCTAATGTTTAGTTAAATTAAGATGACACAAGGATTGACAAAATAATCAGATAACTGTGTTGAAGTTTTAATGCTTTGATGACAGCTTTTACATTTCAGTTTTACTTCAAACAGACTCAATTTTAAAGATTGCGAAACCATTTGAAAAGAACTAATATATTTCTATTAAAATTGGAAAATCATTCAAAAGATAGAACAGTATTTCATACACTTTGTATGTTTCTATAAATGCAAAAAGTTTTTAATGCAATTACAATCAGATTGTTAAAGGCTGAACAAACTACTGGGAGTATGACATTTTAAATAATGGTCCGCATTCAATAAACAGGCATCAGTTGTAATTGTCTCGCAGTGTAAGCACTACCAGAAAAGTATGTGATCACTACGAAAAGTCCTTCCAAGTCTAGCTATATCATTCGAATTACCTAACCTACCTAACTAACTTAGCAATAGTAATGGCAGTTTATTAAGTTTAGTTAGTAAGCTAGATGAGAGGAATGACTCGCCTTGTTTTAGACACATAAGCAATTTTCAGTGGTAACCACATACTTCTCTAATACTATCTCCTATTCAGAATACATTGAATGCCAGACACTTAGATGCCCTATAAATGCAAATATCCATAATTCCTAATTAAGGTATAAAAATATATTGTGACAGATATAATTAGGTAGATTAGTTGAGAATTAATGTTTTTGTGACAGTTCTTAAATTACATTCTCCTGAATTTCAATTCTGTAGTCATTCATCAGAGCTCTTTGAAATGTGTTTTGTATTGAAAACAAGAAAATAAAGCAAAATGAAATTCGTAATTCTATAACTTTTTTACTTCTATGAATATAAAACTTGTTACTCTGAATAGTATCATCCAAATTTTGTTATTCCTCTTTATTCAACACGCAAAAACATAGATATTTGTAATTTTAACCAAAAAGAACAGAATTGACCATCTTTTCAGAATTTCGAGTCAACTTTCATCTGTCTATACTGTCTTCTTGGGAAATTCCGACATATTTCGAATTCCTTGTTTTCGATAAATTAGTTGCTAGGCTTGAAAAGCAGTAGAGTAGGAATTGATAAGAATCGCGGCACTGTGTCTCATAGAATAGCATTACACGAATACCAGAATTTTCTTTATTCAAGAAGAATAAAGTAATTCTGTAGCGCTACTTCATTATAACTACAGACGCGCGCAACTCCAAGAATCTGAGTCTCAACCTCGAGCTTGAAGCTGAGAAACTCAAAACACTGCTGTTGAGTTGTGCTTACGCCCTTAATCTCGGAGTTTAAGTCTGAGCTGTGCAAATGAGTCTCCGTATGTGTAAACGTCATTTCAGCATTGAATATGACGCACACTATAAAATAATGGAGATTAAATCAAATAAATTTTAATCATAAATTTTATAAAAATGATTTAGATATAAATTGGTTAATTCTAAAAGCAGTATTGACTTTCTTGGGACCAATTGTGGATGATTTTCCTGCAAATTTGCTACTTCGATTGGTGGAGTTGCACCTGAAGCTCCACTTCTTGACTTTGTGTTTGAGTTGGGCTTATACTTGTTAAACTGAGTTCAAGCTCGAGCTTACAAGCTCATTTATAGACTAAATTGAGCGTTGAAATGCAACGCAACTCAAGTTAGCTCAAGCTCGAAGCAGATTATGTTCATCTATGATATAACTTATGATTAACCCTAATTTGAATCATCAACAGTTGCTCGGGAAAAAAATATTTTGCTTGTTCATCGATTGCAATCAGATATTATTTCCTCTGAAGTCAGTTTTATTTAGTTCTAACTTTCGCAGGAACCCTAACTCGGGAATAAATCAGCAGAATTCCACTCAAACTTCAAAATAAATTCCAAATTGAATATAGCTTTATATCGATCTACAGAATCAAAAGTTACTTTTCACGGAATTTTTAAAATTCAAAACTCAATTCGTATGCTTCAGGTTCGCAGTTAAGTTGCCTACGAATTCATATTCCTCTCCATATAATTTTCATTTAAATTTCTTCCAATTTTGCGTTTGTCCTTAAAATATCTATTTTTCTCTATTCAATAACAGATGCTTTAAGAGAAGAATGACCTAACTATTGGTGAACTTTCCACAGAACTCTTACTTTTGACCTGAAAAACCACAATGATTTGGAGGAGCGATGGGTCAAATTAATCATGATTACAATTTTGCAGTATCTCTTTAATTCTTTAAGTTGACACAACTGTAATTTGAAATTTTTCTTTAAAGAAGCTTTCATAAACTATAGCTTCTCCAATGTCTGATAAATAGGATTGTGTTGTCAGATCTGCTTCATTGAAGTTCAAACACGTTCACTCAATTTGAGAGTTGATCCTAAAATCGTAATTTTTTACCCAAAAAGTTATGTTCCTATAATTTATGATTATTGCAATAGCTTCTAAACTGAACCAAAAAAAGTTTCCAAATCTGAATGAGTTAGACTCTGCCTATCAAAGAAATCCGCTGTGAAAGAGCTGAAATTTTTGCTGCAATTAAGCGAATATAAGCGGAAAATTGTTTTAATACTATGCAACACATGCTAAAAATGGAGTAAAATAAATTTGGAAATGGATCGCTTTGTATGGTTAAGCATAGAGAAGAAAAGTTCAATTAATACTAAATTTAGAAATTTGTATTTCTAGCCAGACGATAATTGCGAGACATTAGTATGCCTTTCGCAGACTAAATAAACGCCACATTTGTTCACGAAATATCTTTTATCTCTTTATTGAGATACTGCGCTTCAATTTTTTCAGAAACAGTAGAATTAAATTTCTTACACTGCATGTGGAATATAAGTGAAAAACCTCTGATCCAAAAGTTAGGCTAAGAATGAAGAAGTGTCACTTAAATCAAAGGCAGTAAAAGCATTTATATCTTAATGATGTGACACTAGGCTTAACGGACACAAAAGCACTGATTCTCCTGACTCTTAGGGAATGTCATAACCAAACGTGACTTGAATGCGACAACAGCTGCACTAAATCTGGGATTCCGAGTCAGTACAGAGAACAAGATACGAAAAAGTTTTTTCTATATATTTTAGGTTATATTAAGATACATCATATTCTTGATTTTAGTTACCTAGGAATAAAAGTATTACTATTTCATCTCTTTGTACAAATTTCTCAGAATCTATCATATGCTCAAAAATCTTTGACCGCAACAAATTCTAGGAATAGAGTGTGTTAAAACTATTTAACGGAATAATCTGCTCATAAAATACTCGAAATTCAAGTTTGATACTGAAAGTAGAAGAGAAAAATTGAGTGCGAAGTAGCTGTTACCTAGAAAATAGCCTTCATGCCTTGGATATTAAATCAAAAGTATTTTTGTTTATTTGTATCTATTTTGACTGGAGGATAGCCTCTAACAAACTGTCTATTTGCGATTTAAAGCCAGAATATGTTTTCCTCTCCAAATTTGATTGCAATTCATAATAGATATGTTATTTAAAGCAATTAATGTTTAGCCACTGGATGTCTAGACTCTTGTGTTGTTTAAGTTTGAGCATGTATTCGAGTATTACTAACGTTAATTGAATGCATAAATTAATAATATAGAAGCTGTTAAGTGAAGTGAAACTTCTGTTTGCACTGCTAATACTGTGTGTGTAATTGCAATATGAAAAATTTGAGGAATTACTGAGTTTATTTGCATTAAAAGTTTGGCTCATAGAACAGATCTTACTTCCAGGGAATTAATATCAAAGTGACAAATGTATGCATTAATAATGTTAGGTCTGATTTACACCTAAGTCTGTGTATCGCATTTAGATGGCTGCAATGATTAATAAGATAGCACATATTAATGAGAAGTAGATATTGCACGAGATCTACAAGTTTCTTTTCCTACTTCTTAAGCACTGGTTAGTAAATAAGTTAAGGAGATAGAAATCTTTATGTTTTATCATATCTCTTTTCTATACTAATTCTTAGATTTGTA
Organism: Archegozetes longisetosus; assembly: GCA_018873245.2. Classification (NCBI taxonomy): domain Eukaryota; kingdom Metazoa; phylum Arthropoda; class Arachnida; order Sarcoptiformes; family Trhypochthoniidae; genus Archegozetes; species Archegozetes longisetosus. The sequence goes on from JAEMBT020000006.1 coordinate 2,292,945, forward strand.
AGTAAAACAAATATTTTCGCCATTTTTTATGAATAATCATTAGGTTATGAATGGTTGAGAAAGTACCTTTTGATGCATCATGACTGACTGACACTATATTGAACAATGCGTTTAATTAAGCCAATCATTCGCTACGTTTCTAGAAATAACCAATTGTTAAAGTGTTTGCTTAGAAATCATATTTGTGTGGACTGATTGTCTCGCAATTGAGTCTTTCAATTATGATTCGATTACACGTCTGATGGAGTGTCGCATTACAGCTGAAGATTGAAAGGAGACGAAAATGCTTGAGCAATGTTTCAAATCTATAGCAAATGTCACTTTGCTTTACTGAATCCTTTCTTTGACCCATCATCACTGTGTGAGAGTAGTGTCTTTTGCTATCTCTCACTCTCTGCTCACTCTTCACTCATAGAATGTCTCACTCTGTGAGCTGAAGATGTGATGCGAATGCGCGCAAACCCTAAAGTTTTGTGCTGAGAACTAAACGCCAAACACTCAATCCTTGACTCTAAAAACTACTCAGCGCTTGAATCTGTTCATCAAAAACTTATGATATACCATTTCGGATTGACATTTTACACAACTCTCTATATTATTGTTGTCTCTGTTTGATAGTCAGAAAGTTACAATCCATTATCCCTTTAATCCATTGTTGATTGAATGGGGAGAAAGTTTTCTTTTCTTTCATTCAATAGTGAGTTTTAAAAAAGTAGGCGAGAAATGATTGTATTACTATCGAGGGACCCATTTGTGCACTTTATAAGCCCAATGGCGTTATTGTTATTTTTCTTGTTAGCAATTGTATATAATGTTGATAGTATTGAAGCAGATTTAGTGACTCCATCGACTTTTAATCGCTATGGTGCTAATTATCATAGTTGTAATCGTGAACCTGCTAATCTTAACGCGCCTCAGACTAAAGGAAATAATGGCTTCAAGATTAAGCTCAGTGGAAATGCCGAGAAATATGTACCCGGAGAGATGTACACAGGTATCTGATAATCATTTAAGTTTAATTCTAATTCTTATAAATGGCACGATCGTCGCAGTAACTTTACTATAACAGTATGCATAAAGTCTAATATTTAACTCGATATATGTCAGACTTTATAGCCAAAATATCTTATTTTTTCATTTTATTCATTTTAAATTCTTTCAAAGGCTTCATCGATGGAATTTGGTTTCATAGTTTCTTTCTTTGAACTTTTTTTTCTATTGCTTAAAATGAAAATCAAATTTTGCTCAAAATATAGTTTGAAAGCAAAAGAAACCAGTTTTTGTCTTGTTTTTTTCTTATCTGAAAATTAAATGAATGCTTCTTTTACGGAGTTTCTCTCGTTTACTCTTTGTTTTTTGTACATTATTAGCTAAATCTAATTTCTAGCGTAAAAGCTTATGATCAAAAATCTTTAATCAACTGATTGACTGCACGAGTTTCTCAAAATGGTTCAGTCAATTCAAGTTAAACTGACACGAAAAGTAAGCAAATGTTGATTTGAGATTTTCAGTATTATTGTACTTTGAAAATGCTTTGTTTACCCTTTCATAAGGATGATTGACAATTTTGTCAGACTTAGAAGCTTATTGAAAACCCATATTTGTTGTTCATATTATAACACAAACAACTTTTTAACAATAACGCAGCAGTAGTATTAAACTTCTAAAACTTGGCAACAAATCTTTCTGTGCTGTTTTTCAAGATTTAAATTATTAAATTTCAAACTGTAACATTGATTGTGTGTTTTAAGAATTTAAGAATTTGTTAGTTTAGCTATTTATAACTTATTAATTTTGACTTGAATTGAAAATATTTTTAGTAGAATGAGAACTGATTGGCTAAAACATTGGTACTTTTAAACTTAAGACATAAAGTGTTTGAGTAACCAATTTTTTCCCACTTATTTATCACTTATTCTAAGTTTATTTTATCTGGTGTTCAGTACGACTACACTCCGTTCTGAGAATCTTCAGTTAAAATTGGATTCTTTCAATTTTTTTATCTGAATATCGCTTGAATAATGTTTCCTTTGAACTGAAACAGCTTTGAAAATAAAATTATTTTGCTTATCAAAACCATAATATTTATAAGAACGAGAATCAAAACAAAATCATTAAGAAAGAGCTTCTATTCAGAGGATACACAACTTGAATGCTTACTGAATCTTAAAATATTTATCTAATTCATCATAATTTGAGATATGTTTTAAGTTTAGGTTCAAAAGCGTAAACCAATTGCTGAAACTCTATAAACTTAATTAAAACAAATCATGTCTGGATTACATTTCCACTATTTTGCGTGTTTGCATTGTTGGCCAAATGCCACTTTTTTTATAGCTAACTCTTACACACATACTAAAAATTGACATACTTTTGAAAGGCTACATTTATCCTAACCTTGCCATGACTTATATAATATGCACATTCTTTAGATCTTAAATTTAAATATAGGATCATAAACTCAGTTAATTTCAAATTTATCTTCATATTATTGGATCAGTCATTGGTTTGTCTTCTTTGTTGTTAAATAATATCCCTTTTATGTAATACTCGATCGCGTATACAAACAAAAAAATGAAAAAAGAAGACTTTCTTTTTTACTTTCAGTATTAGCTTAAAGGCATTTATGAAAGAAGAAAATACAAACTTTGCACAAGTTCGGACCAAGGGATGAGCTTTCAGGGGGATACCAATAAATGTGTTGAAAGTTTGCGGGGAGGACTGAAAAACTTGATCTTTTTCTAAGAGCATATTTGACTTAATTCAGAAAACCTTTAGTAGAAATACCGATAATATTGTGAAGAAGTTGCAGGCTATGGACAAGTATCTAAAGTAAGAACATGTCAAATAAAAATAGCAAACAGTTTCCTAAACAGACCCAATTAAGGATTAGCCTTTATTTTCTATTATGCACTCAAAAGATGTTTCATTATATTTATCCTTAAGACATATATAACAATAGAAATGATGCAGTTCTGCAAACTATGCATTGAATTGCTTTCCTCTGTGTACTATTCCCTCTTAGTTATACACTACTGAACCAAATTTGAGTTGAGAACTTTTTCCTCTCAACATAGTATTATGTTTGTGTTTAACTATCGTTTCACTCACAATAGGGTAACAATATTACAGGCAATTTGATTTCTTATTCTTAAAGAATACTACATTTCCATCAATGTTAACTTTATTACAGATGAAAATATTATTAGAATGTATTTACGAGTTCATATTTCTCAATAAAATGCCATGTTTCTATAAATAGTTTTAATAAAAGGTTTTTTTATTAAAACTATAGATGTTATATTTATAGAAACTTATAAGTGCTCGAAAAGCACTTCAATAAACAAAGTTCTCATTCAAATAATTCCTTAAGAATTCTAGATCACATTACGAAACTATTTTTAAGAGATTTCAAACAATAATCTGCTGAAAACATTGCCTCAAAGATCAACTTTCTATAATTGAGTAAATAAAGAAAATCAATCTTTAGGTTAAATAAAAGCGAACGATCAGTTGCGAAATCAACTGAACATTACATTTGTTGTACAATCCGTTAAACAATAAGGCAGACGATTCTTTTCTATCAATTTCCAAGCATTACATTCCTTCTTGTTAGCGTTATTTCCATTAATTTCAGTTTTAAGTATACTATAATGCGTTGGTTTTCAAACTTTTCCGAGTCGCGGCCCAGTTCTACATGACTTATGACTTAACTCCCATTGAACCTAACGTCAAATTTTCTGACATCGCGTATCATTAGTGGTTCGCAAAAGAGAGTTTGAAAATCAATGCTATAATGAAAGACCAAACGGGATTTCGATCTTACTTGACTAGAGTTTTTTCAAATGCGATGCAAGAGAAAAAAGACAAAACCCATCTCTAACTGATTTACTTTTCCAATTTTCGCAGTTGTGCTTCAAGGAGATCAAAGAATTTCAAAGTCAACGACAAGTGCACATAAGTTTATTGAGTTTATCCTTGTTGTCGAGCCCAGGGATGTGCCAACACCTAATCCAGGAGCCACTGGACCGCCAGTACTTCCAGACGTTGGAAGTTTTCAAGTATGTTATTTATAATCCTATATTTGAATAATCAAATTTTCATTAATTCAAATTAAATTTGCACTTATTGGATTTGGGCAAATGAGTATATTGTGAAAAAATGCAGACATCCATTGATATATAAAACCTTACGTGATTAACTATACTTTGTTGATTTTGTGGGCTGTTTGCTATTTATAATTGTTGTCATTCCTTAAGTAAAGATTACGTAACTTATTATTTAAGCTGCGTTTTTGTACGCAGAATATTCTGTTTCGCCCGTATAGGTTTTTCTTTTCTAGTGAAAACTTTGCTGACGTATTGTTATTCAATTATCATCGCTTGATAAATTGATAGAGATATCCTGAGTTTATGAAATTTTTCCACTAAATCACGTGGAATTATGTGGTAAACTTAGTTATGCGTCGTATCGTCAACAATAAATAGTGTGATGTTGTCTAGTGAACTACTTTGTCAGTATGGATGCTAAATGCATGTGACAAAAACTAAGCTAACGAATACAGTGTGCTTATTATAGAAATAAATGCTGTTTCACACATATCCACGCAGAACACGTACACCTAAATTAACTAGCACCTAGAAAAATAATAGCACGCGTATAAACAAACGCTTTGCCAACCTAAACAACTATATTCAAAATTTATATTCTATCGAATTCTAGAGAATCGCAGAAAATAATATACAAGCTGTACTTATATTATTAATTCAGTTAATTTTCGTACTTCTTTTGCAAAACTTGCAAAACTTTTGACTCTAGCTTTTTTCTAGTCAAATTAGAAATGAGAGCTTATTTATCATAACATTAAGTTTACTTTATTACTGTGAAACATCTTTGTTATTCTTCTTCAATCATTGTATGCAAATATTCAAATTTTGTTGAAGAACATGCGTACAAAAGGAAGGCTAAAATCGAAATAATTTCTATTCATTAATTTTCTAAGATTTTCCATAACCTAAAAAACATTGGATCTTCATTATTTTCGTTATGCGATTGAAATTTCATAAAATAACAAAATTGATATCTGAAAAACTAGTAAAGCATAATTCATTCAAATAAGTGCATAACCAAATATTCTAAGCACATCTCGTTCTATGGCTCGATTCCGGAGTGAAAAATACACGCAATTTCTTAAAATCAGATGTTGCTTTCAGTTGTGCTGAATAAGATGACTGCACTGAAAAAGTTTTCAATTGTATTAAAATGATTTGTTGCAAGTTTATTACTATAACGTTGACTTGAGAAAGGGAGAGCTTAATACCGTATAGAGACTGTATTGCAGACTCGACAACAATCTCTTATTATGAATTATATTTTAGGCACACTTTTCTCCTAGAGTCGAGAAAAATTCAGACTCTCTTTTAGGTCCATTAGTTCAGTGAAATAGAGTTATTGGAGTGTGAAAAAAGTTATTAAAGGTCATAAATGGGTAAATGTGTTGTCATAATTGAGTTATAGATGTGGTACTATTAATCAATTTTTACATTTTTTCTCACTTAAAGAGAGGAAAGCTTTGAGAGTTTTGCCACTAATATTTAATAACTTTTCATTGAATTCTTATCAATTATAAGTTGACGATCTGAAGTGTCGTTAGTTTTCAAGTTGAGAATATTCAAAGAACTTCTTTTCTCAAAAGTTTTGCTGAGAGTTTGTCACATTTTTCGACAGAATTGGGTTAACAAAAAGTGACATTACATTCAAATAAAAATATCTGAACAATTACCAGCAAATCTAAATCAAATAAAATTGAATTCAATACAAGAATTAATTTAGTATTCTTCCAAATCATAATCTATTCTGAAAGAGAACAGAAGCAATTTTTCTTAATTACAATTGATATTACAATTCACAGATTCAGCTCAAATTCAATATCTGCCTCATATATTGTTTTTGAAAATATACTATATATAGAACTTATTATTGATCGCGACAGTGAAAAAAAATATGTTACAGTCTCTAATACTTTTCTTCTTATTCTTCTTCTTGATCAGTTATACAGTGATTCACTCGTAAAACTGTCAGATGAATGTCCGAATGCAGTAACACAGACCTCATCGGTATCAAAGGTAGAGATAAGTGTGATGTGGATCGCACCAGGGCCTGGATCTGGTTGCGTTGTATTCAAGTAAGATTTATTTTCTAATCTAATTGGATGATTTTTCAACGTTTGTTTTTAACGTTTACGTTATGCTTCTTGATTTTCGACAGACTTAGACTTAATCTTGTTTTGTACAATTTGTTGTGAAGTAGAAACAAATCTTATTTAGTGGAAAAAAAAGTTCCCTAACTTGGTGTTGCAAAACTAGGACTCAGTATAAAAAAACAGAATAATTCAAGGATAAATATCAAATTAACAATATTTAGAGCAGGATATTTTATTTTGAATACTCGATCAATTTTGGCATAACTTTGACGAATGAGCGACAATAAGTTGAGAATACTTTTGAATTGCTCGAGCGTTAGGCAAAATGAAGGCAAAGCTAACTATCAATAAAATGTAAACTGAAAGTACATCTGCGATTCCGAACAGCTAACACTATTGACAATGAAAAAGCGCTTTACTTATACTAATTGCAAATTGATTGCATGCTGAACACTTGCTATCTTGTAGAAAAACTAGAAAAACAGTTATATAAAAGTTACACTTCTAGTGACTCTTCCTTTATGTGAATTGCCGAATAATAAAAGCTAATACATTATACAGAATACGAATTATACGAATAAGGCTTATATTAGTTTTTGGTAACTACTTGTAGGGCTATGGTAGTTGAAAGAAAAGATATATGGTATATGGACGATGGAGGACTCACTAAAGTTCTTTGCGAGGAAGAATCCGAGAGTCATGACGAACAACCAGAGATTATAGACGAATGTTGTGCTTGCGATGAAGCCAAATATGAGGTCACTTTTGAGGGTCTTTGGTCTAAATACACTCATCCCAAAGATTTTCCTGCAAATCCTTGGCTCTGTCATTTTTCGGATATTATTGGCGCGAGTCATTCAGCAGACTTTCGTATGTGGGAGTATGGAGGGTATGCTTCTGAAGGTGTTAGGCAAGTCGCCGAATTAGGGGTTACCAAGAAGTTGGAGTCCGAATTAAAGGCTGAGTCCAATAAAATCAGGTACTTACTCAATCATTAATAGTTTTGCAACTTTTGAAAAGCTTTTGTAACGGGTTCTCTCTTGAAAGATTGCCTAAATTCTTGAGAAACTCATAAAGTATTCCACTTTCTTATTGAGTAGCTTTGATTATCCTAAAAGCATTTTTTAATTTTTGTTTGCAAAATTAAATTAAGTTCTCGCCTGATGGATAACTTGGGCTTTTGGAAAACCGTAAATAATAATTCACTTATTATTTTAACCCATTATGAACTACCGATTAATAACTGGGATCAAAAAACCTTTTATTTACTATGAAATTGACTGCACGTAAAAATGTGATTTGATATAATATTTATTTTTCTATTTGGAACATTGGGCCTTCAATTGTTCGGATGTCGAGCAACCACATATTCCTAGATTTATAATTTCTGTTAGATTTATGAGCAAAAAGCAGAGCACATACTCTAGAAATCTATCGCAAACTGAGTAATACATGACTATACCATCAAATAAGGTCAATGTTATACAACGACGCGATTATGATGATGTTGATGATGATTGGGCTGATGGCTGGGCTCAGATTTGAGACCAGTGCCAGTGTGGATGTGATGAGTGAGAAAATGAGATTAAACGGCCTAATGATCGAAAGGCCAGCGTAAGCCTTATATGAATAGTATTGCTATTGGTTTTCAGATGTCCGATAAAATGTTGTAGAGCTTATGGTCTATCACTCATACTAATCAATCAATATTAATAGGAATATATTCATAGCTTTACTATTATAGTTATTTAGGTTAGGCTAATGTTAGTTACTATTGATTGAAATTTGCACTTAACTGATTAATTAACACTTTGCTCATTCAATTTCAAGCAAATGAGTTTTCATAATTTGATAATTTATGCCATCTCAGTATCAGAAGTGCTTAAAAGTAGAGGAGTTTATAAGCCATAAAAAGTAATTTATACATTGTTAAGTGAAGATATAAACTGTTAGAACTCCTTATTTATATTTAGGAGGAGTAGTTTCAAATGACACACTTAATTATCTCAATAACTCATAGCCTAAGAGATTGGGTCTGAACCACACTATACAATAGGAGAGATTTCATTTAATTTGATCAAAGCTAACAAATAAATCTCAAACTATCCTAAAGTTGAATGCCATCATATTTCTCTCTCTCTCTCTCTCTCTCTCTCTCTCTATTCTAACGCATTAACACTTCTCTGAAAAACTAGCCCTAATCAGACAATTTGTGTGATTGTGATGATCAAAATTTTAATCCTTACAAAAATCCTCTTTAACAGAACTGATTTCGCATTTTATTTGTTGTAAAATACTGTTAAAATGAGGAAATACGATTAGAATAAGCCTTGACAACACATCCTGTTTAATCTAAAGGATAAAAATCAAATTATTTGTGTGAATAATTTTTCATTTGCATAATCTAACAGTTTATTAAACAAGAATTTTTAATTCGACATTCTATTCAGCTTATTATTGAATAAAATCTGAAAATTCGTGCTACTTAATGTACAAATATCATTTACACCAGTAAACACTATTCAAAAACTTTTGAAAAAGTTTTTGGAGATAAGAAAAGTTTGAGCCGATGGCGCTTACAATAAGTTTTACAATAGGCCGCTTATTTAGCTTAAATTGAATTAGATATTTGTGCACTGATTCAATATCTAAAATTATTCATGAATTTATTATAGCTCAACAATGAGATTCTGTTTGAAATACTTCATTATAAATTTAAATTTAATTTAGAAGAGACTGAAACTTGTTATCACAAGAATCCGTAATTTATTTATACAGTAGTTCAATGAAAATAAATTAAATGATCTAAAAATAAAATTAGCTATTCTTTGTTATTTAGCTCGCATTAATCAAGTTATATACACTCGTATCCAATGGGTACTCAATACTTGTACCAAATATATTTGGTAAACATTAGCATGTACCAAACATTTTTAATTCATTTTTAACTATTCTTCAGACTAATTCTAGTTCAACAATTAAACATTTATCAAGTTTTTCAATGAAAAAAATTGTATAGTTTTTAATCAATTATAGAAAAGATTAGATAAGTTTGACTAAAACTTAAAATTTGAAGTACTAGTAAAACAATTGTAGAGTTATGACAAATTAGTTAAAAATGTTGCCTGTCAACGCTACATAAGCATTTAATTGAAGATGAAACAACTAATCTGATTATTGTTTAACTAGCTTTTAAATACAGCAAAACAAAATTTTGCAAACTATTCAATTATATAGTTTTTCGAACTGAACAATATTTCAGGCCTACAATACATGCTAATTGTATAAAATAGGAGACTGAACCGTTCGTCTAATCAATAACTAAGAGACAGTTGTTTGAAGTTATATTGATGGTTTTTGATCTCAACTAAAATAGAGCTGCTACATATTGGTTGGGTACACTTTCAAAAGGATTTGATCAATCACAATAAGTTTAGTGACAATCAATTTTTAAGTCACATTCATGGCATCAAAGAAGGAGTAGTTTTTGTAATCGATAAAACATGTGCTCTTTAATAAATAAAATACTAATTCGATAAGCTCTATGTCGTCAAGTGTTAGAGTTTGCTCAAAACATAATAAATCTTAATTAAATTAATCTTAAACTTACTCACGATTAAAAATGAGAACCTAGTTCTCAGTCTATTTGAATAAACTACTAGTCAAGCAATTAAATCACTTAATAAATCATTTTTGTTCAGTCAGGCGTCTTAATGACTGAACATTTTTTACTCCAATCTTTACCCAGAAAAGAAAATGATTTTTAAGACTAAAATTTTTGGTTAAGAATTCAATGAAATAGCTTTACAACGTTAATTACACAGAAGTAATTAATGATTGAAAAGTTGATAATGAAAAAATGATTTATTTGGATAAAAATGATATCGATTTAGAGAATTATTTTCTAAAATGATTGGAACATTTAATTAAAAATTCTCATTTAATCTATTTATGTTAATGTTTGGCTGCAACATTTTCTCGATTAATAATCGCATATTTTCGCTAATAATTTAGAGGAACAATGTTAATTTGAGAGTGAGCTATTAAAAGACAAAAGCGAATAATCAATTATAGTATGCGATTGTTTGTTATTCAAAAGATACTAAGCTGGAGTAAAACATCGAGTATACGTGGCTGGCTATAGACTAAGATTCTAACATTGATTCAATGCCCAAAAATAGCATAAGATAGCTTTTGGTAAAACTCTACTCCAAATAATAGATAAGTGTTTAAGTGGCAGATAAGTTATGTGTAGAAACTAAAGTTTTAGTCATAGTGAATGATATAAAAAATAAATGACTTTCTGTATTTTATAATTGATTAGTTTCCTTAGTGAAACGCTTACTCCTATATAAAGGTAGAGATTGTGCGAATACCATTAATTAATAACTCATGTTATACATGTTAGGTTATACATGTTAGTAAAAAGCTATTGCAAGGCGCTAACATTTACTCAACATATTCAATGACAAACTTTACGCATACATTTAACCGAAATGCATTAGTGCTAAAGACGTGATTGTAGCAAAAATAAAGATTTATTACTATAAAAATGAATCTTAACAGTCACTCAAATTAGTCTGAGCAAACAATTGACCCTTAGATTAATGATTCAGGAAATCAATGTTTGCGCAAGTTTTTGCTTTAATTAGATACTTCGATTACAATGTTTTAGTTAAAAGCATCAATACTTTAATTCTCACAAAATAAGAAACCTTGATAAACTACTCATCGAAGACTATCTATCTTCTTATATTTGTCCCTAAACTATGCAAATTTATTTTTTTAAAAATATTAGAAAAACTCTCAACTCATTAGTTTTTATTTAAAGCTTTAGAATATTGATTGACTAATTAAATGAGAAAAAGCTTGGGTAGCTTTTAAAACGATATTCATAACTTATTGACAGAACAATAATCAAAGCTCGAGGTCTTTGGCATCCAAACCTAAACGGAAAGACATTCGCAGTGTTTCGAGTTGACAGTAAACATCATTTGATGTCACTTCTATCAATGCTAGGCCCAAGTCCTGATTGGATTGTAGGCGTCAGTGCATTAGAGCTTTGTCTTAAGAACTGTTCGTGGATTACAGAGAAAGTGATGAATTTATATCTATGGGATGCCGGCACTGATAATGGCATCACATATTTAGCACCCAATGACCCGACTATACCTCAGGCAAGAATTAAGAGAATCACGTCGACTAATCCAAGCCACGCGGAGTCACCATTCTATGATCCGACTGGAGCTCGAATGAAGCCTATCGCTAAACTGACTGTTTCCAGACAAAGGATTTATGAGAAGGCCTGTGGAGAAGATGGCAATAAAATTCTTTCTAATTTTGAAAATGAAGAAGAAGATATTAGGCGTAAGATTATTATACATTAACAATCTAATTGTTTCGTAATTTTTAGCCTGATTAAGAAATTTTTACATGTCATATAGAGATATTCATTTAACTTGTGCTTAATCTCAAACTTTTTTATATCAAATTAAAAATTAATTAAACTTTTCATATTAACATAAATAGCATTTCCACCCAAAACAGGACCCATTTCTTCAGGTACTAGCCTTTTTAGACACTATTTGAACATAAATAGCACGATAGATATTAACAATTAAATGGTTTGCAGTAAGAACGGCATAAGTGACTGTTGAAAAGCATTTACTTAAGCAGTTTTTCAAGCAAAAAATTCAATTCAAACTAATTTCTAAGTCAAAAATAACTAAGAAAAGAATTAATCTTTAATTGAAAAGCTGACTGTCAAGTGACCCAATGGACAGAATTCACGCCTTGTTCTGCGACATGCGGTCATGGAATACAAATGAGAACTAGAAATTACATTCACGAACAAAAGGCCAGACAAATGGGATGTTTGACTAAATTGATTGAAAAAGAAAGTTGCGAAGTCAAGTGCGTCAATGAAATCAGTTGTGCCACAACCTCGTGGTCTGAATGGCAAGAGTGCAGTGCCACTTGTGGCAAAGGGTTCCGGACTCGCACTCGAAAGTTTATGAATCGTATGGCGCGTAAAGTTTGCAACCAAGTGGAGCTGGTCGAGAAAGAGATGTGTATGGGTCCAGTGCCTCAGTGTCCGCATGCCGAGGAAATCGATCCCAAATGCAGTGTTACTCAATGGTCCGAATGGTCTCCTTGTACTGCTACCTGTGGCAAAGGAGTTAAGATCAGGACTAGACTATATATGAGTCCTCGACAGTCATCTAATATTTGTAGCATTGATTTAATACAAAAGGTGCCCTGTGTTGCAGATAAAATTGATTGTAAAGTCAATATGAATGAAGCTAAAGGTATGTCACCATTTGTATAAAACTTGAGTAGGGTTGCCACCTTTTAATATGGACTTGTCTGGACAAAAAGTTTCCAGTTCTAGTCGAAAATTCTGGATATGTAAAACCAATTGTAAGAAAGCTCACATGATATGGAACTCAATAAAATGTCAAGGTTTAGAAATTTAAGAACTAAGAATATCTGCATAATTTCAGTTTTTGTTAAGCGAATGATAGTTTGCTACAAAAAAATTCTTTTAAACTTCTATAAAAATAAAAGATCACTTTTTAACTTCTTAACAAAGAGTTACAATCATTCAAAAATACTCTCGTTGAAATAAAGAATTTTGAATCCAAATTATCTGGAATCTGTACAGGATAATTTAGATTGTTGACTGTCTAGTCGAGAAATAGACAGTTGGCAGCTCACGCATAAGCGAATAAATTGCTGACACAACTTAATAATTATTTAATTTGATCATTTGCTTAGAGATCTGTATGCAGAAAAAAGAAGTTGGTCCGTGTAGAGCATATCTACCCCGATATCACTACGACGCGGCTAAAGGCCAATGCTATCAATTTATATACGGCGGATGTCGAGGAAATAAAAACAACTTTGAAAGATATTCAGATTGTAAACGATTGTGTGAAGATATGCCTAAAAGTGAGTCTATTCGATGAATATTGTTTTGCTATTTATAGAACAAATGAATGTCTTGAAAATTTTGGTCACTTCAGCTTTTTTCAATACTTAACAAAACTGTTTTTCTAACTTGTTCTAACCTTTTAACGCTGCCATCGGAGACTTTGTTCCAGCATCACTACCATCATCTACTATAGCATATGGATATGCTATGAAAGATGCAACTGTTCATCTTGAAAAAGGCCTTGTTTGTGGTACTACTCAATTGAATGCATGCATAAGAGTGTTCGCAACAGTAAAACTTAATTCAAATTGTACTCAAATGCAAATGATTGAATAGAGTTTGTACCCAATAATATATAGTTGCATATTATAGGCAAATACACCAGGCAGCTAACTGTAGTCATATAATTGTTTGGCCATATTTTTCCAATCAAGCTCTGACACAACAGTTATGGAAATCACAAATCTTATCATTGATTCTATTTTTGATATATTAATGACTTAAACTTTGCCAAATGACTTAACCTTGAAAAAGCAATTTTGAGAGAATTGATGCTTCTAACTAGCGTTTTGTTTAATAAACACTGACTATGTTTTTAATAATAGCAAACTTGTCAGATATTTGTCTACTTGGATACATTACAAACCTATGTTTAGAATACGTTGGCTGCTGTCACTCTCATTCTTTCATTTCTATAAGAATTCAATTGAATATTGCAACTGTTTTGAAAACTCCCACTCAACTGTAACACTTCTATTCTAAACAACATTTGACAATATTTATTTCATATTTTGTTTAGTTTTGCAAATATTTTCTTTACTTTCATTTTTGATGCGCTTGTTTTAGAAAACGGATTCCAATACTGAATATAACGCCCTGTTTTGTCTATGACGCCAACATTTTTAGCATACTTTTATGGCTAACTTAAATAACTCTTTCGAGTCATTGCTTCAAATATTGACACCGATTAAAAACTAGTTGAAAAATAAGTTAGAAATCAATTTTCATTAAATCAAATCGTTTAAGAATACTAGTAATTGAAGTTTTAAATGAAATTTCGACTCAACTTTATGTATGTTGCGATAGCACAACAAGACAAGAATTCTGATAATTTTACTGAGCGGACAACTCTTATACCGAATCAATTAACTTAATAGTTGACAATAGTTTTGATCAAATTCTTAAAAAGTTTATAAATTTTCTATTGAAAGCTCCAATCGGTGCCTTGACTTCATTAACATCGGGTAAAGCTAGTGTTGTTAATTTTACAAAACTTTCTTTTGCCATTAAACTTAATAAAATATTTATGACCTTAACCATTCTTAACTATAGGAAACGCGAACTTAGGCGTGACCTCACCTCCGATCAACGATCAGGGACCTATCATAGACTGTGTGGTAATATAAACTTATCTAGTCCACTATTAACCATTTGACACTTATTGCCAAACTTTATCTTCAGGTTACTCCATGGTCTGATTGGTCTCCATGTTCGCGATCGTGCGGAAGTGCTCGCAAAGAGCGAAGACGAGAGATTAAACTGAATGCGCAAAACGGAGGCAAACCATGCCCCGAAAAATTGGTTCAAAGAAGAAGATGCAGAGATAATCCTCAATGTGGTCAGCATTTATCTAATACTTATATACAAAGCAGTGCTTTCTAACCAAATAAACCTAAAATATAAATTTTTCTCATTCAAATGTATAGCGGATTATAACACAGGCACTTACGCAAATACTAACAAATTATCCTCAAAAAGTGCAAAAAAGCACAAAAACCATCATCAGCACTACTAAAATCTAAATACCTTTTATTTGTACAAAAATCAAATTTAATAAAAAATGTTTCAGACTTAAGATCAGTCGATTGCAAGATGAGTCCTTGGGGTGAATGGTCATCATGTTCGATAACCTGTGACGGACATGGTTTCAGAACTCGTCAAAGATCTATATTAGTGAACGCTACATACTCGGGTATCCCCTGTGGCCCCCAATACGATCGACAATTATGTTCAACTTCAAAACCATGCAATTAAATAAAAAGTCATCATTTGTTTAATGGAAACTGAGAAAAGTTGTTTATATGAGAAAATGATATGTATTTAAATTATTATTACTATAAATGTCTTATAAGTCTTCCTGCTTTTATTGTCGTACTATATCTTTAATATACAATACAAGCCTTAAATTAATGTTATCATAAATGATTTGTAAATATGTTTAAATCGGTATTTATTCAGATTTATTATCAGGTCGTCTGTATTCAAAATTTCAATTTCTCTAATCGCAATGTTCCCTAAATTTTTAAAGCCCTTCATCAACTTGAAGAAGACAACTTTTTTACTATTGCTGTATATTTGTCTCATATGTCAGTCAGATCTGAACCTTCGAACAGAACTAAACAAAATAGTTTACTAAATATGAAAAGTTATCAAACTTTGTAATAAAGAGATAAAACTAGAATTTATCACTAAGTAATAGAGTTTATAAAAATCTATTAATGAGATAATCAAAAAACTAATTAAGAAATTGATTTATTAGTCTCTGCCAAATTTGCAAAACTATATAACAATGTATTTGTAAATATATGGAAGACCTACTGAATAAAATTGTCATTCATCGAATCGCATCAAATAAACTAAGAGTAAGTTATAAGATGTAACATTTGTCGAAAATTGATTGAGCCTAAAATAGCTATCACTTTGTTTCATCTTATTGAGTTTTGAAAACTTTTTCGCTACTTTTATGCATTTTGGGTACTTTTACAAGAAAAATACAAACTTGGGTAATCAGATGAAAAATCTTTCACTATACCAATAATTCGAGGCAAACATTTTTTGGTTAATTTATAAAAATCTAATTTTTCGAATCACAACTCGAAATAAGCTGCTAAAAGCTAATAGAAGCTCAGATAAGGGGTTCATATTTTGAATTCATTTCATTAAATGACATCATTTGAAAAGTCGTAACCTGAACTTTCGAGTGATATTTT
Organism: Archegozetes longisetosus; assembly: GCA_018873245.2. Classification (NCBI taxonomy): domain Eukaryota; kingdom Metazoa; phylum Arthropoda; class Arachnida; order Sarcoptiformes; family Trhypochthoniidae; genus Archegozetes; species Archegozetes longisetosus. The sequence continues at coordinate 2,309,071 of JAEMBT020000006.1, forward strand.
GACAGGATTTTAGCTGTCTTTTGAAATATATACATTTGAAAAATTGATAATCCACAACAGCAACCAGAAAAGATGCGTCGTCATGGCACACTTCCCAGACCATAATATTGAGGCAAACTTATTGAATGTTGATTGTGGTCAGAGAAGCAAATTACAAATTGAATTTCGCAACAAATTCATGGATATGACTAGAAGGTTAACATAGCAACAACCTTTCTCTTGTTGCTATCGATCATTTTTAAGTTTGAGAGTGTAAAAATGAAAAAATATCCAGCAATTCACTCCGACTTAAATGATTAAAGTAATGGCACCAATAAAACCCAAGTTACTTCATAACTTTTATTTGATTAGTTTTCAAATGAATTTTGATTAGATTTTTATTAGAGTTATTAAACTACTGAATAAAATATATTTTGAACAATAACAAATCAATAGACTTTATGCGTGGTTTATAATGACAAATATTTACAGATAAGTGAATCATCACGTTTGATCATTTCAAATCATAGAAGCATTTTAATGAACTCTTCGTAATTTATTTTTCCATCTTTGTCGAGATCTGTGGCTTTCAGTAATTCATCTAAATCACTGTCCGTTAGAGTTTCACCCATTAATTGCATCGCAGACTTCAGTTCATCTCTGGTTATAAAACCATTTTTGTCGCGATCAAACACAGAAAAGGCTGCCTTAAGATCTTGTTCGATATCATCTTCTTTTGGTGTCTTTATTTTTGACAACCAATCGAGAAACTCCTGTTCACTGATTAAGCCATCACCTGATAGACAATTTTTATAAATTATTCAGTAAAATAATAATTATTGAGCTTATTGTTGAGAAATTTGATTTGCGATGCATGTCATACATGTTCAAAATGACAATTATGGCAAAAACAAGTCCATTCAATTCATTTAACAATACATTAAATATTGATTTTATAGACAGGGTAAGGTTTGACCATATCTGTTTCAAAGACCATTTCATGACTTTGTTTTATATTTTATTGGGCTTATCAAAACAATTTTCTGTTTGCAACACAACTTTAGGATTGGTGTCAAAAAAGGAAACTTCTGTTTTGTTCGTGCGTGAAATAGCAGATTTTTGCAGCCAACTTATATAAAGTAATCTTCGGATTAAGGCTCGAAATACTGAAAGTTCGTAAAAATCTGGCTAAAAATCATGTTTTCAATCTATTTTAGTTGAACACTATTCAAAAAGTACAGTAAAACCTCGATAAGGTGAAGCCTCGTTAGAACGAACCAATTTTGACAGTCCCGGTATAAACTATATAGACTTGATATATAGACTTAGTCTCGATATAAATGAGTCTTGTTATAACCAAGTTCTTTGATCCCTTCAACAGAGTTATATCGAGGTTTTACTGTACTATTATGACTAAAAAATTGTATAATTTTGAGTGGTTAACGCAAATTGACACATTTTAGTGATTCACTAGAAGGATTTTATGTATTGACAATTATTTCGCAATAGATCTCACAAAGTATTAAAGTTTGTTCTGATGATTGTGTCAATGCTGTACTGATCTCGCATTTCATTAAAAGTGATAGAAATTTGTCAAACTCTTTACAAAATGAGTTTCAAGTTGTTTGATAATTTTCGTTGATTTATAAACAGTAAAGAGTTCTGTTGAAAATCTAGACGATAAATTAGAGTAAACAATTTGATAAGTTCTAATATTTTTCTAACAAATCAATTATCTACTGTATCAAAATTTGTTGAATTTTTTATAATATGAATCTGAGTTCGTATGAACTACTAGTAATTGTAATGAGAATAGAGATTTTTCAAGAGTATAAAATTGACAATTTTGAAGAAGTTAATATAGCGTATTTTGATCATGCTTCCTTCGAATATTTTATGACTACAGTCAGAAGCATCAAATAAATATTAGACATTAATAATAAAATTTAATCTTATCTGACGAAAATTATTTTAAAAATTAGATGAAGGTCTCAGAAAAGTCAATAAAAAGTCAAAACTAAGGCTTCAATCGAAATGATTTGAATGTTTAATCAAATTAGAGCATTCAAGTATATATGAAATATTAAGATCAAAGTTATGAACACTAGATCTTGTAGTGTTTAAACTTATCTAGGCAAACTTTTCATCTGTACTACAATTTGCTTTGATGTTTTCGTACGTTTTCTCTGTTTTTTAATATTTTAGCTTTAATTATAACTCGAAGAAAAAACTTAAATTACCTGAAGCTTTAATAATAGTACGTTAAATATGCATATATAATACACGAAGACTTTCGAAGCTTAGAAAAAAAAACTTAAAAACATACCATTTTTTGAGGCGTTAGTCAACAGTTGATTAACAACTTGATCATTAACAGGAATACCAATTTTTTGAAGCATTGATTTCATTTCTTCTGTGCTGACTTTGCCATCTTGATTAATATCAAGCATTGCAAACGCACAACGAAGTTGTGATTCATCGATCGGCTTTAATTTTGTTGATTTAGTGCCTGATTTGGAGCTATTAGATTTTGAACTCTGACAAGTGATGCAAAATAATTAATAACTTTTAGTGACATAACTGATAAATAAAACATTGATTTTCTTACCGTTGGTTTTTTGCTCATGTCGTAAACTCGTAAAAATGTCGACTTTCTATCAAACTTGAAGTACTAGTGCTTTAAGAAAACTGAATTTTTCACTGTCTTTAATTTTAAAACTAACTAAATATCATGTTTGCAATACTTGAAAACTATTTAATTACACGATTATCTGGTCACTACATCTTTATGTAACTTAACTTTAAAGAGATAGCAAAACAGAGATGTTGTGATTTTTCTCTGAAAACAAATGCCAACTACTAGTTTATCGTTTAGTTTATCACTTACAACACAAAAGAAACACTAAATTCAAATGTAAAATAATGTATAATCGCAATGAAGTTTTAAGTTTTAAAAATAGAAAATTAGAGTTAAGACCAGCGCATTGAAGTCGCTCTATTGCCACTCTTGTTGCGAATAAGTTAGACGTAAAAGTTATGTGAGTCTTGTGTACTGCTTAATGCGCGCTATGTATTCAACCGCTTTCTGTATCATCTTCACAATTGGATGATTCGGGATTCAGTACCCATTTAGGTTAAGGGATTAGTTCTATTTTTCCAACAAATCTTTCTATAAACTTTTAAATTCTTATTTGAAATTGCATCCTGCAAAATTTCCATTTTGATTGATCAGACATAACTTGCGACAGTAATCAATAGTTACCCATCCGAGTATTTGAGGTACACATTTTGCCTTTAAACCTATTAGAAAATATTATTTAGGATTACAGTTCCAAATACTTAAAACCATCAAAAGCCTTTTTAATAAATACGATCAGTCAATCGCTTTTGTATTAATTTGAAATGTTTTTAAATTAATTTATGGACAGAACCGGAAAATTGTTTGAAAAGTTCAACTTTTTCATACTCGAGAGAACAAGCAAAGAGCATTAATGAAACTCGAGCTCATTTTATTTTAAGGTATATTCTCAAAAATTGAACGCTTGGAAAATTAAGTTTTAAGATACCTAAAACCCCTTAAAAGTATTTGAATCTCTATAAAGTTTGATATTTGAAGTGACAAGAATACCGAAAAATCTTAAGCCTGATTATCATACTGTTAAAGCCATTACTTTCTAAAAGTTTACAGATTGAGAACAAGCTCTGACACTCATATCTTCTCTTGATTTGGTACATATCCACTAAACCATTTGCCACATTGGCTAAAAGCCAGAAAAATTTGTTGCTCATATACTCGCGTTTCTCACTATACTGTATATTCTCTTCTTACTATAAAATCAACAATTTTTTGAATACACCAAAGAGTTTGTGTCATCTAATTTTGAAAGCTATCTTTTTGTTTATTACTGACAATTTAACGCTTAACTCTTACAGTTGGATTTTTCTGAAAATACGTGGAACACATTGCAATAAAAATCTTAATCCGATTCCATAATTGGCTACTATTATGACATTGACTTATTTCTGAAAATGCTATTATCTTTAGACGACGAATAATCTCTACTGATCTAAAGTTTATTTTGCAAAAACAGCATATAATTGGTATATAAGGTTTCGGCTAGAATAAATTTCTAGAGCAATTAAGCATCAAATATCTCGAGTTTTAAATAGACTTTGATTACGACTAAAATAGTATCTTTGGGTAAAGATAAGAAGTTATTCTTTAATCATTAATAATTGTCTTTAGAATCAATCTTAATCTTTTACTTATATTTGCCTAAGAATTTTCGATTTGTTCAGAAGTATCATTTGTATATAAAAAAAGATTTAATACAAAAGTTTCGCAATTTCTTATTAATTTATCAATTTTGAAATAGACATTAAAAAACTTTAATAAACTAATTCAGATTACTTTAGGACATGAAATAAGAAATAAGTTCGCATCATTTTTTCCTGATTAAGATATGAAACCGAAAGTTATACATTTAGTACTCAAAGTATGACATATTGTAAAAATGTTCTCAAACCTTCTTCAGATTAAAGGAATCTGGAGTTTCGGATAATTTATCATAAAAAGTTGGCTCACTTTACTTTCTCGTGAATTAATTTAGGAAACATAAATGAATACGTGTATTTTTAATATATTTATTTAAAAACTAAAACGCAGTATTGAAAATGGATATAAGGGCTAATTGTCTATTGACTATAAATTAATTAAAACTGAATCGTAGGCGTGAAAACAAATTATTATTAAGATCTCATAAAAGACATTTTGTTTGAGATTATGCAAAAAGCTATCAAAAAACAATAAGAAGTCAAAACATCTTTATCCATAAAAAGTCTAATTAAGAATATTCTGCTGGCATTCGAAAACTCTTATTTAGATTATTTTTATACGCGTCATACGCTTTTCAAAAACAGTACGCTATTAATTATTTTGAAATATGTGTCAAATACTTGAGTGTAAACGTTGAAAACTAGGATCAGTTTTGTTTGAAACAACGAACATTTCAAGTTTAGTAAAAGTCTAATTAATGAACAATTAACAACCGATGACTTGCAAACTGTTTTGAAAATAAAACGTAAAGATTTGTGAAAATCAAGTTATAAAGAGTTGTTTTAACGGAATTGTTTCTAGAAGGTTTTATTTTCCTTATCTGCAACCTCAGTGTCCTATTTATAAATATTTGCCAAAAATTCCATTAAATAAAGAGTTGATTTTGAAAATTAAGTTAATTAAGTAAAGAGGGAGCAAACTTTGTTAAGAAGTTAGCAAAAATGTGCTAATAGTCAGTAAAGTAGACAATAACTTATACTAGAAGTTTAATCAAACTAAAAGTGTACTCAAATAGAACCCATTTAAAAGTTAGCAATAGTTAACAACTTGAAATCAATGAAAATCTACCTAATAAGAGAGATAAAGTTTTTTTAAACATTAAAAATAAGTCGGACTTGTCTTTAATGAGATCAATGAACGCTAACATAGTGTGCAAAGACCTTCGTTTCATATTTGCCACATAGTGTTAGAGCCACATCATCACAATGTCTTGTATAAGCGTGAGCTTAGAGTACAGTCTACAATGAAAATTTATACCAAATCATAGTTGAAAACCAATGCATAAGTTCCACAAATCGTTAGAATCGATAGCAAATCTAATGCGGTCTTAAAAAGCATTTGAAGCGTTGTTTTTCTCCCTTTTCTCTTCCAATACATAAACATATTTTACAGCTTTTCATATTAGTAGATATTAAATAAAAGTTTCAATAGATTTATGCATTATTTGTCTGTTTAGTGGACATTTTTTCAGTACTTTATTTAGGGTTTAATAAACTTTTGGTTTCATTTGAATTGAAGTAAAAACTTTAGACTTTATTTTCAGCAAAGCTACCGATTGAATAACTTCTGGAAATCATGTCAAACGCACCAAATCTCTCTTCAGGAGTCAATATGCAAAGAGCTATCGTCAAAATGGTACTTCATCTCGCTTAAGACTAACTGTTCCATGTTTTAACTTATTGTCTTATTCTTAAATTGATTTTTAGGTGACTTCTGGCGATTCAATTGTAATAAGGGGTCAACCAAAAGGTGGTCCACCGCCGGAGAAGCAGATCAATCTAGGTATGAATTAGCTTGAAATCACATCTTAGAAGTTATTCATTAGCTTTATTAATTACCTTTATCTGCAGCTTACGTGATAGCACCAAAAGTTAGCCGCAAGTTACCAGACGGCCAGTACACTAGCGATGAACCGTATGCCTGGGATTCCAGGGAGTTCTTGAGAAAGAAACTCGTTGGAAAAGAAGTTCAGTTTAGAACTGAATATAAGATATCTATGGGTACGAAGCTGTCAATTCTTTTGATTCATTTCAAGCCTTTATGCAATTTTTTCGATAATTAAATTCAATTTTCAGGTAACACTCCGCGAGAGTTCGGTTTTCTGTTTCTGGGCGAAGAGAACATCAACGATACCGTTGTTTCTGAAGGACTGGTAGAAGTAGTGCGAAAACAGCAAAATAAAGATAATGCAGAAGTGCTGCATTTAATAGAACTAGAAGAAGCAGCAAAAATTGCGGGTAAAGGCAAGTGGAGTAGCACTCCTTCAGAAAAGCGAGAAGTTCTCTATGAAGTCGAGGAACCGGCAAAACTGGTCAATAAGAAATTTGCAGGTATTGTAGAGCATGTACGCGATGGAAGTACTCTTCGAGTGGCACTAACGCTTGAGCCCAACAAGAGGTACCAATTGATAACTTTGATGTTGAGCGGTATTCGTTGCCCACAAACGGGCGAACCCTTTGGTGAAGAGGCCCGTTATTTCACTGAATCAAGACTTTTGCAAAGAGATATTGAAGTTCGTATCGAACAGACTAGTGGTGGAGGCAATACTTCTTCGTTTGTCGGATCGGTCACAGTTGGCGACAAAAATATTGCTGAATATTTGATTAAAGAAGGATTCGCTAAGTGTCTGGACTGGACTATTGGACTGACTCAAGAGCCGAAGAAATTGCGAACTTTGGAGAAAGAGGCGAAATCCAAGAAGTTGAGGATTTGGAAAGATTATAAAGATGTGTCCAGAGGTTCGGGTTCGAGTGAGAGCTTTGAAGCAAAAGTTGTCGAAATAATAAACGGCGATGCACTTATGGTTCAAAACTTAGCCACAAATGAAGTTAAAAAAGTGTTCATCGCTTCCATTCGTCCACCAAGACTTGACAGTTCGAAATCAGAAGAAGCACAAGACAAACAACAGGAGAAAAAACAGTTTCGTCCACTGTATGATATTCCGCACATGTTTGAAGCGCGAGAATTCTTACGAAAGCGTTTGATCGGCAAAAAGGTTAGCGTAAAAGTTGATTACATTCAGCCCAAGACTGAGCAGTTTCCGGAGAAGACTTGTTGCACAATCATTCTGGACAACAATATCAATATCGGCGAAGCGCTTATCAGCAAAGGTTTGGCAACTGTCGTCAAGTATAGGCCCGATGATGACCAGCGCGCCAGTGGTTACGACTCGTTCTTAGCAGCTGAGAGCAAGGCACAGAAGAGCTCGAAAGGCATGTATTCCGAGTCTAAAGATGCAGGTATTGTACGCATTGTTGACTTGAGTACAGATCAGTCAAAAGCCAAACAGTATCTTCCGTTTTTGCTTCGCAATCAAAGTACCAGAAAAGAAGCTGTCATTGAGTTTATATTCCCGTCTGCTTCCAAACTAAAAGTCTATATTCCAAAAGAGAATTGTTTGTTGAACTTGATTTTGGTCGGTATTAATTCACCGAAAGGCAATGAAGCCTTAGGTGCAGAAGCACTCAATTTTGTCAAGTCCCGAATCCATCAGAGAGATGTTCAGATTAGTATCGAAACCATGGATAAAGTCGGAAACTTTATCGGTTGGGTTTATTTTGATAACGGAAAGAATTTGGCGATTGAGTTGGTTAAGAATGGATTTGCTTCAGTTCGCGATATCAATAAGTTGAATGAATTGAATTCGGCCGAAGCAGAAGCTAAAAAACAAAGAATTGGCATTTGGAAGGATTATAAAGAAGAAGAACAGAACGAAGCGCTTCAGGATGCACTCGCTGACGATGACGTCAACGAAAAGGATGTTTCAGATTTAGATAAGAGGAAGAAAGTGGTTATCACTAACGTCACTAACGATATGTCGTCGTTTCACGCTCAATACGTTGATGACGGACCCAAACTCGAAGAGCTACTGACCGAATTAAGAGAGGAGTTGTCTGCCAATCCTCCCCTTCCGGGTGCTTATAAGCCAACTAAAGGTGATCTCGTTGTGGCTAAGTTTTCAGCTGACCAGCAATGGTATAGAGCGAAGATTGAGAAACTTGTTTCGCAAAACGAAGTTCAAGTTATTTACGTTGACTACGGTAATCGCGAAACTGTGGCCACAAGAAATATTGCTGCAATACCTTCGGGCAAGTATTCCAGTCTTTCGCCTGCCGCTAAAGAATACACCCTTGCATTTGTTCGACTTGATACTGACCCAGAGTTTGCTGAGGAGGTCAGGGCGACCTTTAGTGATGAAACCGCAGATCGAGTTTTGTTATTGAAATCCGAGTATAGAGACTCCTCTGGACTCGAAGCAGTCACTCTTCTCGATGAAGAAACCAAGAAAGACATTGCTCTTGAGTTAGTACTCGACGGACTCTTTTTTGTTGATGTCAAGGGAAGAAGAGAACGAAGATTACAGAAGACAATCAATGAATATAAAGCAGCACAAGAAACAGCTAAGAAGAAGAGAGTATGACTTATTGTTTTTATTCAATCGTTAACACTATGAAAGAATAGCGATAATACTTTTGAATTTTTATACTTTCAGGAATGGATTTGATTGTTTCTAAACTTTACGATGAAATAGAGTTGACGCGCTTATATAGATTAAAATGAACAAACTTTGATGAGCGCATATATTCTTTATTTTATTAAGTTTAGAAAATTGAATCTCTCCAAAAGCACGATAATTTCAATTGTTCGCTGTTTTTCTATCACATTAATTGTCACATTTTCTATATTTTATTTCCTATTTTTAGTTGAATATCTGGCAATATGGAGATGTGACTGCTGATGATGCGAAAGAGTTTGGATACCCGACTGCTTAAATCTTGTTTTTAATATTGAGACAATAATTAAATCATTGATGAGTTTATTTTTTAATTATGGAATATATAAAAGTGAAAAAATATTCTTTAAATCTATTGATATTTACTTTAAAGAAATCGTTGACGAAGAAAAAATGCAAATCATATGACAAATAAAAGTGAAATTGAAATATAGTTTACTATTGGATCAATTTATTTGAAAATTTTTAGGAAATACTATAGGCATAAGACTTTAAGACGAACTTTTGAGCTTACGTTTGGTCGAAAATCAAGAACGAATAAAATGAAAACTTTTCTTATGCAAATAAATCTTAACATGACTTTCATTCATAAATATAATAAAAAAATACTGCAGTAAAGTTTTTTTTTCAAAACAACTATGTTTGGGAAATTAGGCATAAGATGATAAAGAAATCAGTTGCAAACATCTTAAATGTCTAGTCGATACGAATGAAGAGTCTTACCATGATTCCGGAGGTTAATTCACCATAAGTCTGAAGGGAACAGCACGTTGCGAGTTTTGTTTAATATATAGAAAGGGATAAGGTTTCCCGAAGAGTGGAACAGTCAGTTGTGTCATGTGATTCGCTTGGATTCCGAAACTTTTTGGAATGAGTAAGCTCCCGTGCAAATACAACTGAGATTAACGATCATAGTGAACCTCAAGATTCAATGCATTCAAGCATTGTTTTAGAATCTAATAAATTGATTTCAGGTCCTTTAAACTCTAATTTAAGTCATTCAAATCCTGCTGGTATCAAACAGTACGAACTTCACGGACACTACAGACGTCATCGAGTTTATAAAGAAACATTTTTAACGAATTCTACTAATTACTGAGAGAACACTTCAATTTCAATACTTACAATTGAAATATTAAGAAATTACAAAGATACTAAGCATTAAAACGTATTCGATGAATGATTTTTTGATAACTTTTATAAAGCAACTGTTGTAAAAGAATTTTCGTTAGCTAATGCAACAAAATTTATTCATCTTTAAGCATTTATCAACATTAATAAACTCGATTATAGACTCAAAGGCAGTATTTTCAACTCTTAATGACTAAATTAAAACAATTCGGTAAAATGTCTATCAAATAGAGTAAATATGTAAATAAGTTAATAAATAAGTGAATTAAGTATTAAGTTTGATAGAGATTGTGATTGTCATTCAAAATACTTGTTCCTTAAGTGTTTTCAACAGTATATTAAGTAGAGCTAAAAAATAGATTCATAAATAAATAGTTTTGTGGCTCACAGTCAAAAGCAATCGAATTGTGTATAATTCTTAAGGCTTCTCTCCATTGGCTAATCTTCTATTAATATCATTGATAACTGAAGGCAAGTCTCTAATAGTGTCGATAACATAATGTGCGCCCGAATTACTCAATGCATCGTAAGCTCGCTGTATTTTCGCCTTTAGTTCAGTAGTACTCAACTCTTCAAGTTGTTGCTCATTCAGACCAACATAGGACTAAAATATACAAAACAATTCATTTCAGCAAAAACTGCCAAACTAGACATAAATAATTAATACCGAAGTTTTTGCGATGCCTACAGTCCACGAACCGGCGAGTATTCCCTCTTGAATACCATTCACTGAATCATCCACTTTAACAATCGCTAAATATATATCAATAAGTTAATCGAACTATCAATAAATGAAAATTATGCAATTTTTGAGGCAATTAATTTACCTTCAATAGGATAGACTGAAAGTCTTATGGCGCAGAGCCATAGCATAAATGGCGAAGGATTAACTTCAGGTACTTCTTCCAAACAGACATTAGCGTCAGGAGTGAAACCTTTTATTCAATCAATTTACAAATATTAGTAAAAATAACAAACAAATTACCAAAAGATTGAGTCAAAAGTGCTCTCAAAAGAATTTGAACAACTTATCAAAATATTGAATCAATTAAAGGAGTAAAAACCTTGTGAAGCGCTAGCATTTAAAAGAACACTCAAGACTTGTTTGGGATAACCAGTAGTCGACCCAATCCTAAGGCCAAAGGGGACTTTCCTGATGTTATTAACAGTTTCAGAGACACCATCGATAACATTACTATATTTAGTGAGACTAGACAGGATTTGAGGAACAAACTTTTCGAACATACGCTCGACGTCCTTATTAGTTGGTTCAGAACCGTTAGCGGCGACCCATCTCTTTCTGACAGCTTCCTTATCCAAAATCTGAGCGATATTTACCTTACGATTGGACCCGCTGATAGTTCGAACCTCGTCTTCAGTTATTTCAACGCCTTCGCCTTTGAACAGTTCTACAAACGTATAAATTGGTGCACAAACACCACAATCAACAACAGTTCCACCCCAATCAAAGATCACTCCTTTGATTCTTCCCCTATAGTAACGTCTCGACCCGTATTGAAGACCAGGATTTGTGAATACACTGCCTAAGAATTAATAAACTGTTGAATTATTATGAGATGTTGAGATAGTTTCATATGAATCAAACCGTTAATTAATTTGGACTCTTGTGAAGGGCCAGGAGATTCGTTGTCAATCAAGCCCGAAGTGAATGCATCTTCATATAAACTTTTCACGTATGATCTTTTTATCAACAATTCATTAACAGCCAATCGATTTATTAATTCGTTTCTTGGTATTCGTGTCAGTAGATGTCTAATAATCGCCATTAACTTAAATATCACGTTTTACTTAACTCCTGGCTTTAAAATTGTTTTGTTTACTAAGAATATGCACTAAAAATATTTTAAAACTTTTTACCCAGATATGGGTTTTAGTGTGATTCATATCTCTAAATAGTGCTAATTTAAGTTGTTGTCGCGTCAATCCATTGAATACGAAATTGCTAGAAAACACGTTTAACCCTGAATTCAGTATATTTTCTTAAAAGTGGGTGATATTACCCTAAGCTATGCTGGAATTCTCACAGAAATACTAAAATACAGTTGAAATTGCGTAGGAGAAAACCTAGATTTCGGAGTTTACTAGAAGGAAGTAAATAATAAACTTACAGATGCTTTAAAACACGTATTTTTCGCTTTAAGTAAAAACCAATTAAATCATTAAATCAATTTAAAAATATATAAATCAAGTGAAATGCAATTCAAATAAATACCTAATTTAAGAATTGGTTTAATCAATAAGAAAAGAAGAATTAATATAAAAATCGATAAAAAGTATTGAAAACCGATTTTGGTTTAATTGAAGCAAAAAATTAATATAAATTAAAATTAATTGTAATATTAATTTAGAAGAAAATATATAACTTATTACTAGAAGAGATGTCAAGCGAAAGGTTATCAAACAAATTATCAAAATGTATGTTATCTAAAGACTACTACGAAGCACATCAAATCTATCGGACATTATATCACCGATTATTGCGGGCCAACAAAGTACGAGAGTTGGCAGACATGTTATATTCGGGTGCCATGGAGTTCTTGACTCTAAAGCAGCACAATTCGGGTGCAGACTTGGCCTGTCTTTACATTGATCTCATGATCAAAACCGGCAACAGAACAGCCGAACAGCAGATGATCGCAAGTAATGACCAAGTGTTGAGTAATATCCGAAATCTCTTTGAATTAATCCCCGAGAAGACCCCCGAAAGAATAAATTTTATTTCAAAAGCAGTTAAACTGCAATTTTTGCCGCAGTCGGCAATCAGACGCCAGTTTGCTGTTGTTTTTTGGAAAGAGAAGAACTTTGTCGAATCACGACTCCATTTCGTTTATTCTTCTGATTCTGGAGACGATTGTGCTCTGATGTTAGTCGAATATCAGACAAGTCTTGGTTTCCCGAGTGAAGTCGATCTGTTTATCGCTCAGTTTGTACTTCAAGTGCTTTGCATTAAAAACAAATCGATGGCAAATAAAACGTTTCAAGCTTACACTTCCAAACATCCTTCCATAAATTGCTCGAATCCCCCCTATTTTTGGCCTCTTTTGAACTTTTTATGGTTTCTATTGCTTGCTATTGACAGGTATTTAAATGTTTTAAATTATGTTAGAAATTTTAGCCTCCATTTCTAACAAACTTGAGATATAGGATCAAAACTAAAAGATTTAGGATTAAATTGTATGAACTCTAAAAATTCGGAGTCCACTCAAATGGTTTTTCTGGTTTTAATACTTACCAAAACATTTTTACCCAAAACTGAGTCAAAAGAATTGCTTGCTTTTAATGAAATTAATATTCCGAACATCCATTAGCTTTTGAATGCAAACTTTTAGTAAAAACATGAACAATATTAGAGTCGAATACTTGAAACCTATTAAAACTTGAGCTTATTTGTAAACCTATTAGTTTTGATCCTATCAGTTAGTCTTGAATAAAGTTAAGAATTAAATCAATTTGATTACAATTTAGTGGAAAGACGTCAACCTTCAAAGTTCTTATTGATCTATACGAGACATCATTAAAGCGTGACCCTTCTTACAACGAGTACTTATCACAAATTGGTCATATATACTTTGGTCTGGAAAACGCATCCAGAAATCGAGGTCCGTCTGGTTTTTTCGGTAACTTAATACAATCACTACTGGATAATGATAGTGATGACGAACAATCGAATGCAGGTTCAAGTCGTGCGACCAGTTCTTCAACCAATAGACAACAAAATTCACATGAAGTTGAACTCGATTAGAAAAATTTTTTAATATTTTTAATTAATTATAAAACTGAGGCTAAAAACTGTTTTCTTTCATACAATTCGAAAGTGTTGTGTAAAAGAACGCTCTTATTAATTATTATAGTAATAATAATAACCTTTTAATTGTTTTTTGCATTACTTGCATAAAAAGCTTATTCGTGTAGGAATTCTGCGAAATACAATTTTTATTTTAATTTTCAATTTTTTCTCCTTATCTCTTAATAAAAATGACATCTTATGTAACAAATACATGCATTAGTCCTTTAATTAAATTTTGTTTTGTATTTTAATTAATATTGTCTGCACTTCTTGGAGTTGTTCTCATAAGAATTGTAATCTTGAGTCGAGTGACTGTTTGTTCTCTTTGTGAGTCATTCGACAACTCTTAAAACCTTTCCGATGGCAATAGTTTTTCCTTCATCTCTAAGCGTAAACCTTCCCATTTGTTGAAACTGAGAGAACGGCTCCATACATATGAGACCTCCAGAACATTCGAGACGCATAAGTGCCACCTGATCTTGTTTTACGAAACGAGGATGTGCCTGAAAACAGTTATCAATTCATACAACAATTAGATTATACAGTCAAATAATACTGGAATAACTATGCTATAAGAGAATCACACATTGTCGGACGTGTACTCTATCGAAACTATTATTTCCATGATTCACACTCAAAAAACGGTTCAATTCTTAACTATTTTGTTCATTAATAGTTAATTATAACTTGTTTTAGTTGAGGTCATTGTTTCTGTAGCACGCATTCTATTAGAAACCTTTATTGATGGTAAACTTATGGAACCTTAGGCTTATAGTAAGTTAACTTAATAAAATAGATAGTTTCAATTCTCAATGATAAGTCAAAGATGTGCCATTAGGTCAATCATATATCGTCGAATGTGTACACAAAGCTGTCAACACATTTCCATAAATAGGAGGCAGATTAGAAAGGAACAAACTTACATTTGAATGTTAAACAGGAACCTAATTGATTCCATACACAAATTATTATTTAAGAGAAAGCTCAACAAAGTACTGAATAATTCTAAGGTTATGTCTTTCAATACAGATTAGAAGATATAAATGGCAGAAATAGTTGGAGTGCCTTTTGGTGTGCATTTGCAAATTAAGTCTAAAGAGGCTGAAAAGTGTCTGCGGAAGTTGCGGTATCCGTATTGAGAGACATTCAGACAGTATTGGATATGATTATTAGAATTCAAAATGAAAACTTCAAAGACTAATTTCTAATATGCATTCCTTCAAAAGAAAAATCTAAACTTTCAGCAAAAGATAATTCATAACTTATTTAACGGTTTAAGTATTTTATATAAATATGTTTAATACTGTAATATAGATCATTTTATACCAAATTTGAATTGTTGTTCCTTTTGTTAGTAAATATAACCTCTGATTGTCTGCTGTATCCTAGAAATTGTTGCTTTAAATGTTTGATTCAAAGACTAAGGCTCAATTCCACTGGAATAGAGAATAAGCCTACTCTCATGAATCAAATAACTTTAAAAGTTATATTTATTTACCACAAATGTAACGCTAAAAACACACAGAAATTGTGTAATTAGCTGACAATCTGTGGACATTATTAACTCTCAATAAGTTTGACCAATACATGGTAGCATTAATAGATGACTTTAAAACAATCAAGTTTAATAAGAGGTCTGATTAACTATTAAAAAGAACAACAATAAATGGTTGCGCTCTACCCTTCTCTGGATCAAATTGAATTAAACAGCAGGCACTTAGTTGAGCAATGTGTCAATTGACTGTATTTTGAACTTAGCGCGCGCTTAGTATTCATTGAAACTCACTATTGTTTGATCAGCGAATCAATTACTGAAAAAACATATTGATGTGCGCGTGTTCAACAATAAATGTATTCCTTATATTGATCTTATCTAACTGTCCTAATACATACCTTAGCCCTTTTGCCAGTTTTCTTGTCAATTAAATCAATAATAGCTTTAACGCTGACTTCTTCAATTGCACAATGAATATGTAGAACAGCTGAATATCCGGGACAGATAATTGATTTATGTTCAAGAATAGCCACCTGAGCATCAAACACTTTGCCGACATTACAGGGCGCCGAAGCGTCGCATAAGACAAAGCCAGCCGTCACTTCTTCCTCTTCTACTCCTTTTAACTTAATTTTAACATTTTCGCCTGAAGACACTTGATTTACTTCGTCTTCATCTGACCATAACTGTAAAACTTCTACTTGTTTTCTATTAGGCATTAATATTAGTTGTGCTCCTCTTCGAGTTGAGCCACTTTCCACTTTACCAAATATAACAGTTCCCATGTCCTTGTATTTGTCGACTACTGGCAGACGGAAGGGGCCCTCAACGTGTCGTGACCACGTCGGCAACGAATCGATATATTCCAAAAATGATGGACCTCTTTAAAAGTCAATCATTTAATCAATTAGGTCAAAAGTAGATTAAGAAATAAATTATTCAATGAAAAATTTACTGAAACGCTTCTCTCAGAGAAATTTTTTCACTAACTTTTGTTGAACTAATTAATTAATTGGTTAAAATTTCTAGTATTAGAGCCTAAAATTAAATTTCGAATTAATATTCAATATCACGTAAAGTACGAACTAAACCATCTTTCGTATCAGTCATCGAAATTTAGTTTGAAAAAATTTTTCTAAATATCACGTTAAAAGAAACTGATTTATAAATGATTGGCAAATAAATGAAGATAATTGATTAAAACAGGGTGAAAGACATTTACCTATACCAGGAGCAGATGGACTCATCAATTGGCTCTTTAAGGAAAGCTCCGGTAAGACCAGAACAAGGCATGAAAAAGATTTCATTTTTAGGGTTAAATCCGCATTTCTTAAGGTATGGAAGAAGCTTTTCGCAGCATTCGTTATATCTCTGTTCGCTCCATTCGACAGTCGGGTCATCCATCTTATTGATCAAAACAACCATATGTTTAACACCTTTTCAAAGAACATAAAAATAGAGAGGTATTCAGATTATACCAAAATCTAGTTTCAAATCTAGAATTCAAAGCTGAACTCATTAGTTTCAAGTGTCAACTTTTTCGATAATAAATTTTGTTTCATTATACTTCAAAGTTCTGAAACCTAGGCTCTGACCGAAAAGCTTTGGCTATCGATTAAATGAAATTAAATACTGTTTCACTGATTAAAATAGAGTTGAATCTTGTTTTAAACCTAAAACTAATCAAACCTGCAGTCTTTGCGAGCATAGCGTGTTCTCTAGTTTGTCCTCCACGTTCGAATCCAGTCTCAAACTCTCCTTTTCGGGCAGATATAACGAGAACCGACAGGTCTGCCTGACAGGCGCCACCAATCATATTCGGTACAAATCCACGATGGCCTTAAACAACAAAAAATACAAAAAATCAATACCAAAACTGAATCGAGACATGTAACGGCATACCGGGTGCGTCTAAAAGAGTGAAATGTTTGTTTTTTGTCTCAAAATAAGCTCTTCCGACCTCAACCGTCTTTCCTTTGTCTCTCTCTTCTTGGTTTGTGTCCAAAGCCCACGACAGATACCACGACTCCCTGTTCTTCTCTTTTGCTTCTCTTTCATACTTTTCTAAAGTTCTCTTATCTACCATTCCAGTCAAGTAAAGCAATTGTCCGCCAATTGTCGACTTTCCGGCGTCCACGTGACCGATGAAGACTATGTTTAAGTGTTCTTTCTTTGAACTTGAGTCACTTTCTAACGCCTTGTGTGCCTTTTTCTTAACTTTTGTGACCTTTTTGTGTTTGGGTTTTTCCACCAGATCTCCGATATCTTCTTCTGCCACATCTTCGATTTCTTCGTCTGTCAAATTAATTTAAAATTTTTAGTTCAAATCAACTCTATATCAGTGAAAATAAGATATTAAGCTTGTAAACTATTTTCAAGTATAAGAAAGTATTGAAAGACTAAGATAAAGAAGCTCATTAGAAGGTTAGACGTAATCAAAAGTGTAGATTAAGTGAAAATTAAGTAACTATTAGTAATACAAACACCAAAACTTATTTAAGTTATTATTAATTGAGTGTAACATTAAGTCAAATAGATATTCGAATTAATCTTCAGAACAAAAAATAAAGAGAAAACAGTTAAAGGCTTTGTTAAAACAGATAAAAGGCAATAAAATCAATCAATACATAGAAATTTTGGCAAATTTAAAGGTTAAATAAAATAAATGAAATGAATAAGAGATAAATCAATGCCATTATGACTATTTATGATTGCAAAAGAGTGTAAAATATGTCAAATCATTATTGAATATAAGAGTCATTATTGAATAGTATATGAAAACTGCAAAAACTGAGAGCAAACATATGATACGATAGAAACTCTTAAATAGTATCTAAGATACCATCTTCTTCTTCATCATCATCCTCTTCGTCAGCATTGGCTTCCCAATCGTCGACCACATCGTCACCAGTTTTGTCATCAGCGGTTGTCTTATTGTTATCATTGTTATCATTGTTATTGATCTGATTAAGTTGAGTCTGATCTTTAAGATCATTAGAATCTTTATTATTAGCGGTACTGTTATCTTGATTGAATGCAAAAGAAGGCACAAAAACAGGTGCGTCGACATTGAGTTTAGTTAAACCAATTGATAAGGAATTAATTGACTGATCGTTTGGGGATGAGTTAGAATTTAAATTGAATTTCTCATTCTTCTCAATACTACCCGTCGAATCGTTCGACTTCTCATCCATTTCTTCGACTGCTCCAACTTGTTTGGTATTAATATTTTATAAAATATGTTGTAAAATATGTTATTAATAACTAACTTTATTACTCAGATCCAATTAGAACGAATTATATCAATTTTAAGTCGTGTTATTCATAGACGTATCTCTGATCCAATACAATATAATGTGTTTATGTGTTATATATTTTGTGCACTTATGCCAAATCAACACAATGTGCTCCTCAATGGAATGTTGCACTCAATTCATTAATACATGTCTCCGTTTCCTTCTGTTAAGCGCTTATTTAATGCTACGTATTATATGAGTGCAATTTTTCTAACCCTCACTATTTCTCTTGCTTTTTATACTTAGGTTTTAAGCCAATGGTATCGATTTGAAGCTAGTTTTAAATTAGATTTTATTAGACTTAATGATAAGTTTATTAGATTAGTGTTAGATTAGTTATATTTAGCTTTTAGTATAATCGAAGACAGTCTTATTGAATAAAGTTTGAAGAGACTTAATATTTGAAACCAATCTTACTTATGAACTGTAAAACTAGTTTATTTGGCTCATCCATAGCACAACTTTTCAGATGAATAGATTACAAGTTAATTGAATTTAGAGGATGTCTAACAAAGTTTAGTGGTTTAGAGCCAAAAGTGAAACAAAACTAAATGAATTGGTGAATGAAGAAGCTGAATGAAAATTTTCATAAACGAAACACGACTAGAACGTAGTCTACAAAGTAATTAATTTGTTGTATCTATGACTACGTAATTGTTGTAGTTTAGAAATGTCACTTATTTTGGTTGCAAATATATAAAATGTTTTCATTTTGTATAAGGAAATAATTGTTGAAAGTGTACTTAAGAAATTTAGTTATCATTGTAGTTATGATTTTAGAGCAATCTTATATGATTTAACATACTATTCAAGTACAAAAATCACATTTTAGAAAACTGATTCAAAATGAAAAATGTTACCTTTTCGTTGACTTCGTTTCATCTATTTGTTCAAATTTTCAAAAATCTTATTTATTAAGTTTGTTTTTCTAAAACCAGCTTAAATGCAATGCTATTAATGAGTCGGTTTAAAAGAACTTTTATACTTTTAATAATAGTTTCAACCATAATAATTTACGTAATATATAACTGGTCAACAACAAGACTTATTTTCCGTGATTTTGCTTATCTAACCAGGTACGAAGCAAATCATAGTTTATGTTTACTACTTTTGTCAATGCATTTCGTTTTACAACTTTTCCTCGTAGATTTACGCAACTTTTGCTTATACTTTCTTTCATTTCTTACAGCTCTAAAACTATTAACCAGAGAAAATAGTTTAGAAAGTTTTTTTTTCGGTGTATACCGAACAATTGAGACGCTTTCTAATTGAATAGCAATCAAGTTTATTCTGAATTGTTCTTTAACTTTGATTTTATTTATTTTTTGAATTTGGAAAAAATTCTAAACATAGTCAAGTTAGAAAATTGATCACTAACAAAAGGTTAATTTTCAATATTTAAGGCCCATTTGGGACCGAAACCGTCCAAAGCCATGGAATATAATTGCTCATTATTACGCCGATGGACTATCAGGTGCACAGCTTTGTGAGCAGCACTCATGGCATAAGAGGACTAATAAACCAAAAATAATAGATTCTGTGATATTCTCAGTAGAACTCGACTTATTAGAGATAAGAATCAAAGAATTATGGAATCTCGTTGACCTTTTTATTGTTTTAGAAGCAGATAAAACTTTTACAGGAAAACAGAAGAGACTTATTCTTAATGAAAATTTGAACAAGTTTTTGTGGGCCAAAGAGAAACTTCATTATGAACTTTATACGGGTTTAGTTGAGTTAAAACCTCGTCAAAGTCCGTTCAAGAATGAGAACGATATGAGAACTCACATGAACCAAATCATCAAACGTTATGCTCAAAATGGAGATATTATTATTTGTTCAGATGTTGATGAGATCCCGTCTTCTAAAACCATTCAACTGTTGAGAGAATGCGATGGATTTCCAGATATAATACATCTACAACTCAAAACTTATTTCTATTCGTTTGAATATTTTTTTAGTAATGATGACAGTTGGAGGGCGAATATCAATATTTACAATAAATCTCAGTTTAATTACGGTCACGGAAGACGATCAAATCATCTTTTAGCTGATGCTGGTATGAAAAATGTTATTTAAGTAGAAATTTTGCACAAATCAGTGCTTTTCGTGAAACAACAGAATAACCAAATGCTTTCAAAGCACTCACTTATTCTGTTCCCCAAGAATTGGCCTCAATTACTTCAAGTTAATTTCTGAAATCAAATGATGGAAAAGTCTTAAATTTCTATCTTAAAGGCTGGCATTGCACGTTCTGCTTCAGAAATATATCGGATTTTATATTCAAAATGACTTCATATTCACATAACGACCGCGTAACTCACGAGAAATTGTTGGACACGCATGAAGTTCAGAGGAAGATTTGCAGTGGAGAAGATGTATTTGATATGTATCCTGAAGTCTATACATTTCGAGAACTTTTCATCAAAATCGGTACCATTCCTAAGTCGAAATCACTGACAAATTTGCCAAAATACTTGATAGAAAACTCTAAAAAGTTTGCTTTCTTATTACCAAATGGGTGCATAAGAGAGGACTTCAATCAAGTTTAACTATTACAAAGTTTATTTCGCTATCTTTATGATAATTGAAGTATATTACCAAAGAGTTATTTGTTTTACTATTATTTTTAAAGGATTCAAAGCGATTAGAATAGATATACCGTATCGATAAACTGCATGTGGATATTAAGATACTTTATTTTTGGTATTGCTGAAAATCACGCTCTATTTGAGTGCTTTCACTTGATTACTGAAGGTGGTATTCAAGAATAGGAATCACTGAGTAGGAAAATTATTGATTATTTTACTGAATTTTCAAGTCATGCAGAATTATAAATATTAATAACTGATGAGAGTGCCTGTCCATAAAATTTATACGAGTGCCTATCACTAACTGAGTGGCTCATGTGTCCACATTGTTAAGAAAATTTGTTTTAAGTATTGAGCTTCTAATTGAAGATTTTTTCTTAATTAGAAGTTCTTATTTTGGGTCTTTAACAGCATAAATTGATTATGAAATATTGCAGATATAATAGAAACTTATTAAGTCTAACTTCTAAGAGAATTAGCGAAATTATTCGAAGAAGTGATATAATGCTATTAAATACTAGATAGAATTGATGTACAATTCTGTAAATACGATTGCATAAGGGCTCTAGTTTGGTGATTGCACACATTCAAATGCTTTTGTATAACATCTAGTAACGCATTATTGCATAATTGCAAGATTGAAGTGATAAGTGATTAAGGAGCGCTACGAGTCAATTAGTCTATTCAACATTGAATAAGAGCTTTTCAGTCAAATTACGGGTCCATTTGGAAATATTTAGCAATCTTTTCATTTGAATCAATTTATACTGAAACTTTGACTAATCAAACTAACTCATTTTATTCATATGTGAATTTGCTGAGTAAATAATCAATTCGTATAGTTAACTATCATATTCAGCTGGAAAAAAATTTGAAACACCAACTACTCTTCCAAATGAGTCAATAATTCATATATTCATTTATCAATATCTGCGGATAATTCTTAAGGTTAAACTAATAGTATCGCAACAAAGCTGTACTAAACTTCATCTTATCTAAGCTCACGGCATATGATTTTTAATCACTGATTAGGAACCGAAAGCCTGAGTTTAAGCTGAGATTAACATAAGAATATAATATTACGTGAAAGAGTATTTACATGTTGTTTGTAATGAAATATTCTACATGTTGCAAGAAAAATATCTTTTAATGATTGGTATCCAAGAAACCAATTATTTCAAATAGAATATATGAATAAAAGTAAGATATGAATAAACACCAGTAGAAACGTGTATTATTATTACTGATTCAAATAAATTATAAGTTTATTGATAAAGTGACTCTTTTAAAAACAAACTTAAATGAGATTATACATAATATGAGTGAATATTCAAAATAGAATTTATCCAATATAACAGTGAATATAAAACTAAAACTTGAATAAGGGCATCGGCACATCAAATGTCTTCTCCCACTGGCTTTTGATTGGCGCCAATATTTTTTTCATTGAATCAGTTGTTGATGAATTGATAACAAACTCAGTTTCAATGTTATCGTCAGAAAATGATAGCTTAAAAACTTTAAATTTAATATTAACATAGATTTGTGGCAATAAATTGATAATCAACTCTTTGTATAATACTTTAATTCTATAATCAAGATTGAAGTCAAAATGAAGTTCGCCTAAGATGATATGTTCCTCAGTCACAATAATGGCTATGTTTTCACTTAGCTTGAGCTCACTTCTCATATCATTTCTTTTATAATTGCCTGATTCAATCATTTGCACGATAATCAGCTCGTCATTGCCAGCAATAGAGTTGTCATCGATTAATACCTTTTGATTATTACTCGAGATACAGGCAACAGTTATTAATTTACCAACTGTTTCATTAAAATAACTCAGAAACGATTTACCGATCAGTTCATCATCAAAAACGATAAGATTATGTGATAAACTAGATTCTGATAAACTCGATCTCTTCGAACTAAACCTATTGATAAATGATCTAGACTTTGAAGATTCGTGTTCTTTATTGTCTTCTTTAAATTCAATCCAAAATCCCTGATTAGTCAACAAATTAGGCAAATGTTTGACTTGTATTAAAGATGTAATCGGTTTCGAAACATTCACTTTTAGATAAGACTCAAAATTGTCTGGCTTTTCATTTTGATTGATCGTCAAAATCATTATTTTTTTACTAGAGATAACCAGAAGAGACTTTTCTAACTTATTTCCAGATTCAGTCATTGCTCTGCATTCGACCAAACCTTCGACTACTTCATCTTCACCTGCAGGACCACTAAAGAGTTGAAGCTCAATATAGAGCTTAAGGCTGTGATCAACTCTTGTAAAAAATGAGTTATCATAATCATTATTAACGGAAAATATCTCATCCCAAACATTAGTCTCTTCGACAACATTAGGCATCGTTTCGGCAGGCATTTGTTGAGGATTTTGGCTCAAAATAGTTATATCACTACCACTTCTACGTCTTCGGCTCTCATTCCTCATCATGACATCGCTACCACAATTTGGACACGAACTGATATGGAGTTCACTCATTTTATTGAGTCCACACTTGAGACATTCATATAATACTTGTTCAGAGCCTGATCTCTGTTTTCTATTCGAAATCCATGGAATAATGAAATTTTCATTAAATGAATGACACGAATCAATGCTATCAAAAACATATTTTCGTTCGCGCTTTGAATTGACTCTCGAATCAAAGCATAGCTTAAGCATTAAATTATTAATTATGTCAACACTTGTCAACACCTTCAAGTCATGAGTTCTCAACACTCTTCCAGAGACACAGTCCTTTTCAAAGATCATACCATCTTCTTCTCTAACATAGAGAAATATCGTTTCGTTAGTGTCTGGACATTCGACTATTATTATATTCGTGTCGTTTTCAAGCTCTTTGCGACTCCATTCAGTCTTTTCTTCAGCTATTACCTCAATGTCTTCATCGTTAATGGTATTCAAATTCTCTTTTATCATTTCATCACTTAAATAATTGACTTTTGGAGTCGACTCTGCAACTGGAGGAGAAATATTTAGACTTATAGACGAAGCCATTGCTGGCAAAGAAGTGTCTATTTCTATAGCTGATGAAAGAAATGATCTATCATCAAAACTAGGTCTCAATGAGACCAACCACTCATCCCCTAACTCTTCTCTCTTTTTCTTCAACTCTTTGGCTTCACTTAAACTTTCTTTTCGACTATGAACAACATTATCAGAACCATTAATCACTAGGCGTTCTAAATCTTCATCAATTTCAGATTGGTCTTTAATCTTAACAACTCTTAATTTTTTTCTTCTAGTCGAATTATTTCCTGAACTGTTCAGACCATCGATTTGTGATTCATATGCAGTACAGAAGGATTGATCATCACACTCTTCATCGGAATTCGTTTTAATGACTTCTTTATCACTCGGAATATCGGAAAACTTATTGGAATTTACTTTCTCAACAGTATTACTACTAATCTTAAGTCCATCTAATTGTAACAAATGAGGTAATTCTTGTTTAATAAGCTCGTTTACGCTTCTATCACAAGAAAACGGATTTTTTTCGATCCATAAACTCTTCAAAGACTTGCATTGTTTGAGACATGTTATCATTGAATTTGAATCAATTATACAATTGATAGCAATATCTAGTTCTTGAAGGAACACCAATTTTTCGATGCCATCAATACTTTCGATAAGATTTCCTCTAATAAAGAGTGTCTTAAGTGTTGTACAGGTAATATTATTAAGTTTTGGCAACTCCGTTAATGAATTAAAACTTAAATCAAGTTTAGTTATGCTGTTCACAGAATAATTAGCGATATTGTTAAAGACTTTAATCCGATTCCAACTCAAGTCAAGCGTTTGAACTGAAGATGGAATAATCGACGCGTTCACGAAAACGATATTATTTTGACTCAACTTAAGTGTCACTAAAAGAGGCCAAACGCCAAACAGATCCCAAAACTCTTCGTCTAGATGTTGATTATCAATAGACTTAATACAAGTCAAAGACTTTAACTGAGATCTAATTGTCTCCAAACCTATCAATCGCTTAAACGAAACGCGAATTAACTCAAGAGAAGTACAAGAACTAAAAGATGACAAATAAATAGTCGAATCAGTGGAAGTCTTGTCACCAACTATTTTAATCGATGGACACTTTCGTAACAATTGTCTTAAATAATTGATTGAATTATTATTAATATTGTTGTTACGGTTGTTGTCATTAATCAATTTGATTAACCATTGATTTAGAGTTAACTGCAATTTTGCCATCATCAGATTCGATTCTTCTGCCCGACAAATTGAAACCAACTTTTCAATTTCATTGTTTAGTGATTTGTTTGCCATTATTCGGTTTTGATTTGATTTAATAGTTTGTAAACAAAATTTTTTTTATCTACTATTGAGACGCCTTTAAATAGTAATCACGTGCTCGATCACTTTATGCGTCTTTCAAATGGGAGTTCAGTATTGAATGGATGCATATTTGTTGGAAAATAGTTTACAGTTTTGAAAGCCTGTCAAAAACTATTTTCGATTGTAAAGTGGTAACTCATTTTTTATGCAATCTAAAGCAAATACATGACCCAAAGATAGAATTAGCCAAAAAGAAAATTTGCAAGGTTCCATTTTAGTTTAAATATAGCACAGAAAATAAGGTTTCAGTATTTTTCATAATTAAACTTGAAAACTTAGCAACTCTTAAAGGGTGGTTCTTATTGTTTCGGCCACTGGCACTAGTGGTCAGGGATAAAAACTATCGAGGAGTCACATAAAACTATAAACCGAAAATAGCAGACAAATTTTTATTGAACCTTGTTTGATTTAAATTTGATTTTTACTTTGATTTTAAATGTTTAAGTGACTCCTTAATCATTTTTATATGTGACCACTGGTGCTAATGGCCGAAACAATAAAAATCACCCTTTAAGGACTGTCAAGTTTTTACATTAGGTTTAAGTTGTATTGCTTAAGAGTTAGGTTGTTCTGAACCGCTAATCTTGCTTCTCGCGTAACATTTCTAAAAACTGTACAGCTTATCAATAAATACTAAAGTTTAACAGCTTCAGAAATTAATTCTGAATCATAGGCAGTCAAAGGCAGGGCTGATTCATTTTTCGAAACAACCAACTCAAGAACTACAAGGAACAAAACGTGACAATAGAAATAATCTAGTTTACAAGAAATGCAAACAAGGCTCCAAAACGTTTGTAAATGATGAGAAAAAAATCGTCAAATGCCGTGATTTAGTTTCTTTGTCACGACAATCAATCACGAGATTCGTTAAATTTGAAGTTGAAAAGTGTCACAACGTATAATTAAAAGAGCATTATTTTTTGATAATTACTTATAACAGACCAACTTGGTAACTATTGAATGTCCATGAAATTATCTTAACTTCTCAGCTCAACCCTTTATATGAAAGTTGATTCTGAAGCATATAAACATATTATTAAGTAGATACACACAATAATTTAATTGGTTTACATATTTGATTACTAGAAAACCTCTAATTATAAATCACTATAAAGTTATAGTTAATCAAAATTAAGGTTTAATTATAAAGACAGGTCAACTTTAGTTTATTATAGTAAAAACTGGCACTTACGTTGTTTTGTTGCACTTATGCTCAAGCTTTGAAAACTTGAATAATCCTAAAATGAACTAAATAACAACTTTTTAATTACACAAGTGTTAGAATTTGAATAAATCATTTATTAAAATGTATTGCAAAATACTTGGTAATACATCAAATTTCAGGTTAGGCTTAAAAAACATTATATATTACTCAATAATTACTACTTTTGTAAGTAAAAAAGAAAGTTTATAGTACAGGTATAATTATATCAAATTTGAAGCAAAGGTCTTGAAATAAATCTTAAGTTTTCTTAAAATTCATAAAAATATAACTGACAAAAGTAAATAAATTATTCATCTGAAGTGAAGCGTAAATTGTGCAACATTTTTCTAAGCATAATATATGCGCTTTACTATAAATTATTTGTCAGAAAACTATATTAGAACTAACAATCAATGACCTCTAAAACAGCAGTAATTAATAGCTCAATTCACACTTCAAGGCAATGGTGAATTTTCCAATTTTTCTCTTCAAATAACAACTAACTTCGAAGGTTATTTTTTAAGAGCCAGGAAAAGCCGAGGCATATCACAAACTCGACATCTTCTTATGTATTGTCCACCAACTACTTCTCCGTCAGGATTATGTATCAGGTCAAAAACCGTAAAAAGCGGTGGCTTTTTAGTCGGCCCACGATACGGTGTCCACGGCGTATTTGACGAACAATTATTCGACACGATCAATGATGAAAAATAGATAAAAAGTGTTATCAACTAAAAATAAGTGAAGAAAAGCTCAGTAAATTGATATCAGTTGAATAGCGATGAAAACTTACGATAATTTTTCTCATTTTTGACGCTTCAATATAAAACTAAACAAACGTTTTAGCCGACTGGGACTTCTTTCTACAATTAGGACAACGATCTTTTCAATTAATGAGAACATTTCAATACTTGTGGCGTTTAGTTGAATCCTGTTTTTGGATTTTTTAATTTGTTGACTACATAAAAAGAGTATAACTAAATTTAAATTTAGATGTCTTACTAGTGTTGGTCTTCGCATTAGCAATAATATGACAAGTTTTATGGGCCACAAAATGTTGTATATCGACTTTGAATCTAATAAATACATTGACTTTTATGATAGATCCAGTAAGTTATGAATACAGGACTTTTTAGATGATTATTTTTACTGAACCTCATTCAATTCATAAGTCTATGAAGGATTGAAGTTCAAGTTCGTAATCAAACGACCAGATTAAGGCTTGCACTGGTTTATTGAACATGAGATTAAAGTTTTATAAATAGATAAAAACTACAAAACATCTCATGACAAGACATTGATGGGAGTTTAAGTCAAACATTTCATAGGATTTTACAAATTTTGATTTAGATTTATTAAATAAAACTTTCGAAAGAGTTGAGTATTATTCAACCTAATCTTATTCAATCTGATTAGTTAATAAAAATGTAACCAAAATCTATAAAACTTTTAAAAAGACTATACATTGAATAAATTCTAGGAACAATAAATAACTTAATTGACATATCAACAAAAACAGACTTAAAAATAGGTCTTTTGTTTGACAAAAAACATCAAATATAATATTGGCGACAATTTCAATGATCAATTTCTTCAGTTAAATTACAAATTATTAAAAGTAGTCGATTTCTATCCTATCAAACCTAAAGGATCGAGTCCTAATCCTCCTAATCCTAGTCCACCATCACCACCACCGAGACCTCCACCGAGTCCTCCATCACCTCCACCTAAATTTCCGAGGCCTCCACTGCCTCCCAGGTCTCCGAGTCCACCACCGCCGCCTAAGTTTCCAAGACCACCTCCACCGCCTAAGTTTCCAAGACCTCCTCCACCACCTAAGTTTCCAAGACCTCCTCCACCGCCTAAATTGCCAAGTCCTAGGCCACCGTCATTACCACCGCCAAGATTTCCGAGTCCAAAACCGTCTCCTGCACCTCCTCCTCCTCCTCCTCCAAGTCCTGCTAGATTACCGAGATTACCAAGTCTTCCGAGGTTTCCAAGACCAAAGCTATCACCTCCTCGTCCACCTCCACCTCCGAGTCCCAAATTAGCTCCAAGTCCTTCTAATCCTAGTCCTCCACCGCCAGCTGGTTGACCAAATGGTTGACCGAAACCTCCTTGTCCTCCGCCTAATCCTCCGAGACCTCCGAGTCCCAGACCATCACCTTGTCCACCACCTCCACCTCCGAGACCCTCTAATCCAAGTCCGCCGAAACCATCATTTCCTTGGGTATAGATTTGCGAAACAAAACAAATCAAAACTATTGCAGAACACAGCGATAAATACATTGTCAATAATTTAATCATAAACTTCTAACTTTAGAACTAAAGAAAAAATTTTTAAAACTTTGAAAAAGTTATGCTCTTTATGTAGTCTTATGTAGTTAAGGCCTATGACTTATTTACGCATTTAAACTAAAATTGCTCTCAATCGAATGACAGAAGGTTTGTCTTTCGATTAAGTCTTTTTTATAAATGTCTTAAAAATTGGTTACTTTTCATTCATATTCTGTATTTGGCAAATATATGGCACACGTCCTCCAGAAGTTCCGCTATTTATGTTTCGTAACTAAACCAATAAATGAAAGGAAAGCAGTGCATGCATTACTGAATCTAAACTTTTGTACTGTAACTCATATTTTGCAGATATTTTGCATTCCTTTTGGGCCGCAATTTATAAATAATTCTTTGAAACACTTTCTGATAACAGGTCTAAATTAAAATTGCATTATTTCCTACCCTAAAACAAAGTTGATATGAATCTATACTTTGAACAATTTGAAATCTAATTGTTTTTGCAGTTAGTCGCAAAATTATCTGCAGACCTATTAGTACATAACAAGTCATAAGACTTTCTAATCATTGTTTGGTTAGTAAAGTAGTATCAATCTTTTTATCTATTTCAATTAGTTTTGATTCAATTGCAAATAACTTTTCTGGAAACAAGGATATAATCGCTTTTTGTTATGTAACGCAAATTTATTTGTTGTGCCTGTAATTATTTTTGACTCTAATTAAGACCTTAATTGAATAACTCGGGCTAACATTTACCTAATTTACTGCATTTAAACTAGAAATGAACGCATTTGACAAAAATTGCAAAACTTAAGTAATTATATCTTATAAAAATTTCTCATATATAATTACCATAAAATCTATTATGAGCTATGTATACTAAGGTGCAAAGTATTTTTCACCTATGTAAAAGATAGTTTAATGATAAATAAAATCCGACTCAGGTCAGATAAAATTGACCAAACATTAGTTATTAGTAGAGAATTGTGTGTTATTTAAACTCAGTAATAATTAAAATGATGTTATCTTATACAAAAGTTATTGACAAAAATGTAAGTTAACTGTTTTCAAGAGTATTTAGCATTTCGACCATCACATTTTTATAACTAATTACAAACTATCTAGAGATATAAGAACTTTTTCGATAATTTTCTCTTAAGCAACACATTATTTTTGCTTAATTTGATTTGAGAAAGTCTAAAAATGAATTATAATTGAAATATTTTTCAATTATTAAATTAGTATTATTTGAGTGGGAATTTTCAAAAATATACTCAATTAAAGAATGGTGCAAAATAATAAGGAACATTCAGAGCAATATTAAAGTACTTTTGAATAGGACAATGTCAAACTGCAATATTCGCAAAATTGTTGACTCATATTTGCGACTATAACTGCAACGTTTCCACAGCCATGCCACAGGTTTCGATGATCAGTTTTGACAAAATATGAAAATTTGTCAAAAACATATGAGAATGTTGCAGTTTTCACGCATACTAGTCTTATTTAAAAGCACTTTAGTATTGTTCGAAAAACCCTTAAAAATAATCCCCTAATTTATGTTACACGTTTGGATCGTTCGTGGAAATTGTGCAAATTTGATGGTCAAAGCGCTAATTACTTTTAGCCTGCAGTTAACTTACAATTTTTAGTGAATAACTTTTGAATGAGACAACACATCAGTTTAATTGTTACAGAGTTTAAGCGGTACATAATTCTCTACTAACAACTAATGTTCGGCCAATTTTAGCTGATGTGAGTGGGATTTTATTGATGAAAAGCTAACTTACACATCGGCACAATATGCTTTTGGGTCTGAATATAACTGTAAACCTTAAATATAACGAGTTGATGAGTCATTTTCTAAGAATAAAGCTTTAAATAGCACTAGACCAAATCCAGTTATTTTGACTTGCAAGTTTAACTTTTCATTTTGATGCCTTCACCTTAAATTAGTCATGTTTATCAATCGATTCCAGGTGATTCATAATTCTTAGAAGTTGTTCTTAACATAACATTTCTATATAAGTGTAAGATAACACGTTGATAATGTAACTTTTGAAGTGGTGATATTCCGGACCTGTATTGTACGCACAGGATGGTGTATTTATTTTGAAAGCTTTCATTATAGGACTGATACAAAGTTTTATGCCAAACAGCTTACCCTCAACGATCAACACTGAAAACTTAAGCCCATTTATATCAATTCTAAGCATAGTTACAGTTATAAGTTTCACAACACATTTCTAAATTGAACTTCTCTGTGTTCAAATAGAATAATTTTAGATTGCCTGACATTTGATACTGAATCGATTTATGAAAGATATTTGATTTGATTTGCTATTAGTATTCTATTGTTGCGAATGACGCTCTTAGAAATTTTCGCAAATATCTCATTCAATTAAAAGCAAGTTTATTAGGACGTTATGCTTGAGCCAAAGTATTACTTAACTTTTAGCAAAACTAATACTAAGAGCGTGATTCCCAACAATATAACACTTCCGTTAGACTACTTTCAATGCCTAAATTAATTGTCGCTCAAGAGAGAAATAGAGCTCAAGTTTAATAAGACACTTTTCGAGGAAGAGAACATTATTTGAAAATTTGATTCGATATGTTTTGGCATTATCTCAATTTAGATAAGATAGTTTTTCGTCGGATTAATGCTAAGCGTAATATAAATTTACACCTTTCTATCTACCGTTCATATAATGAGCAATCCTATAGTTTCAACTATAGGCAATCGATACTTAATGGACAAATTTTAGATCATTGCACACTTTTCTAGTCTATATTACATTGATTTGAAAGGAAAAAATCATGTCGAACTTCCGAATGTCTTTAAAAATTTCAAGCGTGAACTCATTTATGAATAATTTAATAGACTGAAGGATACATGGATTACATGTAAACGAAAAATGTTGAGCCACTATTTCCTACCCTTTGTTCAATTCTATGACTCGACTAATCCAAAAATTTGAAACTAACGTAGACTATAAATAAAGTCGAATACGAATGAACTTCAGGCTAAAAAGAGTTTGCAACTGAAGCGATTCAGAATCAGAAGTATTTTTGAACGTATATTTAATTTAATTGTTTCTTATAGGAAGCTATAATTAACGATCTGACAAACGAAGGGTTGCATACAATGGGGTGCATAGGTTTGTATAGTTTTGTTAGATATCGTGCTTCAAAGTAAGACACGCACTGTGTCACAAACTGTAGAAAGAGCTAAATTGCATATCGCAACTCAAACAAAAGTCAATAATTATTTGATCTGCCCTTGAGATACGAATCACTTTACCACTTAATACCATTTCTACCGTCAAACATATATAATACAAACGCCTTAACATAAACTTAATTATAATTGAATATAAGCTTTACATTGAAATTGGTATATGGAAGCGAAAAGATATCTAATTTGGTATTTTTTTCAAGATGTGCTCATAATTGCAACACAACTCCTTACTAGTAATAAGATACCTAAACTTATGTAATAATTGCAAATGAGATAAATGCTAAAAATAGTCCGTTTTGTTGAGAAAAATATTCATTTTTAGCATCACATATTTGTTTCGTTTTAATTTAAGCTTAAAATTAAAAAACTTTTACATTATTTACTTTTCATTTTGAGAGCTGTCTCTCATTACAGCCAAACACAACTCGAAATAAATTATTGATAAGTTTTCGTTTTAAGATAAGTACAAATAAAAATTGAAATTTATCTTAAATATATCTAAAAAAACTGCTGCTCTTGCATAGCATTTGAATCGGAGAAAATGTTTATCCAATTTTTACTTAATAATCATTAAGTCCCTTAAAAGCTGCCCTCAAAAAGCTTTTTTGATAAGAAATGAAGAAATAGATTGGCCTTTCATTACTAAAATGGCACAATTGAGATCTATGTATAATTTAAAATAATAATTAATTATATATATATATATTTATATAATATTTACAACAATTGTTTTTCTTTAAAGACAAATCGCAAATATTCCAGGGCTGAGGCACGTCTTCAATGGCATTAATTTAAAAGTTTTTAAAAAAGTTTTTCGTTCAAAAACAAATCATTTACAGCTTCGATAAAATTATGGCATTAATGATGAGTTTTTGGATGATTTCTTATTTTATATTCAATTAATTAGTAGATGAAAATGTGAATTTGTTTTCAAATGATGAAACATATGCTAATTATGTTACTGTTTATTAATCTTTAACTAGTCGATAAATATGGTGTTGGGTTCCAGTGGTTTCAGAAACTTCGAAAACATAAGCAATACATAGGAGTGTTTCTTGTGTTTCCCGATTCGTCACAACCTAGAAATGCATGAAATGCAGGAAATCAAACACAATTAGAAACTAATACTTTTAAGTATTTCATAACAAATTCTAATTTGATAAATGATCACAATCATTGATAATTGATTGAATGACTCACTTGTAAAATTGTAAAATTTTCCAAAACAGAGTTCATCATATATTTTTCCGGTAAGTGCTTTAATTTATGTATAAAATTAATCATATATTCACACATTGGAGATCGATGTATGCGATACACAAAACGTCCATTTTCAAAGCGGGCATATTCTGTCTATTAATTGAAAAAAGTTTTCAACTTAAAACAAGTCAACAAAAAAAGTTTGTGCAATTGAATAATCAGATAAAACATATATAATAAACTCGATTTATAGTATGTAAGAGAAATCTCTTGATTTAAAGATGAGTTTTCAATGTTAAAAGAGATGGTCATCAGTTTGTTGGCCTCATTCAACAATTAAACTGATTCAAAAGCAAAGGTACATTTCGAGCATATTATAAAATCAAAACTACTTCTGATGCCATAAGTACTGAATGTAATGAGTGACTTACTTCTACTTTTTCGACCACTTGTTTGCCGAATGAACAGACTTTGGTAGAGCAGGTAATAGTCATGTTTTCATTACTTTCGTACTGACTCGTGACACCATAGAAGGCACCCGATTCGTCAAGCAATGAAGTGTTCAAATCGGCCCAGAATTTGACCAAAAAGAATGCATTCTGAGGTCCTTTATCGTAAAGCTCTTTGAGTCCTTTCTTTTCGGGAAACTTATCGTAGATTTGTCTTATGTCAACCGATTCAAGTAATGGATCCGAATATGTGGGCGAAATGGTGCCGATGTGTACAAACAAATGTTTCTCACTATCGTTGTCATGCCTTTCCATAAAGGCCGAAAACTCGACCAAACGTAACTTATGAGTGGCAATGGAGCGTCCTTCCCATGCAGGACCCGAATTCAGGTTATTATTACTATTATTGGCGTATTGGGCACCGGTTGGAGTGTTAAAAGGCTTTATATCTTCGTTACTGGTCGGGCCTGCTGGTTGCCAGAACTGAACAATTCAAGAAAAAAAAATTAAATAAAAAATCAAATAAAAGGCTTGAAGTTTTAGGCTCTTATATACAACTATAGCTGATATTGTTAAAAGTCACGCCTCCGTTTAGCGGCGCATTTGAATCCACTTATCTTAGGCCTTTAACATATTTTAAAGCCTAAACAAAACTAAATTTAAATATGAGCGCGACAAGCAGTATCAGACATAGTTCGGCGGTAGAACTGAGTTTTGTTCCTTACCGGTGATGGCGTGTAAGGCGTAACTGGAGGTGCAGCCAATCCAAGAGTAGCGAGTCCCGCAGCTGCAGCCGCCACATGAGTGGCCGCGTGATGGGCATGATGTGCAGCCGCTGCCTTATTCTGAAGTGCCGCGATCTGGGCCGAAGTCAGCGATTGTAATGCCTTGTCTTTTGCTGTCTGATCCTGAGAAGAGTAAAATAGAGAGACTATCTGAGCGCTTGACATGGACGACATCGACTGTAATGCTGCCTCTTTAGCTCCTTGATCCTATTGAGGGTGAAGAACAAAACCAAAACAAACAAAAACAAAAACCAAAAGATGCGGAAATAGAGTGCAAACAAAAGGAGAGAGAACAGAGACAACTGAATATTAAATACGTAACCAAAAAGAACGGAATGCATGCAACCATACAGTAGATATTGATAAAAGACATGCTTTTTCTCATAAGTTTATTAGGTTTTTGTTTGACTTAAAGATCAGTCACTAAAGTAGATCAATATTATGCTAATATGCTTCTACTATTTGTCTACTTGTGCTTAAAGTCAAATTATAGTAGAATCGAAGTCGAGTTTTGTTTCTGTGAATGATCAGTCAAGTGAAGAAAATAATCGACTTTTAAATAGAGAGAACCGTATATATCAATGAAAGCCAAGTTTTC
Source organism: Archegozetes longisetosus (assembly GCA_018873245.2). Classification (NCBI taxonomy): domain Eukaryota; kingdom Metazoa; phylum Arthropoda; class Arachnida; order Sarcoptiformes; family Trhypochthoniidae; genus Archegozetes; species Archegozetes longisetosus. The sequence continues at coordinate 2,344,376 of JAEMBT020000006.1, forward strand.
CCCAAAAATATAATCATAAACTGCAAACATAAACAAATTTTTGAGAATAGTTGCAACAGTTTTCTCTCTTCTCAATGATATATATCAATGCCTTAAACTGTTTCCTTGAGAATGAATTCGTCTGTAACTGATCTTTAACTTTGAAGGTATGGCCAGACGCCAACAACTGTAACTTTTTTCATTGTTTTTTATAAATTAGTCAAAAATAAGTGGAGGCAATAGTTAATTGAGAGTTAAAAGAGACAGCAATTTCTTATTTGATATTAGTTTCAAAACAAAATATACTTGACAACAAAAGTTTTTAATTCTTACAGTTGAAACCTTCAGTTTGGACTGAATTTCTCTGGCTTTACGTCGCGCTAAAACTTGTATATGACTAGACACTTGTTTCCTTGTTCGAGTTTTGCCAGTTCTCAGTTTGATATATCGAGCTATTAATTCATTTCGACCTAAAGAAGATGATGAAAAAACAAAATAAATAGAATAAACCTTTTTATCAAAGGAGAGCGTAGGATTGATTCAAGTAAGACATATGCAAAACCGTTGGCAATACTAACGCTATTCATATGTTTAGTTGAGACACACGTTCACTACTAGTACTCTATAATAAGTTTTACTCATACTATTCCGTTCATACGAACACTTATTCTATTCTGCATTTGAATTTGAATTTGTCTAACATTTAAAGTTCGAGGAAAGGAAACCGACATGACATCAGAAAGGTTTTGTGTTGGGGTTATTGCCATTGTGTCAATTGACTAACAATAGGTTAGGGGGCATTCAATGATCTATTGGTTAAGCTTTACGTTTATAGTAAAGGAAATTGTCCAAACGCTCCTACAGTTGGCTACAGCTATCAACATGTCCAATACGTTTAGAGCCAACTTTCTCTACTCTACAGCTGCTCTTTAATAGTCCAAAAGTTGATATCGCAGAATAAATTCTATTGTATTTTTAAGTTATTGTGTTAAGCAATTTGGTTGTAAACTCTTTTCGTACTAGAATATTCTAAAAATACTTTATAAGTAGAAAGCCTTGATAAAGCTGGTAAGCTTCCACCTATATTCAATGCTAAATAAGCAGTAAACAACAGAAAACAAAAGCTATGTTTCATTAGATTCAGGAATCAATTGACAAATAATGTACAAAACTATGTAAGCATTTGCTCTACTATTCTATTTGTTAGGCGACTAGATCATTATTAGTATTACGTAACAATATTTATATTAAGGCTGCTTTTTGTTGTTATCAATTCTAAAACGTTAAACATCTCTCTTATGGTACATAATCAGTAGAGAAACGCATTGATGATATGGGTTTGGCTCTGATAGTGATGACTACCAAATAGTGAAAAGGAATAGACAGTTGTGATGAACGCCTAGCAATAGTGTAGTAACAGTGCGACCAAAACATATTCAATACTCTCTCTCTCTCTCTTTCTCTTCTAGAGCATTATAGACAGTAAGTATGAAATGCAGGCTTGAATTATATGGTATTATACGGCTATAGTTATACAGAGTTAGAGTACGTGATGCTATATTTTGGCTTAGATAAAAATATTTGTGGAATGCGAAGTCATAAGCGAAATGCAATACATGCGAATTGATGGGATGCCCAGAATGTGCATCAACTCTAAGGCTAAAGGCAGGAAAGGGAAAGTCAACTGAAGCAAAGGCTGACGCAAGCGAGCGATCAATTGTATTCAACTGAGAGAAGCAACGTATCACAGATAGTCAACTATGAAGTAGGACATCGTATAGAAGTTTTCAAATACATTACATTCTGGTATCCAAGCAGTCAGGAATGCGAGGAATGCGAACCCGATTTAATTACGTTCTTATGGCATAAAGCGAATGAACATTGGCTTTAGTTTGAGAAACTTTTACATGAAATGCGCTCTTTTTTGCTCTTCTTTTAGTAACTTTAGGTTTTCTGTTAGTATCTAAACATTTTTCTCAGACTTCAACATGAATCATAAGAGCAAGGACTGAATTATTTTCCACAACCAACAGAAAAACAGAAGGAAAAATGCGACGAAAAATAAATTTCTTGATTCTAGCTTGATAAGAGTCAAGCAAAACTTACATCTCTATCTCTATCTCTCTCTCAACATTATTAACTAATTATATTTTATTAGAAAAAATAAGTACTCATTGTTTGGCTCAAAAAACTGTCAATTGCTCAAAGGAGTAGCTTAACAATTATCAGAGATAAGGGCAAATTATTAGTAGCAAACCTAAATTCAGAATAAATTAAAACTCCAACAAAATTTCCATAAACTGTTCTAACAAAAGGACAAAATAATAGACAATAAATGCAAGTAAAAAAGCCCAAAATCTTTAATATTTGCAAAGGACTAGAGGCTATTTGACTGTCTTATTCACTCGTGAAAGGGGGGCTCTCCTAATGGGTCTGAAAAGCGTCACTAACTTTTATCGCGTTTGACTTATGTATTGAAAGTTACTTTTTCGAGAACATAGCCTAAGGCCAGGAAGGAAATGATATTATCATAAGCATTATATATAACTAAACTCGAAGAACTTCAGCTCAATAATTATAATACAAGTTTTTTAACGTAAATTTTCAGTCTCTACTTAAACACACGACACAATAACTTAGATTGATGCGCATCACGATGTGGTGCAAAAGAGTATTATTTATTACAGGGCTTACAGGGTATTGCATCTGATGGTGAATCACCACTTCTTTTCCATAGAATACTAGTTCGTATTAAGGGCTCTGTTTTGGCAGATCGACAACAACTATAAACAGATAATTATAGCTAAAACAAGGTTCAAGTCTTCCAATAAAGTATTGCATATGTTTTGGTTTTGGTTTAGGTTTTATATAGATCTCGATAGTTTTCATGTTTTTCTCATTCAATTTTCTAAAATAACAAGAAATCATTTGTTTCTATTAACTTTTTCTTATGTATTTTTCTCTCTGTTCGTTTTCAAAAACAGAAATCATTTCTTTTCTTTCTTCAATGTATTTTTGTTTCTCTTAATCTTTTTTAATTAAAAACAAATCAATTGATTGAATACTAGTACATACCATACATTTTTCCTTCATCTGAAAGAATAATTTTACGTCTACCACAAGGGGGATATATGGCGAGGGCTTCTTGAAAGCTCTGTTCGATGTCTGGCGACCAAACACCCTCCGCGTCAGAACCGCCACCACCAGAACCATTGAGATCACCGGATCCACCTTTAAGTGAGCCATCTTTACTCGAATCGTCGTCATGAGAGTCTTCTGATTCCGCATAATGTGGCGGTGCTCCCCCTCCCCAACCCGGTGGTGCCGCTCCACCTGACATTGTGATTAAGCTAAATGTTGTTCGTTCTTTCGTTTTTGTCTCTTTTTAAATCTCAAATATTATTATTTATTATTATTATTATTATTATCGCTCTGATCCCTTATCTGTTTGACTTGTTTTGTATACTCTTTAAAGGCAGAAATAAGTCCTAAAAATAAAGTTAACGAAAAGAAAAAACTAGTTTAACAACTTTCTGCTGCTTAGAAGAGTGGCCCAGACATTGAAACAGGTAACACAAGAATAAAAAATAATAATAAGACGAGAAGGACAGGTGAGTTTGGGGGAGAACCACAATATGAGCAATGCTTTAGATATTACAGGTATAGCAGAAGCATAAACTCCTGGCACAGCACAGCATAAGGTATGGCATAGTGTGTATGAAATAATGGATCGAATGGTGCATTAGATCGCGTGCATTTGTTGCTAATTCGTGCATCATTTCTATATTTAGAGTCTATACGCCAAACGTTTTGCTGTTTAACATTAAAAATGATCCACAAGTTTAACTCGATGTTCATCTACTTGTTATAGTGTTTTAGTTATAGACAACTATAGAGAGGGGCAAACACTATACTACACACACAACACATCAGAAACACTATAAGACCTGCTTCTGCTCTCCCATAAGACAAGTTGACTTATTATTTATTGTGTTCAGAAATGACCTGATACTCAAACACTAAGAACGGAAGTGGAAGGCAGTCGAAGGCTGACAGAGGGAGAGAGAACTACAAGAGAGCCAACTGTAAGAGAGCCAAACTCTCGCCTATTCCCTTGTTTAAATTTTGAACTGAAGCACTAATACTAAAAAGGCACTACTTTTTCTTCTTTCTCTCTCCAATCTTTTTAAATATAAGAGAACATGCCTTTAGGGATAGGAGGAAAGGAAACTAAGAGGAAATATCAGTCGTGATCATCGCCAATGGAGTGCACTTTTCACTATAATATACAGGTATACGAGTTATATATGAATATAGCTGTATATGTGTATAGAAGACTGACTCGAATGACCATCTGCTCAACCTGTACGACCCGAGACGGTGCACAACACCCAAAATATATTTTATTCTTAATGTGTTCTTTCAATGGTTCACACACTCCATACACATAGACTACACATATATAGGGCTCAAGTCTTCTGTTTAAGACGCACACCACACACCTGCTGCTCATTGTTAAGCAAAGTGTACATACAGTACAAGTCGAACCAATTTTCTAGAGTGTAAACGATATTAGGATCCCATAAGTGCGAAAAAACGCGATCATTCACATTATATAGCTACACAATTATGATGATATGAATTGACAGCACTAGTTATGTCTCATTACTTCAATTCTCTCTCTATACTAACCAGTAGTTAATATATAATCATTTGAAATGTTTTATTTTCATAACTGTCACTCGTTCTCCACTACTTCCCCCACTTTAGACTATTTAGTTATTATTACTCTCTCTTTATTTAAAATATGTTATGATGATTGTTATGAACACTGGTGTATAACATGATTCTGTCGCATAGACTTGTTGTGCACTTCGCACTTTTGCCTCTCATTTTGTTATAGTTTTAGCTCAAGTTTAAAAACTGTTTTTAAAAATAGTTCCTCTCTAGTAAACGAGTCATTGAAAAGGATGAGAAAAACCTAACCACAAAACTCATACTAAAAGCTCTTTATTGTTAGCACTATTTAGACTTCAATTCTCTTTGTTCATCTGCTCAACTCTAGTAATCTTCAAATCATATTATACTTGAATTAATAATTTTGTTCTTCAATTTTATTGCATTCAAAATTAGGCTTTTTTCTTATCATGGCTTCAGATAATGGTTTTGCTTTTTATTTCTCAGATCATGAGATAATAATCGCTTAAAATTTTCAACTTTTCTAATTGTCAAACAATTGTTTCAGTTATTAAATGCAATAATTGAGATTTAGTTACTTTTAATAGTGTGACACTTGCCTTAAGGCCAACCTTTTTAAAAGTACATTATAATAATTAGCCAAAAATTGTTTGCAAAGTTTTCCTATTTTTAATTTCTTAAGTTGTCAAATTTGAATTTTTCACACATATTATTCTTTCTTATCTTTAGTCCTAAATTTTCCTAAAGTCCCAATTGATTGCCTGCAAATTTGAGTTTTAGTGCCTGAGCATTAGTTAAGCCTAAACTAAAACTAAGAAATTTATGCAAATTATAGCTTTAAAAAGCATCGATATCTAAAAAAAAAGTTTCAGTTCAGTAGTAAGAAAAAGTCGGATAGACAAATCTAGTAGAGATCTATAAATAAATAATAGTCTCATTTGAATTTGACAGTCTATCGCACTTTTTCTCAATAGATATTCAACAAGTGTTGAATGGCTTTAACAGTGAAATTGTTGCCATTGGAGACTAAAACATTTGCTATGCTTTTCGCTATTAGATCTGAATAGCCGTCAAATCTCTATATCAATAAATATATCGCATAAAATTTTTACTGCTCTTATACCTATTTTTATCGTTGCGTTCCATACTTATTAGTGATTAGTAAAAAAACTTTCTCAATCTAAGCATTCATAAAAATATGACTAACATTTACACCGATATAATGTCACCCAATTCGGGATATCCCGAAACCAAGTCTTAATTGTTACGCTAAAATATAAATCTCATTGTTCACTAATGTCTATGAATGAGTTATAAATAGTTATTTGTTCATTCAGATTAAAAATTCATTTATTACTAATTAATAATAATTATCGCTTATAGTCATTTACTCCAAATCATATAATTATGAAGAGTTAGATCAAAAATAATAGTAAACAAATGATAGTCTGATTTGTAGATCCGATCATGACTTAAATGATATGATTTTCAAGTGAGTCAGCGATAGGTGTTTGAGGCAAGCGATCGGTTTTTCCGATCCGCGAATGGGATAAGCAGTTGAACGGAAAGCAGCCGTTAGTCTATGTGCTGTTGAGCGCTAAGGTATAGGAACGCAAACTATTTATGGCATTCATAACGACTCAATACATACACACGTTTTCAAAGGCATTAAAATATTATTTTCATTAACAAAAACACTAATAAATAGGACTAAAAAACTTTAATAATAGACTTACCGGTAGTTTGATTGAAGACAATTTTTACTATAAACTTATTATAGGAGAAGAAGTTTTTTAGATCTGTTTCTCCTTTGTTATAGACCTGAGAGGAAAAAGTGGTCTCTTTTTCGGTCCGGAATTACAAATATTTGTGACAAAGAATTCTAATAACGCTAAGCATCGCATAAGTGAAACGCCATGAATGACGACTAGGTCTGACGTCAGAGCGAGTCAACTATCGCTATTCGTCACTACACTTATGACGAGTTATTCAATCAGTTTTTTTAGTACAGTCTTTATGTAAGTCTTGTTCAATCTTTTCATATTCCAACCCATTCAATCGCATTCTGTTTTGTTTTCAGATTGTCTATAAATTTGCTTCTGTTTGTGTATTAGTTGCTGAGTTTGAGCGCATTTCACGTATTATCTGTTTGTTTATAATTGGCTTTCATATGAGATTACAGTTTATGTAAAAGTTTTTTCTGGGATTTTATTTTGGATTTCATTTAAATCTATCTTTCATTTAATCTATACTTGATTACAGTTTTTAGTTATCTACCGAAATATTTACTGATACTTTACTTTCTGTGTTTATTTATAGTATATTGAAGTTTAGCAAAAGTTTCAAATTCATTTATTTTGCATAAATTAATTGTTTGCAGTTAAACATCAGTCTAATTAATTTAACGAACATATTAAACGATATTTAGTTTCGATTTTACTTTAAAAGCTTGAAAATTATTAATAATTTGATGTAAGAATGAACTCAAATCTAGACCTCGATTGATGTTCATTTTTGATTTATTAGTAAATGATTAATACATGGATAGATTTATCAATAATTAGATTAAATATGAATTAATTTCACAAATGTTTATCTAATCAATGATAGAGATCATACTCAACAATAAGGCTTTCAATGGAGAGAAGTTACTAAAACTTTTTATTTGTTTAAGAACTTAAAGAACGAGTTCTGAAAAACTTTTTCTCCAAATCATAATCTGATAATAAATTCGCAGATCTTTTCACCTCTAAAGAAAAGACAACTTTTTTGGTTAACACTTATATTCATTTGTCGCCCCTTTTTATGATTGTCTGCCATTAAGTAATGGAAACAAAACTTGATTTTCTAACTATTATTCAGAACTTTTTATTTCTGACAATAGTCGAGAAGTCGAAGAACGAGTCGAAAAGACATCGAAAAATTGCATATAAATAGTTATATAGGTTTTTCATACATTTCATGTAATAAATAGCCTGAAGGATGACTAATACCAGTACTAGATATGAATAAAGTTTTTTTTTCGAAGAGATTATAAGTCTTCTCTTATGTAATATTAGGTTTTATACAGGGTTGCCAACTGTACAGTTAAAAGCAGGATAGTCCAGATTCAAACTTTATAGTAGGATCCAGATTTTGAAGTCTGGACACTTGAGATCTATGACTCGATTCAAAAGGAAGTATTAATAAAAATTGAGGGGATTTTGGTGGAAAAAGTCAGAAAATGGATCTCCTCAGGATTTTACTTTTAATTTCATAAATAATAAAAATAATAATCCTTTTACTTAACAAGAATTTACACTCAGAAAAACAAAATGTAATGAGATAAATGCATCTAAATTTCAGTGTTTAGGAAATAATGTTTTGAAATCTAAAAGTATCGAATAATATGTTGTCCAGAGTTAGCTTGGTTGAAAAGTTGACAAACACTATTTATAATAAGAACCAGTTTTACTCTTATACCTTATCTTATGTTATATTGCTGTCTCCTAACACAGGCTTTTGTCTCTGTCATTATGGACCAGCTCTTCATTCGGTTACTTCTCTATGTAATTGCTTTGATCACTAAAAATGATGGCTTTAAAAGAGAGTGAGAGAAAGGGGGACCTAAAGGGGATAAAAATCAAGAGTAATACCAATGATGATAGCAATCAAATGGTAACTTATATAATGTTTTTCTCTAAACTTTTCTAAAGCCTTGTTCTGTATTCTGTTCACAATATCCGTGGGAACTACTGATGTCTCCTATTTCTAGGCCTCTTAAAACTTATGCTAATTTGAGCACTAATTAAAAATAAAAAGAAAATCTTCTCTCTATTCGTATGAAAACATTAAAACGTTTTTTCATGAAAATAAAGTGTTTAGCACTTAAAGAAGCCCCAAATTGTGGTTTCATTTAATTTTAATACTTTTGAGTGTATGAGAAAATTATAGTACTTTTCAGGTTATTAAATGTGAGACTCATTTATGAAAAGCATTTATTATAGTTGTAGTTATTTTTTCTCCTCATATATAATTGGTTTTAGACTAAATTAAAACTGTATGTCAAACTAATTCTTGCACACATTTCTTAAACTGTTTGATAAATTGATTTAAATCACACCATAAGATCTATTTAATATATTGTCCACTATTTTACTAAGGGTAATTAAGCGATTAAAAGTTTAAATGTTAGTCTACTTACAGGATGTGATAGTTTGATGATAAGCAAAACTTTTATTTTATTTTACTATCACTCTCCGACAGCTCAACTCAAGCAAATCAACTGTTGTCCTGATTTGATTACAGGCACTAATCAATGACTAATCAGGAAACGTAATCATTTGTTTTAACAATTATTTATTATACAATTGTCTAATTAATAGTAAAATTGAATTTAGTGTACTTTCGATTGAACACACTTTTCCTATTCATTGATCTAAATAAACAAATTGACTAAACATAATGTTAAGAAGGACAAAAAGTACAATTAAGTTTAGGAAAAAACTATTTTTTACCAACCTTTTCATCCATTAATACTTTCCAAATACTTCGTTTCCAAGGAGTTCTTCGGATATTTATCGCAAATCAATACTATAATTCATTCTTAAGATTGAAAACCTTTTAAGTTGAAAAAAGAGCCAAAAGATATGTATTTAGTAAGAAAGTTGAATCATTTTTTACAGAGTTTTTCCTTCACTGAACTGACTAATAATTGACAGCAATTAGTCAAAAATACAGCAATTCGTTAATGTTTGAATAAAATTCTGCCAATCCTGTCGGAAAAGAATTTTTCATTTTTATCCTCTTGATTCTAGCACAGGTTTCCACTAATTTGTTTTGTTTTGTTATCTCTTCAAATAGAAGCTCCATTTCTCATACTCTTATGCAAAGTGATATTTCATATTTTTTGCTAATTTATCTTATTATCTATAAAATAAGTTTCACAAGCAAGTGTATGTATAAATAAAATAAAAATCAGTGTATTTATTTTATTTTATTTTTAATCGATAAAACTTATCAAAACTCACTTATTTTGCTAATTTGTAAATAAAAAATTTGTTTTTTTTCAACCTACTAATGCAAAATTTAGATGCTTGAGCTTAAAACTTGAGCTTTACAGCAAAAAAAATTAATATCGACGCTCGGGGCTCAAGATTCATTTGCCTCCGAGCATTTCCGTCTTGAGCTCAATATCCGAATCAATCAGTTCCCAAAGAATTATAATGAGCTGCAGAGTTGATCATTTTGATTGGTGACAAGTTTTGATGTGAAAATTAACTGTTGACTTGATTAATTTCCATAATGAAATTTAGAATAGATAAATTCTAAATGTTTTCTGTAACGAATAAGTGCTTAAAGTTGGGTATGATTTTATCATTAGATCAGAACTCAAGCTTAACTTCAATCTAGTTTATGGCATCAATTTGAACCATGAAATTCCGGATAAAAATAAAACTTCAGCTCAAAACTCATACTAAGATCATTAGATGTCGTAAAGTAGAAATTACAACGATTAGAGGAAATCGATTGACATCTAAGTTATAACTCATTAGATAAACATATTTCGTATTACTATATCATAGAAGTTAATCAAATATTGAAATTCAGAGCAGTAGTAAATCAGAGCCAGCATTAATAACTGCTTCAGTTGATCTCATAAACAGATGAAATGAATGAAACAGTAAAGGCATTTATCAACAAATCTTAACATAAGATCAATCTTAAACGCTTCTTTTGCTTATCTCTTTCTCTATAGACATAGACTCTTCTCGTGCTTTTATAAGGCAATCAATTGACAAATGACTGGCTTCTAGTCCGATCGAACCTTATCATGAAAACTGGTCATCAAAAGATTAGAAAATCGTTTGAATCGACTCCTTATAAGAAATTTGTTCTAAACATTGATGCACTTAATTGTTCGCTTGAGCGAAATTATCATTTAATGAAATCCTTTTGCGGCGAAAGGAGACAGAGAAACCGAGTTACACTTTTAATATCATAAGTAATGACTTCAAAATAGATTTGATCGACTGATAAGTGATTCATTGATTAGAAAAATACCAGTTTTTCGGTAGCGAAATGACCGACGTCTTTCTTGACTTATTTGCTTTTTTAGCATATCGCTTCATTGGATTGTATAAAGTTATTAAATTGATAATTATCTCTACAGAAAATTGTCATTTGAATAAGTTTTGATTTGAATATGATACCGAAAACCAAGAAAATCTTGATGAAGCGATGAAACACTATTCAAATTAATCAAAGACTAGTAGCTTTCATGTAAACTTGTATTGAGAGTTGTTTAGCATAAGCATTCATAAGATGCTATATAGAGTACTATTTTTAATGAAATTTTTGCTTTTATGATGCTCTTCATCCTCTTTGAATAGTTTGAATTATGATTAGTTCTGCTTTTGAAATGAAATTTTCATGAAAGAAACTCGTTATAAATATTATTTGAGCAAAAGTAAAAGAGAGCAGAATTGAAGTCTATTGAAATTGCGAGTAAGTGTAAGAAAATAAAAAATAATAACAAATAGAAAGAAGAAGTGATAGTCGGACCGAAAGTGTAAGCAAATTAAATAATTAGGCGCACAACGAAAAGTATAATAATGGAAAACTTGCGTTTAATAGACTTGAATTATATTTGCTTTAAAGCTCTTCAAGTTGAAGTTGCACTTTCAATTATTTCAACGTTTAGATAATTTAAATCAATTTTCACAATTAAATTGCTAGAAAAATCAAAACAAAAATTGCATCAATAGCGAGGAAAGAAAGCATCAAAAGGGGAAACTTGAAAGCGAGATAACAATCGACTGAACATTGTGCGCACCACTACCAAAATCTGGAGCATTTGCTTCTATTCTCACAAATCAATTATGTCTGAATCAATATTACGTTCACTAATGGTTAACTCTCATGAGTGAAATTTACTTTTTAAAGTTTATCTAATCAAATAAAATAAGTACTAAAAATTAAAATATCAAATGAATTGAAAACGTAAGACAAGTATTTTTGAATAACAATATAACCTAGTTGTTTTGGCTTACTAATTTAATTACTCATATCATACGAATCCATTTGAATAAATGCCCTAAGCCTTATTGGCAATTACTTAGATTTATAAACAACGCATACCTTCAGCTTTAGAAAAATCCATTTTCGAATTGTTGCAATCAACGAACATTAATACAGGAAAATAAACGGAAAATTTATCATACTAAACTTTACTATTTAACTTGGGTTATCATTATAATTAAGTTTTTTATCTTGTACTTTCCCATTCATTTCGGTAGTTTTCTCAAATATTGATAGTTTTGCATAAATTTCAAGTTTAAGGAAAATATTTTCTAAGAACTAAATTGTTCGGAATTTTCTTGGAAATTTCCTATTGACAAAAAATTGTTGACCAAAATTAATATTCTTGTTACATATAAGATGTCGAGTGTTTGAATTTTGGGTGTAGCTTCATTATTGAAATCATTTTTGCTTAACCACTCAAATCTGAACCTTCAATATTGAAGTCGTTGAACAGAAATAATATTCTTTATAGAACAAAATGAAAAATCATCTTCGTAAGAAGCTGTTAATGAATTTCAAACTGGAATAACAAATGGTTCGCAATCCTTTCAATTATTATGTAAATTGTATGAGCACTATAATTATCAAAATTAGAATAAAATTCAATTAGAAGTCTAAAAAGAATTTGTGTTCTCAAAGCAAACATCAAGAATGAATAGAATATTCATATGAGAGCCGCAATTATAAGACATTCAGTGCCATATGACTGATCCACAGCATGACAGCTCTCGATTACGGATCCACAGATCAGACCCGGATTCTTGTTATTTAATGAGTGCAATGCACTGATTGTACTTAAAAGCCAGATCATTTAATTTGGGCAATATTATAGGAAACGCTTTAGAATTAAATTAAATGGGAATATAGTGTGAGAAAACTTTTTCTTATAGACAACTCGGTTGTGCAAAGTTGTCAATTTTATAAGTTTCGTAAAACTCAAATTTTGTAATAAGTGTTCGCTAATCATAGCTTATCTGAAGGTATATGAGGTTCAGTTTAATGATAAGAAAGATGGCTTAATGGCTTTTAAATTATCAATTTTTATGTTAAGCAAAACTTTTCCTAATATGTTATATTACTTTTCGAGCATCAGAACTAATGTCAACAATGATTAAGTTTAGTAATGATATTGGAAGACCTAAACTTGGATCGACTTAAATGTGATTCATCTGTAGAGACTTACTAAAAATAATAGGAGAATATACTTAACTAACACACATAATATCATTACATTCGCAAATATCATTTGTGGTTCAACCAACCGACTATCATAATTGATCATATAATTAACCTGTGCATAGAGTTTACATAAAAAAGCTTTGGATTCTTAGTATTTGCGTGAATATAAACATTAAATGTTTGAATAGTGAAAATTCTCACATCAATAAAAATGCTGCACAAACCATTATAACATTTGAAGTTTGTTATCTAAAATTTGCCACATTAGATCTTATTACGGAGTAATATTAACTTCTATTAAAAATAAGGATAACTATGTTTTCGAGCGATCATCAACAACTAGAACGCGTCCGAGTCAACTCTGAGCAAAGTTATTGAACATTGATCTCGAGCTATATTATTCTCATTGATTATGCTTCATTCTTAAACGAGTTATTCAATCATATAAAAGCTTGATAGATATGAAAAAGTTACCAAAAATGTTTCTAAACTGTTATTACGAATATTATTATTGTGTAATATATTACTATCATTACTATAATATTGTAGCAAAAGAGAAAACTTAAGATGAAGTCATGATTAGATCCATGAATAATAAACTACTTAATGACTTACACGAGTAATTCGGTTAATATTTGCTGACAAAACAATAGATAAGTTATTAGAACGCTACAGAATACAAACTTTTCTTAATAATTAATGGACATAATATTTCGATTCAGTTAATTCATTAAGACTTGACAAACAATTATAACTTTTATACTGCGGTTATTTATCTTTTAATCTGATCGTGCGATCTTTTCAAACATTTTATGAGTCGAGAAAAAGAGTTCAAAAAAAATTATTGCAATTATAAACTTAAGGCTCAGAATTTTTTCACTACAATAAAATAGTTGTGAATTTGCATAATTAATAGTAAAAAGTTTTCATAGAAATATGAGATCGACGATAATGAACGCTCTGGTGCGTGAATACATAATAAAAATTGAGGCAAGTCATAGAGCTATAAATCTTTGTTAATTAAAAGTATAAGATAAAACGTAAAAAATAGATTGAAAATTAATTTGAATAAATTATCTGTAAGTGAGTACATTTTCGTATTCATTATCGAAATATTGCCTGATCGTAAAAATATGACTCATTTAAAGTGTTTATCCAAAGACATGTCTCTATTATTAATTAGTCGTAAAGCCGTACCCTAAACTCATTGTAGAGTTTTTTTTATTACTTTTATAACTCGAAAGCTTGAACTTGAAATCATTTTTCCAAAAATGTTTTTGAGAAAAAGAGCTCGAGTTTAGGATAGCGTTAGATATTTTTAAACGACTTGTGCAGTTGCAAACATACAAATGCGTAATGCCAGGGATGAGCATAATATCTCTAAAATCTACTTGAACTTTAAAAAATTATAAAAACAATTTCTACTTGAGTTATGCACTAAAGTCTAGTTAAGATTATAACAACTAAACGTTAGATGATAAACTGTATGCACTCGTAGTATTTTTTTACTATAGACACTAAGCTATGAGCGAAATATCTAATCGTAAGCTTCAAAATAAATGAGAGGAAATGGTTTTTAAGCTATATTTTTAGTATCTAAGCAATAGATCAGGAAGTATATGAACCATTCATATGATTATTAAGATTATTTCAAACATAACCTAGGTTTTGTTACCTTTCAGTAATAAAATATTAGATAAATCTATCATTTATTCTAAAGCAAGAGTAGAATTGAAGCCAAGAGTAATTTAATTTTCGTAGATTATAATTATCTTTCGTATCAGAAATATACATAACTTTCAGCACTTTCTCCAGATTTCTATGTTATTCAATTATTTTTAAGATTCATATTTTAGTTGAGCGCAGGATTTGATTTTATCATATCTTAAAATTTTTTCAAATTAAAAGTTTATTCTCTTGTAGTTATTTTCAGAACATAAGCCCATTGAAGAATTTCAGGATTTAGCTGAGGAAAGCTAACAAGTGTTCCGCTACCAGATGTCCAAAAGTTAAGATTGCCTTTCACTCCAAGAAGTTGTATAGTGTCAACACGATTGGAATCAACGGCACCCAATAATACCTGATTACTCTGTGGCCAATCGAGAACTATTCCATAAACAACATTATCTTTTTGTGTATACCTGAGTGGGTGAATCATTAAATAAATTGGTTGTGTTATGGAATTCAGAGTTTAATTAAGATTAAAAAGTAGTTTTATTAGTCTATCACTCGGGTTACCAAATATTTTCAGTGACGGTATCGTTTTGATGTATCCACGGCTTACTCGCATAGATCGCTTCGCCATTGATTCCGAGCCATGAACCAAATTGTCTCAATCGTTCTTCAAATATAGGAATAATTCTTCCGTCATGCGTGGGCCCAACATTTATCAACAGATTTCCGCCGCAACTAATTTGTAAGTTTTAGTAAGAATGAAAAGAGAGATAATGATGTTTGAACGCACCACTAGTTGTTTAAAGTAGGCGTGAGTCAATTATAGTGTTTTATATACCTAACAGTTTCGACTAAGGTTGTAATTAACTCATCAGTAGTCAAAAAATCTGCAAGTTGCGCATCACGTCTAAAACCCCACGATCCCTTGTCTATAGTCATAGCGTTCTCCCATTTATGAGCTTGTAAAACTTTTGGATTATAACGATCTTCACAGCTATAATAGCCACCGTGTTTGCAAGATGTCCCGATACCCCATCGATCGTTTGTAACTACCGTGTCCTTTACTGGGCTAGTCATTTAGAGTTTATTATTTTAGGTTATTTTAGTTCTTTTACATTTTGGACTTAATCTTCAAATACCTATCGTTGTAAAGCCAGGCTAAGAAGTCTGTACTGTTCCAGTAGGTATCGGGTGCCTCCCAATCGCCATCCGACCAAATCACTTCTGGTTTGTATATGTTCACTAATTCTTCCAATTCTGGTCGAGTTTTAGTCTAATTGAAAAAATATTTTCAAGTTAGACAAACGAAAAGCTGAGAAATCGAACACTTCGAATATGACTGAAGGACGGCTAAGGGGGAGCAAATCGGCACAACCTCATAAAAATCGAGAGGAGTGTCAAATTGATAGTGCGAGTTGAGATAAATTGAAGTTCGAAAAAACTTTTGGAATACTCCTACTTGTTCAAAAGATACGCCCACTTTTGTATAATTGATGTTTAGTCGAATTCTGAATGGACGGAGCTTACTACTGATACCTCTCTTAGGGTTCGGAATATAATCCACTTTTATGTTCTTTGAGACCCTTCTATGCTCTTCTGTGCGGTCTTGCAGTTGGACCTGCTGGCCAGGCTAGATCTGATCCCAAAAGTTTACGAAAGATCTATTAACGGGTTAATTCATATCCAGTCATCACCTCAAGTGTACAGCTTGGACAATTAACGGTCCAGGTTGTACTATGATGAGAGTCACGTGTTCAAGCGCGAATATAACCGCGGACGATCTCGAAGATTGGAAATTAAAATAGATATATTTCATGAACGGGTGGGCGTGGCTCATATATCGATATATTTCGATTCGTCTCGTCGAGTACTATGGACTAGGCCTATTACATTATTTTTTACAATACTCCGCCCACTCGCGATTCAACTAAACATTAATTATACAAAAGTGGGCGTATCTCTTGATAGGTGAGTAGGAGTGTCTCAAAACTTTTTTTTTTGATTCCAATTTATTTCAACTCATACTGTGAATCTGGTCCTTCTATTGATTTTTATGGGGTTGCACCAATTTACTCCCCTTAACCCTGAAGGACTTATATGAAATCCTCTGAAATGATAATTTCTGATTAAATAATCGACTAGAAGTTTCTTCTAAAGTTCTTCTGAACTTTCTTAGTTAATGTTCTGATAGAAATGTGTTAGTTTTTAGCTTAAGTTGGATTTAATGATTTTGTAACTACGCATGAAGTTTGATTGGTATAGACTTTACTTACATTGACAAATCTCTGTGTTTTCCATGCATTATTTTTATCTTGTAGATAGAGAGGATTAAACCATTCGAACAGTGAGTGATAAACTCCAAATCGAAGGTTAACCTTACGAACGGCGTCCGCCAAATCACCTCAGGATTGAAAAAGTTACGTCAAATTACATTTCGTCTCAAAAATAGTTGACAACAAAACTTTACAACATTTTTAAAATGAAAAATAATAAAAATGACGCGACACAGTTCATAACTAACTAGTTATCAGTTAGATTAAATTTATAAATTTTCGTAACAAGTTTTGCTCAAATCGGACTGAGTCCTCAACTTTTACGAGTTTACAATACAAAATATTCTATTAGCTCTTAACAACTTAATTCAATTTTATTAGTTCTCTATTCTTACTAACTATGACTTTATTAACTTTTATAAATCATAGTTCAATATATGTGAAGCATTTCTATTATTTGAACCTTCGAGAAATTTTCCCATAAAAAGATTAGACGAAATGTGCAATTTTCATTTGATCCTAACTGAAATGTCATTCATTTCATATAAGATTATAGTAAAGAATCAATAAAGAATAATAGGAACGACTCTAAATTGTAACTGAATCTGATTCTTAAAAAATGTGCTAGTAAGTCGTTTTAGTTGACAACTACTTCAAATTCTTCAAGTTTTGTTATTGCATACAATAACCATTTTTGATAAATGAGCTCAAAATAAAAATTGATAACTACCTAGTAAGTCACGTTTAGGCCCGACATCGTAGGCGTTCCAATTCCAGGACACTTTTGATGGCCACAAAGTGAATCCTTCGTGATGTTTGCTCGTGAGAACGATATACTTTGCACCTGAAGCTCTGTTTGACCGTTCAAGTGACAAAAATTAGTACGAGTAAAGCGTAAGTATCAAAAATTGAATTACTTAAAAATATCGGCCCATTTTGAAGGATCATAGAATTCAGCAGTGAGTTGATTTGCAAAATCAGCATAAGTGAAGTTAGGCTTAAAGTTGTTTGTCATAAAATTAATAAAGTTTTTGTCTTTAGATCCGCTCCAGTCCCACCTAAACAAAAATGCGAGAAAAATGCCAATGTCAAATAATTACTCATCATCTAATTTTCAGATGACTGACCAAAACCACTCAGTGCCATAAGAAGGCACTGAAAAGACACCCCAATGCAAAAAGATGCCAATCTTGGACTCATCAAACCAGGTAGGAAGCGGACGACTGTCTACCGAGGCCCACGTTGGCTCATACCGCTTGACATTCTGTCCAAAAAATTGTTCGAAAGATTGTTCGAAAGATATTTTTTCACTTCGAACAACCGAAACAACAAACGAAAACAAACAAATGTAGTACTTCAACAGTGACATAATTGTTTAACGAAAAAGTTTCAACTAAATTGTCTTTTTATAGAGAAATAGGACCTCAAAACAGACCCTAATGTTACTAACGCCTCATCTGTAATCAACATATTATTTATCAGACTCAGAGTACTTTACCATCATTGATAAATTTGAACTCTGAGTGCTTCTACTTTTACTCCTCTATTTCCTTATTTGTTCAATTATTTGATGTGAAGAATGAGCTACAAGATCATTAATTATTTGCTCTCTAGTTCTCCTAGCTTTCGGTTTGACTCTCAATTCAATTTAAATTTGTTTCGTAAAATTAAAATGTAATATGCATCAGTAAGTTATTAATAAATTTGTCAGATTATAATTTTTTTTCAATAAGTTTTTGTTTTGACAAATGCGGCTGTTTTTGAAGCAAATATCTTATCTCGCTTTGAATCCCTTTATCATCATTAGGATGACTGGACTGTGCCAAAACAGTTTCTTTTGTTTTGAGCTCACGTCACTTTCCTATACATTAAAGATTTATTCAAACAATCAATAGTTGTACGATAAAATCGTGATACCAGCTTAAACCAATCATATTTAAGTACAAAACGAGTTCAAATCGAAAAATCTCTTTGTTTTAAGTTCTTTTATTGTATTATTTCAACAAAACGAAAATAACATAATTTAATCGACAGTGAAAAACATGATCGAAAAAGCTTGTTAAAAGTCATCGGATATTTGTGTACATATACAATAATAGATAAATTATTACTAATCTTAAAATTATAGATTGCGAATACAATTAAAACTCGGATTAATTAATAAGTATCGTTTATCAACGGTATAATCGCGCCAAGTATCTGAATGAAGACGCGACTAATTTTGGATTATTTGCTCTGAAAAAGAAAATTAATATTCAGATTAATTCAAGTAGAAGAAAAATCGGATTTTCTATCGAACTGAAGCTTTTATTGCAAATCTAGCTCACATTTTAATCAAGTTTGGATTATGTTTTAAGTTGTGTTAAATTTGACTGTTATCAAACTCTAAGTCAGGGACTTTTCAAATGAGTGCTAAACTCAACTAATAAAGTATCAATAGTGAGTGTGGTCCACAATATCAGCTACAGTTCGGTAAAAGTTGAAAAATTTGTCAAAATAAAATCGATAGTTACTTAATAACGTTATTATAAAATTCTTGTAATTGTTCTGGACTTGCGGTCATAATCGTTGCACTGTTTTGAGCCGGAACTGATTTTAACGACGCAGCCAGCCATTCCTTAACAGCCTACCAATTGAAAGGATAATTTTTAATCAATTAGAAAACAATTTATTAAATAATCATTTGATTTTGAAGACATACATTCCTATCCCAACATATGAGAAGCCATAGAATATCAGACATGTCAGGAACGAAGTAAGTAGGCAAATGAAATAGCGTTGCATTTATTACTGCGTCAACTAATCGTTGGCCCATTTTATCTTTAAGCAATTTGTCGATTACGTCCTTCGAATACTTAATGTCAATCAATTCTATGACAAACTTAACAACTGATGAATTGGCTTCTCTGTGATCCAATTGGATTGAGGCTAACGTTAGGTTTAATATGTTGTCTAACATCAAATTGTTTAGAAAGGATTCCGGACATCTCTGTAAAAGTCTGTTTAAACGATTTAGAATTAAAATTTGCTAATATTTTAGACTATAATACACCAAATCAAAACCAGTATAGAAAGTATGGATTGACGTTCATTAGGGACTATCATTATTGCAAATCTCGTTCACTGGTGTTACTCTTTAGGTTAAAGTTCCTCATCTTATACTCAAAAATACTGAACTTTAGCATAATTTGTAACTTAATCAAAAATCAAACTAAGAGCGAGACTTGCTTCAATTATCAGCGTTAAAGAGCAAAAGAATTTAGAATAGATATAAATACAATAAATACCTTGTGCACAATCTAAAGAAGTCGTCAATAGTGTCGGGATGATGTCGCAGTTGAGAATCTGTCAATAATTGGAACGTTGTCAATGAAAAAGCCTAGAAATTGAAAGAACAAACATTAATAATAAACATAAAGATAGACGTGTTTTTCATTTAATTACATTTAACATCTGAATGAGTCCTGAAACAGTGTTGACATCTTGTTCATTAGCGAACTCATCGACCAATATAGAGCCTAAATATAAGAATGACGAGTGTTTCGGGAATTGTTGATAAAGTGGTACAATTTGGTTGACAATTGGCTGCAGAAGCCACGAGGGCTTGAGACATCTTATCACAAATCTTAAACAACGACAGCAGCGCTCTATTAACTGAGGATTAGTGGCTGCGTGTTCAGTCAGGGCTAAGCTCGCGAGTGGCCATAACTGCTCGCTGACTAATGGTATTAAAATTGTCGACTGTAGTGAAGATTCACTAAGTCTTAATTTCCTAAAAATGGCAGCGATTCTATCGAAATATGTGGCACAGTTGCCGCTCGACTTTCCATTCGCTAATTCTTGTAGTTTTGCTAAATGTGGGGTCAATAGCTGTGCTACTAATTGGTCCTGATTTTGCTGTGCTGTTGATATAATCGCTGCACAACATTGCAATAGATTATTTGCCGCATCTTCGTTCTTGATGAAATCTATTTGACAACAGATTTGTATTAGAATTGAAACTAAGTTTGCGTTTCCGATCAAGTGCTGCGAAGCACACGATTCTATTATTGACTGTAGTGATAGTGCAGCCGATGACGAAAGTTCTTCATTCTTATGGGAATTTGCGATCATATTTAGTAAGAAGTTTAGGATGGAGTCCAAATAGACTGGATTTGATTTTAACCATTCGCTTAGTTCTCCTAAAATACTACAACTCGTCGCATATATTTGAATGTGTTGTGCAGTTGTGGTCATAGACGAGAAATTCAATACTAGACTAATTAGTTCTGTAATCAAGTTATTGTCTTCGAAGGCATCCTTCTCTCCAATAATGCAGGAAATTATAAACAGATTTGCTTCAACCACTTCCCAAGAGTTTGTTGTCTTCATTGTGTTCAAGATATCATTTCCTACAATATAGTTTTTGACGCCAACAGTTGCTATGACTTCTTTGACTAAGTCTTTGACCCTACACCTCAGATCATACAGATCAGATCTCGAGTCTATGAGTCCTTCAGCGTCTGCTTCGAGCTGACAATGTCTTGTAAGGCAAGCCAACAATCGATTACAAACAGGAATAAAAGTTTGTAGTTCTCTCTTGAATATCAATTCAGAAAATCGATACCAAAAATGAAAAGTAATTTCTGCGACTTCATTATCGTAATGACCGACACAATTAAGCAACAGATGCAATAACTTAAGATCAACTTCATTGATAATAAGCGGATCGACTATAGATTCGGCTAATTCGGTAAAAATTCTGGTGTAATTCTCTGTTTTGCTGGTATCTTCAACAGCAACCGAATGATGGTAAGCATGTTCTAACTGATAGACCTGATTCAGTATGTAATGAGTCAACTGTTGATACTTAACATAGTCTTCGCAGAGTATTGAAGCGCTACAAACGGTGTCAGTTGCGTTATCATGTACACTATTAGGACAGTCAGGATTTCTTAGGGATTCAAATATTGATGAAAGTATGGGTTCTATTAGATTGATATCACTTTTGTTTATTATGTGAAGCCATGCGCCTAAACAGTGGTATACTTTTGAAATTATCTTCTCAGCCATTTGTGGTTGATTTTGTTGGTTATGTTTGGCCTCTTGTAGGGTCGTATTTAGTAATTGCATGACTTGTGGTGAGATCTGATTCAAATAATCACTAAATGCTTCTCTTCGCTTCGCATCTACTTTAATTGTATTACGACTTCCTTCTAGTTCTTCAGCCAAACAGATCAGTATTTCAATCAAAACACTAGCGTTCGGCACCTGAGTAGCCAGTTCTTCGACCGGATTCGTCCAATTCGGCACTAGTATTGCTATTAACATAGAAAAAATACAGTCAATTGATTAAATATCAACTTATAATAACATTATAAATATTGACAATCATAAAAAATTATCGATTTTTGCTAGAAATTGAGTGGTTATCAGTAAAAAAGGTAAAACCAAAATGTAAAAATCAATTAGTTCGATATTGGTTATGAAATTAAAATTAGCATAGAAGTTTATATTAATTCAAAAATAGCAATCGTCTAATAAATATGAACTCATTAAGACAAAATATGGCAGCAATTTTTAAAAATTGCCGGTTATGTGATAAACCGGCTGAGAATTAAGGTAAGATTTTAAAAAGGTAACAACCAGTTAATTAACAATCACTTCATAATAAGAATTAGATTGATAGAACTTGATAAAAATAAAAAAATGTTGAGTGTCAATTCTTAAGACAAAATATGGTATAACCGATAAGAAAATGCCGGTTAACGAGAAAAACAGATAAACGCTAATACGTAAACAGAAACAATGAATGAATGAACGAAACCGGCTAGTTGTAAGATAAACAAGATAAAAATTACTGCAAGTGACTGATGATTACAAGAAAACCGATTGTCTGAGACAAGACACTTTGTTTACCTAAATACGTGATCGCAAGACATAGCTGTGTTTGAACTACAGTCTCGGGAATCGATTTCAAGTGATTAATAATCGAGTCTTTGAGCGACGTATAGCTATCTTCAGGTAGTTCTTGGAAGCAGTTTTGAATCTTTGTCCTCAAAGTCTGAGCCGCAAAATAACACGAAGCGATATCCGACTTATTGATCAGGAGTTCATCTGCTATTTTCCAGCCATAGATCGAGTGCTGTAGATTTTCCAACCATTTCGAGGCCACCTCTTTTGATTCACCATTTTGTTCGTTGAAATAAAGAGTTCGAATCAAGTTGTAAACGGTTCCCATTTCTGGCATTGAGTCAATTCTTTGAGCCATCGCCGAAGAGCTTATTGTTTTTCAATTCCTTTGATAAAATTTTTATTTATTTTCTATTTATTTATTTACTACTAGTTTACTATTTTTTGACAGTTTTTTTCGTTAATTCATTTTTGTTACTATTTTGTTACTTATTAATTAAAATTTTATTAAATATTGTGTAGAAAATGATCACAAAATGATATCAAAAGACGCCATACTTTTAGGCACTGATTGTTTCGATTGAGAGACAACACATTGACTACTGTTTAGAGACGTGAACAGATTTTTTTGTAGAAATTCGACACCCGATCATTTTGCGAACTCTAATCAATCTAATTAGTTGTTGTTAATTATTTCATTTATCACTTACTTGGCTTCACTTTTAATAGGTAAAATTATAACAAATATTTCTGTGGATTTATCTTTCAAAAAGTGCTAGACTTGTGATCAAATAATAAGTCGGATATAAAAGTTAGAGTTACATTCATAGACGTCTACTGTATAAAAAGTTCGCATTATTTACATCACGTGAAACCAGTCCTTAAGTTGTGCATCGAATTGTTTATTGAGATATCAATAAAAATACAGTTTAATTATTATTAAAAATATGGCTAAAGCAAAGTCAAAGTAAGTAATAATGAAGTTTTAGATTGACTTTAATTCATTGATAACTATATAAATGATTAACTTTTGTTTGAATGGTAGGTTTGTTTTAGTTGTAATCCGAAGTCTAGTCTCTGGTCACAAAGCGGTTGCCATAAGACCCCGAAATAACGAAAAACTAGAAGTCCTTCGCTACGATCCATTCAGTAATTATTAATAATTAATTGATTTGATGCTTATTTGTATTAATTAAATGTAATTTATTGTTGCAGTTGGACAATACTCAGTATATAAGGAAATATTGAAACTATGTGGCGCTAAATACTAAATCAAATACATTAATACTATGTAAATAACTGAAAAATATTTGTTCCCTAAACTGTTCATTCATTAGTTATACTCTATTTGATTGTCATATAAATAGAAAATAAATTGTTAGATTTTATTGATTTGTACTTATAATAAGCTGGCATTTTCTTAAATATACGATTCAATTGTTAACGATTGGCTCGTAAGATAATAAAATAAGCTGTAAACAACTATAATTGACAATCAATTGATTTTGATCTTTTTGACTTATCAGTGTTTTTACGAATAAGATTTCTTAAAACATTGATCTGATACCCTATTACTGTTTTAATTGCTACAATCGAACTTGTTTTACTATTTTAACTTTAAAAGTGGTTTGTTTGATTTTGTTATGTTGAAATAACAATTAACACACATAGGTAGTTGCTAGCAAATCGTTGAGAATATGGTTCAAGCTTATTTTTAAACAAATTGCGCGTAAAATTTGTTCGAAAACCTTAATTTGAATTAGTGTGTGTTGCACCATTAGTCAAACTAAAGTCCTGCTTCAATTGGAGACTTCAATTGGAAACAATCTTCTACAATATTCGATAATTTGATAGGAAAGCTTCATCAGCATTGTTGTCATTTTAAATTATTACTAAACGATTCATACTTTGAAGATGTCTTTAAGTTGTGATGACAGCGTAAATTAAGACCCATACCAATCGATAAATTACTGTTTTAAAGCTATTGTCACTATAGAAACTTTTTAATCAGTAGAAGCGACACTAAATCGTGATTGTACTCTAAATCACTTCAATATTTTTTGTCGTAAATTGAGTCCTCATTAGAAACGATTACTTTTTAAAGAATTCGTGATAAACAAAAAGTTGGATAAAAAGTGAAAAAACTAATTAATTGAAACACTTAGTAACATTAGTTTTGCGTAAGCGAACAATTTTGATAAAAATGCCGACTATTCTAATGAGAACTCAAAGTTTTCAAACAGTTTTCACAACTTTTTGCCATCATTTTGATTAGTTTTTATATTGAAAAGCCTTTAGCGACGCAGTTAGAAAAATGCGAACGTTCCACGTTGAAAGCTTATTCAAAAATCGATTTTTTTATTCAGAGCAGCACTTCTTACATTTGAGAACCAAGTTTTATTGTTAGGGCTAGGCTTTTGTTTGAAAGTTAATACTATAAAATACTATACCTGTAATACTTACTCTATGTGGCACTAAAATATGTTCAGGTCTTTCATCAATTAATTAGACGTAAAAAATTGCAGTTTCTTTTATAGCAGTGATAATAATAGTAACTTTTTTTTCTAGATAAAAATCATTATTTGCGTCCAAATATCAAACATGATGTCATTATTTTAGGCTTTAAATAGTTTTTGTCGCAAAAAAATATTAGTTGACATACAATTAGGAATCTTTACGTTGGAGAAAATGAGGAGAAAAGAGAGTTTACTTCATTATTAAGCCTTCAATGAAAAGTTGTGTCATTAATGAAAAAATTAATAAGCTATTCATTCATATCGTTTACGCCTAAAAGTTATTAAACGGATCAGAGGTTTTAGTCATTTTATGTCTTTTTAAAAAGTGATTAAATCTTGTGTCGTAGATAATAATAGAGGAAATTCAAGTTGACATCAAAATTCTTATTCTCAGTACTTGTAAAAAATTCTGATTCAGAACCAGAACAAAATACTCTACACAATAAAGTCACTATTGTCTGTGTGTGTCTGCCCACCACTCTATAGTTGGAGATGTACTCATCTTACAGGCTCAAGAAAGTATCGGCGAATCAGTAAGACCTGTAGGCTCGAGTTTGAGTATTTTGGTTACTGAAGAGTAACCAATTTGCCAGTCAAAAACTAATCATTTAGCGATCTAATCGTAAGAGTGTCTCTTTTAAAATAAAAGTATCATATTTGACGATAATAATCTAATATTACCAGTCAATGACAGGGTTCAGATGAGAAAGTTATAAGGATCGACTATTTTTTATCCATTAATAGTATTTTTATAGCTTTGAACATGACTCTCGATTTATGTTTTAAAACCAAAATTCAAAGGAGTTTTCGCATTTGAGTCTATTATTCGAAAATAGAAGTATGAAAGCAGACAAAACCATTGAGACAAACCATTTATGAACCAAATGGAAATTGATGGAAAAAGATTTGCTTTGGATTTAAAGGCATAAAAGAAATGAATTACGTGCGGATAAAAGGAAAGAAAATGTGAGAGTTTCGAAAAACTTTGAAAAATGAAATTGTCAAACAATATAAGCCATGCAAAACTCGATAATTATCAGGATTTTCACCATCAACCTAGTACTCAAGAGGTTTCCTTTCATGACAATCGAAAGCAATTGAAAACTACATTATCACTCCCAAGAGAATATTCTGTAATTGAATTCCGTTTTAAAATTCTTTTGATAGAAACTAATTACTTGTTTATTCCAGATAGAAACTAGCAAATTTCGAGAGGAAAGACTCAACACTGTTTGAGACTATATTTACTTTATACCTAAAAATGTCTATTGAGTATCACAATCTGAATAAAAGGGCATTTTCTCAAAAAGCGGTTGAGTAAAATATCAGTAGATCTAAGAATGGAGTCAAAACGATTTATAGCATAGTTTGTCATTGAGTTACAGAACATTTTCAATAATGTATGAACAAGATTGTAGAGCAAGTGGTCAAGTGATGATAAATTTAATATTTAATGTGGTAGTCATGCTCTCACTATTTGTGTCACTTCAAGCACAAGAACGGCGTTTAGAGTTGACTACAATCACAAGTATAACAATCATAATCAATAGGATGGCATGCGCTCAATCAGAGGTTTTCAACCTTGCTATTACTGGACAACTGGTGGTCCGCGGAGTGGCTAAATATAGCATCAGATTCTATGAACATGACGTAATCTGATCGGTTGAAATGGTCCGCTATCCACAAAAAGTGATGATAACTTTAGGTTTAGCGCTACTGAACTATACAGCTATAGCTATGAAGACAAATTTGCAAATATATAGGCGATATTAATCTTATATGAAAAACTATCACGAATAGAAACGGTTCAAAGTAATCAAAATTGATTTAATCGATCCTAATACAAAAATCAATCGCAATTTGATTAAAATTCTTCTGGTTATGAACTTCAGGATAACGATTATCGGTGTCGTTGAAGATTCTGTGATTATTTCTAATACTCACTGATTGGTTAGTTTTGCAGTAAAATTAACCATTTGTTTGATTCATTTCTATGTTGACTCATAAATATGCTTCATATGGTTTAAGTACGGATAAAAAAATTGAACTTAATGCTGATCTCAAATCTATTTTTGTGATAGAATTCTCTGAATGCGTTTGAGCGTACAGTCAATCGATTTTCATTTTGATGAACTAAAGCATACTTTTCTCATATTGATGTGAATAATATATGATTCAGTGACTAATAATAAAGTGAAAGATAAAAAGATAGCTATTTCTAGAATTTATTGTATTTGCTGAAAGAATGCTATGTTTTCATTTGTACTCTTCCATAGTTGCAGTATATGAAAAGACAGTATGTCAGAGCGTCAAAGCAAACAATTAAGACATATAAGCGGTAATTAAGAGCTACTTCTCTTCCTAAAATACTATCATATCGCTCCTGTTTGTTTAGCTTCAGATAATACATTCAGGTTTTAAATTCAGTTGTCATATGAGAACTGGAATAACTACTAAAATGATGATAAACTATACTTATCCTGTAAGTTGAATCTGAGTCTATTTTTAACTCGAGGTCAGCTCAGAGTAGTTTTGAGTGATTTTCAACTTTTCAAAAGTCAAAAATGAAACACTTCTTTGGCTAGAAGTAATTGACAAAAGAGATTGAACAAAAATTGATAACTAGTTCAATTGAATAACCCAATCCCATAAATGGGGTTAAGTGTTATGGATCTGAGCTCACAATTCGATCACTTAAAGCTTTTTTATCCGACACTTAAATTTATGAGAAATGTTCTGTCAGACTATTATTAACGCAACTCTTTAGAGAAAAGGTATGTCTTCAGCGAGGATTCGATTTTCAGATTTCAGACGCTGTTCTTATTTACTGAACTAGAAAGCTATACATTATTTTATCGAATTTTATTTAATGAAAGTAACGCTCAATGGAGAGAATATTGTTGTGCCCAAATTCATAGGAAATAAGTTCTTTACTTTTCAACGATTTCTTGTATTTTCTAATTAAACTGCAAAGTAATTACGTAACATATTCAATAAAAAAGTACAATAAAATGGTAGAAATTGCTTTTTCTAATTACGAAATCAGCAAATAATGAATCTATATGACAGTCAAAGCAAATAGAAAGTGAATCACTCAAACTATTGTTTAGAGTCTGCATTATAACTAGCATTTCGTTTGAAAAGCGTTTTACATTACTGAACAACCGCACTATTGAGAACGTCATTCAGAACAAGTCCTATTGATCGCCGAAATGACACTTTCCTGTAAAACATATCAGATTTACGGAATATTATATAAAGTTTTTAATGCAAATGTTAATTAACATTTATCTAAGAGTCCTTTTGTTCAATTAAAAGTGTATGTATTTGCTATCCTGTTAGCTAAAGCTTATTAGCAATGAACAATTTTGTAGTCTTTCGTGGATACTATCTTCTCTTATGATAATTAATATTTGAGGATTTGAGAGAAAAGTTTGAAATAAAGTTTATCCACTTATCTTATTAGGAGAAAACTTGAAAATACTGTTGAGTCAAAAGAGAACACAAATTTTATAATTATAAATATTTTAAGTCTTCGAATAAATATAAGCTCTGTTTAGTTGAGGACTAGGGAAAGGTTCAAATATTTATATTTAGGATTTTGCTATTATTCCTGCTGAAAGAAGAAGAAGCGTATTATAAATCAGTACTTATGGTATGCGCTAAAATGTATGAACAGAATAAACCTCTCTGTACAGCACAGGATGGGATTTGCATAGGTTTACATTAGTTTGCATTGGTTTGCATACAAATGTATAACTAATTTTATAACTACAAAATTGCTTCATTAAAATTCCTAATTCGTAATGCAGTATATGAGGCATTAGGCAGGAGAATATCATAATCGATTTGAAACGAGAGAACAAAAACAAAGCTGGCGAATAGATTTTAAAACCAAAATAATAAATAACAATAATTGTTATTATAATGCTGACGTTTTTTCTATCATGTAATGATTCTAATGCATATAATGGATCATGACATTTATTAATAACTCTGTGTTTCGCATATAATTTGTCATAATGCTCATTTCTCATATACTAATGTTGAACAGTGCTAACGATCTAAATCATAAAAATTTGAGCCAACTGACGAACTGGGCTATACTTTTTCTTTGGCAATTACAAAAAAGACTCGTATGAAGCATAGCATCATTTCAAATAAAAATGTTAGGTTTGAAACCAATTTCCAATTTAGTGTTCAATTACTATAATTGAGAGTTTGTGCTAATGTCCAGAAAAAAGAATTACCTGTTTATCGATTGAGGACTTAAACGATGATATGCTCTATAACAAACCGAAATGAATTATCATAATTGATTAATAAATCAATAAATAAGATCTTTTCGGTGATAAAATAAGTATCGCTTGAAACGATAAAATAATTACTAGAGAAGTAATAAAGTTGAGCATTTCATAGATATATAATTGATGTATGGATCTATTATTAAAAAAGGACTGATCATTCATCAGTAGTTGTGCGCAAATCAAGTTTTTTCTTCTGTATTGGACTTTCATTGAATGCATGACATTACATAATCTAAAGACGCACTTCAATGCGGAAAATGGTAAATCAATTAATAAATAATTTCATAAATAACTCTTATTAAGATTGATATGAATTAAATAGGAAAAAAGGTCAACATTGCAATACTCAAAGCTATTTATATCAATTATTTACATAACTCTATAGTGTTTTATTTGATTTTTGTCTCTATCTT
Organism: Archegozetes longisetosus; assembly: GCA_018873245.2. Taxonomy (NCBI): domain Eukaryota; kingdom Metazoa; phylum Arthropoda; class Arachnida; order Sarcoptiformes; family Trhypochthoniidae; genus Archegozetes; species Archegozetes longisetosus. Next base: position 2,374,369 of record JAEMBT020000006.1, read on the forward strand.
ACTTTTCATTCTTTAGATTCTTTATTTGCTGAACAAGTTTAGCATTTGATTACATTAATGAAAATACTTTCTCGTTTTTTATCTAAACTTTTGTTCGATTCAATTGCTTTCTAAACAAAATGGGAATAGGGTTTAGGCCAATAACGAGAGAATCCGAACCCATTATTCTCAAAGCGAATGGCGATTAAATATTCAAAACTTTAAGAATTCATAATTAACGTTCAAATGTATCTTTTGCTTGATTCTGAATTCAGAATCACTAATACAGTATATAACAAAAGCTATTTTACTGTAAAGCCTGAGGAGATTCACAAATGTTTGACTAAGCGGTCAATTTAATCAAAACTGAGATATTTTTCAGCATAATCTAAATAAATTCGTTTGCAAAATGTAATTATCGTTTGAATTAGTCATAAATCAAAAGCTGGTTTTTGTTTTGTCTGAGTGTTTTGCGTGCAATATTGCATACGATTAATAGATTAGATAATTGTTGCAAAAAAAATCAACAGAAGCTCTATCGATTCCTGGTGTGAAAAATAGTTTGCCATCACATTCTTCAACACTTCGGATGACATTTAGAGCTCTGGAGCGCGACTTAATTATATTCTACTGCTGAGATAGTCTATGGGTCTATAGAAATTCAGCAGTTGATTATGCATTTAATTTGTAGCTTTTGCTGCATATGAGACCTTTTTATGCATTCCATTTATAGAAAGCTGTCAACAATTGTAGATTAGAAAAATGTTTAACTCAACTCTTTACCATATTTGGCCAATTCTGGTGAAACACTAATATAAGAGAGAGCAAAAGTTGAGTATCGCATCAAAATATTTATATGTATGCAAAATATGTATGAGCACTTTAGCTAGAAATACGATACTAAGGCTGTACCACAACTATGCAGTCTCAATAGTGGTTTTGACTTAAATAGGCTTTTGTATGAATACTGAAGCACAGGTAATGCTCGATAGTGGTTACCCTCGTAATCAAGCAAAAACCTATAGGTTTGAGACGCAAAAAATAGCGCTGAAAAGAAGTTGAAACACATTTATGATAGTAAAATCAATCAATGTCTGACAACCTTTGGCATATCGCTGAAGCGCATTACGCATTAGTAAATTTTCTGGTTCCGTGCGCTAACCATTTTATATGATCACTCAATACAGCCCATGGAAAATATATACAATGAAAGCAAACTCACACAGTAATTACAAGCAAATATTTAGTCTGTTATGCCTTATCAATAGAAACATATATTTTTTCACGCATTGTATACTTTGAAACATACGATCGATTTTACTTTGCCAGTCGTCTAATTTTCTTCTGAAGATCTAATGCTCAGAGCAGTGATTGCTGTGTCTCTCAGACAAATGTGGACGTATGAATCACGTTTAAACTATCCCATAGGCTAATGATAACAAGTTTGTTTGCCATCAACCATTCATTATAAGGCATTTGCGAATCATTTTAGGGTTAATGCTAACACTCAAATTAAACTTCATCAACACTTTGCACGTGAAGACACAACAAATTAAATTATCCGACCATCAAATAGTAACAGATTGCGCTCATTATAGCAAAAATCTTAAGACATAAAAAATGTTTGCGCAGCACAACACCAATAACTTTGTCTCGAACCCGAGAGAGAGACAGAGATATAGTTATAGAAAAACCTTCTGTGGTCAATATCGTAATAAAAACTGATTTGATTTGAATTCTCACTAATATTTTCTTACTTTGCTTTAATAGTAATAATGATGTGATCAATATTTTACAATCATAATTATAATATCAATATTTTATAATAAATTGTTTTTAATCTAATAATTGCTTTTACTTTATTTGTTATAAAAGAGGATATATTTAACATAAAACTTCAGTAAAATGATCAAAATTACAGATAAGTCAGTTTTCAGTGAATTGTCACTCGATTTGGAGACAGTTTTGATTGCAGTTTAAAAACAAACTCTATTTTGTGTGATGATAATCAGAAAGGTAATCTGCTTTTAGGTTTGTTTAAATTCTCAGATTGACTGTTGAGCAAATAAGATATCAATCATTTCAATCAATCGGGATTGTGATCACTGACCGGATCGTTATGTGACGGCATCATTAAAGGTCCGGGAGTTGCCGGTGAAGGAGGAAGAACACCACCGATTGCACCAATAGCTGCTTCCACGCCGTTATTCATATCACCGCCATTTGATTCGATGCTCTCGACACCATCGACTGACAAATTAGTTATTGATTTGGATCTAACGCATTGAAAGTCGACGTGTCGTGATTTTGCCTCTTCTTTCTCCCAAGACATGCGAATGAAAGGCCTCTGAACGTAATTATAGATCACTTCAGGCCTACGATCACCGGGTCGTCGGCGAATCTTTTCCTTATGAGTTGGAAAACCTTTCGTTCAAAAAAAAGAGTTGCAGAAAAAGTTCAGTCTTTTTGTAGCAGATATATATGTTTTAGTTTGACATCTTTCTGATGCAGACATTTGCACGCGCAGCACGTATTTGCGCCAAATCCTTTCCATAATTAGCTTTTTAAGACTAAATGAGAAGTCATTGAGAGAACTGAAGCTTAAAAAATCGCGTCAACTAACTTAACCTGACCTGACCTGAGCTGACCTAAATTGACCTAATAGATTAAGCGATTTTATCTTTGAAGTACTGTTTGACACTGATTTAAAAATAAGATAGACTGCATAATTAACGATTTATTAATGAAACGATTTGTTTAGGAATTGTCGCACAAAAGTCTAAGCGGAAGAGATATCATATGTTATATTTTAGTTGCCTTAATCATATTGTTTTATACAAGAGTTTGGCTGCATTCAAATAAAGGCTCTTCAAATAACAAGCTCTTCAAGTTCTTTACCTTCGATTCCGAGTCTAATTTTCTTTAATCCTCTTTCTTTAAGGACTTGTTTAGAGACATCACGATTTTCAATATACTTGAAGAAACGATACATCGAAGTCGAATAAATGACTTTGGGAAAAAAAATAACAAATTTGAGAAAATAAAAGGATAAAAACCAGGAAATAAGCTAGAAATTTGTTGAGATTCACTTCTTTTCTAAAATAACTGCGACATATCTGTCTTAGAAGTACTTTATTTCGCTTAACTTACTTTGTGAGTACTCTTCACCCGTTTGTGGTGGATATTCTTCATCCCAATCGACAACGTCGTCATCAAGAAGGATCACAATATGACATTCGCGATCTCCACGCTTTCAGATATAATCAAAGACAAACATATCAGGAAAATAGTTTAATAATCACGTACAACAAAACTAAAATAGAATTTGTCTTGATTTGACTCGAGAACAATAATATAGTAGTGATCAATCTTTGAAAAAAGTTAAACTAGCTTTTTTCAAATACTTTTATGATTAATTCTTTTGAGTCATTTAAAGGCTATGAGGACTGCCAGACAGAGAAAAGGGAGGAATCGCTATCTATAACGAGTATATGAGAAATAAAATAGAATTACATGGGCTGAAACGACCATCTCTGGTAATATTCGCTCTTCGAGAAACTTCTCGAACTGAGTTCTCGCACCTTCATTGCTGAGCTCGTGAAGTAGTCCTCCTATAAAAGCATAAAAACAACAAACTTTTAGGATAAGTAATAAGTTTTTTTCTAGTGATCGCTTCATGTGTGGATCGCTCTTATCTTTAATAACGTAATAAAACAAGCGTATAAACCATTTAATCAACTAGCATATTGGTAGTTAGATGTCATCTATTAGTTTAAAACTTGTAGTTTTACTTGTTTTTAGCCAGAGATAACTATTTTCTAGTCATCTCCGCACATATGGATCGCAGTTATCGTAAGTACAATAAGAGAAAACATAAAAAGCATTTAATGAATTAATAAATTAGGAGTTTGTTAAAAGTAATCTATTAGCTTGCAACTTGTTCTACTGTTTATTACTTGTATTTTAATGGAAAGGATGTTTAACCTAATTGATTTAAGTTAATTAGTTATTTAGCTATTTAGCAATTTACTCACTTAAATTATGGCATTTGACGGTCGACGCATCAAAAGGAATTAAGAAATAGTCACACGCTTCTCTCAGCTCTGGTACTGTCACACTTGGAGGACATTTAATTACGCCAGTCTTGAAATATTCCTAAACACATTTCAATAAACAATGTTTAAACTGATAGGACATGAATAGCGACAGTCTCACAAATTCAATTAAATTTAGCTCAGTGTAAGTTTTTTTTATAGAATAAAATAGAGAGTTGTTTAAGAGACAATAAAAAATGCTTTAAAGAGAGGCAGTCTTTCAGGAATAGAGGAAACACTGATTTACAGTTCGATCAAAAACTATTTTGAATAAGAATAAGAGGAATCGACAGAATTTAACAGAAGACATGCTGAGTATGAGCGCGAGAATAAAGAGTTAGAAATAGGGTTTTAGCGATGCATTAAAAGCCAAACTGTAAGATGAAAAGTGTTTAAACCACAGGGAATATCATTGGGAAGAAAAAAGCAAACAAAATGCAGACTATTTTCTAAATAAATAGAGTACAGAATAGGGATGGAAGGGAGAAAAAAATGGTTTTCCATCACATTACAATAGGTAGGAAAAAGTTTATGCTTTTTCTTCTGGTTCGGTTCAAAGTAATTGTATTTTTCTTTAAAGTTTAGTTGAGCTCGAAATAGGTCTGTGCTGCAGATAATAAGTGGTTTTTAAAAGACGATAACGGAATCGACAACCGGCACAAGATTTATGTGCTTTTATTTAAAATGTATATACATAAAAGTGATATTTAGGCAGCCCTCTAAAAAACATTTGCGATAAGTAAACAATAAAGTAGGGAATTGACAATACAGTATGCAATGGTTTAGTGCAGAACAAGTTAAGAACTTACACGCACTCATACATTACGTTGCGTAACATGCACAAACTTTCACATCAAGTACAACAAAGCATGCATCTAAGAAGCCCATTGCGAAAAATGGACAGAAAAAAGCGATATAGACAAATAATTGAGATCTGAGCAACACAAATAGGACTGCATTTGGCATTAGTTTGCGTTCTCATGGCATAAACAGAGAAAAGGTTTTATTATGCTTTTCTCCTCTTTGGATCACGAATCGATAGCTGCAAAGTTTTTCAGGAATCGATCAGAACAAGAGGTTCAGATCATATATAGTTAGACAAAATTTGACTTTTTTGGTACCATTACTTACTAGTATAGCCTTAAAAACTGTTGCAGAAAATCCTTCGAACTCGTACTCTCCTTTTTCGTTAGTTTTGGTTAGAGATGCAGATGAATGAAACATACTATAAAGCATTGTGTCCTTTTTAGACGCAAATAATTCTGGATTAACTATAAATCGAGTGTTTTCGACCACTAGCGTTATCCTATCGGAACCTAGTTTATTAAGTGGCGATGAATTTTGATTTGAATGACTTCTAGGCGGTGGCGGAGAATCTGTCAAAGCCATTGGTGATGGCGAAGGCTTGTTTGGCAACACAGTCGATGAACAAGCTACTAATACGACTGATGATGATGTTGACTCTCTATCGAATCAATCAAACATCATTTACAAGTTTATCAGTGCAAGTCAAAACTTGTAACTTTTAATGCAAAACAAAGGCTAATTTAAAACTACTTATTCCTAAGCCTGAGATGATAATTTTGAACAAAATGGTTTTATGGATAAAAACCAGAATTTTTTATTTGAAATTCAACAGAAATCAGGTTAGATTTATTTAATGCAAAGTAAGCTACATTTAGAGTGAATCCAAGTGCACGATAATCACTTTGAAATGTTAGTTAAGAAAACAAATTATAAGCTTATAAATAGATATGATAAACTTATTGAGTTAAACATAATCGAGAATAAGCTTATGATTTATTTGAATGCATAACAGATCCTAGTTTTAGAGTAAATTATATTTGAGCACAGCATCATTTATTCTGAAATATTAGTCAAATAAGTTGAGAATATATTTTTTGTGAAAAGATCTATTTTAAAAGTAAAAGTAATATAATTTACATAAGTTTATGTAAAATAACAAAGTTATTTCAATAATGTACTGCGTGTGCACTTCTGGTCGCAATTGCATTACTAGAAAAGAAAAAAAGTAAAGCAATTGTTTTGATTCGGCATTCGCTTAGAAGTAGAAAATCAATAGGCATTTAATATATTGAATATTTTATTGGCTTTCCTAATTCCTAACCTAAGCTCTAAATTGATTCATCACTTTATTATGCATTAAACAACTTATAAGGTTGTTACAAACATTTATTCTCACTTGTTCTTAGGTGATGGTGGAGGTGATGGTGATGTCATAGTGATCAGAGGCACGTCTTTTCAGATGATATATGTCTTTCAGCTGTAATAGAGTTAATATTCTTAAAAGCACTGACATTACAGAACAACAAAACATCGATTTTGAAAAGAGACGCATCCATTGCGACGACAGTATACACACACAAATTTCAAGAAGAGATGCGACATAAAGTTCGCTTCATTTTCCTAAAGTATTTTAGCCAACATTCGGGTCTCTCTCTCTCTCACTTGTGTCTCGTCTCTGTATTTTCTGTTTGATTGGTTGACTCTCTCTCTCTCTCTCTCTCTCTCTCTCTCTCTCTCCCTCACACACAACACACATACAGATCATGATTGATTGCAAACTGAGCAAAAAATAAAAAGAGGCGATGGAATCGACAACAAAATAATTTAAGGGAAGGGGTGGAAACTGAAGAGAACGTAGTGGAGAGTGAGACAAGTTTATCACTGGTCTTATCATCACTAGTAAGGACTGCATATAACTGCCAATACACACAGACACGAACAGACCTATCGTCACGATAAAAAGGTTACACGTTTCTAACATTCGAGATCTTCAATCCGAGATATGTCTTTATTCTTATGTCTGTTCACATTTCATACAATAAAATCAGAGCTGGTATCGAATAACTCGATGTAGAACTAGAAGACTAGAAGAAGTATTGACAATCAAAGTGGTGCACAATTTGGTTGTCCACCACCTGAGGCAAAGTTTGCTGAGATCATTATACCTCGGCCTGAGAGTTTTCAAAAGGCTATGGATTGATGTATAAGAAAGTAATATAAACAGAACTACATCTCCTAACAATGCCTACTCTGTAGAAGTCCGTCACTTGTGAGTAATTTCTCTGCTCTACTGGGCTTTACATATAACATAATACTCTTTAAGCTAAACTGTTATCACTGGAATTGATTCAGAAAAGTTTCAAAAATGCGATAACAAACTCTTCTTCTTTCCTATTGTTAAACTTCAAACTGAATTTATAATATAGAAGATTATTCAATATATAAGTGAAAAATTCAATTTTTTGTCACAGTTAGAAAATATGCTAAAACAGCACAAAACTGACATTAAAAATTTTGCGTACAAAAGAAAATAAGAGATAAAATTACAGTTTTTGTCATCAGAATATTGTTTCTCTTTAGAAAGGATCTTTAGTTGATGCTATGCACAAATTTTGTTAACGCAGCCCCGAAAAAGACAGTCAATGCAAGCGTGTGAAATGTCATACGATTTTTAAAATTAAAATATTATAAATTCTTATTTTATTTGACATGAGAAAGTGGCGAACATTTTTATATACTTCAACTTCTTTTTTAATAATAAAGAAATGTTATGAGCGGGTAATACAAGGCATAAACTTTCAGTCCATAGATTGAGAAGTATTAGAAGAAAAAGGGACACAATATGAGAGCATATGCTATATAAAGATAGCACTCTTCACATCTCTTTTCTGCTTCTTATGTAAGCCTTTTCATATTTTTTTGTGGGCATTTCGCTATCTTAAAACGCAATAGACGTCAATCAATGCCATTTATTTATCCTTTCAATCTGACATTTGCGGTATTTTAGTATTTCAAATGTTGATCTCTCTCTCTCTCTCTCTCTCTCTCTCTCTCTCTCTCGCGTTGATTTTCTCACAAAGTGAAAAAGCGATTGTAATTTTTAAAATATGAGAAAAAGACATGAGACAAACTTAGCAAATGAAAAATTGAAATTAAATTAAAACTATTTCATAATGATTTTCCTTTTTACCAATTAGTAAAAAGAATTTTTTATGGATAATTAGTGAACGTCCGTCAAAATAATCAGAAAGTAATCCATAACATAGTTGTTAAGAATATTAGTATAGCTTTATGCATACAGAACTAGTACTAGTTGTAAGTCTACTAATGAATAACAGTCTTAGACAGAATGAGTTGAGCTGTAAGATAGAGCAGTAGTTACTGTATAATTAATATATTAATATTCATTAAGATATATATATCTATATATTGAGTACTATCTTAAAAAACGATGTTAAAAAACGAAAGTGTTAGAGTTGTCTAACGACACAATATATCTACACGTTTTTTCACTCAACACTTTGTTACTTAACAATATGAAAATATTGACATTTAGCTAGAATTTTATGAGAGATTACAAGTCAGTTGTAGTGAATCCCAAAAGCAAATAAATGTATTTATTACTGAAAACTATTGAATGCAATGGTTTAAATGATAAACTATTTGAATGAGTAACCAAATAGTGTAGTAGTATTGAATTGAATAGCAGTTTGGTTTAATGTATACGAGTTGAGCAAATTTATAATCTTCTACTTCTATACAGAATTGTCACTCAAGTATGAGAAATAGAAACGAAACGTAAGTTTAAGCAAGCAAAAAAAGTATGCAATAGGCATAAAAAGACCAAACGAACAGAAAAGAAGATGCAATTGGAATATGGAATTGAATGTAAGCAATCTATTCCTTACTTAGTAGGCTTGCCCTCAACTACTGCTTATTCAGAGATGGATAAGAAAAGTAAAAAGCTTTAACGTTTCAATCTAGCTGTGAGTTCAGTCTAAAATGTTTGTATATGTTATATGTGTGTGTTTAGAGCATATCGTCGGCAATGGGGTGAGCACTCTATGAACTGAAGAATTTGTTTGGATTGATCGTTAGATCGCTCAATCTCAAGTATAGCTTTGCGAGAGAATCAGAGCTTGGTGTCACAAATATAACTGCCATATACTGCACTAGTTCCTTATCAAGGCACTGTTTCCGTCTTTATATCTATATATAGTTTTGAGTTAGCATTGACTATAACACACTTTATGACTTTACTTTGGAAAAATATAAAAAAAAGTGAAAAACTGGTCTGTTTTGAGAGAATGTGTGTATTTCGATTATGATGCCAGACACATTGAGAGAGAGACCCAATTCTAATAGTGAAACTCCAAATCCAATATAAGTATATATAGCAAAGACAGCAATTCTCGAGGGAGAGCACAAAAATTGAGTTTGTTATTATTATTACTGTATTATTATGGATTGATAGGTTCATGTTGAAATCCCTGTTATGATGACATGCCTTATACACAACATTACATTATTTGATGGCATATATAGTCCTTATATGTTAATGCTTAGTATGCAATATATGCTGCAAACGTTTCAGGAATAATACACTTTATCTTATATTCTATGTGTTCTCAATTGTACACTTAAAAATAGCTGATCATATACGAAATATAATGGGAGGAGTACTATATTCAGGCTCATAATCATCAATGTTCAATGTTATTCTAATGTTACACATGATTTCATGATAAAAACTGTTAATCAAATTGAAGCAAATGGAGTTTGAACAGTTCAAATTCAAGCATAACTAGAAGGCAATTCATGAATAAGATTGAAAATAAAACCAATCGAATGACCAGGACTACTAAAATCAATTGTTATTTTCTGGTACTAGAACTCAAAGATAAAAACTATTACAATAACTTACGAAACGGAAATAATGGCAAGAAATAGTGTAGAGATAAGGTCAACACAGAAATAGAAGCACCTGCACCACCACTATTTGCGTCAATAGATTTACCGAAAAAAACATTTTTCTTTCACTCCATATTATTGTAGAAAACCGTTAGCAAAACACATGCGAGAGAGAGAGAGAGAGAGAGAGAGAGAGAGAGAGAGAGAGAGAGAGACTGCAGAAATAGAGATAAACATAAGAAAACAGACTGAAAACAAAGCTAGAGATGAGATGAAGACTAGAATTATAGGCAGCAAAGCATTTAATTGTTGAAACTGTTCAGTAAGAAATTGAAATAATTGGCTGCAAGCATGCAACAAATATGACATGACGCAGAATAAGCTTTGAGATTATGGGTGAGATGAGCACAACAAATATGAAATACTTGAATACTAGAATTGGAGTGCTTCGTTTGCAAATAGTTGTTCACTTATTTACTTCTGTTATTTACTACCAGTACAAAAAATACAATACAAAATATATATGGCTATAACGACAAGAAATATCATTATGGCTTGCAAATAAAAATAATAACTCTTATAAAAACGAAATGTTCGCACATAATATTGAGCGCCAAATGATCGCAAAGTTTTTTCTACTCATTCTACGCATTATTGCTATCGAAAAACATGGTAACAAAAATTTTTCATACAATTTTTTTCCTACTTTTAGAAGGTTTCTCGAGTAAATACATTTTTCAGTTCACTGTTTTCAATGGTGACTAATGTTCGGAAAAAATTTTAGAGGATAAGCAAAACATGAGAAAAATGTTGCCAAGTTTCCAAGCAATGCCTTTAAATAAGTTTTATTAAACAAATTACTTCTAGATCTATAATAGGTCTGAAAAAGTAATAGACAAATAGTGACTGAAAGCAACTTCGTAAACAGTTTATACAATATTAAAGTTTAAACAAAAGTCAATCTTCAGAAACAGATGTTTACCACAAGTTTTAAGTTAAATGATTGCAAACTATTCATAAATTAATTAGGATTGAAATTATTCTAAAAATAAAACTATAACAAACCTGAGCATTAAATTGAATCAATGTGTTTGTTATTGGATGCTGAGAACATGATATTAAGTGATAATATGAGTTAAGACATATCTTATATAAGATGATAGTATAATTTGACGGCGAAAGAGTCTGACAGATAAAAACAAGAAGTAGATTCTCATGACATAAGATAATGAAATAATGGCGACAACACAATGAAACCGATAATAAGAAACGCGAGCAATACTATAACAAGTGTGGAAAGTTTCATCAATGGTTGAGAAGCAGTTCGATATCTAAGATTACGTCTATGTTGCGTCCAGTGATGCAGAGCACGAAAAGGCTGTGGTCTACCTGCACTTTCATCAGGTACATTGCTAGATAGGACTGCACTCTCACTCATTGCACCCACACCTAAATCCGAGCCTGTAGTCGAAGGAGCAGTTCCGTAGACCGCGTAACACGGCTCATCACGATATGGAACGTGGCCGGTCATCAGGCCATCTAATGGACGCATAGATGGAGACAATGGCCGACGACATGCATTCGGAGTGGACGGTAGGGATTGCGCGCCGCGCGAGTGCGAAAATGAGTTCGAAGCTGGAGGGCTAGAACCGGGGGGTAGTAGTGCTCCTCCACTGCCACACCTACACAACAGTGACGCACCACTACTTCGATGAGAATGAGAACCACTGCTCGAACCTGTTGTATGGCCTATTATTCCCGAATGTGACGAACGCTTTGCTGATCCGTAGTACGAGGATAAGTCAGTCAACACTTGCTGGTCGTCCAGGTTTGGAGGGGATCGACAGCCACTTTGTTGTGCACCTCCACTCGAACGTCGCTTATGATGATGCTGATGATAATGTGAACTCCTATAAATAGAGCCGCCACTAGTCCTTGAGCCGGCATTTGTCAGGCCATGACTAGTGCTTGCCTGCGGCAGGTGTGCAGCCAGTGGTACAGGTAGTGGTGGTCCCGATCCAGCATTAATGTCAACTGTGACCACTTCCAGTGCTGACAAATAAGTGGCTTATCGATAATGATGCCAGTCTTACAGTATTATAGGTATTACTGATCAATAGTTGAGCTCAAGACAACATTAGCAATAATGGTTTAATGATGCAAAACAACACATCACTTAAACCCAATAACTATGATGGCAATCATAGTAATGCTGCTCCACTTCTACTCCTATTCCCAAATTATTTCAAGTTATAGCGCAATACTTATTTCCACAAAAATACTGAACAAATTCTGCTCAAACAATCGCAACAATAATAGAAACAGAGCAACAGAAGCAGCAAAACGATAACAAATATATAATTTTTCAGTCAGAATCCCAAAAGTGGGGTCGATATTGAACTAGAGAAGATGAAAAACACTTTTCCAATACACAACCAAATAGTAACAAAGGAGTAGAGTTGAGTCTCATATCACACTCTTGTTTGATGCGATCACTATTTCGATTGTCTTCATATCTCAAAGAAAAAACTGCTTCTTGTCATCAAAAAGCAACAGAATCTTGTCATCAGTTCTGCTAATTATCAGTTGCTAAGCAATAACTAAGACCACAGCCTCTTATATTAACAATTATACACGTTTTATTCACAGTCATTTTCTTCTTCATCTCCTTGACTCAAGGGATCATATCTTATCTTAAGATAAAGATCATGACCTTTTATGCTCTCTTATCACTATCTCTTATGCGAGTATTGTTGAAGAAACCAAATTCACTACTAATGTTTCTCCTCCTTCTTCAACAGGCAATCGTATGAAATCGTTATGTATACAACTATCTTGCCATACATTCTATGGATTTCCTTTTCTCACTACTAGATAGTGGTGTCGATTTGGCCCAAAAGTGGTGGTCAACAGAGACAACGATCGAAATGAGAGACAGAGATGAGTGAAAACAGACAACAGAACAAGAGATAAAAGGCAGCACTTCTTCACTAACTGTTCAGAAAATTCAAATGTCAAACAGAACTTATTATAAAGTATTGATAAACTAGTTGTACGATTGACCGCAGAAACAGATGAGTAGAACAACAGTATATTTAGGGTTAATATATACGATAAACTTTGGCTTGTATTCAGAAACAGTACTAGTTGTGTGAAAAGCTATGGCACTAATGCTCGAGATCAGAATGTGTACTCTATGTGTGTGTATGTGTGGAGTCAGTCAATGTGTTGTGTGAGAGACCAATATCTGTTTCTCTACTCTCTTATGTTTTCAGTGCGAGTGTGTGTAGTCCCTACTGCTTCCAGTTGTTCAGTACTATAGATAGTTTCGAAGCCGAAGTTACTGTAGATGCAAATACGACAAACTGTATATCACTATCGCTATGACAACATAGAGAAACCCTTCATTACGAGCTATAGCTAAGTGAGAGAGTAACCCATAGTAACCATTCACTAGTTTTAGGGCTTTACAGACCAGGCCTTCCCATCGATAAATCAATAATATCGGGAAAAATATTTTGCAATATTGATTGAGTTAAAGCTGTCGTTTTCAAGCTTATACATGCTACAAACGCCGGTATTTCTCCGTTTTCAATGCAGTATTACAGCTAATGTGCACAATCTGTCATCTATGGGTTCGTTTCACTAACAAATCACTTCTCGTGCACTTCACTCAATATACTAATTGCTTTACATTCAAAGCTATTTTCTCTATCATTTTCTCATAATTAAAGCATTGATTTTTTGCCAAAATGCACACTATCTCCAGATTCAACTTTGTCTGACAATAGTCCGAAATTTGACCCAATTGTTCAGATCTTTTGTGAGAAAATTAGTGAAAACTGAAAGAATTAGTAGAACAAGTTCAAGTATTTTAGGCCAACATCAGTTCAAGTCGAGTGCATTTATGATTGGTCTCAAGTGCGTAATATATGAAACTTAATAGCCATCAAACGTGAATGTTTGAGCTATGATTCAGCTCTAGAGCTAATTCATTGGTAAATTTTGTGCACTTAGAGAGTTGCATAATTTCCTCAAACTTTATTTCGATTTGCGAAATATATGGAATAAATTTCATGTTCTTCTCTACTCAATGCTCTGAATCGAAAATTTCTGAAAATATTTCAGCAGCAAAAATGAATTTATTCCACAAATGTCCGTGTATTTATTAAAATGACATCCCTTTGGGATTTCTATTTTTGGGTTCTCACATGTCGAGGAAGAAAAAGAAGTATTTCTCAGATTTGATTGTAAAACAAATAATGAGAAGGTTTGCTAAAAAGATTAAATTCAAAGTGAAAAGTAATCAAAAGGAAAGCAACTGATGAAAAAATGGTCTGTTTTATAAGAGAGATGTGACATATAAAGGCTGAATACAAAATAGATCGTCACAATTAGTTTATAATAGACATAAAATTGAACATTTTATCAACAATTAACGCAAAAATGATTTCTTTCAGTAAAAGTTTTAGGTCAATATGAAAGTAAGTAAATCAAAAATTGAATGACTTGAGAAAAATTTACTCAAAACTAAAATAACAGATCTATTTACGCGTCACTTAGCCATAAGATTCAAATAGAAATATACATTAACGAATAAATGTGTGCGCTCAACACTTGAAAATTTAGTTTTCATTAATAATGCATAACCAAAGTTTTGCATTAGTGAGCCTGAGATTATGCGATTGACGCAACCATAAAAAATAGATACAATTTGAAAAAATTTTCAATTATTCTCACAACATTTTGCAATTCAATCATTAATAATTAAACTAAGTTTGCATTAAACTAAAGTTAACTGAACTTTAATAATATATTTGATTTTGAGATCTGGTTGTTTGGCAGCAAATGAGAAACTAAAGATTCCTATAGATAAAGCATAATTTAATAAGCAGATGAAGGCACAATTAACTGATAAGTTGGACAAGTTTGTTGATAAGGAAACATTTGTATAAGTTTTGGTGTTTGGATGGAAAGTTGGCTTAAAGTTGGTGCTAAGTTTGAAAACATAGTCTCTGAAGTAAAGGCAATGAAGTATTGGGTGGAGTCACGCTAAACGTTGCTCTGTACGAGAGAGAAAGTATAAAGTTGTTGTACGGAGCAAATGGCGTACGTATATTACACAAAGCTATAGACTTTGTGCGACACTAATTCCTAACATTTTTCATCATATAAGAAATCAAAAACTTTTCCTCTTGAAAATATTTGGTCATGTCTTAAAAAAATTCAACTTAGCTCAAAAACATGGACAGCATTGGTACCGAACCTCGATTAATGGTTAATAAGTTGGACGAACTTTCGGACAAGAATTTGGGAACCATTTCGATGGCAGATAATAACGAACAAAGTATTACCATTCAGTTAGAAATGCCTCCCAACGAAACTAATCTGCAAACAGCCAACAACTTGGGTTCACTTCTAATACCTGGATATTTGTTGGTTAAAAGTTCGACCGATAGCGGTACTTATCAGCTGCAGCAAACAGTTATGGCTATTAATGTTGATAATGATTGCAATTCAGCTAATATTGATAATATTGATAACATTGATTTGTCAACTATAACAACATGTGTTGATATACCAAATATTGAGACTCAAACGTCGATCGCTGGCCCTTTAGAACAGATTGTATTGACCTCTAATCATATGAAAAACACTAACAACGAGATAACTGGTGTCTTAACAAGAAGTAAATCGAAAAAAACTACGCCGATTGGTACTAATAAGAAAACTGAAAAGTGCTTAGTCAATGATAAAATTAAAGATTTGACTAATACAGAAAATGTTAATATTGTCAATGATATGACCGATAGGAATAAGTCAACTGACGAATCAATTGTAGAGCAACAGCAAAATACTACCAACAAATCAAATCGGACAGAAATTCATGGACAGAAAACGGAAAAAAGACTACCTCCGAGTCGCTTAGTACGAGTCAATTGTCCCGTTTGTAATAAAGAATTCAAGAAAACCTATCTTAAAGAGCATATGAAGATTCACGAAGAAGACAAGCCTTACAAGTGCTTGACTTGTGGTAAAACATATCGGTATACATCATATTAGATTACATAATTTCTTTTACTTTCATGTTTCTTATCAAACAGTCATACAAACTTTTATTTGTTTAGCTTATACTATATATGAATTTTCTATTAATTTCCTATTCTTGTTCAGATGGCGAACACTTCTTCGCAACCATAAAAAAACACATTTAGCTAACAATCCGTTCACTTGTCCTGTTTGTGATCTACGAATGTCTTCGAAGTTTTCAGTACAACAACATGTCCTCAAAGTTCATGAAAATGCAGAAAAAAGGTTTGAATGCAGTAAATGTGACAAAAAATATGTAACTATTCATCAATTGAAAGCCCATGAAAAGTTTCATTCAGAGGACAGGACAAGGTCTCGAATAATTGATATGACAAGTTTATTAAATGCTAAAAAATTTCTAAGCTAATGGTTAATTATTTTTGCAGGCAATGTGAATATTGTGGTAAAGTTTATAAACACATCGCTTCACTTGAACGTCATCGAAGGCTACATAAAGGAGAGGAAAACAGTCTTGATTTGAGATTGAAGTGCTCTTCATGTGGTCTTATCTGTCACAGTAAAACACATTATACGGCACATCAACGCATACACACTGGAGAAAAGCCTTTCGTTTGCGAAACTTGTGGCAAGAGATATCGACAAGTAATTACATTTCAAATTAACTCACTCTACGGGAGAATAGCGGATAAACTTTTCTATTGTTGTTATTTTAGATAGACTTCATTTTGTAAACTTAGAATAGAGTTGACCCGCTTCTCAATCACTCACTATATGAAGATTGAAACCAGCAGTTGACCAAAACGTCAATTCATTGCTATTAAGTTTAGGTAAATTAATTCTGTAGTATGTCCAAGAAGTCCCTTCGCCTTAACATGATTTTTATTGTCAAACAAGATGGCAATCAGTTTTTGTCTTATTCAACATCAAAAAACTAATCTCTAACTAAATGAACATCTTAAAGGGTAGCAGTGTAAAACTCTGTCCGATATTCTTCCACAGGGTCAATCAATTGATAGATCAGAAATTAAAGCAAATATGAAACTAACAATTGATTTGTTAACAGATCGCACAACTAAATCAACACAAAATAGTTCACACAGACTTGAGACCATTCAAGTGTACGATCTGTGAACGAACCTTCAGGTGCAGATCTAATTTACAGCTACATATGGATCATCATAAAGGAGAAAAAAGACATACTGTAAAACTTGACAATTTAACTGTGAAGCTTAATTTGACTAATATTGTCTGAATTTCTCACTTTTAGTGTTCATATTGTAATCAAAAATTTTTCTCGTACCCAAACATGTTAAAAGTAAGTGTTAAATCATTTAATAGTCAAATGGACTAATGATTTGATTTGAATTGATAGCATATTCGTCGCAATCATTTGGGACTACGTCCTTATAAATGCGAGTTATGTGAGAATAAAAGTTTTTGCGAAAAACAAGAACTTCAGAATCATATGAGAACGCATACGGGAGAGAAGAGACCGACCCCTAAACGAAAACGACTACCACTTCCAGTACCCACACCTCAAGATAAATCTATGGATTTAGAACAAGTCGTACTGAAAGTCATGCCATCCACTGATTCCACGCAAACATTTACTATTTTAGACACAAATACTAATACAAGCTATGCTAATCTTGTTGAGCCCACTATTATTTACGAAATTAGAGAAACCAATTAATGGCTTTAAATTGAGATTGTATTTTCAGATATTCTATTTCTAATGTTTTCAATTTAATAAAATTCAACTTCTAATTAATCAACTTTTTAGTCTCATTTTAACTAATTGCTTAATATGTATATAAATCAATTTGATGTTCAATGTCTTAGCTAATACTTCGTTACAGGAAAAAATGTGAACAAAGGCAATGCATATTTTTCCTTCTATTCTTTAGTAACAAAATTACCTAAAATACTTTTATCTATTGTTTTGAGCTAACAAAATGAATTTTACAGTTTCAAAACAAAACTCAAGTTAAGTAGAAATAAAATGAAAAATAAATCATGTCTTTAATCTTTTTTAGAGAAGTGGTCTAAATTGTCAATAATTAATAATAATAATAAAGTTGACGGTTTAAGTGAAAATTTCAACAAAAAAAAAACATCGACGCACGCAAATAATTAAACTAAAATTGAAAACTAATCGTAGTATTATGAAAACGTTTGTTTCTTACGAGAAGGTTAAGTAGTTGTGCAATCACTCATTCATTAGATTTTTTTGACGAATGAGGAACGCATTTAATTTAAATAACGTCTCATTTGATGAGATGACACATTTCTGAACGATTTCGAAACTAAATTAAAAATTATATAGACTTCTAGGCTAATCAATTACGCAATAACTCATTCATACAACTGATGCATAAAATGAATCATTAAATCAAATTTATACAAAATATAACAATTAAACCGATAAGCATTTCAACGATTATATCGCTTCCTTTAGGATCGAATTTTTTATACGAAAATACTCATCAATTAACTAAAAACACATTACATTGATCAACATCAATAATTAAGAAAAATATATATAATTTTAATTAAAAAACTGAATTCAATTTTTTAAATGTTTTGTTTTGATTTTTGAAATAATTTTTGATCTGAATTGTTGATCATCTTAAAAATGATTTTAAATCAATATTAAACAATAAATAGGTTTGAAACAGACCTGAATCGACGAGTCGATAGTCTAATGATTTTAATTGAAGACACAATCGACTAAAGAATTTACTGGAAAGTCATTCAATTTGAAACAGTTTTAGTAATCATTTTGTTTAACACATAAGCACTTATGCAGTTTTAGGGCATTCACATTAACTGTTTTGATTGACTTAAAACAAGAACACTTTATGAACTGTCAGTTCAATGGCTTTTACTTCAAACGTATTAAACTCTATTTCATTTTTTAAAAATATTAGTTTCAAATTTTAATTACAATCAAAGTATTATAAGTTAAAAATCAATTACCACGTCAGTTCCAGATTCAATTAGTTAATGACCAGACAATTATAATCAGATCAGTTTATTTGATAGAAAACTAGCATCCTTTAAATGTTGCTCAAATATAACAAATTACTAGCAATTCACAAGAGTTTACCTAATTGACTTATTTTTATTTATCAAACTAAAAGAACCACATTTGTGACATTTAACCCAGGTCACTCGTGACTTCTAATTCAACTTTAAAGTTAGCGTTGATAGAGTGATTCAAAGTGAGAGTTCAGTTGATAGAGTGTCTTGTCATATACTAGCACTTCATGCAACTTATGTCAGGCTAATTCGTTAGTGCAAAAAGATTTAATCCTTATGAAGCAAACATGAGTAAATATGATACTTGAGAAAATTCCTGTTTAAATCAAATTAGTAATGTTCATAGTAATAAGGAATGCAAAATATGCATCCATTTCATAGATATAAACCTGTCTACCATACGAAGCAAGACAATCTCGAGTCTAACCTGAGATAACCTTTAATAAAAATGCCGTTTAATTAACAATTCTTAGTTTTTATTGGTACAATTTTTAGAGATATCATTATTTTCGAGTCCAATCATATTTAGGTACAAATCAGAGTTTATTCACTGTCATGACTAAACTGAAAAGTTTTGAACATTTTCAGTTATACACTTAAACAATTATAAGAATCTTTATCTTACAATACTTTGAGATCATTATTGAAACAGTTCTATACTCTGTAGTGATTTTATAGAATTCTAATTTGATTTAGAATTTCAGCAATTTTTATATTTAGTCTTATTTTATGAAATATTTTCAAAACAAAAAATTTGAATAAATTTGTAGAATATAAAGAACAAGATAGTTTATTGAATGAATTGCTATTGTAAAGTTGCATTAATTAAATTTACATTTAAGGCTATTTAACAAAACAAGTCAGGATATATAAGACTTGAAATGCAATAAAAATCGAGTTAATTATAATATCGATGCGTAACACAAATTGTTGCCAAATTGTGAAATAGGTTAACCCAACAATACTCGGTATCAGGAGTAAAGGAGTTATGATAGCCTGATCTGTTTTGGACAATACAAATGCACAAAATTGGACTGCAATAATGACAATATACAAAAACACTTCAGCCCAATATATTGAGCTCCTATAGGGCAGTGACCAACCTATGCCATAAACAATATCAATTAGGTTTAATTACTTGAAATTTGTCTAAATTTGTCTTACCCTTAAATACCAAGATTGCTATTTCGACTATTATGAAGAATTTAAGGTAGCATTCAGTTGCAAAAATTACAACTGCATGAATTAAAGACATTTTTGATGGTATATAACTTTTTAGCTGTCTTTTGATCACTGTTTTGACAAGTTTGAAAACAAGCATTAAAAATAGTTGCCATAGAGATTGGCTGCCAATAGATCTTAAAATGAGTTATTTTTCTGGACAAGTTTTTCAGATTTAGAAAAACGAAATCTCTAACCATGTTTCTAAGGATTAGATGTCGAAAACAAAGAATCTAAATGCGTAAAAGCTATAATCCACTAATAAACAAATTTCAGTTTTAAGCATTCCTCAAACTGTCATGTTATGCACGGACTGCCTTATATTCAAAACTTATTATATAAGAACGACGTAAAGTTATTGTAACTCAATTATTAGTAAGATTCGAGTTAAAACATGAATCTTAGGTTCTATTTGAATAAAGAGAGAAGTCGGAATTGGCTAGAATATTCCGTATGCTGAAGAATCTTTTGAACTAATGGGAAGTTTTATTAGGTTTGATTTCCACCCTTATGTTATGACAAGTGAATAAGTTGATGAATAACAGAACGAGTACTAATGACTAGTTGACTGTTGACTTGTACTGCTTATCCAAATACAAGAAAAGTTCTCTTAGAAAACATATTAAGACTCTTACAGGGCTATTATATAAGAAATATTTGTCAACAACTTATTGTGAAATACCGCAAGTAAATTCGGATTTATTCCACTTATTCGATAAGTTCATGAGTAAATTACATATTCTTTTATGAAGTAAAATGGCACTTACAATGAGAGAAATCATTCGATTGTCATTTATCCTATAAAACAATATTCATTTAAACTTATAGAAAGCTACTTTACTTATGAGCAATAGAACTTTTGAACTTTAGGAAAGCTTTACGAATGAGTAAAAAAAATGTTTCGACTTCAACCTGCTTATATTCCAAGGTCTATTCAAGTCAAGATTTGTCAAAAACTTAAGCTCCTGATATAATCCATTCTCCCGTCATCACTGGTAAACAGGTATACAAGAGGTTTGAATGTGTGGTATAAATCTCTATACTTAAGTTGGGATCAAAATGAACGATACTATAAATAATATGACAAATTATATGTCTTAAATATTCTGTGGCCGAAATTAATTTTTAAGTATGTTATAAGTGAAATTTACTTTAATCACTGATGAGACTAACACTTTACTGATGCAGAAAGAGTTTACAAGTGGACCAAAATCACATCTAGCAATAGAATAAGGCCCAAAAATCAACTATGATCTAAAGCTTTATAATTAACCATAGACTAAAACCATAACTGCATAACCATAAGCTAATTATGAACAAATTTGAAACCTTGTAATTTGATTAAATTATGAGTAGTAGTTTTTTCAAGTAAAATATTCTTTTTCAATGAAGATTTGAAAATTTTTTACTGATTTGTAAGAAAGTACAGTCGCATGATAAAGTATATATTTATCGTGCGACTGAACGCATTCAACTACTTAAAAACTAAAAGGTTTAAAGTTTTATTAGATTTTGATGACTGATTCAGGAGGAGTTACTTTCATAATTTAAAAACTATCTTCCTGTCCTCAGAGTTCTGAAAAGCAAATAACAATTAGTTCGCAGACTGGATCTAATGAGTGAACATTGAACTAGTGGAACGTTTTATAGTCCGTAAATGTATTGACAATTGAACAGAAAAGCTTTTGACAAATAACTATATTAGAGCTTGTAATGGATTTTGCCCAGTTTTGCAGCTACAAAGTTTTGTGATTATCTGTAATGAAGTTAGAGCTATAGCGCAGACAAATATAAAACTGATAAAAAACGAATTTATTTTACAATAATTCAATTTTTATTCTAACAAATGTTGAAAATTTGAAATGCTCGTGACGGAAATCTTTATTTGCGTTAACATAAGAAACTGTCTTGACTAATATCGAAAATGCTCAACTTTCTCACCTACGTGTATGTCAATGTCATTTACAGGTTTAGACATTAGCCAAGAATTAAGCATTAAAGCCAAATATCAAACGAATAGCGGGAGCGAATCACGAGCACCACAAGAGTACGTATTAGTCCTTTTTGTTTAGCTAATAAAAATTCAATCCAAGTTTCGTATAAAAGCTAATCGAGTTGTGAAAACTTTGTGATACTAGGAGTTTAAGGCAACACTTGAACAGTTTATTACTTAAACTCAAAGCTTTATTTTTACATTAGGTGCATTAAATGGTAAGTATTTTTTGAATTGCTTTTCATAATTGTTTTGTGTAAAAATTATAAGACTTATCCATCCAACTTGTAAGAAAATTTGCTTTTCAAAGCAAATTTTCTCAGAAGTGTTCCCAGTTTTGAATAATTAAAGTTCAGTGAAATCAATTTCGAGCTAAACTTGTGGAAAAACCTTTTTTTAGAAGAAATATTTTAAGAATAATTCTTTAGTTTTAATGAACCCAAGTTCAATGACTTGACTTTAAATAGTCTCTTAACTAAACATTTTAGATGTCTATTGGGATGTCTTCAATGATTAATTGCAGCAAATTTTGCGCTTTAATTTTGGTTTTGGTCTCTGTGGCAGTCGCATATCGCGATCCAATGAATTATTTCTATCCTAATTCTTACGAATCCCACAAAGTTGACACACGCTCTGCCAGACATTACTGCGGACCTAATCTAGTGAGGACTTTGGCTTTTTTATGTGAAAGCTACAATAAAAGAAGCTCATTCCCGCCGAGAGAATCTAATAGAATCGAAGGTAACTAATAGCCAATTAGGCAATTAATGCGATTCCAAGCCTATACATAAGTCCTAAAACCTCATTCAAGTCACTACAAAAAGTTTGAAGCTTAACTATCTGATTTCTAGATTTATCTGATCAAGAAAATGATATGGTATCATCAGATGATGGCCTCGAAACTCGTGCCCCTAAATACTCATACGCTTTAGTCAAGTTATTCAATAATAAAAATGATTTGAGATATTTCCACCGAAACTTAAGGGGCGTAGTCGACGATTGCTGTAAGTTCGAAAAAATCGACTTATTTTTCAAGTCAGAGATCTAATTTAATTCAATATATGCTATGATAGGTAAGAGTCCATGTACTGCATCCACACTCAGTCAGTATTGCGGAGTCACCAGAGTTACAACCACTACTAGATCTCCTCAGATCGTGGACTAAGTTTTTATCTTAAGCTGTTTCAAAATGTTGTAAACAATTAATCGTATGGATTAATTTCAAATATACAAATTATGAGCATATATACACACAGAATAGTCTTTGATATATAGAATAATTTTATATTAATTCATTTCTTTTGATTTATTTGATATCAATTTAATTTTGTTAATAATTAATCATATTTTAAAATATTTATTTAAATTATTCAATATATGATCGAAAGTGATAGTGTGATTAATTTTATTCGAAAATATCATTTTAAGCACGTCTCCAATTAATAAAGTCACTTTTGAAAACTTTTGTATTGTCTACTGTATAAAAAAATTGAGGTTTTGGATCTGTTTAAGATACGAAAACTGTCATTTAAATAGGGACTCAATTGTATGAATATTTTCAAGATCTATAGTTAGGTAACTAATCAAGTAAGTTTAATGCGGTTATTTTGAAAATTGACTCAAAGTTAGACAAGAGAATTGATTTATTGAAGTTAGGCGTTCATAAGTTTTCTTACATTACAGGTAAGTATTGCTGCAAATCACGTTCATTCGAACCATTTGGTCAGCTTCACAAGATGTAAAATATGGGGTCCTGTGGCGTCTTATCTTTATTCTAAAGCTAACGTCATCCACATCTATACAGGACATGTTTATTAATATTGAAATTCAATCAATTATTGAGTATATTATTTTTTTAGTAGCTGTCGTTCAAAATTGAATTGCCATTTTACATTCATAGAGATATCAGTCAAGTATTGATTATGGTTTGGCAATGAAGCTTTCTGAAGAATGAATAAAATTCAAATGTCAAAACCTCTATTCAAAATAATTCACTTTTTTTAATTCTAGATTTCCAAAAAGTTCTATCGGTTAGGAATTCAAATACGTTTTGCACCGCTGAATAGCTTAAAATCTAATAATTAGTTGTTTGTCGAGTAACTCCTTTTCAGGCCGAGAAAAAATTTCAATGACAATAAGGTTTACATTCGTAGTATTTGTAGATAGCCTCTAAAATATTTCGTTTCTTACAACATATTCAAAATTGTGTCGCAAAAAGTAATAATTACAAAAAACTTTTGAAAATGTAGAAAAAAATTGAGATGAAAAGAGAAAAACATGATAAGTATGGTAAAAAGTTAAAGCTATCTTTGAGAGCACCGGTTTTAGGTTAGGCTACGGTAGTTCCCTCTAGAGTTGTTTGAGAGAAGTTTGACAACAAATTTTAAGAGTGAGTGCATTGAAAGCCATATTGGATTTACACTAAATTGTTCCATAAAATAATCGGCCATTGAGTCAATTAATAAACTGATCGCAACATCTAAATTAATAGTTTTCAATATAAGAGAGTTTGATAAACTAAATAATTTGATGAAAATGTGATCAATTTTAAGGCAATTAATTGTGAAAGTAGTGTTAAATTTAAGCCAATAATCATTTGATAGCGTTTTCCCTTAGTTTGTGACAAAGCCAGAAAGGTTTCAATTCAAGGTAAGCTAAAATCCCATTGCTTTCTATGCACAGTCACAACTAGCACTCAATGCTATCGTTTAGTGTACGAGCGCTAATAGAAATAGTGTTTCTCACCGATAGTTAAGGCAAATCCTATACATCTTTAGGCCTATGACTTGCCGTTCATTTTACACACCCTTCCCCTTAACAAAAGTCGCGCCGACTTTTTCCATACGATACCATACATCACTTTATTTAAGTTTATATTTAATTAGTTTATTATTAATTGATCCTCTTTTCTTTATGGTATGAGAAAGTTGAAAAACTTTTTTATTTTTAGTTATTAGTTTGTTATTTATTGTAATTTTTGTCTTATTTTTGTTAACATAGTCATTGTCATGTTAGCAATATCTTAAGACATTCAAATTTTTCTTAAGATTTGTTTCTATTATAAGTTTTTATCGATTTTTTGATTATGAATACATGTCTAAATTTTGAACATTAGTTTACCGGTCCCCAAATCGTTATTAAGTAATTTTCAATTATTTAATTACTACGTTTTGGCTCGAAATTCAAATTTTTATCTATTAGCTAAAAGATTTACTATAATTTTATCAGTAATTAAGTAAAACATGACTGAATTGATTTTCATAAATAGATATAAAAAGTTATAAAAATATTTGAAATTAATGAAGATGTATTAAAACTCATACAGATTAAAACTGAATCAATACTTTACTGTAAATGAGAACATGTATTTAATAATCAATAGTTTTAAGTCTAAAACAGTTGAAGCGTTGATTAAACGAAAAGATTTTAAATCAACTCAATTAATAATCAATTTATTGCCTATTAATCAGAAAATTATTTGCAATGACCGGTCGCGGCCGATCGAGTCGTCGGGGACGGCCTCCAAAGAATGCAGAGTCAGCTCAAAGATTAGCAGCACTGAAAAGGCCGCGATATCTCTATCCCGGTTCTGGAGCTAATAATAACAATGAATTAGACGAGACATCGAATGCATCAAATAGCACCAACGCTTCGAGATATAAAACACGATCGTCGGGTCGTGGAAAGAAGAAAAAGTGGGAAGACAGCGAGGAAAGTGACGGATATGAAGATGGCCTCGATGGTGGTTTTCAGTCGCTTAATGAATCCGATCAGTACGACAGCGATGATTTTACTCAAGAAGAATCAGAAATGGATGATTTGGTGGAGGAAGAAGAAGATGAGTCAGAAAGTGGTTCGCAATCAGGTTCGCCTAAAAAGAAGCCACCATTTCGTGCACCGCGAGTCAAAGTCCGATTTTCTTCGAGGATAAAGAAGTTGAAGAGCTGGTATTACCAGAAAGTTCTGATGATATTCTCTTGAGTAGAGAGTATTTAATGCAAGCCATTTGTGTCTATGAAGTGTTGAGGCATTTTAAAAATATTTTGCGTTTGACTCCATTTCGTTTTGAAGACTTTTGTGCTTCGCTTCTGATTGACGAACAGTGTGGTCTATTGTCGGAAATTCATTTACAATTAATTAAGTCATTATTACGTGAAGATGACTTCGCTAATACTTTGTTTGGACCTCAAGATCTTAGAGACTCGATAAATATTTATCTATTTTTTAATGATTACGTAACATGGCCGGATGTGCTCAGGATCTATTTATCGGCAGATATGGACAATAATCGGGCTATACTGAATGAGTGTTTGAGTGGTGAATATCCGTTCACTAAGGTAGACAAAAAGCTACTTGTTTTGCAACACCTTTGCGATCAGTTTCTCACCACAACTCCAGCCAGAGAAGATTTAGTCAATGAAGGGATTATAAAACATGACGATCACTGTCGAGTTTGCCACAAATTAGGAGATCTGTTATGCTGTGAGACATGTCCGGCTGTTTTCCATCTCTCGTGTCTGGATCCACCACTTCTCGAAGTGCCGAACGAGGAATGGATTTGTTCTGTTTGTAAAGGAAATTGTGTTACGGGTGTTACTGACTGTGTGAGTGAGTACGAAAAAAGTGGTTTCCTTTGCAGACAAGAACCCCTCGGTTGGGACCGACATGGAAGAAAGTATTGGTTTCTTTGCCGTCGAATTATTGTCGAATCTGAAGATGGAAAGCAGACTTGGTATTACTCAACTAAAGCACAAGTCGATGAACTTCTTTATGTTCTCGACCCAAATAGATATGAGGCAGATCTTTGTAGAAATATTGAAGAAATAATGGACGATGTCGTTAAGCAGATGGAACTGACTGAAAAATTGACAAATACGGCGAAAGGCCCGCGAAAGAGTTATTTAGAGGTTGAAAATGAGAAACTCCTGAAGATACAGGCTGAAAGAGAAAATAAGATAAAAGCTGAAGAAGTGAGTGATAAGAAAGTGAACGGAGAAAAGAGTGATGATGAGGGCAGTGAGAATGAGAAAAATAATGAAAATAAAGAAAGTGACGAAAGTCCAAAAGCAGGAATTTTGACTCGACTGAAAACTGGTTCAATACAGCCAAAACAAATAAATTTGGATCCATTGAAAAATAGATTCAATAACTCGACTAATGGTAAGGATGAAGACACTCTTCTGGTTATGAATAAGGACGGAGAGCTGACTCGGATCACCAAAAAAGCACTTTCGACTTCGAGTGCATTCAATAATAATATTTTATTCAAGTTAGGAATGGAAGGAAATTATAAGTCATATCAAAATCAATTCGTTTCAAATGCTCTTTCATTGAATAAGCACCAACACGCGGAGGAAAGAGACAAAAAGCGACAATTAAGTCACAAATTTAGTTTGACCCTAGCCTCAGAACTCAAGTGGCAGGGAGTATTGTTCGGAACGAGATCGCTATTGATCACCACATTAAGACAAACGATTCTTCAACTCGAGAGCCAATTATCGATTCCATTTTTGCACCAGAATTGGCCACTTCATAGACCCAATTGGCTCAAAGCTGTAAATATGTGCTCAAATGCCAAAGATTTTGCGTTAGCTCTTTGTATACTCGAGTCAAGTATGAAACCAGTTCTATTCAATCCGGCATGGCTTGAATCGCTTGGTTTTACTCACTTACAAAAGACTACTTTCATGGATAGAGAAGACCGGAAGAAACAGGAGAAAAGAGAGAGAAGAGATCAAATTGAAGAACAAGAGAGCCAGTTCAGGTTTGGAATTGGAGTCCGATATGTTTTGGGACGAATTAAACATCAAATTTGGAAACAAAAGGGAGAAGAATATCGGTTGACCGGAAGAGGCGGCTGGTGTTGGAGGAGTGCGACTAGGATTTCTCAAGAAGTCCCTGAAAAGGCGAAACCTGTCAAAATTATTGAAGTTTCTGAAGCGAACCAAAAACTTTCGAGCCAAATCTCAACTATTAATATTTCTAAGCGTTTAGCAGAAGAGGGAGAAAAACGATTTCTTTATCCAAAATTGTACAAAAGATGTAAAGTTTTAGATTCATTATTAGAACGAAGAGTTTTGATGAAAGAAATTGAAGATCGAGCAGAAAAGAGTGATATTAAGAAAGAAGAGACGAAGAATGAAGAAGAAGGCAATGATGGCAATAAGAAAGCGGTTGAAGACGAAAGTCTTATTGCAAAATGTTATTCGGCTTCTTGTAGATCAGGCAATGATTGTGAAGATAGAGCTAAAACTTGTTATTCTTCTGTTTGTCGGTTAAAACTATCGAAACCTAAAGAAGAACCCATTGATTTGAATAAAGTTAAAGAAGAGGTTGACAATACTGAAAGTATTTTGAACAATGAATCGGAAGATTCGGATGTGATCGCAGACTGTTGCGGAGTCGTATCTCTTGCCAAAATTATTAAAGTGAATGGTGTGGCACAGATCGGAAAGAAAATTGGGCGAAAGCACGCAAAGGGACAGTTGCCTCCATGTCCACGATTCACAACATCTAAAGGAAAACGGAAGTCAATACTAATTCTGCCTCAGTTTGAATTGAAGCGATTGTCCCGAAGCGGAGCTTTGAGAGAAGTCAGTGGTTTTAGTTATACGGCTAAAGTCAATAACTATATCTGGCCCTATGGTCTGACTCCGAGGCCTATTTTCCGAACGTCATGGCTTTTTAGAAATCAGAAGATCGAATCAATTCATGGTGTCGCTACTCAGTTACGTGTTCTGTGGGCTAATGTTCGTTGGGATGACTTATCAACTAAGCCTCCGCCTTCTGGAGCTAATACAATCACTACTGAGACCGAAGTACAAACGAGTGAGATTTTGAAACGTAGAGAATTGGCACCTTTTGGTATTAGATCTGAATATTTAGTTAGAAGAATCATTGTTCCCATCGAATTACCATCCAAGCCAAGAGGTATTTATGTTATATTTGATATGATTTTAACAATGATCTGTAATTTAGTTTCAATTAGCTAATCGGTTGATAATTTTGTAATTTATAGAAAAGTCGACTCCAATTCGCAGTGGTTTGAGAGAAAGACGTCGACCAGAATCACCTCAACTTAAAGGTCCATCAGTTACAGAATGTTGGGTTCCTGAAGAAGATCTTGAACTATGGGAAATTCGGCAGTTTGGTGAAAAAGTTGAGAAACAACAACAACAGGCTAAACAGAAGGCAGTCGAAGCGGCACAAAGAGAAAATTCAGAGAAGATAAGGAAACAAATGGAAGAACAGCTTAAGAAACAGAGAGAAGCACTTCATGCAAAACGTATGGCAGAGGCAGCTGCGAAAGCGGCCAGTAGCCCGACAACAACGACGACTATCACAACACCGACAACCACAAAATTCACAAGTATTATACAAAATAGGGGAATGAAGCGAATCTTTACGTCTCGCGGTACAACTCCGGTCACTTCGACTGCAACTGCGACTGTGACTCCAAGAGCTGCCACTCCGAGCTCTTACGCTACTGTGAGAACACCTGCCGGTCAAACATTTCGAATACCATTATCTGTACTTCAAGGCAAGTCTCCTGGACAGCAAATCATTATCCGAAGCGCGAACGCAGTCTCAACACAAACATCGACAACACTTCCGACTATAGCGACTCAAACGATAACACGAACTCCTACTCCGACCACAACATATATAGTTCGAACTCCTACCGGACAAACGGCGTTGAGACCAATTATATTGTCGAATCAGGTCAGGCCAACATTGGCTCAGCCAGCAGTCCAACAAACGGCACAACCACAAGTTCTTCAACGTCAAGTTCAAGTCCCGATCCGTTTTCCAGATGGGAGAATGCAAGTTTTGCAGATTCCATTGTCGGCTATCGCTGGCAATCAACCGATTCAAATCGCAATCAATACACAGCCGACTGTAACCGCTTCTAACGTATTGTCTAATCAAATACAAATCGTTTCGTCAGCTAATGGCACTCCGACTGCAATTGTTTCAAATCCACAACCAGTACAACAACAAACTCCTCAAATCAGAATCATTGCTAATAATAGTACAACTCCTGGACAACCAGTTGTGGCCAAATTGGTACAAGTGCGACCACAACAACAAACGGTTCAAGCGATACAACCGCAAACGCAACAGATCCAAATTCAAGCCCCACAACAACATTTGAATCAAATCTTAGCTCAACAATTACAGGCAGGAAAGATTCAGGTGAAGATCAATGCAAGCCCGCAAGTGAGCACTATTCAAACCCCTCAAAAAATAACACTACCGCAACAACAGCAACAACCAGCACCACCACAATCGCAACCACAATCACAACCACAAACACAACAACAAACGGTTAGAGCTCAAACACCAATTGTAGCAACAGTTAAAATAGAACCTAAAGTTCAACAACAAGTAAATGCATCACAATCTCAGACTCAGGTTCAAACTCAAACCCAAACTCAAACGCAAGAGACCAATGCAGTGATTAAAACAAAATCTCCAATCAATACGGTTATCGATAACGACAAAGCACCTGTAATTCAGACATCAACATCAATACCAACACTAACGTCATCAACAACACCACAATTGACTCCTCAACAGTTTGTTTTAACATCAGAAATGACTCAAGAAATCGTTAGACAGGCTCTCATGAATCCAAACGTTGCACCAGAAATTCAACAGAAGTTGATGGCATTGCAGAGGCATCATCAGGAACAGAAAGATCCAGTTAAATCGAAAGCAGTTGTGACGCCGGTCACTCCTGTTGTCAACAATAAAACTAAATTACCGTCTAGTTCGAGATCTGCTTCTAAACCGAGAAAAGCTGTTCCAAAGCAGACTCAAATGACGGACGAACAAAAAGAAGAGTCATCTGTAATGGCTGCGTGTCAGGGAGTTATCAAATCAATGTTAGATAAGTTGGAAAGAGAAGAAAAGAGTTCGGTTAAGAAGCAAAAAGTTAAGGAGACGGTTGAAGAGAGACGTCATCGACAGAATACAAGTAAACTCCAAGTTTTACTGTTTAAACACACAGAATTGCTTAAGAAAGATATCGCTAAGAGAAGAGCACTATTGGAAAAGAACTTGAAGATTGAGGTTCAAAATGAATTGAATGCTGTTCTGACTAAACAGAATTCTCCGGTTAAGTCGCCGAGTAAAAGTGGGCCAGTTGCTAATTCAGTAAATACATCACCTAAAAAACCGAATCCAGGTATCAAAAGGAAATTGAGTAACACTAATAATAATTTGGTTGTCGATGAAGACTTTGATGATGGCGACGAAATACGTCCCCCGAAGCAAAAGAAATCAAGACTCAATTCTTCATCTTCTTCGGGATCGCCTAAAAAATCTCCGGGCAGATCACCAGCTAGTAATCAATCGAAAAATATGAAGCCAGTGAAGAATATGAAAGCGAATGCTTTGTATTGTATTTGTCGTCAACCTTATGACGGCTCGAGACTTATGGTCGGTTGTGATCAGTGCTCAAATTGGTTTCATGTGGACTGTGTCGGACTCACTGAAACTCAGGCCAAGAAAGCGGCTCAGTATGTGTGTCCTAATTGTGACAAACTGAGAGCCAAGAATAATGAACTCTATTGTCTTTGTCGTCAACCGTATGATGAAAGTCAGTTTTACATCTGTTGCGATCAGTGTCAGGATTGGTTCCATGGAAGATGTGTTGGGGTTTTACAGTCAGAGGCTGATGCCATTGATGAGTATATTTGTCCTAACTGTAAAAGTGATTCTCAGATCAATTTTGCTAACTTGAAACAACTGGATAGTCAAGATGTGGAAAATTTAAGAAAATTGTTGAAATCCATTCAGGTATTGATTAGTTTTTCCATTTTAATAAATCAAATTTTATTTACAATTGACTATTACAGACGCACAAAAGTTCGTGGCCATTCTTGGAACCAGTTAATTCAAAAGAAGTGCCCGATTATCATAAAGTTATCAAAGAACCAATGGGTTAGTAATCACTATAACTGTCAAAACATGTTTTAAAGATCTTTTAGCTCATTGACTGATTTTATCTATTGATTAGATTTAAAAACAATAGAACAACGTCTAAACAGTGGTTACTACCAAAATTTGGCTGAATTTATTGGTGATATCACTAAAATTTTCGATAATTGTCGGTATTATAACGCGCGAAATTCTCCATTCTATCATTGCGCTGAAGGACTTGAAGCATATTTTGTTTCGAAAATCAAATCATTCCGGGAAGCCATGAGATAACTTTTCATTATTTATCCCGAATCTGCGCCTCTTTCTAGTGTAAAATTTAATCATTTGAAGAGGTTTTGTAATTAAGACATCATTAATAGATAGATAACTTATATATATAAATAAATTATATCGAAAATAATAGCTTTTTTCTAATTGAGCAATTAATAACATCCTGTATTGTATTATCACATTTGACTCTTAATTCGT
Organism: Archegozetes longisetosus; assembly: GCA_018873245.2. Classification (NCBI taxonomy): domain Eukaryota; kingdom Metazoa; phylum Arthropoda; class Arachnida; order Sarcoptiformes; family Trhypochthoniidae; genus Archegozetes; species Archegozetes longisetosus. Next base: position 2,406,883 of record JAEMBT020000006.1, read on the forward strand.
GTTGTAATTTATTTGTCTTGTATTTATATTTTCGTGTTATTAATTTAATATTTGATAATTGATTTGTTCTCTCATTCCCCTTAAAACTAATTTTGAAACAACTTCAAAACTTCAAAACTTAACATTTTTGATCGGTTGATTTAATAAAATTTATCAGTTCGTTAGCATAAATACAATTACTTTCACTTAATCTCTCATAGCGTTTAAGTTTTACTGATTTGCGCTCGAAATGGTAGTACTGGAACTGATCAGTGCAACAATACTTTGTATCAAAACCTTATCACTAATTGTTATTGAGATTTGAATTTTTAGTATTTCGTATTTATATGAATATTCTTCGATCCTTTATGTAAACTATTGTTTGAGTACAAAACTAAACTAAGCATAAAAGATTGAATTGCAATCAATTAAAATAGTCTTGGGCTAATTATGAAGCTTTTTATTTTATTTAGTTTGTTATTTTATATCTCTCAATGTGCTCATGCCATCAAGAATGATATGACTGATGTTCATTACGATAAAGTAATCTTCTGAGCTTTATGATTGATTATCAATACAATAAAACTTGATTTTCTAGAACTTGAAAGAAGCGACCAAAGAAGACAAACCAGACACGGACTTCTTGAGCTCAAAAGCCTCGAGATTATCTGAACCACAAGAAAACATTCTTAGTTCGAGACATAGAAGACACTCAAAAAGAGAAACTCAAAGAACAAAAATCAGATACATTTATTATTCAGAAAAGGAATTTGAATATTCAGCGAAAGATTCGGACTCTCATCCATTAATACCATCTTGGATACAAATACTGATACTGTACTTAATAGCCATTGCAGTTGCTGTCATGGCTTATGCCATTCGAAGATTTGTTGTTAAATATTACATCAGAAAAGGAAATAAAAACAGTTTCAACAGATATATGACCATAAAGAGAAGACATAAACAGAAGACATTGTCTTGTAAGCAGACTCCAACCGATATGTTCATCAAGAAAGACGTTAAAGATGAAAATAAAGAAGCGGCTAAGGAAGTCAAAGAGATGGGAAAAGATGAGGATAAGAATAAAGGATTAACTAAAGAAAAACCAGCTAAACCTAAGTCGAGTGAATCGGATGCAATCAGAAATAAGATTAGTGCTAATCATACTATAAACAAAGTTAGTAAAAGTAATGAAAAATCGCCTAAAAAGACGAACAATCAACAGAATAAGGAAGTTTGAGCAGTGGCCAATGCTGTGACCAATCTTGGAAATCACACTAAACAGCCTGAAACTAACAAAATCGACCAAAAACTTAAAGTAAAATATCTGTTATCACAAATTGGATCTTGTTTTATTTATAGCTTATTCAATAATTTTACATTTTTTAGTTATAAAACTGAATAAAATTTTATACTTTTTTATGAAGATGGGTTTTAATCTGAAAGTTTTGTGATAATTCGATTTACTGACTGTAGCGACAGTCTATGAATCATTTAATCGATTGTTTGTTCAGTTTTTAATAGTATTTTTGATAAGAAAAGATTTTTGAGCAAGTGAAACTCCAAGACAAACTTTAAAATACAGTAAAAAAATATCTTTTACTTAGTTTGTAGTTAGCAAAATTTTGGATAATCAGCTATTCAAATTGAATTTAATGCAATATATATAGAGTTAAAACTGAGATTCTTTTGCATTTATTATTTCTCAAAAACTATTGATCTTCTTGCCTATCATCAGATTTAATTTATTGATGTAACACTCAATTAGGAAAATTGTCAATTTTTACCGGTTTCATCTAAAAGAAAGTTTGAATTATGCGCTCGTTCTGCACTAGAGTAAAGATTCTGATTGGTTCATAAGCCTATAATCGCAATGAAAAGATTGAAAGACATTCGAATCAAACAATGATTTGTTGAATTAAATGAAAACAAATCATAATATGATTTAAATGACCAAAAATTGAGTCATTTAAACCTTTTATACATTTTATTAAACATTTAATTAAGAAAACGTTAACATTAATATCAATTAATTAGTTTACTAATAAGAGTAAAAACATTTTTCATCAATTTTTAACTCAAAATCTCATCAAAACGTAATTATAATTGAAATAAAACTAAAATCACTTTTAAACAATAGATAAATAAATAAATTTTTGTATTTAAGGTTTAACTAAAGCTGAAAAATGGCTTCAATACCACAAGAAATGGAAGTTGATGTCGATTCAAGCGAACCATCAATTGATCCAGCAGTCGATCAGGCAATGAGTAAGACAACTTCATCTTCATTACCACAAGAAATGGAAAGCGAGTCAACGAACGGGTTGTCAGCCAATCCATCAGTAATGGCGTCGGCCTCAGTCGCAACACCAGCCATTTCTGTATCATTACATCCACTGGTGATAATGAATGTGAGCGAACACTGGACTAGAATTAGAGCCCAAGAAAATTGTAGCCAACAAGTGATCGGAGCCTTAATTGGCAAACAAAACGGAAGAAATATTGAGATTATGAACAGCTTCGAGTTGAATTTTGATAGAATCGAAAACGATGTCATCATTGATAGGGATTATTATAATCAGAAAGAGAGTCAATTTAAACAAGTCTTTCCTGATCTTGACTTTCTTGGATGGTATACGAGTGGAGACAATCCCAATGAGAGCGATATGAAGATTCATAAACAGATTATTGAAATTAATGAGAGTCCACTCTTTCTCAAACTTAATCCTATGGTCAGTATTTCAAATTGTAAATGCAATTAATAATTAATTTGTTTTATTTGAAGACCCGACACACCGGACTTCCCATCAAGTTATATGAATCGGTGATTGATTTAGTGAATGGCGAGGCCACAATGCTTTTCATTGATATTCCATACAATTTGGCCACCGAAGAAGCTGAACGAATTGGTTTGGATCACATGGCAAGGATGACATCGACCACACAATCGGGAGAAATGACGAACAGTCTAGTAGCCGAACACTTACGCGTTCAATACAGTGCTGTCAAAATGCTTAGAGATAGGGTTCGACTGATTCTGGATTACGTGAAAGATACCAGAAATGAGAGCGTCCAGTGGAATCACGAAATTCTTAGAGAAACTTATAATTTATGCCATCGATTGCCTGTTATTAGTTCTGATAAGTTTAGTGAAGACTTCTATAATCAGTGCAATGATGTGGCGCTTATGACATACTTAGGAATGTTGACTAAAGGCTCCAATACTATGAATCAATTCGTTAATAAGTTTAATATTCTTTACGATCGACAAGGAATGGGTCGGAGAATGCGAGGACTCTTTTTTTAACTTTATTTTCAATTTCTATTATCTGATTTATTATTAAAACACGTTTGAATTAAGTATTCGATAATCCGATGTAAAAATTTGTCACTTAAATAATAAAATAGTTTCTAAATTAAACTATTGTGAGAATATGTATTAACTTTGTAACTAATTTTCAAACTATTAAAAAGTTTCTCAATTTTCAGTAAGGGAAAATTTGGGAAACCTGGAAAACCATATTGTAGTTTGACAATCAGTTGTTCCATAAATTATTTTACAATAATTGTTGTGAATAAGATATGAAGCTCAGCTCTATATAGCCATAACAATTAAAATATTTGCAGAAATGTTTTTTTCCAAATATTCTTTCGAGCAAATACTGTAACAAATTGAACTTAGCGTCAAAAGTAGGGGTATCTAGAAGTCACGTGACTTTAAGGCTAAGGCAGAACACAAAAGTGTAAACATTAATAACAAATTTAGACTTAAAGTTATTGTTAATCAAAATAAATTATTAATAACTAACAAAACTAATTGAGAAGTGATGCCAAAAGTGCGAAGAAATCGATCAAAGCCTCCACCAGAAGGTTGGGAACTACTGGAACCAACTCTCGAAGAACTAGAGGCGAAGATGAGAGACGCAGAGACAGAATCGCACGAAGGAAAGAGAAAAACAGAGTCTTTGTGGCCTATCTTCAAGATCCATCATCAGAGGTCTAGATATATTTATGATCTTTTTTATAAACGTAAAGCAATTTCTCGTGAATTGTATGACTACTGCATCAAACAAAGGATTGCAGACCAGGCCCTCATTGCCAAGTGGAAGAAACAAGGTTTACATTAATTCGTTTTTTATTCTTACTAGTCTTCATTAATTTTGTTTTAATTGATTTTTCAGTTCTTTTGAAACATTTTTTCATTTTGTAGTCGAATTAAAGGCCTATTTACACTTATTTTTCACTAACCTGGCTTTTGCTGAAATTTGAATTTTTTGTACTTCGAGTCATTTAAGACTTGAATGTCTTTAACTACAGTTTTTACTTTCAATTGGTTTCTTACTTTTTAAAACAGTTTCAATTCTCTATCAAATACTCGATCGTATTAATTACGTTTTTGTTAAGATTTTAATTTTTACAGCACTCAATAGTTATTCAAAGACTTGATATTTAATAGATTTTGGCTTTTTTTAATTAATTTTCTCATTTTATTTGATTGAATGAATTAAGGTTACGAAAACTTGTGCTGTCTGCGATGTATTCAAGTTCGTGATACCAATTTCGGGACTAATTGCATATGTCGTGTTCCCCGAGACAAGCTCGAAGAAGGAAAAACTATTGTCGAATGCGTTCATTGCGGTTGTAGAGGATGTTCGGGTTAGATATGATTTCAAACAAATTGCCGTCTTCAAACACGTTTATTTAGTTCAATTTTTTAAATAATTTGTTTCTTTCAGTTATATTCAATTATAAACTTAATTATTTTTCATATAAATGCCATCAATTATTACTCATTACTCACAAACAGTTACAATAAAAGTATTTCTTAAAATTGCACTAAAATTTGAAGTTAACATACCATTGATATTTAAATAATTTAAATATTGTATACTTATTTTCAGATAAACAATGATTATTCGTATCAGTAACAAAAATAAAAACATTACAACGACTATAAATACGTTTTATTTAAGGTGCTTTCACCGGATTATTGTTTCTTCAATTATTTGTAATTCTAATTTTAAATGCAAATTATTATTCTATGAGATTAAGCAAAACATCAAATTGTCATCTATCGTTGTTTGCTATTTATTTTCAGTGTTTGAGGAATCAGAATGTATTTTCGTTCCGAATCTTATCCTCAACTGTTCGAAGAACACGAATGTAAGAATAGTTTGTGGTGCAAGTCTTATAAACGCGGGAACGTATCCCTTGAAGAATCCGACCGGACCCGACTGCCTGAATAAGATCTTAATACAATGACTTATGCTCTGATATTCATTCGGTGAGGAATTCATTAATCGTGTTTTGAGTACATCGAGCTTTGGGGATAAGAAAATCATTTTATTTTAAGATACTTATTGAAGATTAGATCTGTAAATTACCGGTTGAGTCATAGTTGTGGCCACAGCACCAGATAAAGTGCTAGCAGTAAAGTGTGTCAATAAGTTGTCTTCAAATATATTCGGAGCATTTGTCATTAGAAGATATTTGAACTGATCATAGGCTGAGAGCTGTTCAACAAGATTTAGAAGTTTTTAAATATTTAATATCACATGAAAGTTTAAAATTCTTTTGATTCAAGCTCGAACGAACAAGTTTCAAACTTATCAAAATTAAACCAACTCAAACGACTTACTTGTCCGATAGTCATCATAATAGCTCTCGTGGTAGCCATAGTCGCACCATTAAAGAGAGATCCAACTCCCTCATATTTGTAAACCTTTAATAAGCCGTCGATAGCATGCTTATAGTTCCGTCTCTTATCAACTGGTAATTTGATGTCATTTTGCATTCGGACGTTAACCATGTCGGCGGGAGTGCCTATTCATGGAGATTTTTGTTTAAATAAACAGCTGCACAACCAGTGGTAAAGAATGCATGAATAAACTCTTGATTAAAAGTTATGAGATTGTTGGACAAACCTATGAAACCTCCAGCTGCACCCGAAAGCCCAGCTAACAATATCCTCTTATAAAGTGGTATTTGTTCTCCCTTCGGGGCAATCTTCTGTTTGGCCACTTCATAAATACCGAATCTAGTCGTAGAGTAAGTCAATTGTCTTAATAGACTTGCAGTCAATCCATTATAGAGAGCGAGCAGTCCCTGACTTCGGATTATAACTAGAGTATTACTAACGAGTCCCACATGTTCTGTACCAGAGGCAGATCCAATTTTAGTCCTTGAGGTCGCTGTTTGTAAGTGAACTTTCAACAGATCCAATGGATGTGTACAACAGGCGGCACCTGCACTGGCCAGACCTCCAAAATACCACTTGGCAACTCGATTATCACTGGTTGTCATGTCTCGAAATAAACTATTTTTTAGTTGATTTAATGGAAGAGCTTTGTGAATTAAGTTAGTTTGTCTTTAAAGTAACACTTAGTCTGATTCAATGGCAATCTGCGCGTGAAAGACTTGGGAATTAGATTTTTGATTAAAACAAATTATAATTAGTTAACAATCAGTTAAACATTGCTTTAAATTTAATTTTCAATAACAATAAGTTATGATATTTTAGTTGAACATTTTTTAACACGTCCTAACGGTTAATATGTTTTCTTAATCATTAACAGAGAAGTTTGTAAATTGATAAATGCTTTGGAGATAATCGATAACAGTCTTCAATTTTCTTATATTCAATATGAATAAATACTTGTGAAAATTATTTTATCTAATTTAGAATCCAATTATTATTTAAGAGGTAAACACTTTTCCTGTATTTATCTGGTTCAATAGTTAGGTGGCATTTTCAAGCAACTTATTAGGAAATTCAATCAAAACTATTAATAGTTAAGTAGATTTGAGTCTAGGCTAGACTTGCTTTTAATAGGTATTTCGATTCATTTCATAACCAATTGATTACGTAACAGTCATTTAAATACTTTTTAAATAGTATTAACTTTATACTAATTGATTCGTAGATTTATCAATAAATAATTACTGGCATCTCATTTACAAAATTAACCCAATTAAGCATATATTAATTAAATATTATTTAAATTTAGATAATAAATAATCTTGAGAAGATATTGTTTACATTTTTACCAATGCTTCGATTGGAGTGTCGAGACGTCATCTATTGATAGAAATAGTTTAGCACTGTTTTCATGTGTTTGCATTTGCAGTGTTTTCAAATAGATATTCACTAATAACGAATTTAAATTAAAATCAAAACCTATCTAAACCAGAACAATGTCTTCGCGTTGGTATGAATTTGATGATTAAAATTACACTTAAAATTAATGCTAAATTGTTTACGTCATAGGTATCCGCGATATGTGAGAGGGAACCCTCAGTTGAGAATATTTTTACCTGACTTTTGGATGATTCTCAGGAAGCCTAAAGACCCGCTTCCTAGCAATCAGTTGGAATTCAAGATTCCGATTCTGTAATCAATTCGTCATTTGATTTTAACTTTTTACCAATTTTTCAATCTATTCTTAATGTACTTAAGCATTAAATTGTGTTCAACTTTACTATATTTGAAAACAGGGTTTCAAATCTCTTTTCGATTAGACTGAAAATATTTTATATTCATATTGATAGTAAATAATTGATTGTGATTTTGATTTCTTGACAGTATGACTAAATGGGATGTGAAGAACTATTTGGAAAAGATTTATAAAATACCTGTTGTTAATGTGAGGACTATCGTTCAATGCGGAGAAATAAAGAGAGCGCCTGGAAAGGCGTATTTAATTAAAGATGAAGACTATAAGAGAGCTATTGTTGATCTTGTAAGTCATCTGATTATCACTTTTGATTGGTTTCAGAGTTTGATTAGTTTCTCAATATTTTTTGCATTTTATTTATAGCCCAAAGACATGAAGTTTGAATTCCCGGATCTATTCCCTAAGGAAAAAGTTGACGAAAGTTCTTCAGCAAATGATATACAAAAAGTTAATGAAGAATTAGAATTAGGTAAAGCCAAAGAAAGGCGTAAGAATTATCGGAATTTAAGACATAATGTCCCGAATTGGTTCGGATTGTAAAGATTTAGACTTTAAAACACTTTTGATAATCAATTTAGAATTTTATTAAAACAATAGTTAATAGTAGTTATAAAATTGAATTAAATCTGAATAAATGAACGGCTTTTGTCCCGCCGGCCGCGAGAATCGGTATTTTGCAGTTCCAAGCGACACCACCGCCAGCTTTAAGCGTTTCATCGAGTAATACCTGAAGTGAATTGAAATTTATTGATTACATGATTAGTCTAGGCATTTGATTCAAAATTAATTTCTGTATATAATTATAGTCATTAACAAATTGTAAGATGATATAAAACCTGATTTGTTTTCAAATTTTCGACATGAACTGTATTGTTAGGTCGTCCTCTGGTCGCTATTATGTTATTATCAAAAAATTTAAACTTCTGCGAGCCTTGGATGTGACCTTTCCTCTGTTCAATCGGTTGGCTAATTATAAAAACAAATGAAAGTAAAAAAAAATTTATTAATTAATCAAAAAGAGAAATACCTCGAGAGCGAAGTGTCCCAAAAGAATATATCACTACCAGATACACAACCAATAAAAGACTGTTATTTGGAGACCAATCGCCACTTAAAAGTGGATATCGATTGCAGTCAAATGACATGATGGGACGCTTAGTTTCAGAGTTGTAGAAACGAATCACACCTTTCTTTTCAGCGATAAATAACTGTCAATGAAAGTGTTTAAAATCAATACAACAAATTTTCAGTATTTATCGAATTATCAATCGATTCATACTTCGAAGAACTAAGAGTTAAAATTAATAACAAGAAAGGTTTTCTATAGTTATTAAGTGATGAACTTAACTGAACTCTAAATAACTTAATAAAAGCTAAAACTGATCAATAGTAGCTCTCTAATGGCAATCAAGTTTCAATTCATGTATACTTTATTTGGTTCGCTGTTATGCCATTTGACACTAACTCCAGGACTGGTTAGAGTTAGTTTAGCGCTTAATTCGTGGTTCAGACCATTGATTGTCCACAAACAACAACTGTAGTCATCGCTGACTGACGCCAATGAGAGACCAGTTATAGGATCGAATGCGATATCGTTTATGAAATCTGAATGTTCCCTAAGGTAGAGATAATCGCAATTGCATTCATTCGGTTTAAGATCAGATGTAATGACACGAATGTCGTGATCGAAGGTCGCGATCGCGAGTTTCAGACACTTCTGAAGAACTTCTAAATTGGTTTCGGGACTGAAACTAATTGAAGAACATTTGACTCCAATCACAAATTCTTGGATGAGTTCATAATCAAGGTTTGTGTCAATTCTTTCATCAGTTATCAAGAGTTTGATTACAGACAGTCTTTGATTGGATTCAAACGATAGTAAATAATGAGACCATTCATAAGGACTGAACTGAACGCAATTGACCACTTGCGGTGTTGTTATTGTTACGTGAGATAAATGACTGTTTGATGTTTTACTTTCATTCAATTCTTCTATTTTTGGTGATGAATGGATCTTCGAGTCATTTGACCGCAGTTTCAATATTGAATCCATTGATTTGATTGAAGTTTTTTGGCTTAAAGTTTGGTTTAAAACTATTCAAACATAAACAAATTTTTCTATTGGTTTTGATTTTAGTTTTGAATTTAAAACGCTTTTATGGTACTAACAAATAACGTCTTTTAATAGCGTTTTACGACAATTTTGGTTTTCAAGTTTTCAGTTCAAGTTAGAATGATTTAAACTTCAATCTATTGGTCAATTACTTGAATGACTTTTATTCAACTTTTAGGAATTAAATGCGTTTAAGTGAGCTTTAATTAAAATTTTGGTCATATTCTAGGCAAATAATCAAATTTAGCGCTAATTGATAGGCAAACAGTGTATGATGTAGTGAAGTGAACCCCTGTTCGACGAACCTCTCAGACCGGCAATAGAGAAAACATGAAAGCTACATGAATCAAATGAATTGGTGTAGACGTAGTTTGTTTTGAAACTTTACGCTTCTTTGTTCCCTCTTTTTACTCCTATTCGTTAGAATTATCTAAAACTACAACAGAACAGAGAACAACACAAACAAAAATATTTGGACTATTTATAAAGAATATTTCGATTGTCAACAAAAACTTAAGTTAAAAAATCAATCAACATTAAGAAACTACTAAATAACAATTAGAAGTAATGGCGTCGTACGATGTGGAAGAGATTTTAGACTCGCGCAGAAAAGGAAAGATCACCGAATATTTGGTTCGGTGGGCCCCAACTTGGGAGTCAGAAAAGAACTTGAATTGCGCCAAACTTATCAAACAATATAAGGATAAGAGTGGGGAGAAAGTGAGCGCAGAAAACGGTAATGTGGATGACGAGGAGGACCACCAAACTAATGACAAGACTAAGACTACTCGAAAAGCAGCCAAATCGGGTGACCGCAAGCGAAAAGCTACCCAAAAGGCAAATACACCTAAAAAGGCCAAAACAAGAAGTGGTCGTTGAAGATATGGATGCTTTTTATTTGAGTTGCAGTCAATAACTACTGTTTGTCTGATTATATTATCCAGTTTTGTTCATCTCCTTTTCATAATCCATATTCAATTCAAATCAGATATTAACATACGATTGATTTGTTGATAATTCAGTTTAAAATTAGTATAAATGTGACTAAAAATCATAACTTCATTTCAAATTCAAGTTTTATCACTTTTACGCTTTATTTGAGTTTTACTCTCATTACTTTATCTCAAAATTTCGAACACCTTTGGAGATATTGTTTAATATCAATTTTTACATTCACTATAATATATAACATTAATTTGAAATATAATTTAAATCATATTAGTTTCGAATTTATTCAATATGTGTTCATTTAATTTATGCAATGGCTCAACTTTTAATCTAAGGTGAATCTGATCAGATTAATGCTGAGGGGTACTAAATAGTGTAATTATAAGCAAGAATCATAATAATTGACTAACTTATGCAATTGATAGTATTCAACAAGATAAGTAAAACAATACAAAGTTGGAGTCAAGCCCACTCGCTTACAGGCTACGCTCGTTTAAAATTTTTTCATTTAATTTAGTTCGTGGGCAAGTATCACAAAATCTGTTCAATCATACAATCGGTATTGTTCGTCGAGATGAGTCAAATTTATAGAAATTTAGAAAATAAACTACGAATCTAATTTAAACCAAAGTAGAAATAAATTCCTTTAGAAACCTAAGTCACTCTGAATCTCCAAATTTTACAGTATCGTCATACAACTCATCGGACACAAAACTTCGTGAGATTTAGACAGTAATTCATCTAAAAAAGTTCTTGATGCACTACTCAAAAATTGTCTTCCTCCGGAGAGTTTTGAAGCTCAGGCCTATAAGTATAGGTATAAGTATATTACTTGTTCAAAATGTTCAAAGATAGCACAGTATTCGAATGTTTGTGAAGCGACCTTGCAGAGGGTCCAAAGTATCTCCACAAGATTTAAATTATATTCACATGAACAATTTAGAAGTAATCACTATAAAAGGCTTCACTCACAAACTTCTGCTGACGATTGACCTTAATATAAAATTGATTTCAAGACCTGTGATACCACCATAAACTACAGCGAGGTTCAAGACTATTGATCCTGCTGCAATTCTTGAAGGAATGAAAAGCTAAAGTATTTTTCATATGATCGCGCAAGACCATGGCAGAACTCTTGAATCTCTTGGCATGTACTGTAAATCTATAAACTCAATAATCTTAGAGTATGTAGAATCGTTTGCCGATGAATTTGTGCTCAAAGTGCGATTCGGCACACTCAGTAGTGCTACCTGAACCATTAATTGTCTAGATTGTACTTTGAAGTGATGGCTAGCTGGATTAGACCAACCGAAATATCTCTCATGCAGTTATTTAGTTAGAACCTATATGCTCTGTAACTAGTCAAATTTCAATGACGCGAAAGCTACAACGATAAAAAATAAGATTTTTATCATCGTTGATATTTCGTAGACCTGAGAATTAAGTATTATCAACTATATTAGCCTAACCGGTGTATTTTTATCTTTAAGATATCGATATGAAGCGCCAGCTATTTTCCAATCAGCTATTTAAGTGTATGCCAAAATGTTAGGCAATATGTTAGACAAATATAATAGAATCTCGGGTAGATTGTGCCTTTTCCGGGCACACCCTTTTGATGATCGATCCTAATAGTACTCGATGTAATGAGCCGAATGGTTTATTACATGCCCATATTCTATCCATAAATTACGTAAAATGAAATGTTTTAAAAACTCAAAAATAGTTCTATTGCTAGGTATCCCCTCCGAAATGCGATATAAGATAATTCTGTATAAAATAATTAAGTATCCACGTGCGTGATTTAACCTAAGTGAAAATTTTTTTGTGGTGGCTAGGTTAAACGAGTCGCCAATAGGTACTTTGAGAGAAGGATGAATGGAGAGGGGTGTCTGGAGTGGTCAGATGGGTACTTGAGGGGGTCGGGTGGGTGCCTGAATATATAAAAAATCAAAATTCTCACCTAATTTATGGATAAAACATGGCATGTGATATATCGTTAGACTCCTCACATCGAGTACTACTAGGATCTATCATCAAAAGTAGGTGCCCGCAAAGGGTACCCATTACCAAACTATTTCTTGAATTTTTAAAAAATTAATTTTTTACGTAATTTATGGTCAGAATATAGGTATGTAAAATATCATTCGAATCCTCACATCGAGTACTATTAGGATCGATCATCAAAAGTATGTGCCCGGAAAAGGCACCCATTACCGAATCTCGTGGGGTCGCAGTCAAACAAATATTAAAATCATATAAGAACACGAACTTTGTTGAAGCGTCATTGCTCAACATTTGTATGAATTTGAATATTTTTACCCCTTGAAAGAAGTTTAGTTATGGGAAAAGGTTTGAAAAATTAGTTAGCGATAGAGTAAGGGTTTATATGGGTCTTGATCGTAATAAAATACCAATAGAATTGATAGTTGAAGATCGGGATAAAATGTTGCGTTAATTATTATAAATATGTTTATTGAAAAAATCAAATAGGGGAGTAGTAGTTAAAAAATAAATTTCAAGTGACAATTACGTTAGTCTAAAAGTTCTTCTATTGTTTTGAAAATCGAGTCCACTTACCCGTAGTGATCTCCAGATGGTTACGCTAGAGGGCCTCTATTAGCCAAATTGCGCATTAAAAACATCCAATAGTTGAATATCTCGAGAACTACTCGAGATAATTGATTAAATGAGGTATCGAAATACTCAGCTCAACGTTCCGAGTTCAACTATACCGGGCGTTTCATCTCAAATTTACGATTTTAATCGATCATAACTTTTGAACCAATAAAGATAGAGCCAAGCGGTTTTCACCTAAATTAACCTCGGACCTTGGGAAAGCAGATGGCTGGAGACATCACTGCAGTGGCGCCCCTTATGTCACTGAAAGAAGGCTTTTGCAAATGCTTCAGGTTTGCGATGAAAATGACCTTGAAAAATCTCAAGATCATTACAGTTGACACCAAATAAGATGATGTTATTATCCTCTAAGTTTCATGTTTATGAGTTATCATTTTCGAAAATTATAGCACTTCAAAGATTGATTGTCCAAAACGGCAAATCAAGCTGCTACTTTTGACAATGATAACTTTGAAACATGAAACTTAGAGAATAATAACATCACCAGATTTCCTATCAACTGCAGTGACCTTGATATTTTTTCAAGGTCATTTTCATAAAAATCAGAGGCTTTTGCAAAGCCTTTTTCAAAAACATAGAGGGCGCCACTAGATCAATTTTTCGATTATCTATTTTCCCAAGGTCCGAAGTTAATTTAGGTGAAAACCGCTTGGCTCTATCTTTATTGGTTCAAAAGTTATGATCGATTAAAATCGTAAATTTGAGATGAAACGCCCGGTATATCACGCTGCCTGTTCCCAACCTCAGTAGGGAGTTGGTCAGAAGTGGTCAGGTTCGGGTCGTAAGTTGTCGAGTGTGATACATCACTGGATTCAGTTCGTCGAGTGAATCCAATAATATATCACACTCGGAGTGGGAGGTTGTCATATACAGCCGTTTGCACAACTAACTGAAACGGTTTTCTATGATTCATTTGCTAACGCTTCATTAAAATTTGAATTTTAAAAAATATTTTTTAGAGAAATTAGTAACGCACATTATAGCAGTCAATTTTGTCATATCCACTTGAATATTTAGAGGAACCTCGATTTTTATAGCTAAGAAACTACTAAGAATTTTTCAAATTTGTTTTCACTAAACAACTTATCATCAAAATTCAGCATATACGTGTATCGGGATTTGGCTTGAAAACGAGCTGTTTATTCACAGGGGGGTTTGAAAATAGATTTGTTTAAATTTTGAATGCACATAGTATAGTCATTTCTATTCTAAATTTGCAGTTTATGCCCTTAAATAAAAGAAAACTCAAAGTTCCACTAATCAGCCGTTTAAAATTTTTCCGTATTTCTTATAATTACTTAGTAGAAGGACTGATGATCAAATTGGATTTTCTATTAGAATTAATATTTTAATAATTTATGATTTGAATAAATATTAAAAGCATCTAATACTCATATAAAGTAAATTGTTCTTTCTTTTTGTAAAGTCGTGCTGCAGTTGTGCAGAGTGAAGGCGGTCACGCCAGATATTGATTTTTATTAAAGAATATCCGTTAATGTTATTTTGAACTAAATTTTATGTTTTTACTCTATTTTTTTGCATTTATTCAAAAAACTTATAATAAGTAATAGATTTCAGAGCCCCCTGTGAATAAACAGCTCATTTTCAAGCCAAATCCTGATACACTTATATGCTGAATTTCTATGACAAGTTGTTTACTGAAAACAAATCTGAAAAATTCTTAGTAGTTTCTTAGCTATAAAAATCGAGGTTCCTCTAAATATTCAAGTGGATATGACAAAAAATGACTATGCTATAATGTGCGTTACTAATTTCTCCACAAAACTTTTTTTAATTCAAATTTTAATGAAGCGTTAGCAAATGAATCAAAGAAAACCGTTTCAGTTAGTCGTGCAAACGGCTGTATCTTAGTAGACTCATTAGGCCGAATTTACCCGAAAATTGAAAAGTGATGAAGGATTTAGACTTCATAGATACTAAGACATTTCAATAAATTGTTTGGTTTCATGCTCAAGAAGTGAGAACTAACAAGTGACAAGTTGTGGCGACGTGCGAAAGTGTCAATGACACCGTACCGGAAGAAAAAGCAGTTCATTTCTGTACATTTGACGAAGTTCATGTTTATGCGAGAGTGCCGCATTCAAGAACTTGATGTGTATGTAGAATTTCTCCGGGCTGTTGGTAGTTATAATATCATGACACTCCATAAAGATCTTAATTACGATGCCTCCGGACCAGATATAGAAAAACATACTTCCAGAGACCTCGGTGACATCGATCGAGAATTGCTTCATATTAACAATACTATAATCAAGCGATGCCTAATTTTCATCAATTATTTCTTGACTATTTTTATTAATACTTTTGTAACAAACTATATGTACAAAACCTTCTGTACAAATAACCTAGCCAATTATTTTATAGCAGGGCCATTGAAAATAGTTGAATATGTAACAAATGATATGTCTTATAACGAAATAGGCAATTTTACTGATAAAACATTTTCTAGACCTACCGCGACAGAAGATAATGTGTCAAACCTTATAAATAATCTGAAAAATAAGGCATCAGGCAGTGATATAATAATTATGAAGGCGATTAAGTTATTCAATTTCTCTTTACTACCTATTTTAACAATACTAATGAATTTATGGCAACGTTTCGGAATAGGAGGCAGAGAAAATTCGTTGTTTGCTTCTTTTACCCTGAAACCGGTTTCGCAATCTGCATAAACTTAAAACATAAACATCGTAATTATCTTTTGATACTTTTACTGTTATTTCTCAAGTTTTCTCTTAATTAAATGCAGTTAAGTCAAAGTATATAGATAAAATTTTTGATTTTCAAATAAAAACATTGATTTTTATGTAAAAAGTTAAACTATAAATCTGCTTTATTACTCGTTAACATTTGTCTCATAAAATGTGTTAAAAACTTTGAAACTTTTCATCTGCCTCTATAAAACTTTGTTCAAATTCAATCTGACTTAATAACTGCACTAATTTTTATAAAATTCACTTATATTTCCTTAGTTATTTGCATAAGTTTTCAAACTTATTTGTAAAAAAAGATCCTACAGTAGGCTTGGAAAAATCCCCGTTATGAGATTTTTCAGTTAGGTTATTACTACTGCCTCCTATTCCGAAAGCCTACCGAATTTATCAATTAGAACGTCAATTTTTCAGACTCTGGAAAGTATCAAGAGATTGCCCTGTATTTAAATCTGGAGTTAACAGTGAAGTGAATTACTACAGACCTTTATCTCTTATTCTGATTTTTGGGAAAATATTCAACTGTTCATGCGATTTAAACTATTATTAATGGAACTGCAAATACTCTGAGTAAAAGCCAAAAGTGTCTCATGGTGCAGATCGACGTAATAAAGGTATTTGATCCGATCGATCACAACATTCTGTTATTCTTAATTTTTATTAATTTTATTAATGGCATATTTGAACAAACTGTCTGGGCTAGTATTACTATTCACCGAAGATATGAGCACTGCTCCGTACGAGTCGAGTTGATTTGAGCGATCTGCTAAATCGATTCAAACTTTAGAGTTCAAATCTTTAGAAGATTTGACTCGAACTCAATCGAATCGAGTCCGAGTCGAGTCCGGGTATGACTCAATTAGGTTTGAGGGATTTGAATTCTTTTGAGCTGTAAAAATGTTCCGTGATTTCAACATTCTGGAACTATTTAGAGCATTCTAGAAATCTGTAGAGTATTCTATAAAGCGATGGAGTGTTCTAGAGTTTGCTAGAACATTCTAGAAACCCGTAGAATACTCTAGTGCTTATTAGAACACTCTAGAAACTTATGGAATATTCTAAAACTCACTAAAGCATTCTAGAAATTAATGGAATACTCTAGAGCTTAGTAGAGTATTCGAAAACCCCATGGAATATTCTAGAACTTATTAGAACATTCTAGAAACTTATGGAATATTCTGGAACTTTTCAAAGCATTCTACAATCTTGCAACATATTCATGAGCTATCTAGAAAGAATGTATTTTAGCATAAAAGGGGGTCCACTCTACACATCCGTTCGATATTTGAGTTGAAAAACTTATGTAATCCATTAATATTAGTTGATTCGAGTCTTCGGGTAGACTCGACGCGTGTCCAAATCAAATCGATTCGCTGTTTAAACAGACTTGACCCGATTTTTACGAGTCGAATTCAAATCTGCTCCGGTTTGACTCGAACTCGGTTTGTGCGGAACACTAGATATGAGTTTAGGTGTATGTGCGAAGATAGGAAGAGTTAAAGACAAAGACCAACAGTGACCTTAGGCTCATGAGTGATTGGCTTCAGCCAAATAGATTGGTTCCTAACTATAAAAAGTTAAATATTATGTTAATACCTTTGATTGTAGTAGGGGCAATCGCACTCTTTGTAACTGTGTTTACTGGCATAGGATTAGATTCGGTAGCTTTGTATAAGTCTAGTAAAAACGATGACCGTATAAGTGTTCTAGAAAATAATATCAAAAGAATAAATGAAAACGAATTAAAGAAGAGTTAGAATTTATGCAAAGCGATATTGAATTGAATTTATTTTTAAACTCTTTCTCGATTAGTTACAAAACTATTTTTCACGAGATTGAGCAGAATTAACAAAAAATAAACAATAAATCATTAATAAAACTAAATAAAAAGACTATATAATTCCCTTTTAAAAATTTTAAAATTGTTAATAAGCCTTAAATTTGTTGGCAACTGATTCCACAATTCAATTCCTTTGTAAAACAAAGAATTTCTTAGATATTGTATTTTCCAATTTTCGATTCTTAAATAAAATTCGTTATCAGATCTCGTTCTTCGTTTAGGCACAAATGAAAATAAGCCATTCGTGACCTCACATGACATTCCATTTATTGCTTTGAATATAAATTTAGATGAGTTAACAGTTATGACGTCTACGAGTTTAAACCACTTAAGTTTAGCAAAGATGAGAACAGAACTATCACGAGATGTTGAAAATGTCAAAACTCTAGCCATTCTATTTTGCAAGATCTCCAGCTTCTTTAAATAAGTTCGATATGTATAGCCCCAGACCTCACAACCGTAGGTCATTCGCGGTAGGACTACAGCTTTAAATATTAAATTCAACGAAAATAATGGTATAAAATGTCTTAATTTCGAAAAAATTCTTAAAAATTTTGAAGCTTTAAGAGTTGATGTGTGAGTCAAATTTCAGTAAATCATCAAAGATTACCCCTAAAATTTTGACCTCTGAAGCTTTGATAACTGAGTTGTTATTAATATTGGCTTTAAAATCGCGGCTATTTTTCGACCCAATAATCATAAAGTGTGACTTTTTATAATTTACAACTAACTTGTTTTCCAATAGCCACTCCGCTAATATAATCATATTTTCATTAACTATTTTCTTCAATTCGGCCAAATTTTTATGCGAGAAAATAAAAGTTGTGTCGTCCGCATATAGTATTGTTTCGCAATTTAAGCCTATTTGTGTGATATCGTTGATATACATAGAGAAAAGTAATGGTCCGATAACTGAGCCTTGTATTACTCAGATGTCAAGAGATAAAAGTGTTGACTCTTTTCCATTTAATGAAACAAATTGCTTTCTGTCTGTCAGATACCTTTTAATCAGATTTATGCTTTGAAGGCTTAAACCAAAAGATTTGAGTTTTCGAAGTAACGTCTTTCGACATATTATGTCAAAAGCCTTTTTAAAATCAATTGCGATAACGCAAACATATAATGACTTATGCCTTGCATCACAGATTACTTTTTGTATTTGCAAAAGTGCGTCAATTGTTGATCTATTCTTCCTAAACCCGAAATGATTTGGGGATAAATATGAATTAGTGTCTAAGAATTCGCTCAGAGTTCTAAAAATATGTTTTTCAAATAGCTTGCTAAGTGATGGCAGTTGAGAAATCGGTCTATAGTTTGAGAAATCACTCTTATTTCCAGAACTCTTATAGAGAGGGAACACTTTCGATATCTTCCAACAGTCAGTAAATTTTGATGTTTTGATAATCAAATTAATGAACGCAAGAATATGAGGTATAATTAGCGGACCGATAAGTTTTAGCATCTTATTAGATATTATATCAGTTCCATATGAGTTCTTGCTATTCACTTCAATGAGCGCTACTTTCAAATCGCTTTCATACATTATCGGGAAATCGAAGTAATTATTTGGCGTAGAATCACTACTTAAATGACTTTCTATTCTTTCATTAGAGACTTCAGGTTCTTCGGTATACGAAACGCATTCACTAATGACTTTTCGTGGTTCAGAAACAAAGTATTGGTTAATGTCTTCAATATCTATTTCAGTTTTAGGTTTTTTAGTACTGAAAGTGAAGTCAAAATTCAAAACAGAAGTCAATATACGCCATAAATTTCTTGAACTATTTCTATTATTATCAATCAGTATAGAAAAGATATAGAAAAATTAAAGTCAATCTTAGAAAACACTACATCAGAATTGGAAAACTTGAAACTTATTTTGCCAAATATCGTTAGCATAACCTCATATTTAAGTTCCGAATTTGTTCAGACTAGAGCATCGCTATTGGAAATTGGTAGGGACTGGTTGGTAGGCAAGGTTAATGGGAAACTTTTTGACCAATTTGATCTTACAATTCCTAGCGAAGGTTCCTGTCCCTTAAAATATATGTTCCCAAGAATTCGTTTTAGAGATCCTGCCCGAAACACTATTTTTCTAATAATTGAGGCACCAATTGTTGACAGCAAGAAACAACTATTAATCGCCGACCCGTTCACACTATTTTCGTACAAAAACAATGAGCTATGTCACATAAGCTATAAGGGACCCCAAAATATAATTTTCGATAATAAAACCCATTCTTTATGCCCTTTTGAAAGAAAAAATTTAAAAATACATGAATTAATTTTAAATCCCCCCCGAGGAATCGTGTTCCCATTATTCTAAACTAACAAACGACGAAGTCTGGCAAGTGCAGCAATGCGTCATTAAAGAAAAATTACGTGAAGAAGAAATTATTCAAATCAAGTATGATTTGAGTTCAAAATCGTTATTAGTTTATTGCTACCCATTTAATAGAACTTTAATTCAAGATAACTTTGTTCCAGATAGTGTAGCTTGCCCCAACTATGTTTATGGAATACCAAACATTTATACTTTAAAAATAGGAAATCTAAGTTTTGTATCTCATAATATAAAATTCGATAGCAAATACAATCTTGTTTCCGAGTAGTTTCACTTCGTTAATCAACGACTATTACCAGATCTTCACAGCCATAAAATAGTCCTACATCACGACGAAATCAAATTTCGTATCCGAAAAATAAATACTGATTTAATTGAGAATAGTCAAACTAACAATAAATCTTTTAACCTTATAGTTATAATCCTCTCAACTATAAGTATAACTTTAATGTTTGTCTGCTTGGGACCAAGAGTATGTAATTACTTGCGACACACTTGCCTCAAATCCAAAACTAGGCAGATTGACCCTGTAGGAGTTGAAGAAACAGAAGTTGAACAGAGGAAAAGAACTGGTCGAGTTATATTTAAAGTCACTAATTCTCATATAGAAAATGTTCCATAAAACCTGTGAATGTGACAACGCATTGTTCCTTAGAGAACACTGTTTCAATACAATTTAATTATTATAATTTTTTTACTTTATAATTCACTCAATATTTTTAATTATTATCAATAAATTTATATTATAACCTTTATATGTTTAATCGAATACCTATAATTTTAAATTTGATTTATTCTTAAGTTTACACTATTTTTAAATTAGTTTATCCTATATATATCAATATTACCAATATATAATAAAACAATATTCTGCTTTAGAGTCAAAGCCTAAGTACCCGACCCATATGTTATATTAAAACAAAAAGTATTTTAATTTGTTTTGTAAACTTTCTATTTGTTATGAGAATGAAAGTTTAACTCTTATTTCGTTATGACTATAAAAGGTTTTGTTTAGTTCGCTCTAATTGTAAAAGCAAATTCTTATTCTAATTTAATTACAATAGGAAATTAATTGTTATGGGAATCTAATACTGGAATGCTTGAACATCCCTTTTTAGGAATAACTTTTCTCAAAATTATAACTCGAAAATATTCTTAAACAGCCTTTCATTAATTAGTCAGAAGAGTATTAAAAGAGAGAGTAATAGAGTAGAAATTAAGTGAGTTAGTAAGAGAGTGCGAGAGAGCTTAGACTCTGTGCGATACATTTAAATCTTTATGTATTATCATTCAATTTATATTTTTAATAAAGATTGTTAATTGTTAAAGTCAGAGTTGTTATTTAGCTATATAAAAATCCACTCTCACAATACCCAAATATTCATGATTTTCTTTAGTCGGAATGATATTGCCGTTGATTTGATACGACGGCAAATCAAGCTGTCGTTTAAAATTAAATCTTAAATGAACAGATTTATCAGGATTTAGTTTGATTGTTATTTTTACTCCACTCATGAATTAGATTTATGTCGGTCTGCAATAAATTTATATCATTTGCACTATAGATCAATTTTAAAATAGCTGTATCGTCAGCATACTGATATACTTTAGAAGATTTTACAACATTTGGAATATCTTTCACATACAAATTAAACAACAGTGGACTACATATACCTCCCTGTGGCACGCCAGAAGTCACAATAGATTTACAAGACTTAGTATTATTATAAGTTACAAATTGCTCTCTATCATACAACAGACTTTCAATAATTTTAATAAACTGCCCTCTAATACCTAAGTTATATAGACCCTCTAATAATGTTGCAAAATCTACATTATCAAAAGCAGCAGAAAAAGCAAGAAAGTTACGTTATAATACATTAAGTTAAGTTTTAATAGTCATGTTGACTATATTATCGATAATTGTTTTAGAAAGTGGTCTATTTTGAAAAGAATTTGTGAAAATGGAAATTACACTGTATTTTTGAGACTTTAAGTCATATATCTTGCCTCTTATAGATTATTGTAATATATACCTGACGCAGAAATTAGGTTGACTCGCAAAATCTTTATAACTTTTGACTGGATTAACCGATTTTGAAATTCTTTTTCACCAAATTAACCAAGAATAAATGTAATTTGTTTGACTTAAAGGAAATTTGAATATTCATAAAGATAAAAAAGTTATAGTGGTTTGAGTAAAGAATCATATTTTTTTTCGGTAAGAAAATTCGGTTTAATGCATTATCGCTTATGAAAACGTCAATTATTGAAGATCTGAGCTGAAATTTGTTCGCATTTATTTCACATTCGATTTCAATTATAAAAATGAGTTTTACTGGCGAAGAAAGAGAATTGAAATTTCGATTATTTATTAAATTAAGAGCTCAAAACACCAGTCAATCGGTGATTATGAGGAGAATCGGTATGTATTGAATCAGTTGTCAACAAATTATAATTATTTTCTTTGATTTTAGGAATTTCAAAACAAACCTTCTATAAATGGAAAGAAATCGATGACAATGAAGAACCTTTCCTTACGATTCCACACAATGCTGGCCGCCATCGTAAGACAACAGCAGAACATGACCAGACATTGGCTCTAGCCGCTCTTCACAACAATTGGGCCGACATCAATGAACTCAAAGAAATACTAGAATTGAGAGACAACGAACGGATCCAATCGACTAGTGAGGCCACAATTCGAAATCGTCTCTAAGAACAAGGTTTTTAGGTATCTAATGATTTTTAAAAATCAACTTTTTTCTGAATTATCAAGAATTAAGAGAAGAGTGGCGGCGCAGAAAGAGCTATTGACTGGCATTCACCGTCAAAGAAGACTCCAATATTCGGAACAGTTTTCTGATTGAAATTTAATCGATTGATCTCGAGTCATATCGATTGATGAATTCGCTATCTCTTCTGATGAAAGAGGAAAAGTTTAGTCTGGAGGCTGAATGGAACACGATTTAATGAGCAGAACATCGCTCTCAGATCCAGAACACACCGTTTCAGTGTTTCATTTATTGCTTTGTAACTTAAAAATTTTGATTTTGTTTTACTAATTTCTGCTTCTTCGGTTTTAGTTTTCATGGAACCGATATTTCCAGTCGATCGTCTGACAAAAGAGTCCTACACTGAATTTTTAGACAATTCTCTGATTCCATATATCCAAACACATTTCGATGATGGAAACGTTTTAATTTTGTACGACAACCATCCGGTGCACAATTCAAATCATGTTAGAGATTGGATAACCCGGAACATCGGGCAATACGAAGTTTTTGTTTTACCACATCCAAGGTATTTGAGAATTATTAATTGTCAATTTTTTCTGATTTATTGATTTTTCAGTCTTTCTCCTGATTAGAATCCCGTTAAGATTGTTGGCTTGATTTTGAAGCATTTGGTTCGAAATGAGCGCACAATATTTGGTTCGAGAAGAGACTTGTTGAGTGCTCTCAATAGAGCACATGCAAAGCTATCGAACCCTACTTATAAGGGTTACTTCATAGATTTGTTGGAATCGATGCCTCGTAGACTCGAGGCTGTTCGTTTGTCACAGGAGGGGGTCACACAAGATATTGAAATTTTTAAATGAATTCAATAAATTATTTGTTTTCTCTTAATTTTTCTTCTTTTTCATTTAAACTGGAATATTTCGTCTTCCATCTTTTATTTTCAAAAATGAGTTACATTTTAAGAAATTACATTAATTCTTGATTAATTTGATGACAAAATTTTCGAAATCGGTTAATCCAGTCAAAAGTTATAAAGATTTTGCGAGTCAACCTAATTTCTGCGTCAGGTGTATGTTGGATTCGGTCAAATAATCAAATTGATAGTATTGAACGAATTCAAAAGCGAATAACAAAGTTTATATGCCGTAAAATGGGTTATTATAATTTAAGTTACATGGACAAACTCAAAATATTAAATTTAAAACCACTTCAATTAAGGACTGATTTGTGAATTTTAAAATAAGTTTTTAAATCTATTTATAATCATAATGATTCTTGAGCATTGGAAAAATTTCTTTGTCACTGATAATACTCGTAACGGCTTAGTTATGTTAAATATTAATACAAGAATTAATTTATGTGATAAAAGTTTCTTTGTATATGCTATTAAGCTATTTAATTCGTTACCAATTGATATTAGGAACGAACGATATTTTATATCTTACGAGAGTAAACTTGAATTTTTTTGCCGAGAAATATGCGATGTTTTAGAATGGTGTAATGTAATGTTAATCGACAAGTTACGATTAATAATAAATATATTATAATGAAACATTTTAAAATTTTGTCACGAAAATAGTTCCCGAGCTAGTGATGGTTTAAAATTAACCCAAAAATCGAAAATAAATTTACAAAAAAAAGAATTCTTTCTAAAAGTATTAAAGAACGGAATAATTTACAACTCGAGATAAGATAGACTCAATATTATGATAATTTTTTTTCAAAGTCATAGATTAACTTGAAATTTATTTTTGAATCGATGAATCTATTAAACTTATATTTACATAATGTTTTGTTTTATAATGTATGTAATGGTCCTTAATGGAAACCAGCTCCTTAACTGATTGATTTAACCAATAAACGTTAATATTTCACATTTCACATTAAGGTCGTGAGCGTGGAAATCAGAGGCTTACCTTAAATGTATTTCACTACATCAAAGTGACAACACAAAGCTGCATTGAGTAAAGGAGTCTTGCCTCTTTGTCTCGAGCATTGAAAAAACGCCTTTATCAACAAGATATTTCACTACATCTTGATTACAAAGGATGCCTTACACATCATTGTGTAAAGTCTGCGTCTTTGAATTAATCGTTGAAATCAGCCCCTTTTTCTACAAGGTATTTCACTGCATCTGGACGACCACACAGAGCAATATTGTGTAAAGGAGTCTTGCCTTCTTTATTTTGAGCGTTCAAGTTAGCGCCTTTTTCTACGAGGTATTTAACTGCATCTAGACGACCATGCAAAGCAGCATAGTGTAAAGGAGTCTTGCCTTCTTTATCTTGAGCGTTTAAGTCGCCGCCTTTTTCTACAAGATATTTCACTGCATCCATGTGACCATGCAAAGCAATATTGTGTAAAAGAGTTTTGCCTTCTTTATTTTGAGCGTTCAAGTTAGCGCCTTTTTCTACGAGGTATTTAACTGCATCTAGACGACCACGCAAACCATACAAAGCGACATTGTGTAAAGGAGTCTTGCCTTCTTTGTCTTGAGTGTTGAAGTCGGCGCCTTTTTCTACAAGATATTTCACCGCATCTAGATGGCCATACCAAGCAGCATCGTGTAGAATCGTTTCGCCTTTTATGTCTTGAGCGTTGAAATCGGCGCCTTTTTCTACGAGATATTTCAATATATCTAGACGATCACGCAAACCATGCAAAGTAGTATTGTGTAAAGGAGTTTTGCCTTCGTTATCTTGAGAGTTGAAATCGGCGCCTTTTTCTAAAAGATATTTCACTGCATCTAGATGACCACACAAAGCAGCATTATGTAGAGGAGTATTGCCTTTTAAGTCTTGAGTGTTGAAATCGGCGCCTTTTTCTACAAGATATTTCACTACATCTAGATGGCCATACCAAGCAGCATCGTGTAGAATCGTTTCGCCTTTTATGCCTTGAGCGTTGAAATCGGCCCCTTTTTCTACAAGATATTTCACTGCCTCTAACTTATTATTTGTAGCAGTATTATGTAGAGGAGTCTTGCCTTCATAGTTACGTACATTAAAATTAGCGCCTTTTTCTACAAGTTTTTTTTATTATATCCACCTTACCGCGTAAAGCAGCAATATGTAATAGAGTCTCGCCACAATTGTTAATTTTATTAAGAATAGTAGTAAGATTGTGTGAATTAAATTTTAAATGCGCTAATATAGAATTAATTGCTTCAGAACACCCATTTCTACTAAGGAAATATAGCAGAGTGTCATTTGTATCACCATACTTTGAATGAAAATGTTGACTAATCAAATTCCCATATTTACTTGCATACTCCCAAATAGTTATAATATGGATATCAGTTCCTTCTTCGGAATGTAATATTTTTAGGGCTTTACCTAAAACCCTTTCTTCCGCACTTTGTTTTTTTATCTGTATTCTCATTACTTCTTGTACCAATCTGTGGATGTTTGATACTCCGTTTTCTAAATTAATCATTGAATATTGGTGAAGTAATTCAATCGCACTCTTCAATTTGTCTTTATCTTTTATTAATTTTGAAAATAATTTTTCAGTATCAACCTGATCAGGAGCTATATAAGCCATAATGCTTAAAATAGTTAATGCTTCTTGCCCATATTCACCATTTTTTTAATAGTTTCAATTGTAACACTCCATGTTATTAGAGTTGTTTTAGAATAAAGATCCATAACATAATCAGGTTCAGTATGGCTAAGCAGACTTTCTGCATTTTTTCTATATTCTTCAATATAATCAATAATTGTAAATTTTTTTTCTCCCCAGAGCTCTTTCTTTTTATTTGTTTCTCTAATATATGATGTAGCTTGTCTTAAAGCTAATGGGTAGCATTGCAGTTCATCTGCTAGTTGGTTTATATCAGTTTCCTGTAAGTAATCATTCATAAATTTTAAGGCTTTTCTTATAAATTGTGCGGCCTCCTCAGTAGACAATACATCCAAATTCATTACTACTTCCCAGTGTCGGTTACGGGAAGTAATCAAAACATGGGGCTTGTTAGGATTCAAGTTAAAATGGTCAGGTAAAAGTTCATAAATACTCTTGAACTCTTCAGCATTATCAAAAATAAATAGACTTCTTTTATTCCGAAAGTATATATACACATCTTCGACAATAGATTTAATATCCCTTCCTTGTTCCATTTCATCTTTCTTTTCGTTGATAGAAATACTTAACTCTTTAGTAGCTAGTTTATGGAACGAATTCCTCATACTTTCTTGTGTCTCAGCATTTATCCAAACAACATTATTATCATAATATTCCTTATAGTCATTAGCGTACTTTATAACTAACTCAGTTTTTCCAATACCTCCTAAGCCACTAATAGAGGTCATTTGCGATACTACTACTCGTCCAGTTCCATTTTGTAATTTATTGTGTAATTCTTCCAATTTATCAACTCTTCCAGTAAAGTTCATGACTGATCTCCTTAAATCAAACTGAATGGATTTGAGCTTTTGCTTTATTTCTGGCGGTTCATCGGGATTTTGAGAATTGCAATAAATAATTTTTGTTCCAGTGATATCTATTTTATGTGCTTTTACCTAATTATTAGAACCCTTGATTGCATAAGCTTTATCGGAGTTGCTACAAGTGGATATAAAATGTTGAATATGATATTAGATTATTTCTAAATAGTATAACTTACCTGGTCATATTAATGTTCGTTCCTCATTTCATTTTAAATATATTAGAGATTAAAGAAGGATCATTTTGAGTTTTATTTTAATAAATTATAGTTTAAATGCAAATATTTTAAACATTTCGAAGTAAATACAGGTTTGGAAAATAAAATGACTGAATAGTACAACCTATTTTTTACAAAGCTATAATGAATGCATATTGTAATTAGACTGGCGAATAAAAGCTTTTGAGACCGCGTGTATTAATGCGCGCATTAAAGACCAATGAGAAGCATTGTATACTTTATACTACAAACAAGTGTACAGCCGAAAGGGATTATATTAAAAAATAACTTCACTAACGTTTGCACTTTTGGTGCAAAATTTTAAAACAAAGTTTTTATTCTATTTTTAAAATCTGTTAAAATAAGTTACTCTTAAAAAACAATTCGAATGAACTGTTTTATATGTAAATGGTTGTAAAAATCCTTTCTTACAGTTACACATTATTTTATATATGATAAATTCAAAAATTTGGTGATATAATGAGTTCTCCACTTAATGAAAAGATAAAATCAAACACAACTTTTTCTATAACAGCTTTTAATTCAACTCCAAAAAAGAGATTTGGAAGAGGGGTTGGAATTGAATCCCAAACACAATAATTAATTGTAAGAACTTTTAATTATATTTGTGATATTGTTTTCCTCAATTGTTCAAAAGAATACGTAATTACTGAACAGAGTAAGTATATACTGGTGTACGGACATTATTTAGTATAATAAATGTTGAATTTTCCTGTGTTAAATAAACGGAAAAGTTAATAGACCTGAAAAATATACTTTTAATTCGTTTGACAAAAATATAATTGAAAAATAATATTGCAACTTTATAAAGAAAAAACGACCATAAATTCGTGATATTTATATGAAAGTAAAATAAACCCAAATATCAGTTTTCAGGAATGTTCACTTCAGAAATTTTATCAATTAATGAAAAATGGTATTTAGGACTATAAAACCTAGTGAAATTTCAATGGACTAACCCGAAAATATAATTAAACGCCGAGATTATTTGTGTGTGTGTGTGTGTGTGTGTGAGTGAGTGAGTGAGAGAGAGAGAGAGAGAGAGAGAGAGAGAGAGAGAGAGAGAGAGAGAGAGAGAGAGAGAGCACTGAAAAATGAAAAAATAATTTGAGTGAAGATAAACTCAATGTAGTTCATGTAATCTTGAGTTTTTCTAACTGTTCTACATGTTTCAGTGTTTTATTTGATTGCTTTTGGATTTCTTCAATTGTTTCATTGCTTTAAACAATTCCTTATAGAATGATTCGGGACTTGTTCATTTTCCATAATCCCATTATCCCGAAACTCATTTTCCCGAAACTCATTATCCCGAAAATGGTCTAAAGGAGTTCGAATAGGTATATTTCAATAACTTTCGAGTTTTTCGACTACCAATGGTCAAAATTACGATATAATTTTTTTAATTTGTGGCTTCGTCAAAATTTAAATGTGGTCGAATAGGTCTGGCTAATAGGTTAGGTTAGGTTTGGTCCTATAGTACTTCCTATAGCTGATAAGACCCGAAGGTCGAAACTATTATTAAAAGAGAGAAATACACTTAGATTCCAAATAGAAACTCAAAGTTCCCTAAGGAACTCCGAATTTCCACATATAACCCTTAGGTTCCACATAAAATCTCGAAGTTCCCATAGGTCATTTTAAAACTCGAAAGTTATTGAAATGTATCTATTCGAGCTCATTTTGACCATTTTCGGGATAATGAGTTTCGGGAAAACGAGTTTTATGGAAAATGAGATCCGGGAAAATGAATGAGTTTCAATGATTCATATTAGAAATGAATTTGATAATTTGTTTCAAATCTTCTAATTTGGATGTTAAGATTTGAATAGGCTTTACTTGTTAGGAAACCTATTGCAAGAGTGAAGTTTAATTTTTTAAACTTTGTCGACTTCTTCTCTAAATTCTTCTCAAAGAATATCAATATTTAGTCTTCATTATGATAAAAGTTTACAAATACATCACATGATCCTTTACGGAATTCTATTTGTTCGATATCATTAAGATAGAAAAATTCAGATTTTTGTTTTTTAGCTATCATAAAATTTTATCACATCATCATGTTTGAGATATTTCACTATATAATCTTTTCTAGGTTTTTCAATGATTTCCACTAAGTGAATTGGAGAATATACATAAACAGTTCTCTTAATATTTTGTCCTATTTGACCATGTAATGCGTCACATGACATATGCGTATGTCTCACTTCTAAGAATTTTAAAGTTATTTTGTTCAAAGCGATTATATAGTTATTAATTATTGCTACTGTGAGAGTGGATTTTTATATATAACGAAATGACAACTAAGACTTTAACAATTAACAATCTTTATAAAAATATAAATTGAATGATAATACATAAAGATTTAAACGTATCGCACAGAGTCTAAGCTCTCTTGCACTCTCGTACTAAGTCGCTTAGTTTCTACTCTCTCTCTCTCTCTCTCTCTCTCTCTCTCTCTCTCTCTCTCTCTCTCTTTATACTTTTCTGACTAATTAATAAAGGATGTTTAAGAATATTTTCAAGTTATAATTTTAAGAAAAGTTAATCCTAAAAAGGGATGTTCAAGCATTCCGGTATTAGATTGCCATAACAATTAATTTCCTATTGTAATTAAATTAGAATAAGAATTTGCTTTTACAATTAAAGCGAACTAAACAAAACCTTTTATATTCATAACGAAATAAGAGTTTTACTTTCATTCTCATAACAAATGGAAAGTTTACAAAACAAATTAAAATACATTTGTTTTAATATAACACTACTAACAAGTAAACTTGACAATAACGTCCATTTCTTTTTCTGATAACAACAGTTACCCACCCATATGATCTCCTATTTACTCAAATAAATCTCAAATTTAATGAACTGAAGAATAAAATTTGTGAACTCTATTAAAGTTTTACAAATCTCCCCCTCACGAAAAACAAAAACTTAGCATTGTCTCCGATACCAAAAAGAAGTTTGATTGAAGACTGAAATCTTCTCTTTTAATGCATTCTCTTTGATACTTGATTGAGACATTAAAATACCTTTCTATAAATCACCTGAGACTGTAAGAAATATTGTTTAATTTGGAATTTTCTAAATCGAAACCCAAGTAATCTCATGCGCTTCAAAATTATTATTTATGATTTTCATATTCAATGCGATCATCACACTCACAAAGGAGAACTGGTAACTTGGTGGTATGATTGGGCAGGGCGATTTGAGGGCATCAATATATTCCCCTTTGGTGATCTCATATTGTACCTAAATATAAATTATAAATTATTTCTTGTTTAGGAAATAATGAATTTAATGTAGATTTTTTATAATGGGGTCTATGGAGGAATTGAAGTTTTCGAAAAATTGTTTGACCCCCTCTATCATTCAACATTATGATAAAGATTTTAACATATGAGGGGGAGGGGTTGAAGTCAATTTTGGGAAAATATCACTCAGGGACTCGACCTTTAACACAGTGAACCGATGACGTAAACTCATCTTTGTATTCCGATAAAATTCAAAGAGTAGACATGATTTTTAAGTCATTCTTGATAGAAATCACTTAGAAATCTTTTGAAAATAATATAACTGCATGTGAACTGAGATATAAAATTCACCTGCATGATTTTTAAAAAAACTACTATAAAGTCTCTCATAGTTATTTATTAAAAACAATATAAGTGTATATTATAATTCGATAAAGTTACAAACTGTAATAAAAACAATCTAATTTCGGGGTATATAACAAAAGTCGCGCACATGATTCTTAGTTATTCATATAAGTTCAGAATAACAAAATGCAAAATCAATCCCAAAGTCAAGAGTAAGAATTCTTTCATGTATCACAAACAGACACTTCCAATATACGGGTAAACAATACAAAATGTGCAATTTATAATTCCCAATTCTCGAGAAATGAAAATACAAAGAAAAGAAAACTAGAGGGTTCGGAGAATCTCAGGGAATACTTTAGTAAGAAATTCTGTAAACAGATCCCTGAAAATGGATATGTTTCCGACAAATGCTATAAATCTTATAATCGGTCTTGGAAATTAGAACAACCACAGCCATCATGTTCTCAAATAAGTATGTCATCAGAATTGGTAGAGTTAGAAATGATAAATAATAATGTGATACTTAGCATAATATCAGCAAAATCTGACGAACATCACTGCTTGGTCTGCGGAGTTATAAACCGCAAAAGACTCCCTGTCAAAGCAGCATTAGAAACACATTAGTGATAAAATCTTCATAAGAGGAGGTGCTCGATGTTGCGAAGAACAGCTAATAATTGAAGGAGATAAAATTGAACTAAATTCCGATTCACTGTCAAAATTACAAATTGATGTTCAAAATCATAGTAGAAATGAAGTTGCAAAATACTCAACTCTCTTTGCAATGAAGTGAATGAATAAACAAAGAAAACACAGCATTGATCAGTGTGAGCTATGGAGTGATAAAGAATGCAAATCTTTGACAGGCCATACAAAGTCACAATTAGAAGTCATTAAAGATGAATACCTTGGACTTCATAACACAAAAATAAGATCGGTGTTTACAGCACTCGCTATTTACTTAACCAAACTCAAATTAGGGCTAACCAATGATCAATTGTCAGCTGTATTCAAAATCAGTACAGAAAATATTAGGAATTGTATTAAATCAGTAAGACGTGAATTAAAGGATAGATTGGTTGATTATAAATTAGGACTACAAAATATAAACCGAGATTTGTTAAAACAAAATATGATCACATTCGCAAGAGAATTGTTCACTCAAAATGAGGAGACAATTGTTACAATTTGGGACGGTACATATGTATATATTCAGAAAAGTTCAAATAATAGTTTCCAACGTAAAACATATAGTGTGCAAAAGAAGCGTCATTTAGTTAAGCCATTCGTTGCGTGCTGTCCTAATGGATACATACTGGATGTAAATGGTCCATATCCAGCAACAATGAATGAAGCAACAATTGTTATGCCATTCTGTTTCGAGCTCATAAACCTAAACGCATAATTGAGGACTAAAATTAACTTTTTATCCAGAATTCTGAAGCAATTATTCTATTAAAATCTTAGTAATATTAGACTTTATTTGATTGCAATCTTTTATTTTCTTTAAAAATTACAACTATTTAAAATAATATTTAATAACAAATATATAAAGAAATATAACATAGGATTTAGACGCGATTTCATTATTTGATTGATACATTAAAATGTTATAAACATATTTAAAGGTTTTCACATTTTAACACTTTTCCATTTTCACTCAGAGGCACAAATGAGGTCCTCTCCTCGAGGCCTCCGCCCAAAGACTGACTCTCTTTACGAGTTTTTTTTAACATATCTTATATAAACAAAATAGATCTGATTGTTATTCTTTTAAAATATTCACCGCATTTTATAACAAATGTTAATACAATGATAACCTTGAAAGCGTTAGTAAAGCATTACATAAAATATAAAACATTTTAAAGATAACTGTTTGACAAGCTATTTTAAAAGAATGAAAAACTGATTTAAAATCAGAGAATTTATATCTGCATAACACAATAATGAAAAATGTCTTTGAAAATAACTCTTATATAGGGATCTTCAAGAACAATGATGCGTTCATTGTAGATAGAGGATTCCGTGATGTTAAATTATTCCTCGAAAATAAAGGATATCAAGTTCATATGCATGAATTCACAGCGAAAAGTCATAAACAATTAACTAAAGATCAGGCAAACAAATCAAGGTTTGTTACAAAAGTGCGATACATTGTAGAACTAGTGAATGGCAAATTGAAACAATTCCGCAATCTAGACCGTATCCGCCCGAATTCAACATTAAATTCATTAGAAGCGGATTTCAGAATAGCGGCAGCACTTATTAATGAATTCTTTCCGCCGTCACATTCTGACTGCGATGAGTCATTCATAGCCCATAGATGAAAAGTCGACTAACTAAGGAAAATCTATTACAAAAGTTAGTTGAAGAGAATAATCTCAATAGAAAGACGACAGAGTTCTATAAAGTCTCTGCAGATCAATTGGACGACTTCCCCAAATTACAAATGTCTGATCTGAGCCATCTAACGCTAGGAACGTACCAACTTAAGCAGAGTGATGGATGGTGTGCCGAGATAATTGAAAATAATGGTGTATTAATGATTGAGAAACACATTAGCATAAATGGTCTCATAAGATTAAAAGTTCGATCCCGACATTTGAATCACACAGAGTATTCTGCATATGTCCAATATGAGCCTAATTCAGAAGGAAGAGAATCAATAACCGGATACACTTGCGAATGTGAAAACGGCTTAAGAACAGTTGGCATGTGTTCACATATCACAACTATTATATGGTATCTCGGATATGCAAAACCACAGGGAATAACAGTCCCACAAATATCTGAGCATTTGAATAAAATCTTCGCAGACAGTACAATAGATGATTCGGATAGTGATGTAGAATAATGAAAGAATCCAATAGTCTAAACGACCTTCCCTTTGAAATTCACTCGAGCCTATGATCGATGATGCCTCTGACTCGAAAGAGACTGGCACGATCTCTAAAAGAGCGCGCGTCTTACGCCAGGTCAGAAGTAGTGAATTGACACCCACTGCCAAGGATACTTGATAAGGACCAACCTCAAAGAAATTAGTAGTTCTAGTGAATGAATTGAGAGGAGGAACATCTGGGTTTAGACTTTTTTATCTAAGTTTTTGAAAAAATGGAACTCATTTTAATTTTAATTCATTTTTCATGACTTTTTCATATAGAATTCGGTGTCATATTGAATTATTCAATTTTTAAAGGATTTCTAAGTGATTTCTATCAAGAATGACTTAAAAATCATGTCTACTCTTTGAATTTTATCGGAATACAAAGATGAGTTTACGTCATCGGTTCACTGTGTTAAAGGTCGAGTCCCTGAGTGATATTTTCCCAAAATTGACTTCAACCCTTCCCCCTCATATGTTAAAATCTTTATCATAATGTTGAATGATAGAGGGGGTCAAACAATTTTTCGAAAACTTCAATTCCTCCATAGACCCCATTATAAAAAATCTACATTAAATTCATTATTTCCTAAACAAGAA
Source organism: Archegozetes longisetosus (assembly GCA_018873245.2). NCBI lineage: Eukaryota > Metazoa > Arthropoda > Arachnida > Sarcoptiformes > Trhypochthoniidae > Archegozetes > Archegozetes longisetosus. The sequence goes on from JAEMBT020000006.1 coordinate 2,441,438, forward strand.
ATAATTTATAATTTATATTTAGGTACAATATGAGATCACCAAAGGGGAATATATTGATGCCCTCAAATCGCCCTGCCCAATCATACCACCAAGTTACCGGTTCTCCTTTGTTCACAAGTCTTGTGCAAATGATATAATTCATAAATAGAGCGTTTATCTTGTGATAGTGTTAAAACTTATTTTCTTTTGTAATAATTCCTGATAAAAGTAAACAAAATTAAAACTTTCAGAATTTATTATACTTTTAAAATTTGTTGAAATATAATAAACTTTACTCGATTTACTGAATCTCGGCTCAAAATTTTTCCCTTCTGCAAAAGACTTATACATTTATGGCTGGAGATGTATTCAAATGTGAGTCAATATATCTTCTATTTAGACGCTTCTTAACATTATAGTGCGATGGCTTCGAATTATGATTCAATAAAAGCGCTAATATTATCATTGAAGTCTGCAGATTTTCTTTTCCATTGACCCATATTATCACTTTTTGCTGTTTTCTCAGTAACCAATTTCTTATCACACACTCAGTAATTGATCTCATTTATCTAATAATCTTTCAATTTTAGTTTTACTTTTAACTTCAAAAATACTCAAAAAAAACTTTTGCAGACATTTCTACCAAATATTTAATATTTCCAAACGTAATTAAAATTTCCATCGCTTCGGAATTTCTTTTGTTGAGTCGATGTCAAGTTTTGTATAATTCATTAATTGTTTATTTTTGAATAGTTTCAACCCATTCATTTGCACTCATTATCACATTTTTTACTTTTGCACAAGTCCAAGTCAATAACTGTTTTATTAGATTTAGTTTCATTATTAGATGATTTATTAATAATATCTTTCAATTGATCCATATTAATTAATCTATTTATTGTTCAAAACTTTGATATACTATTGAATAACTTTTGTTGTTATTTTCGTGGAGATATTGTCTGAAAGTGCAATGGTTTTATTGAATAAATTGGATAACTTGTTATTAATTTGATTGATACCAATTGTAGTGAACAAATCAGTTACTAAATACACCTTCATTTATTCTTAAACTAATTGCTTGGTTAATTAATTGATGTTCGATATGATGACTAAATATTGTTTAGTTTTGGTAATTATTCTTCTAATTGTCATAATAATAATCATATTCTCTTAAATCGTCTAATTTTGATTGAATTTGAGTCATAATTGGGCAAAATATCGCTTCAATTAATTTATTATTAATTATTAATATTAGTAGTAGTAGTAAAAGTTTTAATAATATTGTTTTAATATTTATGTTAAATAAAAGCGTTAATTTATTAAATGACAACTAATTACTGGTTAAACTTTGAATGACGTTTATCATGGAAAATCTTTAATAAAGTGTTGTTTAAATTGATGCTATTCTTTAGTTACCGCATCCACGACCCCAATTTATTAAAAAAAAAACTTCGGAATCTGTTGACACTGAATACCCCTTCACTGCTAATACCTAAATCTTTGAAATTCATTACTCAAAAATTTGATTTGTGATAAAACAAAATAAAATTTTATTTTGTAATAAAATATTTACATGTGAAACCGATTAATGTTTAATAGAAAATGTTATATGTCCTATTATTCTTATCATTAAAGTTGTTCAATGATTTTAAAACAATGAAAAACTAATTTTCCCCTTATTTTCCGATTCAACCATCAATTTGGACATTAAGGCCTCATTTAAACAATTTCCAAGTTTTATAGCTTTCTATTAGAAAAATATTCAGAATTAAAATCGGTTTTGAACTAAAGTTAAGAAATTAAAAGTTCCACATTGTTGTCGGTAAATGAGAACGTGCACTGATAATATAAAACCGTTTATAAAAAAAGAGAGAGAGAGAGAGAGAGAGAGAATAAGATAGTAATAACTTATAAGTATATAACTTTTATGAATAAACATTGGCTTAAATGTTAGAACCTTTTGATATTACACTATTATAGTAGATTTTATACCAATCTCTCCCTCTTTCACAAACGCCTTCATATGCTGATAGGCATAAATTCTCAAAATCCCTTAAGTTAAACTTGAAAATAGTTAAATTTCAAACAATTCTATACAAATAAGAAACTTCATAAAAGGTTTGCTTGCACGTTCATTGGTTCACAACAATCAGAAACTTTGATTTTCTGAATTTGGATGCTTAACTAGTAATTAATACGACTTACATCAAATATATCTTTAATCGGGTCAGGATGTAAACTTCCAGATCTAAACTTTTTCACGTAAATTATACCTTCAGTTGAATTGATTGCTAGAGCCATACTCGCAATACTGGCCTCTTCTTCCTCTTTGGTCACGTCCACGACATATCTCAAACCAATTCTTGTAAGTGTGACAAAAAGAGGTACTCGACTCACATCTAGTTTTGTAGCTTCAAATTCATCATCAGATACTATGAAATCGTCCGAGTCTTCGCTAACCAGAGTTACTTTCGGTATCCTTTGATTGAAAATCAAATCAATTAAAAATAATTTCATAACCAATGCTTTAGATATATACGAGAAAAAGTCCAACTATTATAACTTAAGGTTAAAATGTAACTAAAATCAATTAATGGAGCATTTTTGCTACTTAAACACTGGAAAACATTAGAAATAGTTAGAAATAAATAGTTCATATGAAAAAGCAGTTATAATAAAAATTGAAATTAATCACAAAAAATTGACAATTAAGTCAAGAAGTGTTGACAAATTGCTAGATGCCTGTCAATACTTGGCATCAGAAGAGCTCTTAAAATCAAATAAAAACCAATTAAAGTACTTCATAATTAAAACATTGAGAAGCATGACAAATAGCTATTAAAAAACATTACTTAGTATCGAAAAGGGCTGATTTGATAGCAATAGCAGCAGAATCTATAAGAGATGGAAGTGATCCGCATTCGAGAACAACAATGTCAATATGAATGACCCAAAAAGATTTATTCTGAACCACTATCAAAGACTTCAAATCCAGACATTGAGGAATCGATTCCGAAAAGACAGTTACCAAAACATTACTGATATCTTCTCCTTGCCTCCCCTCGAACATCGGCGACGCGTTTGCGGTCACGTCCGCAAAGAAATCAACTCTTCCGCTTTGATCCCAATCTTGCAGTTGAGAGACTTCTTCTATTTCCAACTTAATGCCCACAAGAATATCATTATTGCCAGATCTGACATGTGCCGAACCGTCGCAATTATGCGTCACGTCTTTCTCTATTGATATCAATTGGTAGTCATCACAAGAACGTCCGTCAGATCTCATGCCCATATCTATTCCTCCGCATATGAATCGACGCTCGCCTTCACTTATTGTCGATAATAATGACATATCTTTTCAATTATCAGATGTTTTCGGATTTGTTAAAATCTTTAGTTGTATTGATTTTTTAACGCGATATTAGCTTCGAAAATACTACAAGTTTTTCATCAATTAATTTTATAACATACAATTGAATAAAAATTGATGAAACTTCAATTAACGTTGAGATTGATTGTTACTATAATTACTACTATTGTCCTATCAATATTTTAGTGATAATTGACTGAGAGTTTATAATTTTATTTGTCATTAATATTTTAATATATTTTCAAATTCGTATCAAATAGACATGAATGGATTTCATAGTAAACAAACAGATAAACACATGTTTCATAACACGTGCTTTTGCTGTTTTTCATTGGTTTCACGCTTAAGTCAATTGTTTTGATGTTCGATAATAAGTATTTTTATGATTAATTTTATTGTATTCTTCTAAACAAAATGTGGATTTAATTAATCAGAAGCAGATCAAAAATGCTTTTAATCCTTAAAAAATCCAAAAGATATCTATTATTATTAACCCGAAACCGATGCCCAGTTCGGACGCTATTCAATGATGAGAAGCAATCTATTCGAATTACGGATCAATTGGATTATCAATACTTGCCACCAATACTAAAACAGATCGAATCTGAATGGAAGATAACTGTAGATAATTACTGGCAAGAAGTGCTGAAGAAGTCTTCGACAGCTAACAATTGCCGATACATCTTATCTATGTTTCCATACCCTTCAGGATCACTGCATTTAGGTCTGAACTCTGACTGATTCTCTAAATTTGAAAAGTTTTTCATTTGGTCTCATAATTTAAGGTCACGTCAGGATCTATACGACGTCTGATATCTTATTCCGAGTCAGTTATCTTCGAGGCTATGATGTTATGCATCCGATGGGTTTCGATTCATTTGGTTTGCCAGCAGAAAATGCAGCAAAAGTGCATTCTATCGAACCGAATGTGTGGACCAAGACTAATATCAAACAAATGCGTAAACAATTAGATCGAATGGGCTTTCAGTTCAATTGGAGGGAGAGCACTAATGATGAAAGCTACTATAAGTGGACTCAATGGTTGTTTCTTCAACTCTACAAATCAGGTCTCGCCTACCGAGGCATGAGCTTTGTTAATTGGGATCCAATCGATTGTACGGTTCTGGCCGATGAACAGGTGGACAGTGAGGGTAGAAGTTGGAGAAGTGGTGCCAAAGTTCAGAAGAGATGTCATAAGCAATGGCTCATTAAAACTAATTCTTTAGCTAATGATTTGTACAATGGGTTTGACATTGAAAATAGCGGTCATTGGGAGATAATTCTGTCCACTCAGAAGTGGTGGATCGGCAAACCAAACGGATATCTATTTTATTTGAGTTTTGAAAATAGTGACGATATCTTGCAAGTGTTTACTAAATATCCAGAACTGCTCACGAGTGATAAGGCATTCATTGCTATCTCTAATAAGCATTGGTTAGCATTGGATCAAAAAAATTTACCAAAAATAGTCAACCCATTCACTGGTAAAACAATGGATATTAGAGTTGTTGATAATGACAATATTCCTCAATCAACGCAATCAACAGTTTTGATTATGAGAGAAAGTTTTGAAAATATTGATGTGAGAGAACAGATTTTGAAGTTAAGTAGTGAACTGAACATTGGAGGTTATTATACATCAGATACCTATAGAGACTGGTTGATTTCAAGACAGAGGTATTGGGGAACTCCTATTCCTATAATATATTGTGATAATTGTGGTGTTCAAGCAGTTCCTGAACAACAATTACCTGTAAGACTACCACAATTGGATATCATTGAGTCGACTCATCATAAATCTGATGAAATATCGAATCCTATTAAGAAATTCGCCCCTAGGGAATGGTGAGCATGAAGTCTAAACTAAAGCATTTGAGATTAAACCTTAAAAATATTGATCTCTTGATGAACAGGTTATATACAGAATGTCCAAAGTGTGGTTCAGATAAGGCTATGAGAGAAACAGAAACCTGTGACACATTCTTCGATTCTTCGTGGTATTTCTTAAGATACGCTTCAGAACCCTTAGATAATAAACCATTTGATCCGAATTCAGTTCAGCCAACTTTCTGTTACGTCGGAGGCAAAGAGCATGCAGCTCTTCACTTGTTTTACGCCCGATTCATAACTCATTTTTTGCATCAAAAAGGTTTTTGTCATTTTAGGGAACCCTTTAAGACACTACTAATGCAATCGATAGTTAAGGGAAAGACTTATAAAATTGATGGCAAGTACATCAGTGAAGACGAAGCCAAAAATCATGAGAATGTAGTTGTTGAATATGAAAAAATGTCTAAATCTAAAGGAAATGGTGTAAATCCAGATGAACTGGTGGATAAATATGGAAGTGATGCCACGCGTTGGACAATAATATCTGTTGGAAATCCCGAGTCAGAAAGACTATGGGATACCGAAGAGGAAGAATTTTCTCCAACTCTTATATTTTTTCATCGGGTTCTTCTAACAGTTGAAGAGTTTCGTGAAGCTAAACAACAACAAAAAACTGGTCAAATCGTACAGAAACTTAAACAATTAGATGAAGATGCATTGAAAAAAGCAAAAGAAAGTTTGATTAATGCTAGAAATTATTCAATTCACAATTTTATTTATAATCTTGAATCCACTTATCAAATAAGGACTTCAACGGCTGCTATCCATAAGTTGATCAAAGATATGAGAAAGTTTTTTAAGACTAACGTTTTGCAAACTATTGAATACGAAAGATGTTTGGCTTCACTATTGATCATGTTGTCACCATTTGTACCATATTTTGCAGCCGAATGTTGGAAAGGTTTTGCCTATCATGCTATCGGTTCTCAAGAGTATGATATTCAAAAATCGATTTTTGAGCAGAGGTGGCCAGAAGTTGACGACCCGCTCTTTAAGGATATAATCAAGTTTACTTATACCGATGAAAGAGGAAGACATGTAGAGTGTCATAGGATTAAAGTTAGCAGAAAATCACTGGGAGATTGGACTCCATCCGATGTTAAAAGACTTATTCATTTTAAAGAGGAAGAAATAGAAAAAATTGAAATTATTAAACATGTTGTCGCTATCGTTAGGCTTAAGAAACTTCCTCAAAATTTAGTTAATCAGCAAACAAAATCTATTAATTGAAATTCAGATGAGTTTTATTAACAAATGATTGAATGAGTCATTAGTCACTGATATTTTGTAATGAAGTGAACAAAATATAATTTAATAACCAGTTTTGGTGTGAAATGTATTTCAATTATTGTTTTGACATTTAACTAGGTTTTAAAAGCCGTTCATACTTAAATTCTTCTCTTCTGAGTACTTATGTATAAAACTGTAAATAAAATCAATTGTTAGTCAAAAACTAATTTTTGAAACATCAATAATAGTTCACAGACAAGATCTCAGATTTTGATGAAAGTTTGTATTAATACTTTTGGTCAGAGATAGAACATGAAATAATTTTTGTAGTAAAGAAGTAGTTCCCAAATTGAAGCCATACGAGAGTATATAATAATACATAACACTGGTGTTCTTATTTATTGGTTTCTCCTCGAAAATGAAATCAAAATTATAGGTGAGTTCGTACTAACTCATTAGTCACATTAGAAATAAGTTTGGCCTTTTCATTTTTTCTCGTAAACATCACAATACTTTCAACGTTGATAAGTATAAAGAGAAAATTATTTTAGAAGAAAATATTTATTTTTTCAATTATCAGAGAACACTAGAATCAAGTATTTGTGATAAAACGCATCTTTTCTTTATGAAACACTTGATCCCTTTTCTGCATTATTTATAGAGTTGGTATAGAAATCAAGAAGCGCATGATTGAATCCATGTCTTCACATAATCAGTAATCCATGGGATGCCATAGAATAGTCCAACATAAATACCGGAGAAGACCATAAACATGTAAAGAGTGCAAACATAAATCCCCCACACCGAACATCATAACTGGATCTGTTTTCAATGCCCACCAAAATACCAAGTTAATCCAGTCAATAACTAAACGAGATATCAAATCAGATCCAAAATGAGCAGTTCCTTTGATAATCCCGGAATGCCTTTGAATCAAACGTAATCGTCTGTACCCGCCATGAACTCGAGCCAAACCTCTTCCTCCTTTTTGAATCAAACATCTACCTCTTTGGATGAGAACTCTTCCTCTTTGAATCAACCACCATCAGATCGAACTGATGGCGGTATTGGTCTTTCTCTAAAAATGTATGATGTGTCACCTCTTGTAAAACCAGATCTTTCACCACTTGACGACTGCGACCTTTGAAAAACAAGCGACAATCGACGCCTAGTTCTTTGAGATAAACCTTCAGCAGATAGTGATCGGCCGTTTGGAGCATTGCTTCGAGGAAGACGTGGTGGAATATCATAGCTTCGAATCATTCTTTGTGACTGTTCAGAAATTTGAATTTCAACTAAACATCTAGTTTTTTCTGAATTTGCTTGACTTCGTTGATTTAGTTAATGAATTTTCAAAACGATCGTAACAATTGTTGCTCGAGTTTAATTCAAGTAAACTTAAAATAATGACTTCGTAAATTGTTTTCATAAATAATTGTTTCAATTGAGAAAATTGGTTATTTTAATTTTGATTTTGTTTGCCAAAATGCAACCAATGAGCTAAGTATTCGTTTAAATTAATCCTAAAGAATTTTTTATGTTGATTGCAACTTGATGCAATTGTCTACTTCAAATTTTTTACTAATAAAAACTTGCCTTTATTATCGAACTCTGATATCACAGATCACGTTTACTAACAATGCTTTTTGAGTTAAGCGCGCATTTGAAAATCCTTATCTAAGGCTATAGAGAGGAGGAGTTTAAAACGATTTAAACTTTAACCAAAATTAAATCGAAATGTAAGCATCAATTATAATATCAGATACAGTTGAACAGAATAGCCAAAATTTGTAATATAAGTAGTATTTGGAAATCCGCAGATGGCTATAACTTGGGAACTACTAAAAATACTCTTATTCAGTCCCTACGACTGAAAATACTTATAAATGTCGACTTTCATTATAATCAGAGGTCTTGTTAGTGAACTAGTGTTCAAAAAAATTATAATTGAATCCATTTATACCATTATTTCCTCTAATAAAAGCATCTCCGTATTTATTCTTGAGCTGTCCGTTCACGTACTCCTCGGTTTGTTCGAGAGCTATATTCATATAGCCATCAAGACATGCCAACACTCCTGAAGAATCAATCAACAGATTAATAATAAGTATAGAAACTATTAACTGGTTTTCTAGAAGAACAAGTTAAGTGAATAACATGAAACCTACCACTTAACCTGTTTTGGAGAAAAACTAATTATTGTTATGTCATACCTCTATAATCGACACCAGAGTTTAGTTTTACCACAACCGGTCGTCCAATTATTTGCTTAAGAAAATCACTCGGAGTTTGTCTTCGGCTCATGTTTCAGGCTGTTAACTGATTATTAATTAAAAACTAGCTTAATGCTATTCAACTGACTTGTTGTTTTGAACAAATTGTAAAATAGTAAACAGTCCTTCAGGTGAGAGCACGTGAAAATTTGTGAGCTTAATCTAATCAGAATGACAACTTTTCAAATTAAAACAAAAAATACGATATCTGATAGTCAATTGTCCTATCACTAATCCATACGAAAGTTATACAAAGTATCAACGTCAGATATGATGTTTTATTTTTCGCTTTTAATGGTTGTGGTTCATAACGATTGAAGTGTTGAACTTCGTCGTATAATTTGATATAATTTTTTCAACAATAAAACCATAAACTTTGTACTGGCATTTGTTTTTGTTATTCATTGACAATTTCGTTGACGCCAACTTTTGAAAACTGCTTAAATGAAGTTGTAAACAAAGTACATTTACTTTAAGTTCATTCATGGCATCACAAGACTTTTGAATAACAATATGTTTTAAGAGATAAAGCTTTATTAATAGTTTTGCTTTAACTATAACTAAATTAAAGCTTTATTTTGAAACTATCATTCAAAATGTATTATTCATTAATAAACACAAAACATTTTCAATTAAATGACGAGAAAAGTAGTGATTATTATGTTGTAAAATTATGCCTAAATCCTATCAAAAGTCAATTAGCGGCTAATTTCTCCAATGAAATAATTGAAGTCGTAGATTCAAAGACTTTGCAAACAATAACATCAATCAAAGACTTGGAATCAATGAATCAATCAATGAAATATTCTCGACAAAACGAGAATCACTTAATAATCTCGACTTCTGATGCCATAAACGTATACGACTTAAGACACAGTGCGACAAAGGTGTCTAAACAGTTCAAAATCCGATTCTCTCCTGAAACAGACTTGAATTCAGATCAATTAGACTTAAATCATATAATGTGCTTTGACTTCAACTGCGATTTTCAGTACTTGGTCGCCGGGACCGAGTTGTGTGATGACAAAAATGTTTACTTATTTTTTTGGGATATCAGAAAACCGGCCGCAGTTTTGGGCTCTTATTATGAATCGCATACTGATGACATGACAGATATCTCTTTCCATCCGAATCGCAGGAATCTGTTGGCGACTGGAAGTTGTGATCAGTTAATTAATATCTTTGATATGAATAAGTCAGAAGAAGATGAAGCTCTTTTGACAACTCTTAATATTGAGAGTGCAGTCGAAAAGATTCATTGGACTAAAAGTTTAGGCAATGATTTGATTTGTTTGACTCAAGAAGAAGGCGTTCAGCTATGGAGTTATGACGAAGTTGAGCCTCGAGTCAATCTTAGCGCTCATTCTTCTGATTCTAAGTTTGACTACGTAATTGATGTCTTGGCTAGAGACGACCTCGTTTGTGTCGGTGACAAGTCCGGATCTGTCAAGATCTTCGATATTAAAAATTATGAACCGACAAATGAGATTGAATTTAAGGAGCATCTGACCAAAGGTCACCATAGGATGGTTAGGACTGTCTGTTCGGCACCTGATGACTCGAATATTTATTCTGGAGGAGAAGATGGACTCATTTGTGTCTGGAATAATATTTTTGAGTCAACAGATTCATTAGTTCATAAGAGTCAGAGTAAATGCAAGACTAAAATGAAGAGAATTGACTCGAAGAATCGATTGAATCCCTACTGACTCTTCGTATCGTTTTGTATTATAATGTATTCAAGAAGAATCTTAATATTTTTCTAACAAAAGACTATATTACTGACTATCAGAATTGTTATATAAAACTCTTATTATAACATTTACATAAGTATATCGAAGACATATTTTAAGTTGATATTGATTGAATATTTTAATAAATCCCTATTAAAAAGTTTGAAGTTTTTGCTTTATTTCATGCATTTTCAAATCTCAATAAATTTGTAAACTTTTCTTAATCATCGAATGAGAGATCGAATAGAATAAAATTAAGCTCGATTTTTTGAATAACTAGCTATTGAAAAGTTTAAGATTTTCTTTAGTCTATTTTGAAAATTTGTTATAAACTGTGATATAAGAATTGATAACAAGATAGCTATATATTACCGTAATTTATGCTACGAAGAGTGGGAGTTTTCACTATCTTTATACTTATGAATTTGACTTATATGTTTACAGTATACAAGTGATAAAAACGTGTTTAGATCCCATACAAAATAATGGGCTTTGAATCATAAAAAGTTTCTCAATAATTCCAAACTGCATGAAATACAAGACAACAATCCGTTTATTGACAAATTTTACAAATAATATGAACTATATCTTCACTCAAAAGTATAATCCAATAAGCGGCTCGATGGAATGGCAGCAACAATTAGAAGATTACGATTACATCCAAGCGATGGCTCGTTCTTCATATGCAGACATGGTTAACGATCGGGAGAGGAATCAATTGTATTACAAAGCGATCCAGAAGTCAGTTAAGAAACTGAAATCAGATGGAAATCAAGTTTTTGGACTTGATATCGGAACCGGAACTGGACTTCTATCGATGATGGCTGTCAAGAGTGGCGCTGATCGGGTCACAGGTATTGATAGTTAAGACGATAATTAAATTGTTTGCATAAAAAACTGGATAAGCGACTTTTATTAAAGCCTGTCACTTAACCTGTTCTTTTAGAGAACAAGTAGTTATCAAACTTTTTAAAACTTTTTGCTTATGATTTGTATTGATTTTTGTCCTGATATCCGAAGCGTGTGATTGTTTTGAACCGATCGCCAAATGCGCTCAAAGTATTATCCACAAAAATGGTTTTTCTGATCGGATTCAGGTATTGGCCAAACGATCTAACGTATTGACTGTTGGATCAACTGGTTGTGATCTTAAGGAAAGAGCGAATCTATTGGTGGCCGAACTGTTCGACACCGAACTTATCGGTGAAGGTGCTATCAGCACTTACAAGAATGCTATCAAAGATCTTCTGACACCGGATGCATTACTCGTTCCCTCAAAGGCAAGAATTTTTGCACAATTGGCCCAATCAGAAAAACTTTTTGCTTACCATCAGTTCAATGAAAGTTTCGAAATAAATGAAAACATCATAATAAAATCTCCAAAAAATACTCAATCATGTCATGGATCAAACATTTTGCATGATCTTCAAATCAATCAATTGAAACCTAATGAAGATTTTGTTCTAGTGACCAAACCAGAAGTTGTTTTTGAGTTTGAATTTAATAATCTATCAACACTTGAATCATCAGATCATAGAGTCATTGATTTTGAAGTCATTCGTGACGTAAATGGACCTCTAGTTATCTTTATGTGGTGGAACTTGGACATGGACTACGAAAGTGAGATTATCTTAAGTTGTGCTCCATTTTGGGCTTATAATGAAAGTTCAATAACTGCTAAATCGCTTCCATGGAGAGACCATTGGATGCAATCTGTTTATTACTTTCCAGCTTATAGTAAGCAATTCTCTCTAAAAACTAGTCAAAAATTGAAAGTTGAGGCTCATCGCGATGAATACAGCCTTTGGTTTAATGAGTTTAATGATCCGAAATGTTCTTCCAAGTCATTCCCTGCTAACTGTGATTGTGGTCACCATTTGTTTATGAGTAGGACACGATTAGCAATGATTAACGATATCTCAAGACTAAAACTTTACAATAAAGCGATTGAAAACATAGTTCCAAATATTAATAGCGATTCAATAACTGCTATATTCATCGGTGACTCAAGTCTTCTACCGATAATGGTGGCCAAAAATAGTAAAGTTAAAAAAGTTATCTGTTTAGCAAAGAATAAGCAGACAGAAAATTTCATATCTAGCTACTCAAAAGTTAACGACTGCGAGAATAAGATCGAAATGGTTAACAACTTTGATCAAATTGAAGATAAAAGTGTTAATTTTGTCTTCGGTGAGCCTCATTTCAATACAAGTGATCTTCCGTGGGATCACTTGCACTTCTGGTACCTATTGAATAGAATTCCTCCAAATACCTTATCAAATGATGTGACTGTTATGCCTCACAAAGCAGTTATTAAAGCAATTCCTGTTCAATTTGACAACTTATGGAAAATTCACTCAGAAGTTGGATCTGATGTCGAAGGCTTTGACCTATCTCTTTATGATAAACTGATACAAAATGCTATGTCTTTGAGCGATGCAAGTATTGAATCACAGCCTCTTTGGGAATATCCGGGAAAAGCGATTGCCGAACAGCCTCAGGAACTGTTTCACTTGGATTTGGCTCAATCTATCGGTGATCTAAAAGTTTTGAAGAGTATCGCAAAGTTTGATATTGGTTCCGATTTGAAAAATTTGAAGACTAAATATATTTCAGTTGTGTTTTGGGTTGAATATCATTTATCTGATGATATTGTTATGAATACGGGTCCGATTGAGCCCATTATTAATGGCGATTATATTGTTTGGAATAAGAATTATAGACAAGGTGTCACTTTTTTACCTAATATTGATCTTTTAAACATCGATCAAATTTTGAGTCTTTTGATAAACTTTGATATTATTGATGGGCAAATTAGTTGTAGTCTTGACAAATCTTAATAGTTATTCAAATAAAAAATTAAATTTCCATTTAATAAGTTGTTAATTACTTAAAGACTCAAATCAGTCAACGTTCAAATTTTAAATGTTGTTTTTCATGAATTAAAAAAGTTTGTATTAAAAAAAATTATAACAAATTTATTTAGCATTGAGTTAGTTTTGCGATTGAAAACTGCAAAAAACTTGACTAATATGCGTGAAATGTGAGATAAATATCAATATTTAGTTTAAAGTCTAAAAATCCTTGAAGTCCCAGATTTGAAAATAGCTTTAGACTTGCGCACAAGCAGTTATTCCAACTGTTCAAATAGAAGTTTAGCACAGGTTTTGCACTTTTTCAACTGTTGTTTACTAACTTCGGTGGTTACAAACTCATAATTTGCAGGTAAAGCATTCATTTTTAGAATTCAAATAAATTATAAATCTTTAAGCTATGAGCTCAATTGAAAGTATTAACTGTTCAAACTTTTTAAGGACTACTTGAAAAATGGATGCAAAAGAAGTTGTTTTAGTAACGGGTGGAACAGGACTTGTCGGAAAAGCAATCGAATCAATCGTAAACTCGAATGAAAGCGAATACAAACAATTCAAGTTTGTATTTGTGAGTTCTCAAGACGCAGATCTATCAGATTTGGCCCAAACTCGATCACTATTTGAAAGAATTAAACCTAATTATGTGATCCATTTGGCAGCTATGGTTGGAGGACTCTTCAAGAATCTCAGGAATAACCTTCAATTTTTAAGAGTCAATCTCGCGATCAACGATAATGTCCTGCTAATGAGCCATGAATTCAGAGTCAAGAAATGCGTGTCATGTCTGTCAACGTGTATTTTTCCCGATAAGACAACGTATCCGATTGACGAAACAATGATCCATTTGGGACCTCCTCATGATTCAAACTTTGGCTATTCTTACGCCAAACGTATGATTGATATCCTCAACAAGGGTTACGACAATTACTATAAATATAACACAGACGGACAACAATCAAACAGAACTTTGTTCACATCTATTATACCGACTAATGTTTATGGACCTCATGATAACTTCAATTTCGAAGACTCTCATGTCATACCAGGGCTTATCCACAAAGCTTACAATGCAATGAAAGATGCGAAGGATAAAGGTTCGGATGAGGGCCATAATAAAAATATTTTTTTTTATTGATTTATCGTTTTATTGTTTGAAGGCCTGGAGAGCGCAAAACTGATAGTATGCGGCAGTGGAGAACCTAAACGTCAATTCATTTACTCACGGGATTTGGCCCAGCTCATAATCTGGGTCTTGAGATCGTACGAAGAGATAGAGCCGATTATTTTGAGTGTTGGCGAGGAGGATGAGATCAGTATTGGAGAAGCGGCTCAATCTATTGCCGATGCTTTTGCAGACAAAACCAAATTAGAGCTGGAATATGACCGAAGTTTTAGCGATGGACAGTTCAAGAAGACTGCAAGCAATCAAAAGCTACGCAAGTATTTACCGGAATATAAATTTACACCAATTAATGTTGGAATAAAAGAAACTGTTAATTGGTTCTGTGATAATTATGAAAATGCCAGAAAATAAAGTTTTAGTTATCATTAAAACATTTTAAGTAGTTAATTATCAAATATTTTTGTTAAGATCTGTTTTTGCAGCTATCAATATAAAAAACAAACGAATCAATAAAACGTATATTGACTTAAATTTAAAAACTTATTTGCTTTTTGTTTTGAGGACCAGCTGAAATGAAGAACAAATCAAATTAAAAATTTCACTGAAATATCAAATCCAACCTCAAAGAAATTCCATTAAATAATTATATGAATTGTCGGCAAAATTATTCGACTTCTGCTCAAAATTTCCTAAAACGATAGGAATTCTGTATTAAATTGTGGGCACAAGTGACACTTTAATTAAATGATATACTAATGAATTAACAGTAATTTGTTCAAATGTCAGTACTTACAGATTAAGTCAGAAATTAAACAAAATAATGAAATGCCTTTCGTTAAGATTAAAAAGTTATTAAAAGCTATTATTATTTGACATTATTCGGCAATTAATACTAGATTTATAGTTATTGTTATTATTTAGTTTACATTTTACTTATCTTGTTCTTTGCGAAATTTATACATCAGTTTCTGTGGTCAACAATTTTTTAATATAATTCATGATCAATGTTCGATTTACTTACCATTCAATCAATTACTTACTACTTATAATGGATTAATCATTTTTGGTAAGTAGTCTATCGCGAACTCAATTCGATTTAAATAATAACAAAAATAAATAATAAACTTGTAAAAGAAGTATAAGAACTAAATGACAAAATACCTGACTTCACATACTTTTCATAAACAATTGGTGCCGTTTTTTGATCTTATCAATTCAATAGCAATAATCAATTAAATTATTACTAAACTATTATTATTTATATAAAATGGTAATGAAATTATCAATTAATAGACGAATTAAGTCCTAAATCAATTTGTTATCTAAAGAACTTATCTCAATCTCAAAACGCTGGCCGAAAAGTCGATTGGAATGAGGGATGCGTTTGAAGTGGATTTGAGGCCATCATAGCCTGATGTGGAGGTAATCCCAGATTTGGAGGCATTGGTGGTGGTGGACCTGTCGGTGTCTGATATACAGCTGTGTTCGGGTTCAGACCGTTAATGGGAGACGCCGCCTGAGGAATAATTAGCTTATATTTTGCGTGTCTAGCTCTCAGCTCTTCCAGAGATATATCTTCTTCAGGATGAATTATCTTAGAAGTGGCGCCAGAAGTGGCTATTGTTGCAGAGGAGGCCGGTTTTGATATGATCGCAGAAGCAGAAACAGTTGCATTACTCGAGTTCTGACTCGTATTTGAAGCTAGGTAAGGATTGTTTGGACCCGAACTTGCATTAAAACCTAATGGCCTAAAGTCAGTGCCGACTACTGAACTTTGGGTTGAGCCTGAAGTCGAACCACTCACCGAAGGAAATAACGGTTTATTCGGTAGACCTGGATTTAGGGCTCTCGCGGCACCAATTATAGTGTGCGGCGGTACTAATGATGGTGGTGGAGGAATATTGGAGCCGAATGCGGCCATTTGTGGATGACTTCCGGGAGTCTGTGAGATATTGGCCGCAAAGTTAGCGTATTGTTGAGTGTTTTGGGGCAGTCCGTAAGGCATTGCTGGCATCGGCATAACTCCAACCGCAAAACCCGATGTATGCTGGCCTCCGATTGGAATCATAGCCGCGGCCGAAGTCGCCGAGGCAGTCGATGGTATCGGCTTCTTGTTGGTCTCAACAGGTGCCGTATAATCGGCCCCTTTTGAGCGTTCGTGTTCTTTGATATCGGTGTCGGGGATGCCTTCCATTCCGTATATCTCGATATCAACATTATTACGATTCGGTAAAGCGTTCGGTATTTTATCGATGGTCTCTTTGTGAACTTGCATACAATGGATGGCAAGTCCAGGACCCGTATATAACTTCTTGTGACAGATATGACACTTAAAGTGTTTTGCTTTTTGGTGTTGAATAAGAATCTTCTCATCATCGAATTCGCGGTTACAGTACCTAAACAAATAAACAATTATTAAATGAATTGGCGAACAACTTGACAATCGATTGACTGGTCGTATTTAATTGAATTATTTGTAGGAAAAAATGAACACTTTTTTCAGTTAATTATCTCTAATTGAAATGACATACCAACACCAAGGCTTCGATGGTTTCTTCTTCTTTCGACCCATTATCTAATTGATTCTTTTCTTTATTTGTGTCTCGTACGCTTTTCTTGTTGTTTCTAATTTAATCGAGTTAATACTAGTTATTTATAATTGCCGGAGATGTCTGTATTTAGGAAAATGGCGTTTCATTTAAGTTTGCACTGACTTTGCACGCACATAGATTACGTCACGCTTTGTTTTGCTTTGTATTTAATATCCCTCTCTAATTTTAATGATAAAACTTACAGTTCTTTGCGATTATTACTAACAGTTGTGATTTAATTGGATTTAATTTAAATACTTTGTCACTGTCTGACCATCTTTTGAGTAAAATTTTAATCATTTTCTATTGACGTCGTACTTGAAAAAATGTTATCCTGAGCTTTTTGCTGGAATCGATCGTCTTAAGAAAGTTTCATAACTTGTCTGTGAATTTAACTTTTAGAATTAACTGAATACAATAAAACTCATAGATGATGATTCTAGAGCTTTGGAGATAATTTTGAGCAAAAGGAATTACCAAACTCTTCTTATTGCTATAAGTTGTTTCTTAAGTAATTTACAATCATTTGCAATAAAATAAGTAATAAATTTGAAATAGGCTTGAATTGACGCAGCCAAGTAATTCCCTACGAACTCACTAAGTTAAAGCTCAAATAACACAATGATTATATTAACAAAGTTTTTAAAGATAGCTTTTTTATCAACTTCGTGGAACTTAGACAAGTATTTATACGGAAAATCATAACAAATTTTAAGAACTTTAAATCTTTGAATGAAAGGATTCTGTTAATTTATTAAATTCAAACTGAAAAGGCATTAAGCAATAAAATCATTATTACTTTTCAAAGCATGCTATCATCAAATTATTATTTCTACAGAGATTAATTAATTGACTACTTATTTGCTCAAAAAATCTTTGCAAACTTAAGCTAACATTTTAGTCAACTGGATATAGCCAAGGATGAATTAATGAAGGTTAAACAAATCCTTCTAATCAATAACTCTAAGCTCTAATAGATTATGTTTGAAGTGTTATAAAGGCAATAATTCAGTGATAATAAGTGAAAGCAGATATAAGTAATTACATCTTCATCTCATCTTCACATACCCAACTTCCTTTCAAGAGACTCATGCGAGACCCAATTGCAGGGCAAGTTTTTGCCGAAGTGGTCGGACTGGGCCAATGATTTTATTATAAATTTTTTATTCATTAAAATAATTTAGAATATGTTATCTTGCCCTGAAAATTAGCCAAAAATTTTTAAATGTATTGAAATCATTAAAAGTTTCCCTTTAATATAATCTAACTCGAAAAACTTAGAATTCTGCATAGGTTCTCTATTCTATTTTTCAGGAAAAGTTTTTCACATAGTGAGAAAGCAGCTAACAATAAAAAATATTTGATT
Organism: Archegozetes longisetosus; assembly: GCA_018873245.2. NCBI lineage: Eukaryota > Metazoa > Arthropoda > Arachnida > Sarcoptiformes > Trhypochthoniidae > Archegozetes > Archegozetes longisetosus. Next base: position 2,459,866 of record JAEMBT020000006.1, read on the forward strand.
TTATCCCTTAATGAAAGTACTCAATCATTTATGATAATCGCCACAGATATCTCGAAGACCTTAAACTTGGTGTAAATGTAATTAGTGTTTTGCACAAGATTCGAATAGTTTTGTTAAAAATCATTAAATTGGGTTCAATTTATATCCATAGAGGTGCAAAACGTGGCAAGCATCTGATTGTACTCATTAATGAGTTCCATATCGAAAGCTCACTGTCGATATGATAGACACTTAGAGTTTAAACTTGAACAATAAACTGATGGAATTGACTTCAATAAAGCATTCGGAATGTTCTGTAACAAAAATATGACTCAATTTTTATTCTAAAATGCTATAATTTCTCTTCTGGTATGGTTCAAACTAAGGATTAATTCGAAAAGATATAAAAATTTTGAATTATGAATCACATTATTTACCAAACAGCTATCTCAAAGAACTTTATATCCGAATTTTCAGAGTCCAATTTATACGTTTTCCAAATAACTTTTGATGAACTTAAATCATTTTGCTCTTAAACAATATTCTTATTTCATACATAGATTCGGTAAAACTCAGACGTTAATTGATCCGATGTTGAGAATCATTAGTAGTATTGCTGAAATATTTTACCAATTATATCAAAGCAAAGTAACAATTCATTACTTATTTCAGGTTGACTTAGAAATTCTTAAAAATTTTGATTTTCTCAATAAATTCTTTACTAAAACACATTCAATAATTGTTATTTAGGATGTAAGAATAGCACCATGGACATTTTGGATTATTTTTTTCTAATATTTAATGATGTTGATTAGAATGTCGATGGACCCAACATCATATTACATCCTTATTGTGCAACAAAGAATATGGAAGGTTGGAGAAAGATTTATGACTTGACTCTATCTCGTGGCGTTGGATTATTTGAGAGAGCATCAGTCATTCGAGTGAGTTTAGCTCTCAAAATAAAACTTAACTGCATCTAAAAGTCAGCTTATGGGTCGAGTGAACACAGGCCTACCAAAACTCAAATCTGAAACTAACTCTCAAAAGTGAAATAACAGGAACAGTAGCTTTATTTTTCATTGAGATTACTTAGTTTTGAATTACCTCTACGGAACTTTTAATCTGTTCTAAAAGACATTCGAAAGGCATTTAGTTAAAATTGACCGAAAACAATGAATCAGGATTGCCGTTTACTTGCTTCAAGTATTAATAGGAAGGCAATACAATGAGATTTTACTCCACATATTCGGGCCAACTGTTTCTATTCAGTAGTTTCTCGTGTTTTGATATTCAAATTTATTGTTCGATCATTGTATAGATTCTTTCGATTGGACTGTTATTCGATATTAAGAACTTGTCAGTCACTAGTTTCAAGCCAATCATTTGGAGCTATTCTGCTGTCATATCATCTGATCACTTCTCGATCCAACCAGTTGGTTACTTAGGTAGAACAACAGACGGAATATGCCTATTAATGTGTATTATCTTTTGGCAGCACTTTTGGGCAAATTATGTGTTTTTCTGGTATGCAGACAACCAATAGACAAAGTCGATTTGTTGAATAACTTATAAACGAAACCTTATTGGAAAGAATCTAAAATATATGTTGACCAATACTTACAAAGGCACTGCTTCACACAACTGGATTCTTTTGAAATGGTTCTGGATTCCAAAAATGATTTGCTCCATTTGATTTGATTGTGATAGTTTCCAGTCAGGGTGTATTCAACTCAACTGTTACACTGTTGTCAATTGTGTTGTCAGGGATTAATGGTTAGAATTTTTTCTTGGGCTTCTTTAAAGTTTTTATTAGAGAAACGTGAAAGTAAAGACAAAATGACAAATTTGAAATTAGAGTTTACACATACAGAAAAATTGAGATCTTAGGATCCACTTGTGTTCTTCGTTTGGTCTCTGAGAGCTGACTCCCCGTAAGAAAAACAAAACTTTAGTTTGTATAGATAGTTAAGTATGCTATAGCTATGTCATGCCTTATAATATTAATACATATAAGTGATGTGACATTTAAAAAGCAAAAGTGTTAAATAATTTGGTATTAGTTTGAATGTACTTTCTATAGAATATGCAAAATCTCGATTCAAATTACTCAAGGCTACGCCACTCCGTAACACAATAGTTGAAGATTCTTATGAAAGCAATGCTGATGCGTCTCTTAGTGGCCTAACTTCGCTTTATTACAAAGCAGCTCTTGGATTCAAAAGAACTTCAGATTCTTCTGAAGAATTCAATTACTATATCTCAGGATCTGGTTTCGGAACTAAGTCTTACTTTTTGATGATGAATTTGAGACACATAGCAATACGTTTAAAAACAAACTTCATGTAAGTTTCAAATAGTTCCTTTATAATGAAATACAGAAATATCTTCATGTGACAGAATAGGTCAATTGCATGAAAATAGGACATATGAATACGAAGTTAGAAAATCTCTAGCCTAAAGGCTTTGAACTTGATATCAATACTAAGGTTGATGCAAATGCCTACGATTTCGGATCATCGACTGTGACTCAAATGAAGGGAATTTTTCTCGAATTCTTAATGGCAAATTCATTCGCTTTATTTGTACTATTGATTGAATTAATAACTAATCCATGTCTTGACACCGTTCCTTATTTCATTTGAAACGCATTGGAAAATGCTTGTATTATATGGTATTTACGAGAAAATTATCATTTTCATACCTATTGCAATAGAGTTGAGCCTTGAGTTTAATAGACAAGAATGAATTATCAAATGAATTACTGAGTGTTGAAATGTTAGTTAGATTGCATTAGAAGAAACTTTATCTTTAACGACTTTATCTTATACCAAGTTTCACTTATGTCTATTCTATACATTTGTCACGATCGAAGTTAGAATTAATACAAACACAATAGCTATACAACTGAAGAACGCTTTCAACAAACTATAGTTTTGTTAAGCCATCAAATTCTTACTTTTTATCTCTTTTCAATTCATTTTAATTGAAAGTGTGGCAGCCAATTTGAGTTTATTAACTTATTTGAACTTATATTTAATCTTTCATTTAAAAAAATAGACAAAAAACTTGTTTTGCATAAGTTCACCAAATTATACGTAAGAAATATAGTATAGACTGAATTTGAATGAATAATTAAATATAAATTTAGAGTTTTGATCGTTTAAATTATATTAAGTTCAGTTATGGCTTTGAACATATCCTATTTGTGAAACGTTGGCAATGAGTAGTCACGTCTACCTGTAACCCATAACATCCAGGCGTAAATAATTGCTGCAACAACCGCAAAAATCTGCATAATTCTAGTGTACTCTTGCATTCCTGCTACAGCGATACCAGATAATAGTAGTATCAATTCTGTGATGCCGTAAACAATAGTAGCCATGAAGTGTTCTTTCCACGCACCGTAAAATCCAAGTAGTGAAACTAATAGACAAACAACTGACCAAATAATACCCCCGAGTTTATGGTTGTCGTTATTGTCAATCCAATTGATTATATTTATTACAATACAAATTATAAGTAAGAGTGTGAGAATAGCTAATATTACTCGAGTGATCATATAAAATACGCCAAGTCTATGTTCTGCCATTTTGGTTGAACTCAACTAACTTAAACCAATTGAAATGCGGTAACTTTGGCAAATGCTTCAACTTGATTGGAATCGGGTTGAACTCAAACTAATTGTGATATTAGCGTTCCATATATAAGGAATTTGTTTGAAATAACACAAAGTCAATGTTATGATGTTATGAAACAGCTTCAAACTAATCTTATCAATAATTCTTCCGATAACAACTAAGTGAATCTAAGCAACATCATGTCAAATTAAATCAATATTTGTCACTTTCAAGATTGTGAAAACCTTTTAAAGTAACTTTTATGCGAATTTCTATTTTTCAAGAATGCAAAACAATTTTTTTCATAACAGAATTAGTCAAAAGCATGAAAGTGGAATACAGGAAGCCAGAAAGTCGCTTAAATATAAGTTTCTAGACTTGATATCAACGCGAAAGGTTATGTGAATGTTTGCGGGTTCGGAACCTTAAACATAAAGAATGGAAACAGTCTTCTAACATTGATAACTGGAGATGGATGGACTTTATTCATATTCTCGAAAGGACTAATTACTGATTCACGTTCGTATACTATTCACGTTTGTATGCTATATGACAGACCTATTGATAAATTCTCGTATTATATCCCATTTATTGAAACTTTGTTGTTGTCATATCCATCATAAGAGAGTTAAACCTAATTCTAGTTAGAATTTAAACCTCGATATTGTTCAACTGCGTGCTGATATGTTCACTTTTTACTTTATATTAACTCTATAAACCTATTATAAATTTTATAGTTTCAGAAAATAACTTACAATTGCTTACATCAGAAGAACACTCAGCTAGAATTCGTTAAACTATGAGACAATTTACATTTTTGAAAATTTAGCGCGCAAACTTTCCACAATTTACTTTTCGACGTTTTTAATCGAAAACGTAGAAATCGATTCGAATTTATCAACTTATTTAATCTCAATATTAATTTTTCATAAAAGCGGACAAAAAAGTTATTTTAATTGAAAGTATATCAAAGTACAAAATAACTATAAGCAAGAAATATAGCACAAACTGGATAAGAATCAACAATTTAACATAATTTTGCAGTTTTGTTATTTTAATGACGTTATATTATTCATGTATGATTTCGGTTAGTCTTATTTCTGAAAGATTGGCAATGAATAATCTCGATCTCCAGATACCCATAACATCCAAGAGTAGATGAAAGCCGCGATTACAGCAAAAATTTGAGTTATTCTTGTGTACTCTTCCATATTCGCGACAGCAATTCCAGCCAATAGTAGTATCAATTCTGTAATACCATATATCAGAGTAGACATGAAGTGTTCTCTCCAAGCACCGTAAAATCCAAGTATTGAAACTAGTAGACAAACAACTGACCAAATAATACCCCCGAGTCTATGGTTATAATCATTGTCGAGCCAATAGTAAATATTAATTGCTATACAAATGATCGCTACGAGGGTAAGAATTGCTAACACAACACGAGTGATCACGTAAAGAATACCAAATCTATGCTCTTTCATTTTGGTTGAACTTAATTAACTTTAACTAATTGAAACGCAACTGTTTTAGTTAATAGTAGACTTCAACTTGACTGGAGTTAGGTTAAAAACAAATTAGCAGTTAAGTTCAAGTATCATTCGTTAGGAATTTGTTTGCAATAGCGATGGAAAACCAACGTTTTCAAGTTATGGAATTGTTAAACTAATCTTATCAGCTATTTTTTGATAACAAATAAACTTAATTAGCTCTAAGCAACAATATGACAATCAATATAAATATTTATCGTTTGTAGAATTGTGAAAACGCAATTCTGTCTTGTAAGCGCAAACCTACACAAGTATTTTTACGATCTCTGTCAACTTAAGTAACTTTTATAGCTACGTTTGTTTATGATATTTCCTATGGATTCTTAACTATTGATAATCATCCATTGAATGAATCATCCGGTTATTCAGGTAATGTTCCGTAAAAACAATCGTAACTCATGAAATCATGAAATGGAATAACATTATGATTATACAGGTATCTGTTGCACTCGATTCAATAGCTCTTAGTCATGCACTTTTGGCATAGATAACAAATGATAGCTTTTAATCAGTTTTAAGAGGATTTTCATGTCATCCAAACTTCAATTCCAAAAGGGTTCAATTTGTTCGCCACTTATGGAAACATCTGATAAAATTTCATGGCCTCACACCACTCAATTAAACTATTTTCATTATTTTTCGAATGAACAAAATCACAAGTCTGTTTCGTAAAACTTCAATCAATATTGAATTTTCAAAACTACCATTATAAAAATTACAGTTTGCTAAAATACAATTGAATTGTTACAGAGCTCCAAATTTTTACAAATATTGCTTTAAAGCTTTCGTATAACTTTATAAGTCACGTAATGCTTATTATTTAGTTTGAAGAACTCGTTGAAGCATAAGAAGAGCTGTATCTCCAGCATCACTAGGAACCATATGACCAGCTTTTAAGATCCAGAAAAATGTAAAATTTCCATATGACTTGGAAAATCCGACTGCATTTCCAGTTTGAGACGTAATTGGAGTCTTTTGAGCATTTTGATACTTTTCAAGTCCTGACCACTTCAACGATTTGATCCAATTTTGAGTTCCTAATGTGTCAACAATCAGGTCCAACTGTCCCGTATATACAACAACTCGCAAATTAGTATTATTGAGCAAGTAATCTATTTGGTCGACAACTGGTAACATGAAATCGCCCTTTAGTTCTACAAATACTTGACTCGATTGTCCACCCCATGTCACGTTTGCAGGTACACTTTAAACCAGATCAGTTCAAAATCAAGATTTAATAAAATATTCGAACAAAATACAATCAATTTATAGAATTAATCCCTACTTTCCGTGCCTTCCTATTTTAATCACATTTAAATGATACTTTTAGCACTAATTGAAACTATTCCGTTTGGTGAGCCTCGAGTTCTCAATAGTCTATAGTTTGAAATTGAAATTAATTTAGGCAAAACCCTAAATAAAAGGAACTTTGAGTAAATAATAAAGGGAAGAGTTCACATTTATTCCCGTTACATCCTGTTTGACTTAAAAGTTGTTAACTAGAGGATTTCAGTATTCCCTAAGATCATTTTCGAACATTAATGTACAATGAGAACAAGTTTAGGTAGCCAAAAACTATATTTTTACTTATAAGTTTTAGTGGAAAGCTTAGAAACTTTTCAGAAATGTTGCAACTCATCAAAAGCTTTGATAGCAATCAGGCTGAAAATTGTTGGATGGACTTATAATTAGAATACTTACACGTTAAGAGATCTCTTAATTGGTCCATTCATCAGATCGTACAAATCGGCTTGATGTAAAGGTCCGACAGTTCGCATGATTTGACGTCGGACATTTTTGTCTTCATGTGAATCGGAGTAATATCTACCAGTAGCCGAATTGACCGAATCGTCATCAGAACTTTGCAGAATATTATACCAGTTCACGCCATCAGTTATTTCTTCAATAAAAGATTCGGTATCAGACCAGAGATCAGTCGCGTGTGAGTATTGTTTCTGTTGAAGGGCGTCTCGGATTTTTTGGACGTAGACTTCAACCTGATTTCGCTCTCTATCGTCGATTAATGACTAAAATTTCATAAGATATTATTTATTTGCTCTCTGATTTCATTTTTGAGAATAGTTACCAAAGTATACAAATATTGAGCCCAAGAGGCGACCGAATCAATCGGCGATATCCAAGAATCTCCTAATGCTATGCCTTGAAAGTTGCATTGAATGCCACCGCTTTTTATGGTTTGGTACAGTTGTACAGCCAGAGTTGTCGTCATTTTACCACCGTATGATTCAGAGAAGATGTAAAGCGGCATTGACTGAAAAGACATTTATTACAATTACAAGTCTTGTCTAATGAAGCCTTTGCGAACTGTTCTTTTTAAAATAATTCTCTTTAAAACTGCCTAAGACTTGATATCTATTGTCAGTTGTTTAACTTTCTGAATGGAAAGCTTTATAAAGTTTTCAATAAAATCTTAGTGAATGTGAGTATATGCTAAAAATATATTTCGAAGAGTTCTTACTTGAAATTCTGGTAATTTTTTATAGAATTCTTTGAGAAGAGCCACTAGATCGATAGCTATTTGAGTGTTATTTCTAGCGTATGCATTCGGATTAGTAACATAGCTATAACCAGTTCCGACCGGATTATCAATGAATAGCAAATTTGCATATTTCACCCAAGAAGTATTTCTAGGTTTTAAGTTTACATCTTGAGGTCCGATCTCCATAAAATTGCCAAATCCTGTTGAGCTTCCTCCGGGACCACCTATTTGTTAATTTAAAAATGATAAAAGTGATTGCACCCCTTGCTAAGAAACAGTAGAATCTTGTATCAAAGAGCTAATTCTTAGTAATTTGTGTTATCTCAATAAGGGTTCATTATAATCGACAGTTTGATAGTCAAAAGAAGATATGCATAATTGAAAAAATTGTTTTGAATAAGTTTGTACTGTATAGAGTCTTTTAAGATTAAAGCAACATTTGAGTACTAGTTTTTTGAGAGACAAAGCTGAATAAAGTCTTAATTTTATAATAGAAAGTCTGTCTTAAGCGCTCAGTTGTAACTGCTATTGCTGTGAATGACGCTCTGCAACAATGTTTCAAAAATTCAGGTGAGGTTAGATCAGCCTTTATCAATATTACTAGACCTCATCTTTGGATGTGAACCTGATTTGCACCAATAAAAGTTGCAATATTAGGCACTAAAGCTGAAAACTAATTTTGTAGTTAAATATGCAATACATACCCTGCAACCAAATTACCAATGGATAAGATTGATATGCATTTGGATTGTTATCACCACTATTTGCATAGTAAAGCCACCAAAACATGTGTGCGTCTTGTCGTACATTCGCATAGCCCCATGATTCCTTTCCATTGTAGGCTCCTACTCTGTCTGTATATTAAAGATTGCATCAACTTTTGAAAAAATAACTCTTTTTTAAGTTATTCAACTAACCACTTAAAATAGAAATTGAATAAATCAAAAATAAAAACATGAATAGTTTGCACATAATTAAAATAGATAGCTATAAAGGTTTGAACGTGCAAAAGATATTCTGTTAAGTGACTTTCAGCTGAATTAGTTCGAGAATAGTGTGATTGATCAATAAGAATGACCTTAAATCAGCTCAAACTAAACAATTGCAACCTGTGTGGAAGTAGAGGCAAATGCGGATCATGTGAAGAACATATCGATTGGCACTTTTGGGCAAAGTATTTAGTGATAACTGTAATAATCAATAAGAATTCCGATTGCATTCTTAAAGGATACTGATTAGAGTCTTATCGATTCTTAAGGATCGCTGTTTTGTTGAGTTAAAGGCTGTAATGATAGCTAAAGGTAAATTTGTTATAGCTTGAAAAGAATTCGGGCGACATACAACTGTTTTACTTAAGTCCTGTTTTATTATCTCAAGCTTAGAGTAAATAAACAAATATTTGATGTCGAAGTCACGAGCAATTGTGTAAATTATTGCTATAAATAAAGCGGTTTCCTGATAAAACCAGTATAATATTTAATGAATTGTATTTTAATAAACCTTTACTGAAACGAATATTTTATCGTATTTACGAATTCCTTACTATAAGTATCTTTGATTAAAAAGTACTCAAAAAATAACTTTAGACTCATATGACTATTTTCAATGTTTAATAAATTACAACATTATATGATTTACAAATGATTAACAAACTTTTACTTTTATCTAAGCTAATTTAAATGGAACCTTGACAAAAAATGACTTCTTTAGAACATTAACTGAAGAACACTTTGTTTATAATTATCTAAATTAGTCTTATTTTCTTTTTCGTCAACTAATTTGGAAACTGATTCAGCATAGGATTTGATTTTATCGTCTTCTAAGATTTTTTCTTCGCTAAGATCAGGAGAAATTTGTTTCATATATTTAAGTATATTATCTTTAGATCTACTCTTTTCCCAATAGTACTTCTCCCAATCAGACTCAGCCTTCTCGCTCTCCCACGGCTCAGTTTTCTGTAATAAATCAATTAAAAACCAAAAAAATTAGTATAATCTTGCAATCAACTAAGATATCAATAAAAAAATAAGAAAAAAACAGATTTTATGATCAAATTGTCACTTCAACTACAAGAATAAAAGATCTTATAGGCAAATGAGATATTAAAACTATTAAAATAAGAGATTTTAGAATCAACTAAAATAAGATTAAAAATATGAGAGTAAGAGCCAAACCCATGACTCAAAGAAGACCGCAGTCAACAAATACATGGCGTAATCATAATTCTGTTTTCTCATCGGACATCTAGAGGCGGTTATCGTAATAGTATCGGTCTTTGGATCATATTTTTCCATCAATAATCTCTTCATCTTGTCCATCGAATGATAATCGAGTGGCAAATCGGAAAGTTTAACTTTAAGCTCAACAATTCTATACTTATCCCAACGAATACTCGTATTGCTGAAAACAAAATCTTGAGTTTTGATCTCAATTGGGAAATGTTTGTCACACTTTTCATCGGTTTCGAGACCTTTCGGCCATTCGGTGCAGAACTGCTTCAAGGCATCGCACTGTCTTTTGACGGCCGGCGGTGACAAGTGCAAGAAATTAGGAATTTTCATTAGTTCTGGATTATTGAACTTCGAGGGTGGCGCTTGTGGTTTGCCTTGCTCAATGAACCCCATATGAAGAGGTAGTGGAACTGTTGCCGGATGGAAGACACGAGCTGTCGGCCATACCGATGGCCAGTCCTGGTTTATAGGCATCCGTTTATATCGAGGACCTATTATCTAATCATTGAATGCAAATAATTCATTAGTTTTTTAATTGTCTTAAAGTTTATTCGACTTTACTTCTGCTGAATATTTCTTTTGTTGAACTTTCTCAGCTTTCTTTTGCGGAATTATTCGTAGTACCCGGAACTCATTATCTTCTTCTAGATCTTCGTGCTGTTGTTTTGTTGGTTCGGTTGATTGAAATCGTATTAATTGCTGGCAACAATAATTTGATAGCCAACAAACTCTTGGTTGTATACAAAAACGTGTTATCATATGAGTCGCCATTGCTTTCAAATTATTTAGAGTTTAGATTTTTATGCGTTCATCTAAAAACAGCATATAATATGCGCTACTCGTATATTCATTTTGTGAATGGTACTTTGATAAGTACTAACCTTTTAGCAAAATAAAATCACTGGGTATTGTTTTTATCTAACGAAATACTATTTTTTGTCTTATAAGTTGTCATTTTAAATTTAAATTTGCATATAGCTAAGTGAAGTCAAACATATGGATGCAATGTTTTTGGCAACATTCAAGGTTAAATGCTCTTTCACTTAAACAATATGATATTTTGGTAAATTTAAAATTCCTTACTAGTTAAAATTTCCATTAACTAGTTGGTTAAAAGGAAGAATTACTGTCAGATCTGTATTTATTTCAAATTCGCATGAAGTTAAACAAGATCAAAAATAAAACATTTGCATAAAAATCTAATGCATAGCGTTCGTGCTAATCGTAAACATTGAACAAATTGATATACAACTCGCAATACTTTAGGGTGTGTTTTGAACTGAACTGACGTTTCAGTGAATCATAAGTTCAGAGAACAACTGATAATTAAATATTAATTAATAATTAAATAAATTGAATAATTACCTGAATCAATGGCGACCTGGAAAGCAGTCGCCTCGCAGAATATCAGTTCTAATAAACACCAATTGAACGAGGAAAATGATGACTGGGAAACAGATCCGGACTTTGTGGTAAGTCTGAGGCACTCGAAAAAAAATAGATGTTTTAATTGTTTTTCAATTTTTTAATTAATTATCAATAAATTTTAATTAAGTTTTTAGATATCAGTAACTTTGAAAATTTGTTAACTTAATTTTTATGAGATTTTTTCGTATAAGTCGTTAAACTTAAGAGTTTTCAAGTTTGTGTCGGCTTTAAACTAGATATCAATTAATATCTTGTTTTCGTGAATCAATCGATAGAATGATGTGACGGAAGAACAGCAGAGATGGGGATCGAAGACTATCCAAGGTTCCGGTCGTTCTGTTGGTGCCATTGAGTTAGTGTTCAGTTGAATTGATTTACTAATTGACTTGATAACTTTATTGGCTGAAAAATTAATATTGTTTCAAATCGATATTAAGTATCGCAGAACTCAGGAATCAAGTAAAGAACGAAGATTCAAAGCTGAGAGAGGCGAATGCGCACGAGTCACAAACTGATGCCAAAAAAGGCTTCGGAGGAAAGTTCGGAGTTCAAAATGATAGGGTAGATAAGTCTGCGGTTGGCTTTGAATATCATGAGAAGCTCGCATCACATGCTTCCCAAAAAGGTATCAAATAATCAATCGATTTAACGTTCGAATCAATGGCTATTTTGATGAACTATAAAGCGAAGCATTGATAAACAAAAGACAAGCTCCCCTCAATTGAAAGCACGGCTTCTAAATTGTACCTTAACTTCTTATTTGAAAAGCTTTGTCAAAATTGAGTTTTAGATCAATTTTAACCTTTGCTGATTTAGAGATCGAATGATTTTAATTATTGATTGTCTTTACAGATTATTCAACTGGATTCGGAGGAAAATTTGGTGTCCAAAAAGACCGGGTCGATAAGTCGGCGGTTGGTTGGGAACATCATGAAAAAGTGGAGAAACATGAGTCACAAAAAGGTATTCCGTCGCCTAGTCTTGAAAACGATTCAAAGATCCTCTTGTCTTTACTACCTTTACTTCGACTGTTGGTTAGCTTCCTTTTACATTTTTATCAGTCTACAGAACAAATTATGTTTTGTTCTACAGAAGCAATGCTTCAAAATCATTTTCTGAACAGTTTTTGTTTTTATTCGTTGCCGATTGTTTGGAAAACTAATTGATTTCAACTTTGCTGACATTAATCACGAGTCTATATTTTGTTTGATTAGTATAAACAAATTATAGCACAACAAACATTATGTCGGGCCTTCGTTACGGAACGAACTGCTTCATTTGTTGCTAAATAAGAATGCGAAACCATATTTTAAGGACTATAATCTGCATTCACTCATCTTAACTTTAAAAATCATAATATTTATTACATTTATTTCAAAATCACAATATTACTTTCATTCATGTCATCTCTTGTGAGTAATTTTAACAAGAACTGTGTTGAATAAGGAGATTATTTCTGGAAGTTAAACACTTATTAAAAATACAAGCGATCTGACTAAACACTACTTTTATTGTTTGTATCACTTAGCGGTGACTCTTAATGATAAAAAGTTGTCAATCAGACTCGACCATTCGCATTATTATTCGTGATTTCTTATCAAAGTGATTGAAGCTTAAAAAAGTTTTGAAATATTTCTGCAGTCTGTTTTTGCAGCGAACGCCTGATATTAAATTTTAATTCTATCTAAAAAACACTATTCACAGCAATAAATTGAAAAGCATTGATGTGGAAGTATATTTTTAAAGTTTTTGGTAATTTTAAGTCCAAAACTTATAAATTGTTCATCATTTCAAAGACTATTCGGTTGGATTTGGTGGTAAATTTGGTGTCCAAAAAGATAGAATCGATAAGTCAGCAGTTGGTTGGGAACATCATGAGAAACTTAATAAACATGAGTCGCAAAAAGGTATAATCTATTTAAAGTTGACAGAAATTTTTATATTTTTGAATTACTCTAATTATAGACTACTCTGTTGGATTCGGAGGCAAATTTGGTGTCCAAAAAGACCGGATCGATAAGTCGGCAGTCGGTTGGGAACATCACGAAAAAGTGGAAAAACATGAGTCACAAAAAGGTAACTATACTTTAAGTTTGGAGTTGAATAGAATTTTTGAATATTAGCTGAAAAGTTACATTTATTTCTCCTTTAGGCTGTAATTTTATATTAGCTTATAATTAATTGAATCAAATACAGGGAAAATATATGCTTATTCGACACTCATTTCTTAATGATAACTCTTCATTTATTAACGCTTCTTGAGCAAAGTCAATATTGGTGATTTTAAATTTAAATTTATTTAATATAGAAAACTATATTTATAATTTATATTTGATGAAAACAAAGATTTTACTTCAGCTTTCCATATAATTAGTTCATTTGGAGTAGTATTCTTACTTTTCCCATCGCTTACTTTTCAGACTATTCTGTTGGGTTTGGAGGAAAATTTGGTGTCCAGAAAGATAGAGTCGATAAATCAGCAGTTGGTTGGGAACATCATGAACAGCTTCAGAAACACGAATCACAAAAAGGTTAACAATTTTGTTCAATCGAGTAAATTTGATATCTAATTTGAAATTTGATTTTCAAGACTATGCAACTGGTTTTGGCGGTAAATATGGTGTACAGAAAGATAGAGTGGACAAGTCAGCGGTCGGTTGGGAGCATCACGAAAAGGTCGATAAGCATGCGTCACAGACTGATTATTCTCAAGGATTTGGTGGTAAATACGGAGTTCAAAGTGATCGTAAGGATAAGTTAGCGCACGGTTGGGATGAAGTGACTGAAACCGAGAAACATTCATCCCAAACCGATGCGAGTAAAGGGTTTGGTGGAAAGTTTGGTATCGAAAAAGATAGAATCGATAAGACAGCACACGGATGGGCTCAAGACGATGAAGAAGCGGCTATTGGTAGAAGAACTAGTAGTGGAGTCGATGGAAATGCTGTTGTTAAGGGAAAAGCTAATAGTTTGAGGGCTAGGTTTGAGAATATGGCCAAAAATGATGAAACAGAGGCTAAAAGAAGAGCTGATGAGGAGAGGAGTAGAAGGTTAGAGCGCGAGAGGCTGGAAAAAGAGGCCGCGAAGAAGGCCGAAGAAGATCGACAAGAGAAATTGAAGCTTCAAAGAGAGCAAGAAGGAAGTGGTGATGAACAGGAAGAAGAAGATGCTGAAGAGGTTAAGGAATCAATTGCAAGTCCGAGAGTTAATAAGATTGGAATTTCAGTCTTCCCTAAATTTGAGAATGAGAGCAAATCAGTGCCAAAGAGCCATGAAGTTAGTGCTCATGAAGATAAACAAGCATTCCGTCAACAGAGTAAAGAAGTGGACGAAGAGGAAGAAGAGGATCAGTCGAGTTGGGACGTGAAAGATGAACCTATAAGACAGACCAATACTAATCAGAAAGTAGAAGTTATTAAAGCGAATGATTTCCAACAGGCTGAAGAGATTGAAGAAGCAGTTGATTCGAGACAATCATTGGATACGAATAGAAATGAGAGTAATGTTCCATCGAATGAATCGCATAGCATTACAGCCACTGCTCTTTATGACTATCAAGCTGCAGATTTTGATGAGATTAGTTTCGATCCTGAAGAGATTATCACTAACATTGAAATGATAGACGAGGGCTGGTGGCGGGGTGAGTGCAGGGGCAAAGTCGGACTCTTCCCCGCAAATTACGTTCAGTTAAATCAATAGTTAACTATATTGAGGTTGAGTTTCTTTCAATTACTATTGATTTTTGTAAATTTCACAATTTTAAAGCTTTTGAATGTGTGCTTCTAAAAACATTTTTGATTAAACATTTGATTCGAATCTTGTCGAAGATATAAGAATTTTTCTGTTTAATCAGAATTGATTTCAAAAGTACTTTAGCTTAAAATAGTGAAGTTTAGTAAAAATTGTTTAAATCAATAGTCTATTGAATTTTTAAAAACTAACCATATCTTTTTTCTTAAGATTTTTCTATTAAGTACTTAAGAGTTGAATCAAGTGTTTGATTAATCAAATTTGAACACTTGATATTTTTAATAGTGATGAAAAGTTTTATAATTTATTTGAAATACGATTTATTAATAACGAAATGCGTATATATTTTCAATTGACAAACGTATTATTTTTGACAATATTCAATTCAATGATAAGATTTTAGACTCGAATTAAATTATTATTCAAATAGTTATTTGTATAATTTCAAGTAAGTTGTCTGTAAAACAAAAATTTTAAGTGAATTTAAAATCTTATGCATTCATACCTGGCTCAATAAAATCTATAAGGATTTAAAATTATGCTTGAAAAATAATTCACAAGTTCAGTTCAATTTATAGGTAATATTCATATTTAGCGCTAAAACTTTAGGTATAAGTTCTTTTGGATTGTTAGTAACTGTAATGAAAGCCAATAGAGAGCAACACAAGTATTAGTCGTTTTTGCGGCTGATTATGCACAAAATGGTTTGTTTTAAGAACGAGATAAGTGAATGGCATAAAAGGTACTACTTATTTTGTTATTGCAGCACTTTTTTTTGCTGCAGATTTAGTGCAAGGACCAAATCTTGTACATTCTGAGGAAAACAATACTAATGATGATGTAATAGCCACAAAGTGTTGACACGTTTTCAAAATAATATTTATTTTAACTATCAATATTGGTATGATTAATCATTTGAGACGAAAAATTACTATTTATTAATACTTGGAAACATGAATACCATAAGTATGTACGAGTTACCGCCGATTTACGATCACAATTCGGAGAACAACGTGGTTTTACCGCAAAATATGTATAAGGTACCACTAATTTATGAAAACAAATGTCTTTTTGAGAAAAATGTTAGCCCAATTAACGGACAAATCAACGGATTATTAGACAATAATTTGCCCAAAAGCCGAACAAATTTATTGATTAACATCGAAGACTTTCGGGGCAATGAATTGGCTTTGAATCCATTAAAAGACTTGATTTCTAGGCAGCAGTTATTGCTGGCGAGGATTGAAGACTTGGAGAAAGCAATAGATTCAAGACTTAATCTCAAATCTGAGGATAAGAGTTCGAGACAAGAGAACAAAGCTCTCAGTTCTTCGGTTAGAGCTAAGGAAAAAGTTCTGAATGACCCGGAGAGTAAAGTTTTGACGAACTATTCTGTGGGACTGAAAGACGAAGTGCTCAGATCAGTTAGAGACATCGTTATCTTCACAAGCCCTAGACAAATACCGATTTCTGTATTGGCTGTGATTAATTCGCTGAAGAGTCTGGGACTAGAAGTCATGTTTAATATTCACAATCATTCGTCTCTTGATATCAAAACTAAAACTGATTCTCATTTGAACGAATTGAACGCTATTTTGTCGTCAGTCAACATTAACCTAAAGAACAATTCGATTAAGGGTCGTTTAGACCACGACTTGATCGTTACGATTATATTCAAAGACATCGCTGAACACGAGATGATTTTAAGTCTAAAAGATTTGGTTTCTATCAGAGGCGAGGCCAATATTTTGCGATTTGTAGCCCGAATTGCAGCTAATCTGAAACCCGAATTGAGTTATTTATACGAAGGAATTACTGATATATCAAGACTGACATTAGTTGACAATTTAGTTGATGAAATTCACGAGAATTTATTCGTTGACTCATCAAACGATACGAAATTTGATTCTATATTGGACTCGAGTTTGGATTCAAAGAAGTACTTGACTGGAAATAGTCCTACAATTGCGGATCTATTGCTCTGGAGTGCAGTCAGTCACAAGTCATCGAAACTTAAACTATCGCAGACTTTGGAGAGATGGTTGACAAATACCAAGCAGTTTATCTCGACTCAAGTTCTATAAATCTTATCTGATTGTTCGTCTTATTTTACTGCATGACAAATAATAGTAAGAATTATTTCCTAGAATAGGATTAATTGATTAACTGATTGGCTATTTATTCACTTGAATTGTATTTAATTTATTTTAAGTCATTTTTTGTGATGATCATAACTTTAAAATGGAAATAAATTGAATACCTTTTGACAAAAATTATCGAGTTGATTTCTTCATAAAGTTTAAAGTTTAGTGATTTTAAGCTATCATCAAATTTTCGTAATCTTCATGTGACAGTTGCATAATAGTTTGATCTTAAGAGTTATCTAGAAAACTGTTTTGGTACGAATAGATGCCTTACATTAATCTAAAACAATATGAAATGAATGACAAATATTGAGGGCTTATATGAATGGATTATCTGACTGATTTATTATTTGCTCGATTTAATAAATTGATTGACGATATAAACTAATTCTAAAAGTCATTCGTTACCTTTTCATTTATGCAACCTGTCAAACTTTATAGTTAAAGAAATGGCAAAATTGCTACTCATGTTAAATAATTCTTATTTCATTTCAATGTATGTCATCGGCACAAAGGTTTGAGATTACAATAAGCTATCAACTACTAGATTTGTTGCTTGTCTCGAGTCTGAAGGCTTGTCTCAAGGTTGAACTTGAATGTGAAACTTTAAACTTAAAATTGCTCTTTTAATCAAACTAGAGTTGAAATGAGTTATGAGAACGTATCTTAATTGAATTTGATATCATTTCCCAGAACTATTTTTGTACTAATTTATCAAATTTTGTTGATTAACAATATTATTTATTATGAATAGTTATAATCAGACTATGACTTCAAAAACTAGTTAAAAAATCTGATGATAACATAGTTTAAAAAACTTTTGTTTAAAAAAGGCTTCAGATAAGACTTATTGCCTAATTTGATATCTCATCAGTTTTAGAACTTTTAAAACAATGGTTTTGATCTTGATATTGAATTTTTCATTAAGGCTACTACTTATGAGAATCTGATAGCAGTAAACAACATTTTAGATCCTATTCATCAGTTCTTTGATGCTGTAACTATTATTGAAAATGACGCTCTGATTTAGTGCTTTATTAAAGCAAACATTTATTTTGGTGTTTAAGTTATATCTAAATTAAAAGGTAAGTGTGCTATACAACCAAATATTCTGATGAAGGTACTAAAGACTGAATTTTTACGCAGCTAATCCTTATTAAAAGTGCGAACATTGTTAAAAATTTTATTTTGTATCCTTATTTCTGTGTAATTTCTTATTTCTCCTCTTTTTATTGACTTATTAGCAATTACATTGAAGATGATTACAAGAAATGCAAGATATGTCACTACAGTTGAAATATATTACAGAAAGATTCTTGAAAATATGCAAAAATGGGTGTTTCTTGAATTTGGTGAAAAAAGTTCGGTGCTGTTCAAGGTTTTCTTGGTATTAAAAATTCGTTAGAAATTATATGTTAGAGAATTCGTGCGCAATATTAAACTTGAATAAGTTAGTGGTAGGCTATGATTTGAATACCAAGTGTTTAAAACACGACTAATGATAGTATACTACGAATGAGACGATTGCTTATATTTGACATTCAATAAGTAATCGTCCAATAAATATTAAAGCAAGAAAAAATGAAGATGTGATATACTATTTGCTATTAAATTAATTATAAGCTTATTAGTAGTGATTGAGGTCATAAACAACTGGTTCTGGAGGTGGTCAGGAAAGTTGCCAATAAGTCTTATTTAGGACACATCTAACAGACCAAAGAAAACTTATGTTCAAACTTGTAAAAGAGTTCAGCGAACGAATTACACCCTTTAAGAGTGTTTGTTACGAGAGCCACTCTTAAAAAGTTTAGAAAAGTTTTTCCATGACCATAAGTTTGTGTTTTCCAATCCATTCATGCTTTAAATTACTGTTATATAAGAATTGAACAAAATTTTTAAGCCAACAATTCAAATATGTTTCGATTACTAGTGATTTGTTGCGTTTTTTCTTATGCTCTGTCTTTCGAATGTTCAGGTATTGTAAAATAAAGTCTCAGTACTAGGTATTAATGAAAAGGAAAGTTAATATTCCAACTTAGTTTACGGAAGTCTAAGCAGTTATAAAACTAAGTAGTTATAGCACTAATTATTCCTGAAAAAGTATAACTTTTTAGTACTCTTTCTGTGCATAATAAATTTTTCTATATATATATATATTTATATTTATTTATATAACATGCAGGAAATGGTTATTTTCGAGATCCAGAAGATTGCGCAAAAATGGTTCGGTGTTCTAATGGAAAAATTACTCATCGATTCAGTTGCGGCGAAGGAAAAGTTTTCAATGACTTGACCAAAGCCTGCGAAGACCCAAAATATGTTAACTGTCAGAGTTCGATACCTACTACTTTAGAAACAACTACTACTACACAAATGACTAGTCCACCTTCAGTCGCTATCAGTGATCAGTCGATACCTAATTCTCCTGAAGTACCTATAACTACATCTATACCTTCGGCACCACAATCTTCTACTCCAATCACATCTACTTTTTCCTCACTAAACGACTCCACGACTATTACTCCTCAAACACTTGAAGTTTCGACCGAAAGCACAAGTTTATCAGCAAATAGCACTCAAGTGTTGACTGAAAAACCGCTTATGTTGCGAAAAAATTCTATTTCAATCAACGAATCTTTTGTTGAATATGAAGAAGAGGAAACCTCTAGTGTAACAACTGTTGAAGCGACTGAATTACCGACAACTGAGACAACTGAGACAACTGTCACGACTACCACTTCGCCGATGATTCCAACATCATTTACTACGAATATATCACCAGTTCTAGAGTCAACTCTACAGAATGAGACCACCGAAACCGATACAACAGAAGCAGAATCCACTTTAAAACCAGAAACTAGCACTAAAAGTAATTATTTTTGCGCTATAGACGAGGCACAAACTGGATTGAGGATGATTTCATCCAACTATTCTACGAATGAAACCTCAAAACTATCAGATTTCTATAAAGTTGTCTGTTATTTCACAAATTGGTCACGATATCGGTCAGATTCGGGAAAATTTACCATTAATAACATAAATCCCTTCCTATGCACTCATATTATCTACTCGTTTGCGGTTCTGGACAATCAAACCCTAACTCTTAAATCGTCGGACGAATGTACAGACATTGATAATAAATTTTACGCCCAAATAACAGGTTTAAAGAAGAAAAATCCAAGACTCAAAGTTTTAATAGCTTTAGGCGGATGGGTCGATAGCGAAGGCGATAAATATTCACGACTTGTTAGTAACCTAACAACTCGTACCAATTTTATTGACAATACTATTAAATTTATAATTGAGCATAACTTCGACGGTCTAGATCTCGATTGGGAGTTCCCTAGATGCTGGCAAGCGAACTGTAGTGCGGGTCCAGTAACAGATAAAATCAATTTCTCCAAACTGATCAGAGAGTTGAAGATTGAGTTCAATAAGCAATCAAGACCATTGCTATTGACAGCGGCGGTTTCGGCAGCTAAGGAGATCATTGACAACGCGTATGACGTAGACTCATTGATGTTTAACTTGGATTTCGTAAACTTAATGGCTTACGATTATTACTCTGTTGGGGCAAATTCTGCTTTACATCATTCGCCACTATTTTCACATCCAAACTCTAAAGATTTAAACTATAAAATATTTAACGCTAACTACTCGACTAATTATTGGATCAGTAAAGGTATTTCATCGCATAAGATAATTCTTGGGATACCATTCTACGGCCGAACATTCAGACTAATTAATCCTGATATCAATGATATCGGGGCACCGGTTAATGGCAGTGGAAATGAAGGATTGATTACTAGAGAGAAAGGTTTCATTCTTATTACGAGATCTGCACCAATATTGTGAAGAAAGGCTGGGCTAAAAGAGTTGATTCCTACTTATATGAAGGTCAGCCATTGATGACCGGCCCCTATGCTTATGATAGCGATCAATGGGTTGGCTATGATGATAGAGATCATGTCATTCAGAAAACTAAATTCATAAAAGACCGTAATTTAGGCGGTGCTATGATTTGGGCTTTGGATTTGGATGATTTTAACGGCATTTGTTGCCGAACAAAGAGCCCACTATTGAAAACAATAAACCATGAGCTGAGAGGATATAAATTTGATCTCAATTTTTTCTGTCCATAACTAATACTTAAATTACAGCTACTTTTCTCCAGAATTAAAAAAATCTTAAATTAACTTTTTTTTAACTTATGATCTAATAGTTAACTAAATAAACAAATAAATTGTAACAAAGAACTTAAAATAAAAAGAAGAGTTATTTTTATTTGAAATTAAGAAACAATGATATTATTTTGTATTTAAATTTGTTGGAAATTGTTTGAAATTAATACTCAAGAAGGAAGCGGAGCATTAGAAAAGGCTGCAGCCGCCGGTCTATTCTCTAATCGTTCGTATTCTAAATGAAATTCTTTGGCAACTTTTCTCCAGTTATGCGGATCGAAGAAATAGTAAGTTCCTCTTTCATAAGTCGGCTGTTTATCTTGTGGTAACATTCCTGGCGCTCGAGTTATCCAAATTCTTTCATCTTTATGATAGCGCCAATCGCGCACATATCTAGTTATTCAAAGTAAAATTTGCTTTTAATTGTTTCTCTTTGAATCAATTAATTAAAGCTGTTGACGAATAGCGGACAAAGTTTTCTTTTCGATATAGACTTGGTTTTCTAAAAGTAATAATGGATTTAATATTCGCAGTTAATTCAAAAAGTAAAATCAAATATTTCTGTTTGATAAACGAGTCACTTCTATTCAATTATTTCGTTCGATAGAGTTAAATTTAAAAGTATAGCAATTGCAAACTTTGCCCAATCTACTTTCGTAGCTTTTCGTCAATCATTAGTTAGCTTTTAGCTTACAATTCACTGGCAGCTAATATTTGAATGATATCTCCGGCATACATGTAGAACAAAAAGAATAATAGATCGTCTCCATAACGATTGAGTTTAAGTGGTGCCAATTTATCACGAATTGATGAGTTTATTAAATATTCAGTCGGCACTGGATAGTCTTCGTTCAGAAAGAAAATTCAATAAAAATTCTTAAAACCATAAAATAAAGTGAAAATAGATATTAAATACCAATCTCTGGTGGTTTAAGAGGTTGATCACTCCATGGACCAGCAAATGTTGAATATAATGGACTAAAATTGACAATACAAGAATTAATCAAATATTTCTCAATTAAAAGTTCAAATGAAAGTTCGAATTTTAAGAAATGATTGAAGAACCATTAAATTGTACAGTTTTATGCATATTTCAGCTATCAATCAGTAAAATATGTAAAACCCAATAACAACAACGATGATTTTCCTGTTCTAATAGAATAAGGTATTTGTCAACAATTTTTGCAAACTTTCACTTCAAATGTGTTTGAAAATGACTTTTGGAGGAAGTAATTGAATGGAATTTAGTGAAGAACTTTGGTCATTTAATTAAATGAGTTGATAACATACTCATTAGAGTTGAGGTTAAGACCTAAAGTGGTGAGATCAGTGCCTAAGGCCAATGAAACCAAGTTCTGATCCGATTCAGCGGCCCTAATGAAGGTCAAGAGGCCAACCATTCCGAACTGGTCGGTAACCATTCCTGCTGGAATATTCGTAACTCTTCCCTCTTTGCTCGTCTGTATTCCTCTCTTAAACTTCATGTTCGCATCTCCAGCACCACTATTAGAAATGATACCCGAATGATGACCCATTCCTGTGGTCATATTATTGGCTCCCAATGACATGACTGTTGACGCGGAACTATGTGAAGAACTTTCGTGTTGATTACTACCGAAATGGAGGTTCGGATTAGAACCCGGCAGTGCAGGAAAGTCTTCACTTTGAATATTGAATTCATTAGTTGTTGAATTGTTGGTCACATTGTCCTTAACCATTCCTACATATGCTGGTCGTCCAGAACCCGAACTTTGTGATAAAAGCTATCGATTTGAGACAATAATTCAATAGAAAATTACAAACCAATAGATTAAAATATTTATGATAAAATAATAAAAACGCACGTTGTTTGAATTGCTTCCGCCTAAAGACGGAAATTCATTTAAGTCGAGCGCTGGCGGGCCTCCAACAGAACCACCGACAACACCGAAATTGTGTTGTATTGAATTACGAAATCCTAAGAGCGAAGAACTGTTAGCTATAGTTCCACCGCTCGTCATATCGGGAATCTCAGGCAGTCGTGACTTATTTGTGATAAGACGCGACGAAAATCCGGCCAAAAACGAATTCGGCGAATGTTGTTGTGACAGTGGAGGAGTTAAGTGACCCGTCGGTTGACCTGCACTCTGCCCAAGACCTGAGAGTCCGACAAAGCTGTTGCTCACTCTTCTGGTAGGACCACTTGTCCCAAGAATTGTTTGTGTACTCCCGAGAGGGCCGGGACTTGGAGAAGACATTGTTTCAAAGTATTACTTATTGTTTACTTAATCAAATGGTTTAAATAAACGACTTATTGTTTAACCCGTGGTCTGAAACTCAAACTTTTCTAAACTTAAACTTTGTGGTAGATAATTGTTAAGTTTTTCAAAACCAATTAAACACCGATTGATATCTTGTTCGCACTTTTCGATCAAACTATCAATTTCTTGAATTTTAGATAGATTTTCCGACACTCTATTCAAGCGTTTCTGTCTTTCAATAATAAATTGGCCGCAAATATGATTAGAAATCAGATCAATATCTTTTAGTCTATCGATTAGCTTATTTTGTTCTTTAGCCACAAATTCCGATCTGGTTCTCAAAACTTCTTCGATAATAAGACCCAAATCTATGACATATTTGGGATCGATTTGAGGATAATTAAGAGCTAATGATTCGTGGCCTATGGGTATAATCGGCTTAAAAGTCGGTGGAAAAGTCACTGTTTGGTCGTTTTCTTGATTTTTAGATCCGTCACTGACGACAACAATCTCTGCTGGAATAGTAATAGTCTTCGAACTACTTCTCGAGCTGTCCTTTGATTGTCTCCAAGTCTGAGAACTTGTCGACTGACCCGAACTTTGATTACCGATCGGTTTAATAGATGTCGAACTGATATAATCAGGAATTATGTCCGAATCGATGGAACTCTTGCGTCGATTTGTCGGCAAATTAGCTGAATTCTTCAACAACTGACTTGAGTCTGAATTTGTTTTTGATTGAGTTTTACTTTCAGTCAATGATCTATTTTTTGATTCACTTGTTTTAGTCGATTGATTGCCCATTAATCACATTCTGACCATTCTTAGGTCTCAAATATCAATACTATTAGTGATTAATATTATTAACTTTGATTTGATTAATAAATAATTCAATTGTTTT
Source organism: Archegozetes longisetosus (assembly GCA_018873245.2). Lineage (NCBI taxonomy): Eukaryota > Metazoa > Arthropoda > Arachnida > Sarcoptiformes > Trhypochthoniidae > Archegozetes > Archegozetes longisetosus. The sequence continues at coordinate 2,484,390 of JAEMBT020000006.1, forward strand.
TCAGTATTTAATAACAAAACATTTATTACGAAAATAAGACTCACTTATGAATGAATAGTAATCGCCATAAGTTTTCTATTACTTATTGTAAGCCACTATAGGTGGCGCTCGACAGCGTTTTTTGTTTTGTTCAACACAACCAAACTTTTTGTTAAACTTACAACATTTTAGAAGAAATTTGTTTTCATTTTATTTAACCGTTAATTGAAGTGAAAAATTGCTTTAGCTATTACTACAAAAGCTGACAATGAGCTCAATACTAATAAATTTAGAGCTAGTTTTATAATAATTAAATTAATTATAACTTCTGTGGCACTCCAGAGCCAGCTCTGAGTTAATTAAGTTTTCAAGTGTTTTAAACTTTTGAACGACAAAATTACGGTTAGCCTAATTATATTTCTTAATATCTTTATTATACTTTATAGCTATAAGTCGTTCATTAACTGAATATTTGTTTTAATTAAATTATTCAAATGGAAAATGTTTAAACCATAAGAGCTGAGCTTTTACTTATGCAACATTTTTCATATGTTTCTCTAATGATCTTATGCACTAATGGCTTTATACCTTTGATTGATTGCAAAAATGATTTTCAATCATAAAGATTTGATATAATTGAATGCAAACTCTGTCAACATATGCTATGACACGCAAGCTGGTAAAAATTTCTCAGTTTTGACAGCGATCTCTACAATAATTAGTAATAATCTGTATTCATACAATTAGCATAACTTCGTTTCAAACCTTAATCTATAGAGAATTGTGTCAATTATAGGCAATTTTCATAATCAACTCATTAAACTATTATTTTATTAATGCATGAAAAAGTCATTTGTGAAAACTAATAACGATATACAGAATTGAAGCACAATTGAAGTGAAGTAAAAAGCTACATCAGAATCTGATGGGATTCTCACAGAATCCGATTATTTCTTTAGCACTTGGAACTAATATTGAAATGCATTTGTCGATACCTCAAGGTCTTCTTCTTTGGAGTCATGCCTTAGTTATATGGCAGGCTATTGCTCTACTAGTACTGCGAATGTCAATTTTAGTCACATTATTCGCATTAGTTCTTTAGGTTAAAGAAAAAAGCTGTTCATAAGATTACTTTCTAGTGTATATGTGATAAGAATATAGCTGTATATAATGTATATATATATATATATGTATAGGCATTTACTGGATATCTGTATAGAAGTACACTGTACATAAAGCTTTATGTGAGGAGAAGATAGAATTATTTAACGAATAGAGTCCTTTATGATTGCAAAAATTTTGTTGACAAAGTTGATAGACTTAGAGCTAGCTGTGAACAATATATTCTGTAGGTTTAGCTTTATTTTCTTTCAATTCTATGTATATAGATTTAGTACTTATATTGTGTAAAACTAGTTTTGGAGGCATTCCTATACTATGTGCAATACTATGGATGTCAATAGTAGAAAACATCATTGCATTAGTTATTAAAATCGGAAAAGTGTGAGTATAAGAAGATAGTTGTGTATAAACCAGTTTATGTGGTGGTTATTTACACAATAGAACTCTATACTCAATACTACTGCACTAGTTCTACAAATTTAGGCTAACTTTACTTTTGATGACTGACTAGAGTGTGTGGGTGTTTATCATGAAAAGACTCTTCTATTCATTACCCTCTTGCTTCTCAATTCTAGATCTAATGAATTCCTATGTTTGAAGAATCGAAGCCAAAAATTGGTTCGATTTCAAACTTTTCATTCATGACTTTTGATTAATTTTGCTGATCAATAGTGAATAATGTTCCCGGAGTTGAGCTGCATTTCAAACCCTATTTTGTAAAGAAATTAATGACCAAACCTTATTCATAGAGTGCTCAAAACTTTTCAGTGCTTTCAAAGTCTGAATATATTTCAAAGTAGAAGATTTGATACTATAAATTATTTAGCATATGATTTTGTTGAAAAAGATTTTTAAATAAAATTTAATTTGAATTCAATTGATTTCTCAAGTGGTTAATCATAAAACTTATGAGACTCTAACAAATAGATTTCAAAGCTTAGTAAAGTTGACTTACTTGTTATTTCAAATATTTTCAAGACTATTATTGGCTTTTAAACTTTCTCAATAAAATTAGCAGTCAGACAGCTTTATATCCGTTAAGATTAAAGAAATTTTCCTATTTTATTATATGAGTTCATTTGGAGATATGCGTGACATTTGACTTTTTATCAATAGTATCTCTGGATTAACAAACAAAAATGATCGATCTTTTCACACTGAATGTCGAGAATTGATTACAAATAAGACTTTATTTAATTTAACTTGAGAAAAGCTTCCTAAGCAGTTCTCTATTAGTTAGAACTTCAATAAAACTTTTACTCTTACTTTTCAATTAAAATTGACATGAAAAAATGCATTCTTTCATTGGAATCTATTTAAGTGCAGAATAAACAGCAAATTTAATCAATAATTTTATTCGTATACTAAATAATATATGATTAATTCGATTTCGGAAGTTTTTTCATTACTTCTCACATATATTTGATTTTTATTTTCCATTTATTGTTTTGTTATTGATATTTTCTTTCTTCCATATTCTTCCAATTATTCTTATAAAAGATGGATAAACTAAAGTTTACAGTTTAGTAGAAATAGAGCATAACTTTTCGAATGAAGTTCTATGAAAATCCAAAAACTTTACAGAAGTTTTGTAATGAAAAAGTGACAAACATAAACAGAATATATGTGTTCTATTCCAGAATAGGTTCAAATAAGATACTTCTTATTCTAAATGCTAGGAAACTAGTTATTGATTTAAGATATTTCTTAGATTTCAGCGAAAAACCGTCAATAAGTTCTTGCAAATTGATTTCAAAATAGAGAACTTTTGTAAACAGAAAGCAATTATTTATTGAAAATATATTGAGTCACTTTTATCGCCAGCTTTCATTGATCACAAATCTGCAGCTTTTGAAACAAACGGATGGAAGTATGATAAATGATATACTTTGTTCAGAAATATTGACATATTTATTAATAAACTTGTTTTGACTTCCTTTCAGAGTTATTTTTATGCTGAAACTCAGCACACTTTTGACACTTTCGAGAAGATGCGAGTTTTCAAATAAGTGAGCCAAGTAGGGCAAAAATTTTAAGAACGCTACGTTCAATCAAATAATCAAATCCAAAGTTATAAGTTCAGGATTTTACGAGTGATATTTCTACATAAAATTAATGTTCAAGTTATTCTGAACTTGAAATAGTATAACAATAGAAAGAATTTCGGCATAATGCCTATTGATAATTAATTCAAATAATTTTTGAGTAGGTTGTGTACTATGCCACCTCCACTTTTAAGATTCATAAACAGTACTCAATGAAAAAAATGTAGTATAATATTCGAACAATCCTACTAGGCTTTATTAGATATATTTGCCATTTGTTATATAAAAGTTTTAAATTATCCTTTGATGATTTATTAAACAAATAAAATTCAGAATATCCATACTTTTGAGGCAAATTATAAACAAGTAATTGTCGAGTAAAAATATCAAGTCTTAAAATTGAGCAGAAGTGAAATTTGATCAAAGTTTCACTATTATGGTGAAAACTGATTGTTATTCCGCGCAAGTAATTGTCAGCTGAATTAATTTTGGCAACTTTATTAATCTTTAGGGACATTGATTCCAACCACTGTGTTCAACTGCTTAAAAGTCAGTGAAAATACACTGTGGAGGCTGAACATTCAAATCTAATTAGGAAAACATTAATGCAAATATGTTTTCGATTATTCAAACTTAAGACGAACTTTTAAAAACTTGGATAATCAGCTAAATTCAAGCATTGTTCTGCTTGGTGTTTATTCATAAAGAAAGGAATCTACTCTCTCTCTCTCTCTCTCTCTCTCTCTCTCTCTCTCTCTCTCTCTCTAAACATTCATAAACCCTTTGTATATTGAAAGGATAACACAGAAAGCACTTCTCAAAATCTGTTCGCTTTATTTGTTTACAGAGAATACAATACAACGAATTGATCTTTTGATAGAAAATTTTTTGCCAATATGTTGAATATTGAGCATTCAAATTCATGGTAATCAGGCGAATATAAACTGAATATCTTGAACATATTTGAATATCTTTGTGAAATCGACTGAATTTGAGTTTGTTTATCCAAAACTTCATAAAAATATCTTTTTTTTCTAGATTTTTGAAACATTTTTCTTTATTCTATTCTCGATCAGTAAATAATAGAGTTCTTTCAAAGAATTTGCAATAAGGTTTTGATTGTAGAGTATTTGAAAGTTTCGAGCATTTATGTGCTTCAATAGTGAGTTCTTTTAACACAATTTTTGACTGAAATTCATTTTGAAGATCAATAGCTTCAGGAAATAAAAGTCCTCTATCAGTAATTGTTTTGAGGCTATTGCTAACTTTGTAGCTATTTTACTATGAAGTAGTTCTAACATTTTTAGTTATTTTCGAATCCAAACTAATCAAATTGCATGAAGGAATCAGAAGCTATAATCATAATGTCAAAGCTCATAAGGTCAAAGGTTAAAATTGAAAAATTTGATCATAAGCTAGTGTTTTGTTATGAAAAAATGTATTTATCCATAAGTGCTACTAAACGAATTTTCATTTAATTCCATGAAGTTTATTTAGCTTATTTAAATCATTTCTAGTTCATCAACTCACAAATTATACAGTTGAACTCAAAAAAGTATTCAGTTTATCACTTACAAATATCGTGTCAAATATAAGTTCATTTTCAACTGTTAAAAATTGATACTAAAAATTATTGAAAAAATAATTTACGAAAATCTTTAGCGCCTACGAACATAAGAACCCCAAGTCTAGAGTGTATTCTAACTTTGTATGGGGTATTAAACCGTTCGGCCTAAAAGACAAAAACAAATCTCAATATTCTAGATAACGTTTGATGTGACTTGAGTTCACTTCATTAGAGCATTAGTCACATATATCCTTAGAATAGATGTTTGACAAGATACTATTTTCGCAGGTATGAGGATTATCTCTTATTTATCTCGTTTACTAAGAGATCAACTTAGAGACTTTTTGAGTCTGTGCCATCTTCATGTCCGTTTGTCATACAGTAAACTCTGGTCTATTACAATATGCACTATCTAAATGTATTTAATAAAGTTGATTACTAGAAGAAAAGAGTTCTCAAACTGCATTTGTTGTATTTGATTAAGCATTTCTCTGTCGCGTAATTGAAAAGTGGATCTATTGGTAACAAAAGAAAGATAGGCACGCTTCTGGCTAAAACTAATTTTCTCAATTTAAACAACGAACTAATTTGAAAAGTTCTGATATTTTTTCAAAATAGACAATGGGCTAAAAGTTTGAAGTTTTGCCATAACATATAACTAGAATATTTGCTGATTTAGCTTCAAATCTATTCTGAAAATTTCACTTAACTCCGATCACATTCGATAATTATCTAAACTCTGAACTTAGCTATAATAATATAGGCTAAAATATGCAAATTTTTATTCTTAATCATTGAAATTAAATTTTTCTCACATTAAATACTTAGAAACTCTGTAGTTAATAAAAGTATTTTTTGACTTTGAAGTAAAAAATTGACCTAATCAAGTCTTATTTTCATAATAATAATGATTAACTAAATCATAAGCAACTTATGACTTGCCACTAATTAGATACTGATTGAATATTAAAGACTTTATTCTATGATTATTATTCTCTATTGTTAAGAGTAAGTCTGAAGAGATTCATAGGCGTTATTGCGTCTACGCCACAATAATTGAAAGGGATGGAAACAAAAGGAATAATTTAGTCAATTAATAGCTTTGGAAATTAGTTTTCTATAATAGCTAATCAAAAAGTAAATTAGTGTATTCATTGCAAATGTTCACATGAAAAATTCATTCAGATTTTAGGATTAGTATTGGATCAGAACTCGAGGCATAACCCATTGATTTTCAGATCATTTATTAGTTTAATCTCTCTTAAAATCTCTAGTCTTTCTGCGAACAAATTGTCATCTCATGTATAAACTAGAAATTTAAGTAAGTTTTGAGTTACTTATTCGAGTTGATTCCAATATTGGCGCAATTTTTTTGTCGAAGGCGTAGAATAAACCCATTTACTTTATCAATGAATTAGTTATCTACTAAGATTTTAATTATTAGCTCATTTTGTGCTAAATTTGATCCGATGTATCATTTGATTGGATATCTCGATGCTTAATCCTACGAATATCCGAATATGAATAATGTGTTGTCTAGAATCCATGTAAGATATTACACGAACTTCTGCAATAATGCTCTGATTTATAGCATTACTAAAGCAGGCATTTGGCAAATATCAAAGTTGACCACAAATTTGTTAATCTGTTGTCAATCTAGTTATGCAACCGAAAATAATATCAATGACATTTTGCTTTAGTTTATTACATTTTGTAGATATCTCAGTCAATTTATTTTTCGATAAGTGTTATATTACTTAATTAAATGGGAGCGATACTCTTTCATTTTTTACTTTTTGATTCATTTTCAATATAAATTGAAACACATATTAGAAGTTTATGCACTATATGTGTAAAAGTTTAATTAAAACCTGACTCTTAATAAAGTTGTCAATTCTGAAATATTATAAATGTTATTAAATAATGTCAGTTACGATTGAAGTGTCAGCTCCATCATTAACTCCAAATTAGCCAAAGTTTGTCAAAATAGTTTGATTGCAGATTTGATTAAAGTTTTATTATTCTTTGATTTAGTCGAGCCACAAATTCAAAATAGACAATTTGTCTTGTTTAATTTTTATTTAAGTTTTTGAAGCTCTAGTTGATGTCTGAAATATTTTCGGTGAAATTCCCAAAGTCTGAAAATCTAATTCAGACTGAAATTGTGTTCAAGCTATTTATAAATGTCTAAGCTAGTGCTCAAAATCTTTAGACAATATTATTTATTGTGTAGTTTGAGGAAAATATTGAGACCTCATACTCTAGAAGATAAATAAAGCGAAAATCTATAGTATTCTTATAGCGAGTATACACTTTGGCATTCTATATGAATTCATCTTTCTTGTGAACTGGCATTACATATATATTGGATTGGGTTATTAAACTTGTTATGCAACAAACTTATATAACTGTTGTTTTCAATATAAATTCATATTCTAGGCACAAGCTTATCGAACTGAGCTGAAAATTTATTCATAAAGAAAAATCTTTGGATATCTTTTGTAATATGATAGAAAGATTGTTATTTTCGAGATATTCTTTATGTGATAATGTCTTTGGATCTATACATAAATCTAAGGTAATGCTTATTGTGCAGTTTTACCCAATAAATATGATTTTTTCTCAGAAATAACCATAAAACTCGGTACAATTTCGACTCTATTAACTCTGATGATAAAATGTTATAATTTTGCTTCTTTTTGTTGTTGAGAATATCATTTAAATTTATTTTATTCAAATTTGCACTTAAGAGAGTTATATTTGAATAGATCGATGCAAATAAGAATAACAATGCATTTTAACACAAGATGCAAGGCGTTAGAGTATTAACATATAAATTATTGTGTTATGTAGAAGAATAATAACCAGAACTAAAGAAAAGAATGTATTTATTCCGAGTTTATAGTAGAATGAAGAAACCAGTTTATTACAATAAGCACGCTATTAGTGATCTAACTTTATTTTAAAGATATTTAGTTATTCTCAATTGTGGCCTCAATATTGAAGGCGTCTACTTTACTATCTTTATTATATACTGGATTGTATGAAATTTTATTTTCTGTACTTATTCTATCATTAAGAATTTCTCTTTTATTTATGCTTTCAATAGAATATATTTCTGAAATTATGATTTTATAGTTAGTCTTTGCATTTACTAAGCATTCAAATGTGAAAAACAACTCAATATTAAGTTAGAGAGTCATACACGATCAATAATTTGACTATTTAGTTGTAAAATGCTGCCAAAATGAGGGAGCACAACATTGAACAATATTTATTTAATCTAATTTATAATTTGCCTCAATCTCACTGAATATTTATGAATTTTGTAACCTAGAAGTCAAATCCTATCGAATCGATTGATCTTTACTGACAAAACGTTGGCTCAAATTTTAACATTTGGCTGTTTTGCAAAAGTGAACAGTATGCTTATCTACTTCTTATAAGCTAATCAAAATTTAGTATCAAACCCATTATCCAGAATTCCATTTTCAAATAAACTACCATTCTTGTTCTTTATTATACAGTCATTTTCTTGACCTTTCAATACAAAACAACTGTTTCAATGCTGGAATTGTTAGAATATTCTGTGAGATTTCAATGATTCAATTTTCATATAATGAAAGCTCATACTTTGAGTCATATGAATAGAAAAAGATCTGTAAGATCTCAGAATAAAGAAAGTTGTATTTGGTTCGAATATCACAATAGCAACTGATTTGACATTAAATCAATTTTTAGCCCACAGTACGCTGTAAATAAGAATACTCAACGATCCTTTGTGAAGATTGTAGAAATTCAATATTTTCATCGATTTTCAAAAAGTAGAACTTGATTTATGCTTAATAATGTATCAGATGATAACATCCTTTTAAATTTGATCGCTCCAGATACTAGTTATTGCGGTCAAGCTAAGTTTGTTTGTTCTCTGTGTTCACGTCAATTCTGTTATACTTGCAATTTATCCAAAGTTCCTTTATTGTTTAATTCAATTCCTTACCTCGGTTACCAAAGTTAATTTGTTTTGTCGTTAAAATCCTTAAAAATATGTGTTAATAAATGTAACATAAGTTCAAACAAAGCGTTTTATACTTTATCACGAAGCTTAAAACCAGCTATTATGGCTCTTTGATGGTAGACTCTTAAATTTTGTTTAATGATTCACATAAAACTTTTATCTCAAACATTTTTCAACATTCACAACCTTTCTACAAACTCTGTTTTTGTTTCAAACGTATGTAAGACTGAAAACTAATCAATATTGCCAAATATTGCACAATAAATTGTGCACCTTCTCAATTTGTCTGTTATTTTGTTTTTCACCTTACAATTTAAGCGTTTTTTAATGATCTTTAAATTGATCGAAAAATGTCCCTCATCGTCAAGTTGTTAGTCGTGCTTATTATACGATTCTGTGTAGTTTGGGCATTTATATAGGTGTTAGCACATTCAGACAGTTCTAAGTGCTATTCATTTTTCCAATATTTTTATAATGCATTCAATACTCTGTTTTGATTATGTGGGAGAAAATATTTTACAGATGTTTCTATTTCTTGAGTTTCAATCAATTTTCTTCTTATCGCGAATTTTATTTTTAGCTAATTTTCATGTTATCCATATTCAAAAGAATAACAAATTATTTGAATACTTCTACAAATTCAAACAAATCTTTTCAAACATTGGAAAAAAGTTCGATAAAGCTATGAGTTGTTACTAGTTGTCAGAAAGAGCCAAAAACCCAATTTATCCTGATATCCATTAGGCAAAAGCCTTGATCAGTGTTTAAATTTGAATTTGGTTTTAGAATAACCTTAGATTTTAATCTTACAAGATTTCATTTTTCAAAGAAGCCCAAAAATATAGTATTGAAAGTTTTCAAGTTCAACACGTAATTAGATTTTCAATGCATTATCTTAAATGAGTTTTTATTTGAATGTTTTTTCAGGTTTTCAATTGATCTCTGAAAAAATCTTAATAGGCATGAAAAATGCTTTTTACTCAAAAACTTTTTAAGTTGATTTTTTATCTTGCAAAACATTCAAACTCGTTAACCCATTCGTTGAAAAGCAATCAATTTAACTGTAAGTCTTATAAATTGATATAATTTTTCTAAATTATTTTTTGAGCGCATCTAAAACTATATATTTTATAAATTATACGATTGTTAAAGAAAGCAAAGATTTGTATGAAAGGCTTTCGCACAGCCTTTTCTTCGCACATAGCAATGACTGGACCATATTTTTGTTCCAAGATAACAACAACGACAACTGCTTCAATAACAAAACAGAATAATGTCTTTAATGCTTTAGTAATTTTTTATTATTACATAAAGAACTACAACAAAGTCAAAGCAATCATTTGGGTAGAGAGCCAGCAAATGATGATCATTATCGAGTCGGTTCGGCTTCATGTGGATTTTCAGACAATTTTCAACAATAATTTCATCTTTTAAACAAAGTTTCAACTCTTTATATGTGAATATAAACAACATTTCTTACACTTAAAATGACATCACTTATAATAAAAATCGTACAGCAAAAATAATAAGTATTTATATAATATAATAGAGTATTGATTACTGCAACAAATATTCTAGATTATTCCGTATCATAATTAATATATATTCTATATTTGCAATGAAATCATTTATGATTGAAGTAACTGCTCCTGCTAAAGTTAAGATAATATTATGTATGGGAATACAGATATTAATATATAATAAAAATACATCATAAGAACCATAAGCATTTTAGTTAAGTTACAGACCATTATTCTCAGCGAAATACAATTGATGAAGCAAATTACAAATACTGTAAGTGTTAGCTTATTTGTTTGATATTATGATTGGTGCGTCAAGTTTTCGGCGCTAAATATTATGCTGTTATTTATTTAAAGTCAAAATTAGAGATGCGGTTATTTAAGCGCAATCTAATTATAGAATACATTTAGCGAAGTAAATATCTATCAATTTAGTGCATAATTTAGTGCATCACTGCTCAAATAAAACGTTACATTTTTGTCATAATGAGCTTTTACGCATTTCATCAAACATAAGGTTTTTAGGTATGTTTTCGTGATTAAATCTGTAATATTAATTGTGCTTTAATTTGTTAGTCAAAAAATATTTCCGGTCTTTTGGGCTTTAATCGAGAGCAAAAATTAGAAATTTGAAAACAAACTCAAAATGCAGAATGTTTTTGGTGATAAGCTTTTCAATTTTTCAATTTAAGTATAGAGATTAAGCTTTTAAGGGCCAGTCTTGTAGTGTTTTGCTGCAAACGTTTAAGCAATTTTTATTGTTTATTCGAAAAGAAAGTGAACCAGAATCTAATTACAGAATTTGGTGCCGAAAACTACACACCATATTAAGTAGAATGAAACATGAGAGCCAAAAACAATAGGTAGTCAGTGTTACTTGAGCTTAAAGCCAATGTCAAGAGATTTATAGAATATAATTAAATGTCCAGATAGGAAAGAAATTATTTTCCCCATTTCTGCAAAACAGTAATCACGAAATTTATCATAAATGACACAAATGAAAATCTTTAACAAAAATCTTGCGCAGAATATTCTTACCTGAAAGAGTCCAAGCCGTTGACAGCGGCAATTTGTGCCCCATAGGTTACATCGACAAGCTTTAAAGGTCAAAGTTCAAATTATTCGAACTTATTTGGTATTATTATTAGGGTTACCAACTGCCAAAATTCGGCTTTAACTGCTTTAATATTCTAAGCTATTGCTACACTGATTGTCAATCGTGAATGCGAAAGTTTGAGATTTTCAGTATCTCAATTTTTTTATTCATTTCTAATAGTTTAAAATTTTGAAACTTCAAGAAATCTATAAGTTTCTGAATTAGATTTCAAATAAACATGTATGATTTTGTTGGTTAGAACATTTGATACTTAAGTATGACAGTAAGTTCAATTGAACGCATCTGAAAATTTTGAAATTCAATATACTCTATGAGATTTGCTTTAGGCGAAAGGTGGTAACCCTTAAATACTTATTACAAACATCACTTTCTTCGAAATAACAATTTACCTGATTTTGGGCAGCAGTCGTTAGGTCTATGATCACAAGTACCTCCTCTTCTAACACAACTCCTCTTATCTGTTAAAATGTTTTGTTGATTCTGTAATAGGTTCTCAAGAGCTGCTCCGTAATAATCCTCAAGAGTTTCCTGATCTTTGTATGAATAAGATATGGACAAAGTAATGATAAAAATTATTACTTGTAAGAAAATAGATAAGAAAAGAGAAAATATTAACGAGATATGAAAAAATAAAGTCTCAGGGAATCAGAAATTAATGTGAATGTAATACGGGACTTGATCATACTCTGTTATCTTTTATTTCTTGTTATATAAGAAAAGATATGATAGACTGAACTAATGCTGAGTTCCTGCTGAAATATTTGATTTTCTGTAGAAAAGTAGTGTTTGGTTGCTATAAACAAATACATTGTCCGCATAAGAATCTACTTATTTTATGTAAAAATTTGAGAATGTCAAGGAAATAGTAGTCGTTTGGAAAAAGTTTCTATTCTGATAATCAGGGAGAAAATTTCTACAAACTTTTATTTAATGCAAGTCAGAACAGAACGAGTCAATGATTAGAGAAATATTTTAGATTTTTCATATATTTTTCAATTGCACTGAGAGGATAGAAATATTTCTAGGATTGAAGTAACTCATTAAATAAATGCTTGGATTCTCAATGTGTTTCAATTTGGAATGTATTGATTTTACTAAAGTAATTGCATGTTTTCTAATACTGTCAATGATAAGAAAAGGATAACAGAATACCATTTCCTATTGTTCAGTGAAAACCAATTCTGAAAACAACACAAATGATAAATGAAGGCCTCAAACGAATCAGTTTTCAACCTAACAATACTAAAATCTATAACTCTGTTGGGATTCAATTCGTATATAGGTTTCATAACTAACCGCTACTTATAGGTAAGAATTCGCTGAAAATTAAGTATAAAAATAATTTATAACACAGCAATAATTATTAATAAATAACACTATGAGATCATCCGAGGCCTAATCCTCTAACCAGCTTAACTTAATTGTTTACATTAAAAGTCATACAAATTGGTCAATTTAGTTATCCATTTGGATGTTCCTTTCATGATAGCTACCAGTTACCTTCATTTGCAAAAGTTTGGGTCCCAATGGATAGGATGACGATTGATATGATGAAAGCCGAAATCCAGACGTGTTCGCAGAATTTCATCTTTGTATTAGTATTTTTCTAATCGACTTTTTGTACGTTTTAGAAGATTTCTCAATTAATTTAATGAGATCTGAAAGTATAAAATGTAATATGCTGATTAATTAAATTGAACACTCATTTTCAGTGCAATTAATGGGCCTTTGTTAGGCAAAATGTAGTATAATCTACAGGTTTAAATTAGGCTTCCATAATTTAAATAGATATAGTTTGAATTTTCTCATTATTGAAGCTTAAAATTCTGGAGAGAGAAGTCAATACTATTACCTCTGTTTCAAAATTCATTTCAAATCATTTTAACTGTTATGTTAGATTAACATTTAATAAATTGCTCTATTTCTAGTTTAATCCCTTCAAATTTTCGTTTATAGTAAATCGAAAAACTTTGATCAGTTGTAAGACCTTCCTTTCTATAGGATTTGTAAAGCTTTTGGTACTGATAATTCATGAAAATGTTTTCGCTTTAATCAGTTGCCAAAAGCAGTGAAATTTCTTATAGTTATCAAAATAGTTGACTTTTCGTGGGAGTAATTTATCTTGGCAAAATTACACATCATAGTCTTTCAAAGTATCGCTATTAATCAATCCTTTTTGATGAGTCGAACCAATTTTGAGACTTCAGCGGAAGATTGAAATTTAATACAGAATGAAATGATTTTTTTTCAATCTCTTAGGTTATTTTTTCCTTTGATTGTAGGTTTTCTACTAATGATGGACTAACTGTGACGAATTTTCTAATCAAAGCTTAGTCTCGAAAACCTACTTACTGTTTAGATAAAGGTATTACAGGTAATTAATTTTGAACCAAACAGCAAAAGATTTATTTGTATTAAAGAAATCGTAAAACGACACAGTCCTGAATAATTTATTAAATGCTGTACGGCTTTATTGAATTTGTGTATAGCCTCGATCGATGATTTTAAAAAACTTTATCAAATGCTTATTTCAAGGTTAAGTCCGAGAATATTACTTTTGGATGAGTTCGTTGAGCCTGTGTTCTCTTCTTAATCTCTACTTATTCGCTAAGTTGAATAGATTTGAACTATCTCTTGATACTTTCAGTCATATTGCTATACATGTTCACTAAGATGTTATTCACTATATTTTTATTTGATTCTATATCAAAGTTAGATATTCGTCATTAAATGCTGTTCGGCATCAATACCGATAATTGAATTTGATAAATTAATGTTTTCTTATGAGCTTATAATTATTCTGCTTATCTAAAAAGTATCAAATTTCAATATTAAATTGAATAAATGAATAAAATATCGTAATTATATGGCTTTTGCAAAATATGTACACTTGAATAAGTGAGAGTAGTAGTGTTATTTTGTTTTGCTTGCATAACTGAGAGTAAAAGTTAGAATTACCGTCTGCTATAATTTAATAGGTTATGAAATCTATATAGCTTTTGAGAATTTCGAACAAATTCATACCACAAGTTATTTAAGTAGAACAGAATGGATGCTAAATGAAAAATCTAAGACTGATTTAGAGCATTTTTGAAGTAAAAGCTGACAATGAAGTTACAGCGGCATTGAAATTTTAAGTTTTAACTTTAATTATAATCTAATGAATAAAATCTCTGTTTGAAGTAGAAAACCGTGTATACAAACAGAAAATTTATTTGAAACATTTAGAACCTATTTTTCATTCCTGAATAATACCCTATAACATTAATTAAGTTAGCTGAAGAACAGTTTTTTAATCAATCAAAGTGTCATTCTTTGTTTGGTATTAATCATAGCTATCTCTCTAAACGAGAAAAGTTCTAATTCATTGAAAGACAAAAGATTCATGATTCTTAAAAACTAGTTAACTCAATTTTCGGCTGCAACAAAATTGTCATGTACTTTTCATCGCTCGACCATTTGAACATAATTATTTTTTATGATTAATAATGGTTTCAGAATATTAAAGAGAAAGACTTGTTGCTAAAGCATTTATTTTTCATCATTACTGAATATTATTCCTGGTATTTCCGCCGAGTAATTTCCGTTGTAAAGGCCACGCCAATTGAGCAGGACTCGATCTTTGTACCGATTTTCCGTGTCCTTAAGCTTAATTGATTGATGATTTTTACCTAGGCTTAATGAAGCGCAACATAAGGGTTACCGCCCTCCGTTAAAATTATTCAACCTAAGTTGAGAATAAGGTTAGCCTCCTGTTCTCACTTAGGTTAAGTTTTTGCGGGCCGCTTAGCCATTTTATAGAGCAATTTTCAATATTTAAACAAAACTGTCTCTTTCATGATGTTTTTATGCTTAACTTTTATTTATTGATAAAACGCAGGACGTTCTCTGGAACTCACTCAAGTCCTTTCGACAAAAATCCGTTCAATGTAAATGCTTGATACCTTATCACACTGAAAAATGTTAATAGAAAGATGTCTGAACTTTGAAACCTAATCAATACCAGAAATATGGTGCATTCTTAATACATGTATTCTATCAATACAAACATGCATAATTAGAGAGTATTCCTAATGTTGATCTTGTCATTAAAACATCAGTTAATTAAAAACTTTTCTGTTGTAGAAGCTAATTTATAGATATAAAAAATAATCAAGACTTAAGCTAAAAATTTGTAGAATTATTCACAACTAATCAACGAATAAATCAAATATTAAATAATTCTTCAGAAGTTTTTTAAGACTCTCAACAGTAAATGTTTATCTTGACTCCTAAGATATAAATTGCGAGCTTTAAACCTAAAAATACTTGATTCACAAATTGATATAGAGAATATTCCGTTTGACATAGCTCTCCATTAAATTCATGTTTATTAAGTCTATTCATGTTTTTTCTATTCTTCTGGAATATAGCTTTGTTTCTCAACTAGCGTAATATGTTTACCACATATAGTGCTATCGATTTTATACTAATACCTCTCGATTCACTTTGAATATAAACTTCACGACTGAGGGAAAGGATTGGAATAAAGTATCATTTTCTTCTTCGAAACTACTTTTCAACCCTATATATTTGGATTTTAGTCCATTTTATGACCTCAAAGGTTTAGATATTATACTTATGACATGGCTCCCGAGTTTTGCAAGTCTTCCATTGAAGGTTTGACATCTTTGGATAGGCTACATATCCTCTGAACATGAGTTTGAATTAAGTTTCTTTGATATAAATTTTTTATTGATTTAGGAATAAATTATAAGTCATTTTGGTATTTTAAATGAAAACATGACCTACTGGCTAAACTGATTGACAACTTATGTCTTATGAAATTTTTATAAATGTAGTTCTTCGTTAGCTATGCACTAATTCCTCATACTTTTCAGTTCTTTTCCTATAGATTCTAATAAAAGTCATAAATAATATGTATTTAAAACTGTAGTTTAATTTTCTATGTATCACTTGATATAGGCCTTTTAGTTTGAATCATTCAAGTTTTAATACAGTTAAAAATTCTTGTAATTTGAGCTCAACTCTCGTCTTAACTCAAATACTAACTCTTTGCCAATTTTTACCCTAGACTTCAACGTTTTGATGGACTTGTGTGTGGCCTTGTTTTTTAGATACTAGCCATTGTTAAATTTATGAAAATTGTTCAATTGGGTAAATTCATTGATTAATTCATTAAATTGGTTGAATTTGAATAGTAAGCTAATAATGTATAGAAAAAAGCTTTAGAGTTTAAAGTTATGATTGAACAGGAAATTCTAGCATCTTAAGAAATTAAAGATGAGATTTCAATTTTTTTCTATTAACTCTTCAATTAAGTTATTCTTGTTATAGATTTGACTTCTCATATGTTTTGTTCATTTAGTCTGCCTTCGGTCTCGACTAAACGAATTTATTTAATTGAAATGAACGCTAGCTCAAATCGATCGAACAATAGTAATCATTTAGTTATAAATGTATGCCTTCGATTGCTGTTGCTGTCTTTTTGAGAATTGTTGCTCTAGTAATAGACCTTCAATTTTATTATGTTTGTGCAAATTCTATTATAAGAAATAAATGATATCTAAATTGAATGTATCGAACGAAGTAGACTTATTATCGCAGTTTTTGTGGACGTATTATTTAATTTCAAGAACGCTTTCATCTAACCTAATAGTTGAAAAAGAAGCCAATATTAGAGAATATTTTTGTTTATCAAATAATTCATATCTTGCTACTAAACACGTCATAAAAGTTATTAAAACTTTCGAACAACTCTTGTGATGTTTTCCTTTGTTTTCTAGTGCAGCCGACTCTCCCTATAATGAAGTCGGATATAGTATACAACTCGCTATGATGAACACTTTTCAAAAATGATTTAGTTCTCAGACTATGCACACTATATCCGATATAGTGAACACTCGTTGTAATCAACCGATCTTCGGTGCATTAGATTGTTCATTATAACGAGAGGGGAATGTATCTTAATTCTAGATGTTTATAAGAATTGTCTGGATCAACAAAACTTATATCATAGTAAATCTAATTCAATTCTATTGGCTTATTACTTGTAGAAAAAAGTGTTCAAATTCAAAATCCAACTCGATAACCCTTAGTCAGTAAACACTCTCGTATTCTTTGATTCGTAATTTTACTTGACCTAGAAAGCTTAATACTTCATATTCTACTTCTTAATATTGAAAAAGTTCATTTATAGTTAACATAAGAGCAATTTGTTCATCTTAAAAGAACCAAAGCTGTTTCAAGAGTCGTTATTGTAATAGTTAGGGTTAATGTTAATTCTAGTGAAATATCAGCATTTTTTATCTATTTTAACAAACAATATTTGCCGATAGAAACTTAAGTTAAAACCTATGTCAACACCATATTCAAAGTATGCAGAATAATTTACTGAACCTAATAAAACTTAGTAACTTTCACTGAATTTCTAGTACTTTCTGATTCTGCTACAACTATTTTATTGCTCGCTTTCGCGAATAATTATGCATCAAATTTATTGAGATTTTACGTTCTCTCTGTTCGAGTCAGTGATTTCAAGCTTATGCTTAATTAGAAAAAATGTTATGTAATCACTTGACTTACTATTTGAACAGTGAATTTATTTTAAGATAGTTGTTCTGTAGTTAAATAGAAGATTACGACCTTTTGTTCTCCAAATTGAACCTTTAAATTAAATGTGTAATTATGAAAACACCTAAAATAAACGCTCTTCACAATAATAACGTTTCATAGGGCTAATTAATGATTTGAACAAACTAACGCCTCAATAAAAACTAAAATTAGATCTTGGTATAATTAAATCTCCAATTTTGTGGAATTCATCAGAAAAAGTATTAACGAATGAATTGATGGAATTTCAATTGTGAGTATGAGTATGTATGAGAATCACATTCAATTGAAAAAATGTCGAAAACGGTCAAATTTTTATGAGCTACTACATCAACATTACAAAATCTAAAAAATAATCTATTTGAAAAATTGTTTTCTTTTAGATAAATGGTGATTATTACACATAAAATTGCAACTTATTGAGAGTACATTTTAAAATCCTTAATCTTTCAAATTCGAAAATAGGTTTACTCATGCTTGTGAAAAACAATTTCAAAGTTCCCCGAACAATGTAATTCCTTAATCAAATGTAAAATTTCTAACTTCAAAGTAATATTTTCTGAAAATTTATTAGAATAAGCAATAATAAATGAATTCAATCTAATATTGTCAGCAATTAAATGAAGGCTAATGAGCAGTACTAGTCAATAGTTATCAGTTCCAGAATAAGAGTAAACTTTTCCGAGTTATTCAGTCAACTTTACAGCCTAAAAACATGAATTTCAAAAAATGTTTTTAGAGAGTAAGTTTCTAGTAAGTATAACAATAATAATAAAAACAAAAACAAAAGACAAGGGGATATTCACTACAGAAAGTCAAAACTCTTTTAATGTGAAAAGCTTCCATAAATGATTAAATATTCATGCTTGAACTATGGATATTTGAATTTTTTACTGAATGAAGCGAATATTCAGATTTGAGTGAATATATGAAATTTTATCTATATTTATCAATGGCAACTGCTATAACCTGTTGACCTTTATTTCAATCAATAAGGTGGGTAAAGTATCGAGTTTTTGAAGCGAAATATGCATATCTAGCCAGTTATTACTTTAGCATTGTTATTTTATGGAACAATTTTGATGAATCTAAACATTTCTATTATTTTATTAGTGTTTAACGCAATATTATTTAAGTATCCAATTTTGGTCATTTTCATGAATCGGTTGCACTTGCATTAATTGTTTTATAGTGTAGTAAAAATAAACTGTTTTATAGTGCACTTCCTGATGGCTAGAAAAATGTTAACATTCTGTATACTAAACAAATTAGTGGTTTGTATGAGCTTTCAACTCTCACTTCAGGATTACTCTAAGTTACGATACGATAAGAATTGCGAAAAGAAAAATTCATTTTTAGCTGCAAACTTCTGTCTGTCTTAAATTAGACTTTCACTAATGGTACTTAAAAATGTATTGTAGTTGAGGGCATCTTTTGCTCAAATAGAACCAGAATACGCATCCTATCTTTGAATCTTTCTTTAATCAATTATAAACTAATGTTAGGATAGCTTCGCGTTAATCAAAAGTCTAATTCTTTGAAAAAGTATTTTTAATTTGATTTGATTTGTATTTTAACCTTAAACTTGATCTTAAAATCGATTCTAATGCAATAAAGAGAACATTCTCGAACAAAGAATCAGATTTGCCTTTGGTTTCTATGAATAACATTAGTTCTCAACATGTATAATGTGCTAATAATTATCATTAATCTCCTGCTATGAAGAAAGATCATTTTAAGGCTATCAATCAATCACTGCCAGAATATAAAAAGAAGAATAGAAAGTCATAAAATGGGTTTCTTTGACACGTTAAAAGAAGTTTCTGTTAGAAATCGTTGAATAATAATCACAAATATTACTAACGTGTGATTTAAGGGAAAAATCTATTGAATTGATAAGAGATTATTGTGAAAAACAATCTATAACTTATAAATAAAAGCTTGATTAGAAAAGCAGAGGGTATTGTCTAGCCACTTTCAATTCCCAGTTTATAAGCTGTGATATCAATTCTCATAAACACTAATACTTGTATTTACACTAAGTAAGGCTGTTAAAAGTATTAAAATCAAGACTATTGCGACTAAGTCAGTCACGAATAGGCCATTGGATTCAAACAGATCCGATTTTATAGAATACACAAGAAAAAACAAAACTTCCATAACTAAGCTCTTACTGCAAAGCCTCAAACGGTTTCTGCGGCTGGCATTCACTGAAAAACAAGGTTTATCTTAGATCTATTTAATTGTATTTTTACTGAATACACACATAAAGTTGAGTAAATTGAGAACGAGGCTGTCAGCAGTCTATGAAACATAAAGTTACAATAAACAAGACTTCAAGTTAAGACGTTAGAGACGAAACAAGTTCAACATTCGAAGTATTAAAAACATTGCAGAAGCTTTGCTTAATTTAGACGTATGCGACACTTGAACGACAAATAAATGAACCTGCCAAATAATAATGCTCTTAATAAGAAAGATTCAGAACCAATTATCTCGCTCTTTGTAATGAACAGAAACATTTCTCAAAAGTCAATTTTACTGCTTAAGACATAGGCTCTCATTGCTTACAACTGCGAATTAAACTAAATATTAAGCAACACTTCATTTTCATTTCAGTTATTTTTGTCCATTTCAATTGAATGGAGAGTATTTATTCATTTTTTTTGTATAATAACATTTATTGCATATTTCAATTAATAGAGAAGTCCATTAAATAAAGTAAAACAAAGTTTCCTCTCAATAGAAAACTGTTCTTTGTCTGAACAATTGAATACTTGTTCACTGATAATGTATTGTAAGAAATAAATGGCACTAAAGATATCATAAGCAGAACATCTGAAGTGTCATATTTGGTAAACAAATTATCATTTGAGGGATAAATTATGACATGTTATGATCTAGAAGTAAAAGCAATATATGTCTAATTGTTTGGAAATTCGCTCACCTATATTAGAACAGTGACACAATTATTACAAACATGGCATTTATAGACAAGTACATTAACAGATAATTAGTTAAAAGTTTCAAATCATAAGTTAATTAAGTTATACTTTCTTAAATGAAAAATCTGTTATAAGGATCTGTTAGTTATAGCTCTAAATATTCATTAATTAAACTATTAAAACATAGCATTGATTGCGAAGCACGTTAACATATAGTTAGCGAAGTTTTTAAAAATTACCAGTAATTAGAAATATATTTCTATAAAATAGAGAATAATCTGTTAGAGGCATCTGTTACCTACAGTTTCGAGTCAGAATATTCTTGATCTACACGTGGAATCTCTCTTCAAATGTCAAGTGAACAAAGTAGGGAATGGAAAAGCAGAAGCAAAAATTTCTTATTAATTAATTAAATCTTATAAATAATTCACAATATAATAAATAAAAACTGGGTTCCACTTCAGAGCAACAGTTGGAATAATTAAATGGCTTTTAACTAGAAATTGATGATTATTAGCACTTGTTTTAACACAAAATATTGTAGAGTTTTGCGGAGAGAAAGAGAGGGATAGATAAGCAATGCTTATAACTTAAAGATCTGACATTCAATAGACCGGTGGAAATACGAATAAAAGGCAATACTGTTTGGAGTATGTGTTTAGTCAGAAAGAATATGCTGAAAGTCGAGCTATGAATTGGCGTAAAAGGCCTACTATCATGGTTATATTGATAGGTTGTTCTTCGGCTACAGAGAAATAAAGCGGAGCATTTGCTCTCGCGCGAGTTTGCGTCTTATAATATTTTCGTAACTGTATTCTCATATGAGCCAAACAACGGCTTTGCTGACATTTCGATCGATTCAAACTTTTTTGAATACTGTATTCGTAGTGTTGTATTACTCCTTATGCTACTCATATAATGTTAACTAATTTTAGTTTGATTTGCTTTACTTTTGTTTTCGAAAGCTTTTGCTTTGTACTATTTCAATATAATTTGAATTTATGTTTTCTCAAAATGCAGTGAGGTTTTCATTTTTATACTTCCATAGGGATCTATGCAACTCCAGTCAACAATAACGAGATTTTCTACAATATTTTAAATTACTTCAACTATAGAATGTAAGAATAATTTGTTTATTTGCTTATCAAGCAGTCGTTTTTTGTTTTTCGATACTTAGTTTAAAAAATAAAGATTTACATAAAAAATATCCATTAAATTAAGTTAATGAGTAATTATACTTATTATTAATTATAAATATTTATGCAGTGCTTAACTTTTCCTGGTGAACATCTGGTTATTTCTCAAGCTTTTTTCGACAAAACCTTCACATTTACATTTTAACTTGAAAGTATCGATTGAAAAAGTTTTCCAGAGATTTCTACAAGTTTTAAAAACTTTTCCATCATTTGTGATTCATTTAGAAATGATATAAAACACGAAAATGAACATTAAGATCGTTGAATAATGATAAGCCCAGTCATACAATCAATTTTTTCAGCTATTTACCCAATAACTTATTAATAGATCTGAAGAATAACTATTTGCATTCTTACTAGTGTTGCAAAAAAGCTTTCCTGACCAAATTAATATTTCATAAAATAAAGGTGTTTTCTGTTTAATTAAATAAAAGTTGAAAAACTTTAAATTAAATTAAGTTAAAGTATTATTATAGATTTATTCTACAGGTTGCTATTCCCTGAAGTTGTTTTCCAGAAGTGTCTTAGAGTATAAAACTTTTACTCATTTATCGATTTTGAATTCTCCTATAAGGTTCTGATGCATTAATGAATTAAATAATTTTCTGCTTGTACAAACTCGAACTGAGGTAGAATAACGCGTCAGTTGAAATGTTGTCAAAGTATAATGTAGATTTCGGCTTAAGAATATTCGAGTTTCGGATTTTGAGTGTTCTCTTCACCTCAATTAGTAATAGAGTTTATTTCGAAGAAACATCTGATTCGGTTGAAACAAAATAGAACTCAAAATTGGCTCCTATTGAAGCCCTATTTCAATGGTATTAATAGCACTTCAAACAAGTGTCGTAGTTTTACCAAAAATTAATCCTGTTTCCTTCAAACGTAAGCTTATTTCTCATTTAATTTACAGTTTTAGGATATCACTCGAGAGCTCACGCAGTAGTACCTCGATATAGTAAGTTGATCACTATTGACAATTTAAGTTCATTAAAACGACCTTTCGCTAATGACCGTATTATAATTATAGTTGTATAGAAGACACTAAGAATGGAAAATCGTTCATTATTTCGAGAGTTCACAGTGGTAAGGTTCACTACGTAAAGGTATTATCGTATAAGATCTTGAGTGCTTTTCTTAAACTGTAAGCTATATGAGAAGTAAACTTACATTTTAGGTAAAGAATTTCAGTTTTCACACAGCTGTAATACTTTCCTTGAAATACTGTCTATTAGTATTGGAATGGGCTTAAATACAATTTTATGAGAATAAATCTCGAGTTGTTTTGTCTCGACTTATCTCGACTGAGTCAGGCGTTTCTTCAAGATAATTCGCATTGATAATTGAGATAATTGAGGCCAAAGGAACATTCAAAATCTGGAATCGAAACTCGAAAATTCGATAAACTGAAATCTACGCTCTTAGCGTTGTAGTTCTCTACAAATCTTAATTAGTCATAATTGACTTTTTGTTTGATTTCACCCTTATTACGAATTGTTAACTAGCTATCGTAAAGATAGTATGCATTTTTCTCATTTACATAACTTTTTAGGACTGGAATAGAATGACTTTGAATGCGATGAACACTATATGACATTAGATGCCTGTCAAAAGGGAGTTGTATCTATAACTCATCTAAAGGGCACGAATGCAACAGAGGAAAACATCGAAAAATAAACTATTTATATTTGGGGTAAAAACTAACGATAAATGACTAAATGAATTGCGACCAACACATAGACAGGAATTATTTGAATAATAACCTATCAGTAAATGGTAAGCAAATAGAATGATAAAGTAGTGGTACTACTAGGTAGAATATTGAACTATATTTTTCTACACATGAGTGACTTATATTTCTGATCGTGTTTTTGGAGAGCGTTTGTGTCATGCGTTGATCTAAAGAGCAGTTGTGGCGTAAATTCAATTCTTGCTTCTCTGCCACACTTTAAACACAGACAGAAAAGTCAGGTTTTTGTCTTAAAGTTCTCTCTTATTGTTGTTCAAGTGATTATAAACTACTCTTTGGTTTATGAACTTTTTGGAGCTGGGAAGCAATTCACGTTTCAGTTTTGTCTTATGAAAAGAGTTTGAACCGTTGTTAAGGTTTCAAGACTTTATTTCTTATAGCTTGACTGATCTCAAAACAAAATAATCAAAAGATTTGAGTAAGTATTGAAAAGCTAATATTTGTTCCATCATTAAGTTCTTTGATTCAAAGGTTTTATGAGAATTAAAACAGCTTTTTTCTCAAAATTTCTAACAATAATTGTGAGAATAGACCAAAAATTGACGGACTAACGTAATTTAAAAGTTTAGGTTTAATGTGAAAAGTTTCTAGTCGGTAATTAGAAACAGAGATTTATAGACTGTTTAAAAAGTTTAGCTAGCAACATGAAGTGTTATTTGTCGGTGCTATTATATATTTGCTCACTTAAGATATATATTTCATGGATCATTGTTTTGTTAAGGAGTGTATGCTATAAGAGAGATAAGAAAGTAGTCAAAAGCCAACTAATACCTGAACTAGAAATAGCACTGCTCTCAATAAAGAATTGTAGCTCCAATATAGAACATCAGCCCATTAGTTGCCCTATTACACAGTCCATATTTTAAAAGTTTCTCAAATCCAAGAAAACTTATCTTTAATATTACACATTCATTAGAAATTACTAATGAACAAAGTTTAAAACATGTGGAGCATATCACTTAATCATCGGTTTCAGTTAAAATACATGTAGTCACTAAAACAGCGTTCTAAACGAAAGAAACTATTTTTATTTTAAAAGCTTATTTATTAACTCAATCTTATGATAGAGTTAGAGCTGAATTTTTTAGAGACAAACTTTTAAAGAATCAAGAAAATATGGTTAAAAGAGTTAAACTCTGTCTGAGAAGTAATGGTCAACACTTACAACATATCTGGTGATTAGTTGTAAATTTATTTTATCATTTCTTTTTTAAAGATTACAGTTGATTGATGAAAGCTGGTTTTGAAACATTAAAACTTGAGTCAATGAATAAACAATTTGACTTCTGATTAAAAATGCAAGAGCATCAAAGACTTAACTGCTTCGTCTGGGCAAACTTTTAAGAAATAGATAGTATTTAGGTTTAAGAAATAACGAGAAGTATACGATTGAGCTCGAGTTCTAACTAACTTGACCTGAGCTCGAGCTCTTTCGTAAACTTGGTTTGACTCTTGTCAGAATCAAGACTCTAATACATTTGGTATTAAATCAATTTGGAAATAATCATTAGATGGCTTTATTCTATTAACGCCCTACGTTCTAGTATTATTGACGTTGAGTAACAATACGGGGGCGTAATTGGAATAGAGTTATTCCGATCTATTTGGATGAAGTTCAAGTCTAAGATTTTGGATGTTAGGAAAATTAATTTTGAAGATTTTACTTAACCTGAAATTTATTCGGAGTAAATTTTCTTCCCAACTATTGAAGCTGAAGCTGAATTTTTCAATATCTGTCAAAAATTCTAAGGTTTTATTTCCAGTTTATTGAAAATCTATTTTCACTATAAAAGTACTAAATTTAAAGAAGTTGAATTCATGAGTAAATGCCAGAGTTATTAGAACTCGAACCAATAGCAACGTAAGCATAAGATTTTGGATACTTTTTAATTGAAAAAATGCTGAAATACAGTCCCATTTATAATAGTATCTGAAATATTGGTATTAACAATTAAGCGCAAACTGTAATGACAAGTCGGTTCATATATCTCTTAATGGCATCCAATATAAGGAATACTATCATTTAACTAGTGTTGCAAGATGATTGCTGCATATTTGGCTATATTTTCATCTATTAGACAATACATTCTGGTATAAGATTTCAGCAGTAAACCAAAAGCTATTATAATGAACCAAAAAATGATGAGCAAAACGGACATTACATTATATTTGCTCATTCTTGCTATTAATGCGATACAAAACTTGTTGCTATTATATGGTTTCAGCTTAACTTTCGTGTTATCCTTTCAATCAATGAAATACAGGAAAAGTTTGAGATAGGATAAAATCATAGTTTATCATGTCAATCTGCACGACTTCCAATTAATTTTGATATGAGCTTGATATCCACAAAAAAACAAATAATGACTTTTTCTAATTGACTCGGGCAAATATCTTTTATTTTATTCACTTTTATACAGTTTCTCTTAATCTATATTTTTAATCGATTAGCTAACTAAAGTATTTTCATTTTAAACCTAAAACTCTTGTTCATAATCGATCTTCAAAATTTGAAAATTTTCTATTTCGTCAATTTTGTAGTTTTAATAAACTTTTAGATGAAAGAGATTGATTGAAAAAGAGTTTTAAGTTATTTTTTAACTTCTCTAACTTGAATAGGATGTAAATCCGGTTTAACGATATAGAATATCACTGTATGTAAGCAGATAATTAAGTTCTTAGAAAAAGTTGAATTTGTTTTAGACTTCAAGCTAATGGCAAAATACAACAGATTTTTTAAAAATATACTCCAAACGTAAGTTTCCTAAAAAGATTTTCTATCTTTCTATAGAATCTGACGTCCTCTGTATTCATGACTTCTTTGAAAACTCAAATTTCAGCTCATATTTTGTTCAAGTTCTCAAATTATCAGAAAACAATTGAAACAACTTTCTATTTCTGGATCTCATAATATGTTTACATAGCAAAATTTGTATTTAAATAGTGACTTAGTATCGCAAAAATATCATAGCCTACTAGTACTAGTGCGTAGTATTAAGTTTTTAGTTCATTATTTGTCATTCGTTAAGTGGCTAATAATTAATATTATTGAAAAGAACTACGTCTATAAATCGATCCTTTCGATAAGTAATTGAGAATTAAGTTAAAAAATTTCGAAAAAATATTCAATATCAGTATTTTGAATATTCTTGAAAAGTTTTCAACAAGCATAAGTTAACATAATTAATCTTGAGAAGCTTTTAGTATGAGAAAGATTTTTGTTGCGTTGTAGTTATTTTAATAAAATTTTCCATCCAATCAAATGACAGGTACTGCATACAAGAAGCTCTGCGCTCCTATGGTGTTCAGTTTGAAAAATTCTTATTAAACAATTTTGCAGATGCTTACAATAACATTTGGTCAACAATTATTTCAAGAATAAGCTTGAGTTAAAGTTTATTAACTTTATTCTGCATGTTATTGATCTGATTTGTGACCTCAGACCATCTGTTAATCAAAATAGGCTTATGACTTGTTTATCTCAATCCCTTTCGTTTTTACAGCTATAAAGGCTTAAAATGTCAGAATATTGAAGCCTTGATTGCTGTCTATTTCAATATTGAGAATAATTTTGATCACAACAATCTTTGACGGTCACGCGCCTTATCCAGTGAATGCTCACTGTTCAAAAGTTGATAATAACCGTTAAGTTATAGTTATTTAACTGTAAAAATAGTTTTGACAATGCATAAACTTATTGATTAATGTGCATGCAATCAATAGGCCTCAAATATTGAAGTGTAAAAAGATTCTTTCACTATTCGGCTAGAATTCAAGCTTCATGACATGTTATCGTATGAAATAAGCATATTATTATACAACCTGAAAGACTGAATAAGAATTTCCAATAATAATCAAATCTGGAGATCATTAGATTATTTCGTCACAAATTCTGTATATCGCAATAATTATAGCATGCGATATCGAAATTATAAGCATTTGTTATGATTTTATAGTCTTGATTGGATCAACTCAAATAATTCTTGAGTGTTACTGAAACGAAATCCATTGAGCACCAACTGTTAGTTGATTTCAAACTTTCCTAATTCTTAACATGTAAGCAACATTAAGCTCTCTCTCTCTCTCTCTCCCCATGTATATCACAATCCAATCTAAGTTTGAGGTCCAGTAAGTTGTGAGTCTCATCAGCTCATTAAGATCGAAAGGTTTGTGACACTCTCTTATTGACTGATTAGAGTAATTCTCAAGTTTTAGTGCCTTTTACTGACTTTTATTAGATCACAGTATCGGCATTCCACTGAGGTGTGATCTACAAGTAAGAGTGATCTACAACTAGAACTTGTCTCACTGAAACTAAGTCATAGGGCAATTTCCGTATTAATAAAAACTTTGAAAAATGAACATTTGCAATATACACGTGTAGTTCAATATTATAACTGATTTGGTTTTGCACTTTTATAAGCTTTCTAGAAATTAGTAATAACGCGTGTAAAACAGTATAAATAGTCCCGTAAACTGAAAGATGTATCTCAGTCCGATAATTGCGTTGGCTACTCACAATAATGAGAGCCTTAGAATTATATGCAATTATTCTTTACGTGATATTCAATCTGTATTTATTTAATTTTTAAAAAAATTTTAATTTTTAAAAAAATTTTAATTTTTTTATATTAGTTTTTAATATTAGTTTTTTAAATAAAGTATTTTATTTATAGAAGTGTGTAGATCACACCTCAGTGTATAGAAGTGGTCCGTAGATCACACCTCAGTGGAATGCCCACAGTATCAACTCTTTAACTGAACTGGATTAATTCTCGATAAAACTCGATGTTTTTCTGTTAAATTTTTTCGTAAGCAAAAGTTATTAATCTTTTCTATAATTAATAACTTTTACTGAAGGTCGAGCTCAAATTCGTGTTTTTCCAGGTGTTAGAAAACTTAATCAATAACTAAAATTAATATCATTTGAGAAAACAGAGTATTATATAAGACAGTATCATATCAAAAATGCATTAAGTCAACCTATTGTTTCACGAAACTTTGTGATAAGAATTTCAATTCAAAATTATAGACGAATTTCCAATTTTTAGACGTGTATTGGCAGAGAAGTTTCGCAAAAACATAAAAATGACAAACAATATAACCATACACGATTCAAAATCTTTATGGAATAAAACCGGGGGCGTCTAAGTAGCATTGCCAACTTTTGTCAGAAACATTCGCTGACAAACGGCAAAAATGAAAAGAAAAATCTCTCAAATCGCTGACCAAACTTTTATTAATTTTTCAGTTTAGACATTATCAGATATATTATACTGTGTTTAGTATTTTAGTTTATAGTCATTTTCACTGACCTAGTAATGTGAGCGGAGACTCCGTCTGCTGACCACTGACAGTCGGGAACGCTACGTATAAGGGTCTCAACTAATATTGTCTTCAAAAAATCGAAAAATATCAAAATAAACATGATTCATAATAATTTACAATTCAGACTAAGATCTAATAAATCCAGAGTTTGTTTATGCGCGACTATTTTATTAGTAATTACTATTTGAATTATACCAGTTGTGAACCTGTATTTCCTCATGCTAGTCATTATGTAATACAATATCTATATTTGCTAATGTTCCATCTCATCGCTAGAGAGATGTTCAATCATTTATTGTTCTAATAATTATTAACTATGGAGATAAAATGATTGAGATATAAATTGTATCCATTTTGAGAGAAACCAACGCATTGTATTGAGTTTCAAAAGTTCAATGCATTTGTGGGATATCATGTCTGAAAGTTGATATTCTTTGCTTTTCGGGGGCGGAAATAGTAAAAAATAGCAAAAAATGATCAGTTTTACTCATATGGAATTTTGGTTGAATGCAAATTGATTTAAATGTGATGGTAAAAAATTGGTCTATTTTATATTTTAAGCATTCAATAAAAACTGAAGAAACTTATTGTAAGGTATTTTTCAAAGGCATGAACTTTTCTTAAGAAGTAGACGACTAGGAAAGAGCAAAACTAGAGTTATTGACGCGTTGATAATAAGCTTATTTTGAACAGAATAAAAGCTTCCGTTAAATTATATATCAGATCAGAGGCCAACTCAATAAGTCTGTTTGGAAGCCATTAAGGCTTACGCTCAGAAAGATAGAAAACCAAAACCAATATTGGTTGAGAACCTTTTAGTTTAGTTAAGATTTGTTGTAATAATATACTAAACCTAACGTTATACACTGATTGACAGGTATTCTAGTTATAGAATTCATTTATTCGCCCGACAAGTTCTAAACCTTATTATTTCTATTGAGATGGGTTGAGCATTTTATTTTTATGTAACCTATGGTAATCTTCATAAGTTATATTCATCTATTCCTATTTGTATTTCGCGTCACGATCAAGTCTTTCATAGGATATAAAAAGTGATGCATTTGTTAGAAACGAAACCCAAGTCTTGACGCCTTCTAACAAAATCAGTTTTTCTAAAAGAAAAGCATTCTCTATAAGTGCTCTTTGAATCTTAACAGTTATATTATATTAAAGTTGAATAGTTTCTCGCTCAATTTATTTTATTGGGACATTATCGAGTCACTTATCTTTAAAATGATTTTGAACTTGAAAGCTATTTGGGGGTTGCTATTCAAAACAATATTTAACCTATATCACTCTTAAGACACTTAACAGTTAAGTCTTCTTTTAATAAAAGTATTGCATTTTTATGAAGTTTACTGAACAGGATTTCTCTTTAATTATGTTGATTGGAAACGACTTTACGAATAAATTGTTCTAAGAATTCAACAAATTATAACTTAAATAGAAGCTGAATAAGATTCATTTGTTTCGAGCTCTAATACAGAATTGATTAGAAAAGTTTCTTACGTAGAGGTACTCTCTTTTAGCTGTTATGACTTCACTCAATAGACATTTATAACTATTATTGGATTTAGTTTTCTGTAGCCTTAAAGATAAACTTGTAGAACAAGAGAGAAAATGCGATTATTGGTAATGAATAATATGATCCCATTATATGGGAGTTTATACCCGTATAAATAAAAGTTTATAAGATTTGTGTTCGAACATACATCTTATGAGAAAAAGTGAATCGCACTCACTGTTGGCGCAAACTGAATACAATTTCAGATTAATTTATTTTAAAATAAGAATTCGATAACGTTTTAATATATAAAATTAGTCTTAAAGGCATTTGCTTTCTTTCGAAACCATAAAATGTTTTTAATTAAAGAGTAACGCTCGTTCATGAAAATGAGATGTTTTAATAAGTTTTGCATCCGTACAAAGCACTGAGAGTAGTGTTTTAATAAAAATTTTCGCTTATTCATACAAATTTGAATGCCGAGTAATTGTAAAATCATTTACAATATGCCGAAAATTTAGTGGGCTTTGTATATTTTAATCTATATTTGGTTTTAGGCTAATAACTTGTTATTATTTTTGCAGATAATAATTAACTGAAAATTAGAAGTAAAATTTTCGTTGCGTCAATTTGCATTGCCTAAAAACACCAGCTCTTTACAAGTTAAGCGTCTTTTAGCATAATTCTAGGAACTAAATTAAAAAATAATGTTTAATCAGCAGTAAATCGAAATTTTCAGAAATTAATCTTCAACTTCTTTGTTCATGAGCAAACTCAATCGAATAGTTTGAGGTGAAAATTATGAATAAAATTGTTTTGTATATTCTGACATTGACAGGAACTTTGAAAACTGATATCACCTGAATGTGAGTCTTCCAAAAGGGATTTGAGCCATGATTTTATTCAAGTTTGGATCAAAAGTACTCTCTTCATTGTCAACCTCCAAAAAGTCAAGTGTTTCGACAGCACTTGTTATTGGGCTGATATTTGCTTTGATGGTACTCCAAAGCTATGCCATCAGATACTACAGTACAAGAGGTAAGCTATGAAACAATTATTGTTTCAATTGCTTAAGCGTTACTAAAATCCTGCAATTTTCTCATTAAGTTGGCAAAGCAATTCAAATCTAAACAGTTTTCTTGTTCCAATGTCAAAAGTTTGCCAAAATTATGATTTTATGTATTAGAAATTATCAGATATTTCGATTATATTTTTTGTTATGCAATTTCATGTAATTCTCCTGAAGTTCAAAGTTGATCCCAAACTTTTTGAAATTTTCTTCTCAGCAGATAATGATATCTCACCCGATTTTCTAAACGATTATACGGATAACTTTCTGCGGACTTTAGTCAGTAATCCAAAGTAAGTTTATTTTGGGGATAAGCTTTATGAAGATAAAACTTTAATAGATTTCTTGACCTTTTGAATGATATTTTTCGGATGAAATCTTTATTCTTCAGACGTTTCTCTCCATCGGGAGGAAGAAGAAGAAGTTGTATTCGTAGAGGACACACCTGTGATCACAGGCCAGAAGATTGTTGTCCAAGTGCTTTATGTCGGTGTAACTTGTGGGGTTAGTTCTCCATCAGTATTAGTTCTCTATTTAAAAATTTTCTATTAAAACTAGACTAAAATTACCTGCCATGTTTTGAACCATAATTCACACGAAATCAATGATTATCATAATATAATAGGCAAAATGTTTGCAATTTAAAGTTTACTACTTGCCTTCTAGCTCTTC
The DNA here is from genome assembly GCA_018873245.2 of Archegozetes longisetosus. Lineage (NCBI taxonomy): Eukaryota > Metazoa > Arthropoda > Arachnida > Sarcoptiformes > Trhypochthoniidae > Archegozetes > Archegozetes longisetosus. The sequence continues at coordinate 2,516,831 of JAEMBT020000006.1, forward strand.
AGATATGATAGATTTGAATGCAATTTTTTAGATAAAGGTTATCCCTGTCAAAATGTTTATAAGATTTATATATGTGAGAAACGTATAAATGGCTTTATTTGACTGATTAATAAATTTGATGAAAATCTATTCATCATTAAAAAGTAAATTAGTTAAAGTTGACCGCAGTGTGCACCAATTAATCAAGGAAAAACTGTTAGCTATATGGATAACCCTTTTTTCAGTTGTTGTACAGTTCGACAGTTACTTCCAAAAACAAATTATTTAAAAATTTATAATAATGTATATTAATTCAATTTTTTAAAGGCACGAACTGTCGTTGCAAACGAATGGGTCTCTTCCAAAGGTAATACAAAGTGAAAAAATTGATTCATCAACAACAAATCTTTACTTAAAATTTGTTCTCTTTTTTTTTAACATAATTAAAGATGGGGTTAAGCAATGGAGCTCGTCAAACTCAAGAACCAAACTTAGAGAAAGAATAAATGATTTCTCTTGAAACAATTAGTTTTTCACTTATTTTTAAAGTAAAAGTAAATTTTATGAATAAGATCTGATCATCTTTCCTGTTAAACAAATATTAATATTACTTATTGTGAATTAATGTCATAAAATGTTATCATAAATTCCCTAATTTTTTCTTATTTTCAACAAAAGACTCCACACATGAAAAAACTTTAATTGGTTTTATAAATAGATTTCATCAAAATCAATCCTACATACCGACCGAAAATAGCTCAAAGTCTCACGTGAAATTGACGTGAAATTATAGATTTTTTCTAATCAAAGCCAGATTTGATTAAAAGTACTGTGAACAAGTCTTTTATTCATGATTGAATTCAAATTAATTATTTCTTTAGCTTACCCCTATATAATAACTAGTGAAAGGCTTTCACTGATTATTGGATATCAGCTAAAAATTAAAATTTTCAGTCTATATAAAGGATTGGTTCGCGAAGACCTATACTGTTGAATATTCATTATGTAATTCCCAAACAGTTGTATTATACAAATAAAATCCTTAATTACTTAGCCATTGTTACGACTAAAGTGAATTAAAAATCATATAACGAGTTAACTTAAGCATTAAATTATGAATAAGTCATAAATAGTCTAAAGTTTAGAGCATTACAACAATTATTTGTTACTATTCTTAGGTGTTGTTCAGTTTAAGTGGTTTACAAATTGTTTCTTTTCTTCATTCCATAAATTTAAGTAAATTAGATGAGAAACAACTCTAAACACACTCTTGTTCTCAATACTTTTCTTTTGAAGGAACGAGAACTCGGCCCAAGGGATCATTTGATTGCTTTGTATTCAGCTTATATTCTCTGCATAACAATTGGATAACAATTTTTGAATATAAGAGGCTTAACTTCACAAATAGGTAGCTATCGATCGATTTCAATTATTTATCTATCAATAAAAGTCTCCGAACAATCTATTGGTTCAGAGAATGTTGAAGTGTTAAACAAAAATATAATTTACAGCATATTAGTTATAGATAGAAAGTGTGTAAAAAAGCTTCAAACATGTATATTGTAAAATCAATCAAACGAAAACATTGACATCATACATCATCAACTTTTTCAATGCAAATAATGAGAATCTAAAATATTTGCGAGCGATAAAAACGTTAAAAAGTTGAACGAAAAATACTATAAATCAAATTTTTGAAATTTCTGAAGATGTATAGAATGAATGCTTGCGTATCCTCTAATTTAAATCTCTTCGCCTACACATTTCAGAATTTCATTTTCATCTGATATTCTTGTATAACAAATATTTTTGCAAACTTTTGTTCAGAATTTTTCATATTCATCTCTTCCCATTCAAAATTGATTTTTATATCAATGAGAACTGAACTTTGCTAAATGTTTTGCTACAACTGTTACTCCGTTTGATTATTTTGATGGAAAGTATTTTTCAAATGCAATACATGGATCTGAAATACATGCCTGACAAATTGTTGACTCAAATCATTTTGTTTTTGGCATATCACAACATTACGACTTCAAGTCTTTTCATAACTTTTGAAAAGAAATTATTTCTTTCTTAAGCAATAGCCTTAAAAATTGATGTCCTCTTTTGAATCTGATTTGGAAACAAATAATATTTTGCTGACATTTCACGATAATCATCATTAGAACAAATGCTTTGATTTTAATTAAAGAACTTACAGTCGATTAGACTCATTAGCTAAGAAATATAGTTAATGTAATGTCCAGGTCAAGCATTTTTTAAAAACTAATTATAAGTTTATCTTAAGATTTGATCAAAAGATTTTTCATAATAATATTCTATATGGAAAATTTATAACACAAATAAAATTTTTAATAGCTTATTTTGTGACCGCAGAAACCTGAGCCTAGACATTACAAATATTAATACAATAATTATATATTTTAATCTAACTGTAAAAATGCCAACTCTGAAGAAGATTCAAACGAATTTCTTAAAATAATAATATGATCTGACGAAACAAGTAAGTTTAATCCCTAAAGAGCTTTAATACTAATTTGGCTTTTCTCGGTCAATTTTTAGTCACTTAAAACTTGAGATTAAGCCTCAGCTAACAAAAAGATTAACTAAAAAATTAACAGAACTTATAACTCGAAAGAAAACTAATTAACAGCTTCTTAACACTTGATTTCTCTATAGAAAAGCTCAGGTAATTACCACTGCTAGCCTTTTGAAAAGCCCTTTCGATTTATTGTTAGTGAATATCCAATGATGGATAAGAAATGCTCACATTTTACTTCGATGCTGAGAATCCCGCACTAGAATAATGTGAGTTATTTTACTACTATATTGTTGTTGAATATCGAGGGAATTTTCAATCAACAAGCAAAATGATTAGTCTATAGCCTAGAAAATTATTGGTTGTGCCTCAATGGGAGTTCTCCACTAAGATTCTTGACATGATTTACTTGAAGTGTTGCGTTTTGTGTAGTCGTAATTATATTGCATTCTAGCTCTTTTTCAGACTTCATAAGTTTATCAATTACGTCAATAGCTCACTAACGCATCTTCCGTTTTTTCAAAGCAATGGTAATTTCAGTTTCAGAAGTGTTTGTAGTTTTGGAAATTATCCTCAATTACGATTATGCGAACAAAGAAATTGAAATTTATTGTACTTTTAGTAGAAAAATATTTAACTTAAGAAACACATAAACAGAAAAAATTTTCACTTTTACAAAAACTTGTGCTTAAAAGTTATTAAACTTGAAAATTGTTATTTTAAAATTTTTTACGATTTTTCAAATTATAGGTTGGCCTCAAATCAATTTAATTTACAAATACAGGTATTTTTTAAACTTAACGATGTGTGGTAAAGAAATAATACATTAGAAAAACATCGCTTTTGATACTGGTTTCAATCTGTTAAAGACCTTATGAAGAAATATTTTTATAAGTTTACCAATTTTTTCAAATCATTCAATTAAACTTATGCTATAAAGTTATGAAAAATACAACTGGAGAATACTTAATCTCCAACATTAGTTGCTAACAATACATATGACATATGACTTGAAACCACTTTTGAACCAAGGTTTCTCAAACTAGAAAAAATTCATACTTTTATGAAAATTTGTTTTTTAAGGTTTTTCAGATATTATATCATTGTTTACAGTTTGTTAAAAAGTTTTACTCCTTTGGAAAACATAAGTTATGAAAACTTCGATATTATCTTCCATATAACAGCAATAAGAGCAATAAAAACAACTTTATTGTCGTGATTATTATTATTATTTGAGAACTTGAATGATGTTAAACAAGCGAATTTTTCTCAACTGATTCACTCAATTCTATTAAAGCAACAAATTATGCACTAAATTATTGCCATTGAGAACAGTAGAAGTAGTACTGCAGGTTGACTCATCACTAAAAAAGGCTCTTTATAAATCAAATTTTGATGCCTTTTCAGTTACGCATAACTTCGAAAGTGTTTATTTTTATTATTCAAGCTTTTTACATCGAACATTATATCAAAAGTAATAAAATTTTATTCAAAATTATATCAATCTTGCTATTGAATCCTATTTTTTATCGAACCTCATTATAGATATGAATCAAATTATAGGTATTTTTCAATAAAATTCAAAATAAGTTTTGTGCATCCGTTGCGTGTGATATGAGAGAGAAACAAAAAACTTGCTGCATTTTAATCGGTAAGTAAGACAACTTGTGATGGCGTATAATAAAACTAACAAAACCGGTTGTGTTAAATGCAAGATTACTCCTCAGAGATATAGCACTACAGGACTGACTGAAAAGTCTATCATTTTAGTATAAGGCCTGTTCGAGAAAAGTAATCTTTTTTATACTGTCTATATTTTAGAAGTTGTTATACCAGACGAGACGAGACCAGTATTTAACAATTCCGTCACTTATTGCATGCTTTAATGCAACCCTTTCTCACTCTGTGTATAAAATCTTTGACTTTATTGTCGCTGACGAGACAAAAACTTTGAAATTGGAGTTTTTTTCTCGTTTTCAAGTTTTTGTATCATTACTCCACATTAAAGTTTAATACCATTGCCTTTATTAAGAAGTGATAATAAAATAGCTTTTGTGATAAGGCATAGTTCTTTGCACTGTTTGTATACTTTTTCTGTTGTTTTCTCTGTTATGGAATCTATTTCATACAGTGATTTATAAAGATTTTGTTATCCGATAGACTCAACAACACTTGAGTTAAGCAATAAAACCATTTGAAAAAGTTATCATTGGATGGCTCAACAACTTTTGATTTAGTGTTTCGTCAAATATCGTAACGTTTCCATAAGTTTTATCAGCTATTTTTAGTTCACTTTTCTCTTCAATCGTTTTGGTTGTTATTAAAAGCAATTTTACTATACTTTGCGGAAATTGTATCGCAAGAAAAGGTAAAATAACTTTTGTATAGCCGATTATTTTATTAGTTTCTAAAACTTTTTCGTACTATTCAACATATATTTCATGCTATACTGACCAACACATTAGCGGTTATAATATTTTGAAAGATTTTTCGCTAGTAGACCGTTAAATAACTTTTCAAAACTTTTATAACTGTCTTATTGTTTACTATTCTTTTAATATACAATAATTACTTTTGTGCTTTTCTGATACCAAGTACTAAACATGAATTTAACATCTTTCATACTTAGCCATTCTATCCATTAATAATACTCATGATAAAAATTTCGGGACACTGCTTAGTATTTAAATTGCAAACGAATTGAAATAGTTTTTAATTTTCTATTCCATTCGAATAATTAGAGTTATAATGACACGAAAATTGGCTTCTTTCCTATGAAAGAGAATTCATACTTTTGAGGCTATAATTTTGTAACTTTTCATTGTGGCTATAGATATGTAAATTAGTAACGGTTTGCAATAGACATGACATCTCTATAGATTTCTCTACATATTTCAGTTGTATCTAAACTTGTTTTGCATATTCAATGGTATCTCTCCATTGTAAATGATTTAATCAAAATATAATTAAGGCCTCTCTTTGGCCGAACAGTTCAAGTCTTGTTCATTCAACTCAAATGATTCAGATCTGAATCATATTCAGATATTTTCATTACTAAGATCTGAAAGTATTTAGATCTGAAAGATTTTCTCTACTGGTATGTAATTTTGAAATTAAATTTAAAACTTTCCTCGATTATTAAGTTAGATTTTGTCAGTTTTCTGGTTTTCAAAATTAACTCTTCCGACAGATTGACTTCTGGTAGATTGAAAACTCAGTCACCAAACTGTAAAAGTATTAAATTATTTTACTTTTGATGCTTATTAGCATCTATTTAGCAATAATTTTTTGTTTCAAGCTATTTTAAAGCATCAAAACTAGAGTTAGAGGTTTTTTAATACAACTACCAGTAATAGGAATACCATGTTTGAAACAATTTAGTTCATTTTAGCATAAATTCAAAGTTTATCTTGTTTGATTTTAAATTTCCTAATTAATCCTGCTCTATTTAATAGTAATGGAATTTTACTTATTTTTCTGTAAAATAATAAATTTAAAAAAATCAGTTTGGAATGACTGCTGATTTTCTTAATGAATCATATTCTCAGATCAAAGTTTAATTGAATAATAGCCTTTCTGTTTATTATGAGTTCAACCTAAAATACTATTTATTTATTTGAATACAGATTGTAACTTATCTTTGCGATTCGCAAAGCAAAATCTCAAATTGCACATTGAGTTCACTATAACCGGCACAAAATTTGCTTAATTTTATGCGTCAATTTCTCAAAAAACAAATTCAACAGACATTGAATATTTAAACTGTATTTTTAAAATGGATATGATTATTTATAAGCAATTTACTTGTTTTCAAGTACTAAGGGTTCCGAAAAATATGTTTTGTTGAACTTGAAATCGAAAAACAATATATGTTTGCACTCAATAAGTCTATCAAGTTGCCAAACATCATGATATATGAATCAAATTGACTATTGTTTGAAAAATTGTTGGAATTCGATGCAAAAATGTTTACACTGTTATACGGTATATACATTTAAATTCGCTTAAATAAAATCTGAAGTATGTTCTCACGTGTGAGCTAGTTGTAAAAGTTTTCAGAATGAATGCCTCAATTTTTTTGTCTTATAAATCATTCATAAAGATCGATCACTTGCAAGAGTATTGTTCAGAAATCTAAGTAACTTTTCAGTCCCTGATATAAAAATTTAGAATCCCGGCTATAACTCATAATTAGGTCTTGTATCAAAAGCAGAACATGACTAGCAGTAAACGTTTCGAATGTCACTCTTAAATGTCACAAAACAAAATATAAATTTTGTTTATCTAACTTATAATTGATGGAAATCGGGTCACAATTAACTGACTTATTCCTATTGTTTTGATTTGAGAGCAATAAATAACTTTTGAAGTAAAAATCAAATGAAAAGCTATACTGTTTTTAGTCAAACAGTTATAAAAGTTTTATTTAAGCTATACCAAATTTATGTTTGGAATACAGTTGAAAGTAAACTCTATTGGGACTAACTTTTAAATTGCATGCTCTCTAGGCTATCATTTTAAGCTATTTCTAGGCTTCAGTTTTGATTTGAGGAAAAAATTACTTAAACTAAAGCTATTTTTAATCTTTCAGACTGAAAGTTAAAACACTATTTCAGTATTTATTCAGTTAAATACCCAATAATTAGAATTTGTTTATCTGATGAACTCATAATTATTCTCTGACTTCTGAAAGTTGTATAAATTTGAAAAAATAATTATAGAATTAAAGAACTTATTAAACCAATTATTTAATGCCTAATTATATTTGAAAAGAGAGTTTTTTGTGACACGTTATTAAACTTTTTCATATCTACCCTTATATGGTGTTTAATTATATATTTAGCGCAACAATTATTATGACGGAATTACACAATCCCTTCGGAAAAATATAAACAATAATTTTTATATTTATCAAAGTAGTACAGATACAAGATTTTTCAGAACTATCAGTAAAATGCTAAGATTAAAACTTTGTTGCCTGAGTACCTAACGAAAACTTATTGTCTAATAATTAGGCGCGCAACACATCTTATCTTTAGATTGTTATACTTTTCTACTCAAGCTCAATATCCAATAATTGCTTTATCAGGAATGAATGGAATATAATAATTAGAAAATTTTCAAAAAAATAGCTTCAAAGATAAGTTTTGATTTGCGTTTAAACGCACGAAAGATTCCTAGACTATTATAGAATCAAAAGAGAAAATTTTTTTCTAACTCTCGATTTTTTGCTAAAAATCTTTCTTAGGATTGAATGATATAATTATTGATGTACAAGAACAGATACAATCGTTTTAAATGGTTTTTTCTATGAATCGGATTGTGGCATGACTGTAACAAAGTTATTTATAATCTCGATTAAACGTATCTTTTGTATATATTAGCTATAAAATAGAATAGTAATGCAGTTGTGAAACCAAAATAGCCTCAAATTAAACCAAATTATATCATATCCGAATCAGATCTTAGATTTCTGTAATCTTGATCCATATATTAGTCAAAATTAATAAACATTAGATTTGTTATACATCTGACATTCTCATAAATTAGTTTATTTTCGATAATCAGTGTCAGCCCTCGAGTGAGAAAGTCTTGAGCAGAGATAACGAGAAAGTTATTCAGAACTCTTTTCGTATACAAAACTTATTAAGAATAAATAACTTATTAATCATTTTTTCTCTCACTATAAACCTGAAAATTTTCACATTACATGATAGGATAGATTTTTTTTGAGCTGCTAATGACGCAAATGACCAGTTGTTAGCTCGCAGAAAGTTATGAAGTGTTGCAAAAGCGATAGTTTCTTATCTACAAAGAATTTTGTTTTTTCAAAATTTAATTTATTATAATTTGTTGTGTAATCCAAAACTAGTTATACATGAAATGCACGGGAAAAGAGGAAATGGCAGACTTATGACACGTTACTAAATATTGTGTCATAAATAGAGTATTTCATTGTCTTAACGAATAGACATTTCTTGTACTAAAAGCTTCTTAGATCGAAAAGATATGCTTTGAAACATTCGGATATGAAGATGACCTTCTTTTTTGATGAATTATGTAAAGTCTGACTCGAACCTTATTGTCTTTAGAAGACATTGGGAATCAAATGTTGAAGTCTTAATAACAAACCTCTACGTAATCTCCTACTGTTAGGAACTTCTAGAATTCATTTGTATCAAGGAAACAATTATTGCTTCAAAGAGAAAAAAGTCCATCTTCTATCATTTTCTCTCTACATATCTGTTTGTAATGCCAGTCTCAGTAGAGAAATATTTTTAACTTATCTAAAATGAAGCTCAAAACAAACAATTCGTGATTTCTTTTCATAGCGTTAGTAATGGATTAACGCTTAAAGAGTACCAAAAGTTAAACACTTTTCGACTTTTTCATAACACTATAATTCTATTATTCTTCACACAATAATAATAGAATTGCATCTGGATTTCATTCATTACTTATATTATGAGAAAAATTTGCATAAAGTAGTTTCAGGAATATATTTCCTCATAGTTTAGTTTGATATAGGAAAAAAATGATTTGCATCAACAAAGTTATAATACTCTAACTCAAGCCAAGAAAACTTATCACAAGTAGAGAAAAAATTCTTGTGTTTCAATAAGACTTAATTCTTGAGCATTAAAAGTTTTAACATAATAGAAAAAGGATAGCGTGGGTCTAATCGAATTAGTACTTCTTGCAGAAGAATGACTTATGCTATCGAGAGTGGATAAACAAAGCTTAATTCAACTCTTAATTGAAGTTTGTCTAAAAATTTTCTGAAAATAATCCTTCATTCTTCATCTTATCAATGAGTTAAGTAATTATAATTTTTTATGCTTTTAATATTATTGGGTATTCAGTTCAATTATTCTTAAATTACTTTAGGTTTTCAACTCTCAAGTCAATCTTTAAGAACAAGTTCAATGAATTTATATAATTCATATGCAATAAAGTTTATTTACGTCCATGCCAGCGAATTAAGCGATTGTTTTCATGATCGTAAATGTCAGTCAGTTTTAAACTGTTTTATTACTTACAAACTGTTGTCTCTATTCAACCTTAATTTGTTTCTAAACACATATTATCAAAACATTTGTTGACTTCGTATATGTTTTTCCAATTAAAAAGGCCCTGAGCTATGGGTCATTAATTACTTATGTGACAAACAAATAGCATGAAAAGTATCAGAAAAAAATTTTATAGAGGAGAGACGATACGACTATCGTGTTCACCTCTATGCTCAAGATCAAAATAGGCTATAATTTATCTATCATTACACGATAAATGTGAACAACTATTCATAGACAGGTTATGCGAAGATTCTATGTTATTAAATATAAGTACACCCGATAGATATGGGTTAGGAGTTGCTAGTATACTAACCGTTGTAAAGTGTTTGCTCACATACTAGTTATTTGTGCCTTAAGAGTATCGCAAAATTTCAGTAAATTTATTGCTATGAATTTTGATTAAATTTAGCATCATTTTCATGGAGTGCATAATTGGCTGATTAAAGGCTCGTTTGTTGGCATTCCTCTTAGAAAATTGGTTAAGAGTTATGCGGAAGAAACCTAATTATTAAGATATTATATCCAATTTTGAGGAGCATGTCTATAAAAGTTCAGTATTTTTAGACTTCTTAATTTATGGTCTGATGTCTTAACAAAAATAAAATAATTTGTGAAAATAAAGCTTTCAGTCCTATCCGTATCGCTGCTTCAATTGAATGATCAATTCTGAAGTCATGCTTTTGGCAGAAAATAATCCGAACAATAAGAGCCTTAATTATGTGACTGATTATTATTTTCTTATATACCATACGTAATGTTATTCAAAAATCTTAATTGAAAGGATGAATGTTAAATGTAAGCGATCTTTTTCTTAATCCCCTCTTATATATCTCTACTTAAATTACACTTTCGTGACTGAGATCTCCTTTCATTGAAGTGGTCAAGCATTTAAAGCCAACAATTTCCTCATTGAATACATAACTAGATATGAAGCTCTTTGTTTGTATTAGTTTTAATGCAAAGTCTAGTTTCACCTCAAGATCTCTTTTGATGTGTTATTTTGTTAGCCGTTAAATAGGACACGAAGAAAGGAAAATGTTTTAATAACTCTATTTTATTAATAATAATAAATTTTTATTGCACTGCATGTTCAGCACAAATAACATTGTGTTTTATTCACCAAACGGTTGCCTTTCAGATGAGACAAAATTTCTTTTCAACTCATTTATTAAGCCATTTATTAGGAAATTTCAAAAGAGAATTCAGAATAAATATTTCTTTAGGAGAAAACGTGTCAATTCATTATTGAAATGTTTTTTTCTATCATTTTTCAACTTAATAGCTCTTAAAGAATTATTTATTTTTTTTATTTAAGATAAGTTTTGTAGCTTAAAAGTTATGCATCCTTCATGTGAATGAGTAAGCCTGAATCTAACCTAACTCTTATAGAAAATTTGTTGTTTGAATAAATTGTGGATATGAGAAATAATAATTAATTGCGATAATCGTGTATTATTTTTAAATTGAAAGATAAATGTTTGTATGACGTCATCCTGGGATGAAAAAAGACTTAACACTAAACTAATGCGTGGTTTGTATTTAAGTGAATGGCATTTAAGTTATACATTCCTTTACAGTAGATTAAAAGCTTCGGAGGCATAGTTTTTGAACAACTTGTGGTACATAATCATAATTTACAGCTTGATGAATGAGAGATGCTTTCTATTGTTAATTATTGCATGACTGAAAAGAGTGTTTGCAGCTCGAGTACAACTTATTTCTTATATGGCATACAATTGCGACAATTTAAGGTGTGATGTGAAGAGTTGGTACTGTTCCGCTCACTAATGCATAGCATGAATGTCTCATAAACTTGTTATTTTGACCATGACCTCACCGTCTTAGGTATCGTTATAAGATGAGCTTCTTTTGTAATTGGCTTAAAAATATTTGTGCACTTAATCTTAAACTTAATGCGAAATTTTCCACTCTTTTAAAAAAATATACAGCTTTGTCATTAAGGTTATTATTTGTATGGTTAGAGGTTGTGCAATGTTTGCCCAACATTTTTAGTAATTAATTGCTTTGTTCTAATTGGTTTAAGGGCTCTGGTGTTCAATTTTATTTATCGAGAATTTTCTCAAACATTTTGCTGAGCAAATCACTTGATAGCAAATTAGTTAATAGTTAGGAATGCTATACAAATCATCAATTTTCAACATTAAAGTGATATGAAGTTGAATTTTTGTAATAAAATCCAGACGATTTGAAGCCACGTTACTAAGGCATAAGTAGATTTTTGAAGGATCAAATTATTCATATAAACTTGGATGGTTTTCATAAAATGTTTCTGTGCTATGTATGTCTTTATTTTCATGATTCGCGATATTAAAAATAAAATGTATGCTGAAAATAAAAAAATTTTTGATAGAAAAATGATTTGTAACATGAAAAATACTGAACATGACATTTATAATGAAATTGTCATATAGCCTCGAAAATATATTAACTTCGAGGGAAAGTGAAACATGAATAAAGTCGATCTATAAAAGGCAACATATTCTTATCGTTCACTTTACAACCATGCAAGAAAGCGGTGGATAATAAATTGTAAAACTTTTGCTAACTTTCATGGTAAACATCGAGCAAAGCCACAAAAATGGTTCAAAAGTCGAAAAACATTGCAAAAAAGTTGATTACCTGAAGTAGTAATTTTCCGAAACTGATTTAATCATGAAAATATCTGTGACATTCAATCATTTTTCTACTTATGAATCATAAAAATTGTAAAACATTAGCGCAAACACTGAAAAATCTATTTGGAGTTTAATTATGCGTCGCTTTATTTCCTCTTGAATTAAGGCCTAAATAGTATTTGGAGATATCTTACGTATAAAGTTATATAAAACTAAACAATAATTGGTTGTCGTGCAGTTGTCCATCTCGTGCGCTCTTCCTTCCGTAGGAAAACAGCTCAACCAAAACCCATGACACCACTAACTAGTAATGTGAGCAACAATTCTCTAACTCTGTGGCTAACATATAGTAATAATAAACAAAATTTTTAGTTTACTCGTTCCAATCATTGCATTTAACATTAAAAAACTGAATGCATACACAAAATACTCCTTTTCATCCTTTCTATTATAGGACATATGTGCGTATTTGCTATAATATTGTGTTACGTTTCGAATCCTCTTTGTCGACAAATTTTCAGATAGCATGAAAGCAATGTCAAAATTGCATTTCACTATCGTTTTTAATTAATTTTTGTGCATTTCTCTGAATCGAATATTAATTACAGAATATTCAGTTTCATTTTTCTAGTGAAAGTCATTGATATGTTTTGTAGCGTTTCATCAAAAATAGTAATAAGTATACAATTTTTGATATGAAAGTTATTAATGGTTTTTCTCGATAAGGATTTCTGAGACCACAAACTTTATGTTTCCCATACAAATAGTGCATGATTTTATCTCGTAGTGCATTATATTCGCCATAAAGCACATTGAAAGTAACCTTTATTTTATTATTTTTATATTTTTCTAGTCTATATATAATATATTATATAACATAATATCTAAACTTTAAATGTAAAGTCTGTGCACACATTATGGCATGCGGTGAATGAACTCACGATTCATGTTAGCGTTAAGATTAGTATTCATGATGGCCTTTAATTTGAAAAAGTTCTTATTACATAATCCCATCCTATCCTATCCTAAAGTTTTCTCAAAACACTTTCAGTTCATACAATAAAAAACTGAATATTTTGTTTTACTAGTGCGTGAAGATTACATGTGGGACTTTCTCATAAGCCTTTTGTTTTTATTTGTTTTATTCAGGTTTTAAACGCTAGTTATGTCCGCCTAAGTGATTGGCTTCAAAAAGGATACGCACTCTTAAAAAATTTTGGTTCAAAACAATTTTTGCCATATTATTAATTAATCAAAAGGCTTCTGAAAGAAAATGAATCTTAAGTCACACTATGAAGAGCCTCAACTGTTTCGGAAAGCAATGATATCTCATTTCAACGAGAAGTACGACACACCTAATTATTATCACACGCAAAGCCGTGTTCATCCTAACCATCATTACAAACACGCAGCTCTCAGATCATCAAAATCATTGGGTAGCTTGAGTCCAACCAAATACGAACCCAACCTATTGGCCGAGCCCGAATTGTTGCAAATTGAAAACTTTTTCCGAGCCCTTAAATCCCACGTCTATGTCGGTCGATGTCTAGTTAATCTCTACTTTACCAAAACGGACCTAATCAACGGCGGCAGAAATTCAAAGCCTCGTATCCATGAATGGGAGTTATCACGAACTGGAATTCCAGTTATTATCTTCGATAAGGGAGACACTAAGGCTCGGGACAAAAGACAATTACAGATATGTTTAGCCGAAAGAGGGACTGGTTTTGTCTTATGGAAAGACATAATCGATAACTTGAGCGACTATTCAGCACATCATCCCTGCTTTCATACACTTTACCTATCTTGTGATCACCGAAAAATGGCTGGGCTTAGCTTTGATTCAGAAACAGCTGCTCATGAGTTCCACCAACAGATCGAGACATTGACTTCCGATCCCCTCAATATAGCGCTTACGGGACCGAAAAAATCAAACAAAAAGATAAAGTTTCTTAAGAAACAGCTTTCCCTTAGTTCTAGTGCTTCTTCTAATTGTAAGTTACCTAAAAAGTGTGATATTTCGTCGCCGTGTCTTTTCCAACATGTCACTAATATCGAAGTCAGTGATTACGATAAGTTGTATTCGATGTCAACTCTAGTGCCATATCAGCAGAATTTTCAGACTACTAACTCGATCACTGCAACTTCGACTAGTGCTTCGACCATATCATCAGAATCTAGTACTTCTGTTTAAGAATATTTAGAGATAAAAACTTGTTTTCTGTTTGATGCGGAATATGTTTTAATCTCTTACTTGAAATTGAAGTCAAACGCAGTGGAGAAAAGTCTGGTTGCTATGAGTTTTAAGTGTGCTTTTCGCATATTATGTCAATCAAAAATCAATTTATAACATGTTGAATGTGTAAGAAAAGCGTAACACAGATATTAACTTATGTGAAGTCTCAGTAGCTGGGCTTTTCTCACTGCTGTAAACTATTATTCACATCGCATACATTTATACAAACTTATTATTAAGTGGTTAAAATTCATAAACTTTTCTATTATGTGCCAATATTTTATTCAATTATATTCCATATAAAAATCGAAATGTTTATAATTTTCAGAAAATTAACTTCAAGTCTATAATCATTGATGTTTTTTATTAATACTTTACATACTATTGTCAGATCATACTTTTATTTCAATGTAAAATATAGTTTTAAATGATTTCCGTAATAATAAAATATGAAAATTTTCAATGACTTTTCAGAAATAATTATCGATATAGTCTTGAAAATTGATATCATGATCAATAAAATATAATAATATGTTACAATCTCAAGTTTCATCGCTCATGAAAATTTCTAACAGCAAAGAATCCCTGGATTTAACTGCTAATTATCCATTCAAAGCGTAACTAGCCTTGAATTTTGATGTATTAATATTAATACCTTTCTTTCCAGCTCGATATGAAAAAAGTTTTAAGAGTATAATTAATATTTACATAGTTCTCGATTTGTTATGAACTAATTTACGTATTTCACACAGACTGGTAAACAAATGATTGGGTAAATAGTGAACAAAAAATGCTAAACTCTTTTCAGATAGAGTAGGCATAAATCCTCTTCAAGTATGAAAAAAGACATATCAAGAGAAAGAATTAATTCGAGGCAATTATGTTCACACGTGTGGGACTCGACAGTTGTTCTCATAATTTATTTCGATATAAAATATGTGATAATAGGTACATAATTAAATAGTTAAATAATACTAAACCGTTACACAATTTGGATACAAAAAAACAACTTTTCGAGTTAGTAAAGTTATAACAAACTAGAAAAAAGTAGTGAATAACTAGTTCTTATGCATTATAACTAATAATGAGTTAATGAAATGCGCCGTCCCATAAATTTAATTTCCAGAATGAGTCAATCTGTAGTCATATTAAGCTTAGTTTTAATGTTTAGCGTTCAGACATTACAACAATGTCCTGATTCTTGTGAATGCGGTCCTGATGATCAAGGTATGTTTACAACCTCTAACTTTTTTCTCTATAATTATTTTTTATGTTTAAAAAGTCGTGCTACAAATTTAATTGTTGGGAAAATAAAATTTCAAGGTGTGGTTTCTCTACAACTTATTTTTTATTTTCATTATCATTGTGGATAATAAAAGTTTTAGTTTAGTTTTCATGAGGAATCTTAACTTTGAAGCAGTCCCGTAACCTCCAATTAATCGTTGATGGCAATCAAATTTCTGAATTCTACTGAAACTAAGTTAAATTCAGTTTCAAAGTCAAAATAATTTTTCGAAGATATTTTAAAACAGAATTTTCAGATTCGTTGTTGCAAGTCAAGCTCTTTTGTAATAATTAATAATTTAGCTAGAGTGCGTGATAGCGTTTTCTAGATATCAGTTGGTTTTAAACTAATTCAAATGTTAGCATAACCTGCAACAAAGCTACTAGGAGGTCTAAATACTTGAAAAACAGATAGCTTGATTAAGTAGATTAACGGTAATTTGAATCGCAAATTAACAATAATTGTGTCGACCTATTATCCATTGGGAAAATTGGTAAGAGTAGATTACGCGGTAGGTATTTAGATGAATTTTTTAGTTTGAAATTAATTTTTGATAATTCAGAGTGTTTGGAATCTTTCAATCAGAAATCGAAATATTAAAATATTTTTTAACTTATGCTTTAAACTCAAACTCTAGTAGAACCTCTCAATGCTACCGCTGGTTACGGCTCTGCCTTGGAGAGGGAAATTTTCCCTTAACTATTTGAAAATGTCATGTTTGAACTTGAATTTAAAATGTAAAAATCTTTGAGACGTGATGCCACTACATTTCAAACACTTTACGAATAAACAAATGTTTAATGATAATTATTGCAATATAAAAACTAATAGTTCTTGATTTTTAATTACAAAAGCGGACACCAAGGTTCTAAAAGTTAATTGAGATGATGTCTCGATAATTTGAACAGCTTCCCAAAGCACAGGATAGTAAAGACGTTTCTATATATAAAAAATGCATTTCAACTGAAGAAAAGTCAGACAAGACTCGATTTGAAAATCATTTAGAAGTAAAACGGGTTTCTTGTTAGAGTTGATAACTTTTAAGCAACTGATACTTTGATGAGTAAAAACCTTCAGAAACACTTAAGCTATTCATAGATTATATATATATTATTCGAATAGGTTTTTTGAAAAATTTTTACAGCATTGATTTCAATTTTTTGAACAGGGACTAAATGCTATTGCTCTCACGATGGGGAAAAATATACGATCTCTTTATTAAAAAAGTTCCAATCAATAGACACATTAAGGCTGAAAAACTTTGTAAAAGTAGTTGACAAAAATGTATTGCTAGAAGTTCCTACAGGTCACCTAATAATAAGTGATTCAGATATTAACACAATGTCAATCGTATTGAATGGCAACAAGAATATTAATCGTTTGACACTAATTAATATAATGGGAATAACGGAGGCCTGGGACTGGGGTAAAATGCTTGATCAATTGATTCAAGTGAAAGATTTTCGGGTAGAAAACAGTTCATTAAATAGCCTAAGTATAATTAAGGACCAATTAAAAGCCAAAGACATGCTATCGATTTCATTAATTAACTGTGGAATCACGTCGATCAATAGCAATGTAATTAATAAATGGTCTAATTTAAAAATGATATCATTGGCTCACAATAAGATATCAGATTTGAATAGAAATTGGTTTCCTTTGCAATTGGATAGTCTCTGGTCTCTAGATTTAAGCTATAATAGTATTTCTAATATTCCTAAAGACTTTTTTGATGGCATGACAGCTTTGAAAAAGTTAAGACTAGATAATAATTCGTTTCACACACTATGCGATCAGTGGTTTGATCCGATTTGGACTAATTTGCATGAATTGTGGATTGATCGTAAGTCATATCCAAGACTGAGTCAAAAATCATTTATTTGAAGTAAATGAGAAAATAATTTTCATTTTGACAGAAAATATAATTAACTGCACTATTGATTTGATTTGGATCACAAATGTGTCGTATGCTCCAATTTTCTTTAACGATGGAGTTTGTTATAGCAATATTTTGAAAAAGATGCGACACTTTCATACCTTAAGAATTGGCGACGAAGAACTAACAAGTATCGGTGATCCGCAAAATTTCGTTTGTAATCCTTAGAGAAGATTCGATTTTATTCAAGTTACAAGATCTCCTATGAATGATAATTTTGTCTATTGAAAAATATTTATATCTAGTCTTGTCTCATAATCATATCATGTTATAATTTATTATAAGTAAAAATTGTGTCTATTTTCAAGTGTTTGTCACTGTGTTCAAAAGTAGTTTGAGTCGAAATCCTATCTATTGATTACTCGATTGTTCAATAGGAGTCATAATGAATTTGATTTGTACAAATACTGAAGAATAGGACAATAATGAATAGTGTATAATCAATACACTATTCTCTTATTTTCTGGCATTAACTTTGAGCCTACAGAAAAACTTCTGAACAAAATAAGCCTTCAATTTTAGTCAATTCATTACCTAAAGGTCATAAGTCAAGTTAGATCTGCTAGAAATTGGTGCCTCTCAGGCGTGTGTTGGTGGCCACTCGGTCGGTGATTTCCTTCCCATTATACGCTAACTGCTTACAAATCATGTTTAATGACGTTTTTCCTTAAGTTTAAAATTTAAGTATTGAATACAATCAGTATAAACGATGGCAGAGCATGAACAATAACTTTGCGAAAAAATTCTAATAAAGTTTACGATTATTTGCAAGACTTGTTACGAGATTTTCAGTGAAAGCATACAATTGAAGGCTTTTTCACTTTCAAATCAATGCTTGAAATGCTTACCATAAAGAGGATTATCAAAAATCTAATGCTTTCTTGAGAATTAAATTCATGGAAAGCTAAGGTCAACAGACCTGTTGAGTCATACGGATCGTAAGTTAAAGCTTCTTTTTTGGTCTCCACCCGCAAACCTGATTCTTCTGATCCGTTTTGTTGGACATGTTTTTGATGCCTATCAGTGGATATCGTGGGAAAAAGTTCTAATCTCTTGAAATATGAGTAATACTTATCAATACTTTTAAAAACTTTGAATATTTATCTAAAAATTCAAGTTTTTATAAACAATTTTTTATTTTTATTATTTGAAATAATGATCAGATAAAATTTGTTTAATTTGAGAAGTTTATGAACTTTTCTTAATTTTAAGGCTTTGTCGAGTGTTTTATTGCTGAAACATCACTTTTCTAAACATTGATCTTTTCAGCACTTTTAATCAACTTTAAGATTCATAACTCTTTTTTAAGGAACTTTTAGTCCATAAAAATGTAAAATTAATAGATATATATCCATGAAGAAAGTTTTATTTAAGGATCGGTCTTTTGCAGTATTCGTGTTTTTTTGTCAAAAAAGTTGTTTTCAACTTTCAGAAACTTTGAACCTAGTTTGAAAACTGTACAAAAGAAAAATGATAATAGCTTAGAAAATTTATACCTTAGAATGCAGTCTGTTTTTGGTTCTTTGCTATATATATAAATATTTAGAAAAAGAAGTAAACATAACCAAAAACATTTGTGTTTATGATTAATTTTTCCTAATGTCAAACTTAAAGTGACATAAATTTACAGTAATCTAAAAATTGTTAAAAGAAAGATATAGCACTTAAAACCTGTACGCATAATTGTCTGAACAAACTGCTATTGGAATAGCAAGACAGTTCCCTCTATGAACAAAATACAGTAAAACATACCTATATATCAAAACAAAATATACACATGTCTTATGGCTGTCAACAAATAAATAAAAATCAACCAAAAGTGTAAATAATAACCACAATTATTATGAGATCGATAGCCTTTGTTGATCATATTAAGTTTGCAATCGATGGTAACATAAGTAAAGACTCGATAACTTTAGGCGACTGTGATAACGATGGAGTTAAGCAAATCCATAACATGATAACTATTTTAAAACTTACAAAACTTTTTTGACTTATTGCAGTCCAATGAATTAATTGCAGCCACACTTAGTGGAGATTTAGCCGTATTCAAAGGGATTCAAACTAATCCGTGGGCTGTTTCGCATGGATTAGGAATGGTATGAGGTCCACATCTCTATTGATAATTAGCTTAAGAATTGGTTCGAAAGTTTCAATTATGTTTAATCATAATTGTCTTGAGAGCTAATTCAAAAACCTTTAATCAAATCTTTATAGATATTTATTCTAAGAAGCATTTTCAAATTTGTGAACTTGTTTTCAGGTCATTTCTGTGATAGTCGGCGATATCCTCAACACTAAAAGAGTATTGTTTTAAAATTGAATAATTAATCGATATTTGGTTTGATAACAATTTTTTCAATTAATTTAATGACAGAATTGTATCGTTTGTGTTAGTGTCGAAGGTTTCTGTAATATCTTCAACCTATCGAATAATATAAGTCCTCAAACGATCACTTCGGCTAACTTTTCCTCGAGGTCTTCGACAATCGTTGACTGCGATGAAAGCAATTCACCGATAAATCTAATCCCATTCTACACTCAAAGGCTTCCGGCTAACGCAAAGGTCGCCTGTCTCGCAGACATAGATAATGACGGATTAAATGAATTTATAGTCGGTTTGACCGATCGAGTAGTCAGAACTTATAAGTGTGTACACATTAATGATAATAAAATCAAATTAATAGGTATTAAAGTTATAAAATTGTTTCTTCTAAATAAATTTATTAGATTTGATAAATTTTTATATTTTTCAAAAATATAGTAGATATTTTATTGAGGTTTTCAAGATTTTTCAGCCGCTTAATCGAAATTTTAACAGAAGCTACCCAAACTTCATATTTTTAGCCATCATTTATTTGACATAGACTACAGAAATACTATTTGGTTCGGGACTGAATAGAAATAAGATTGATTCTAGGATTTATACAAGATTTTTATCGCTGAACCTGATTCCGAATCTCAAATGTTATTTAAAACTTGTTAAAATTTAAAAACTTTTGAGAACTAATACGTTATTAGATAAATTAGAGGCTGATTCAATCGATAATAACTAAATAGGATTATTAAAAAAATTGATCAAAACTAAATTTATTTAGAAGACAAAATTTAGAAATTTTTCCTTCGCTAATAGGTATCCATAAATGGGAATTCATTGACCAAATTGGGACACTATCGCTAAATCCAAGCTTTATTTCCACTGACGAAGAAGTAAGTTGTTCGAATGTCCGTAATATATTAGTTGCTCAACCGGGAGGTACTTATGCCAAACTCGAGTGTTGGAACAATAGAATCAGTTTTAACCATGATGAAGGTTCAGACGCTTTAGACAGGGTTTCAAATCTAACTCCAGAATACTATGAATTATCGATCGCTCAAATGCGAAATCCGAACATAAGTACAGAAATTCTTGGAAGCATCGAAGGCCGGAATAGATCTGGAAGTAAAACTAATATGTTGATAGCTTTGGCAACTCTTGACGGAACTCTTATGTTAGTTGATGGTGGAGATATTCTCTGGTCACTACAAGTCGATCACCAGTTATTCGCGTTATCGAAACTAAATATCACTTCGGATGAAAATGAACAGATCATAGCCTGCGCTTGGGATGGATTGACTTATATTGTTAATCAAGATCAAGACTGCTTAAGGTTTAAGTTTGAAGAATCAGTTTCTGCTTTTATTGCTGGTCAATATTCCTTAAGTGCTGACAGGCCGAATGCTAAGTGTTTAGTTTACGCCACTTTTAATAATAGTATTTATTTGTATTATAATATTGAAATCGACAAAATAAAACCGAGTGATTTTAGAGATACTTTAGCAAACAATCAAGACTTGATCCAACACGTCAAGCGATTGATGGCTAGGATTGGGCTCGAAAACGACGATTTGTCTTCTGTACTGTCTGTTTGTTCTGATGTATTGTTTGGTTTGCCTGAGATTTCTTAACCATGACTACTATTTATATATCTTATATGTGCTTCTGTAATCATTTCTTAACCTGTTTGTTACGCAAAATAAAAATTGAAAACTTTCTGATATTGATTCAAAATTGAAGTTGATTCATTGACGCGATCAAAGTCAAATTTAACATAAAATTGAGTACAAGTTGTTTAATAAAGAATAAACTCATGTAAAATAACTTATTAAAAATTGAATAGATCAAGACGTAACGAAAAATTAAGACTAAAGTTAATTATGATCGGAGAATCATTTATAAATAACATTCAATAAGACTAGAAGTGCAATCAAGTTTATGCAAAAAAGCTGAATAACACTTAAAATTACAAAATCGAGGCTAATTAAATAACAATTCAATATATATTGCCCTTATATCGTAAGGATGTGCAGTCTTTGACAAAAGTGTCCGATCAGGTTTTTGAGGGTTTTAGTAGTAGAAATTAATAGATTTTGATGAATTTTTTTGAATGAACTATATGTTGAAACCAACATTGTAACTAGGTTGGCGTTGAAATTCCTTGTGAGATAAGTGAATTATTCAAGTAAGTTTCGCCTGAAGGATTGATGAGAATTTTTTAGTTCTTATGAGTGGACACTAAACTAGATAAAAAAATCATTGAATACGTGTACTTTTGTTTCACTCAAATATTTGTCTGATAACTACAGTCTTAAATTGTCGAAAAAGTGATTTTTCAAAAATTTATAACTTTTTAATATGAAGGGATAAAATCATGATTTTAACGTCAAATTGTAGGTAATTCAGATATTTATCAAGAAATCCAATGGAAAACCTATTTTCTATTCAATACGGTAACATATGGTCTGATTAGTAGTTCTGCATAATAGATCTCATGATGTAATAATAATTCAACACTTTTCAAAGTTTAGGTAGATCTATTATGCGGAACTATTAATCAGATCATTTTGAATAGGGAATCGATTTTGGGTAGAATTTCTTGATAAATATTTAAATTATTTACAATTTGACGTTGAGATCATGATTATATCCATTCAGATTGAAAATTTATGATTTCTCGAAAAAAAACTTTTTCGACTGTTTAGGACTGTAGTTATTAGATAAACAATATTTGAGTGAAACAAAAATGCACATATTCAATGAATTTTTATCTAGTTTAGTGTTCATTCGTCAAAATTTTAAAAAATCGTGTCCAATTCTTCCGGAGAAATTTACTTGAATAATTCATCTATTTTACAAGGAACTTCAACACCAACTTAGTATGATGTCGGTCCCAACATGTAGTTCATCCAAAAAATTTCATCAAAATCCGTTAGTTTTTACAACTAGAAATCCCACAAAAACCGAGTCGGACACTTTAGTCAGACTGTACAATAGGTAAACCTACTATCTCTTAGCATGAGTTATATCCCCTCGACGTCATATACAATTAACGAAGTAACTATCTTTACCTGGTTAAACTCGAATTTATTTTGGCTGGGTTGATCGATTTGAAATCGGTTTTCTGTATTTTGTAGCTGGAAAATTGCAGATTTTTAAAAATACAGACAATATTTTTTATCTAATAAAGTGACAGTAAATTACGGATCAACCCGGGCTAATGGGTCTAAGGGGGTTCTCAATCCCCTACCCCCAAGTGTGATACATCATTGGATTCAGTTCGTTGAGCTGAACATTTTGATACCACACTTGACCACTTCCAATCCGAAACTGACCACTTCTGGTCAACTCCCGACGGGAGTGGCTGTCCCCGCCAAGCGGTGTATCATTATTCTATCCTTATCATGTATCCTCAATATTCCAAGTTTCTAAAAGTTGTCTCGCTCTATGATTTGTTTCATGATATTTAATTTGTGTATCATTCCAATTGATATTATGTTTTGTATAACTGTAAAAAGTATTCTAAACAATAGAGATAAAAAAGATTCAAACGATCCCAATAATGTAGTTTATAATATAAGGTGTGAAGATTGTGATTTTATTTATGTGGGATCAACAAAACATAAACTAAAAACAAGAATTCATGAGCATAAAATGGCTTTAAATAAACCATATATTAAATCCAATGTTGCTGATCATTCTATCAAAACAAAACATAACATCAATTGGAATGATACACAAATTAAATATCATGAAACAAATTATAGAGTGAGACAATTTTTAGAAACTTGGAATATTGAGGAGTCAATACTCAAAAGAAAACCATTAATGAATAATCAACAAAATAGCGAAACTTGTATTTCATCTCAATATTTGGGTCTCATGTACTGATTTTTAAAAATAATGTTATAATTCCGATAATTAGACTTATTTAGATTTATAATCAAAATATTCAAACAATTTATATCATATAATGCTTCAGAGAACAGTCCTATTTGTTAGAAGCTGGCTCTGTGGCATAGCTATATCACATAACAAAATTTCTAACTATAATCATTTGATTGTACACTAAAATAAATAAAACAAAAAAAGTGACTCAGTGTTTAGGTTTTAGTTGAAAAAGGCATGTATTTAAATAAACGATCTCAAGTTTCTCCCCTAACGTCCACTCATAACACAAGTGCTAAAGTCTAAATAAAATCATTGATTCAAAAAGTGCTGATGAAGATAACAAATGAGTTATCGAAATTTCCAAAAATATCTGCTAATTAGTGATGTTTCTACTGTTGTGAAAGTAAGCATAAAGTTTTGCTTAAATTTCTATAAATAGTATTTCAAGTCATTCTTTTACTGACGTTGAGGGGGTATAACTCATGCTAATGGTAGTGGGTTTGCCTATTGTACATCCTTACGATTTAAGGGCAATATAAGCAATGAGCATTGAGTGAAATAAAAGTTGATAATAATTACTGACGCTACCTATCGATGTAAGCATTAATACTGGGTCTACCACAATTCTCCCAAGCACAATTCTCCCAAGCACAATTCTTCCACGCACAATTCTTCCACACTTTTCAATTGATCACAGAATATAAGTGATGACCATTTCAAGTTGAATTGACCAACGAATAGTAACTATTGGCCATTTCTATATCAGATGAACTGCGTAAGGCAACTGATGACCATTTTCAATTCAGATGACCTACGGGAAGTAACTGATAACCATTCTTTATATTATCAGGTCATCAGTTGCCTTTAGTAGTTGATTTGATATAGAAATGGTCATTAGTTACTTCCCGTAGGTCATCTGAGATGATAAAGGTCATCGTTCTTCTCCCGTAGTTCGTCTGGTATAAAAATGGTCATTAGTTACTTCCCGTAGGTCACCTGAATTGAAAATGGTCATCGTTCGTCTCCCGTAGTTTATCCGATATAGAAATGGCCATTAGTTACTTCCCGTAGGTCATCTAAATTGGAAATGGCCATCAGTTGCCTTACGCAGTTCATCTGATATAGAAATGGCCAATAGTTACTATTCGTTGGTCAATTCGACTTGAAATGGTCATCCCTTATATTCTGTGATCAATTGAAAAGTACGGAAGAATTGCGCGTGGAAGAATTGTGTATAGAAGAATTGTGTTACTCCCATTAATACTTTTTAATGCCTATTAAGATTAATATGGAGTCTAGGCACATAACAGTAGAACAATTCCCAAAATAAAATTTTTGTAAAAACTTGTCTGTTATTCTTTTTTTTAATTATGTGGAACAAAGATTTTAGTTCTTATTCCAAGTCTATAATTTTATTAACGATTTGTGTTATGAGAATTAGTAAAATTTTAATTTAAAGCTTCTTGTCCAATTGAATGATATTTATCAAATCTTACCAAGTTTATAAACTACATTTATATATTTAATTAATTGTGAAAGTGAAAAATTATTGCCACCATAAAAAAAGACAACTTATAGGATATTTAAATAATAGCTAAAATTATAATTGTATTTATTTCCTAGATTCTTTTTCCGAAAAGATACTTTTGTTGTGAACTATACTGCATCGAGAGATGTACAGTGAGGCTCATAATTATAAGACCACTAAATATTCTTTGAAATTTTTATGTTAATTTAATAGTTTTATCACAAACTTTTGTAGACATATTAATCCTATAGTATGTAATTAGTTGACAAAATTTGGCAACAATCAGGCGCCGGATTAGGGGTTAATCCGGAAAAATCTAGATTCTCGTATGTGCAAAATTATAAGACCGGTTGCTAGTAATGTGGATTTTATTGTTATTTCAGTCAAAAAGTGCAATTCGAAGGACAATATTATAACTTTATATTATTTTTAGTCAGCTTTGATTCATTTTTATTTAAAAAATTATCTATAAATTATGCCGAAGGGCAAACAGCTAACAGAATATGAATGTGGCCAGATCGCGGCATTAAACGCTACCGGCATGTCCCAGAGAAAAATAGCGGTCAAAATCGGGAGATCTAAGACCGTTGTAACAAATTATTTAGCTGATCCCGAAAACTATGGGACAAAACGGCGATCTGGACGCCCGAAAAAAGTTACACCGAGGGACCGGCGAGCCATTTTACGGGAAGCCAGCAACAACGGGAGCACTTCGACTAGGATTAAGGACACCCTCAACTTACCATATCATCCAGCAATAATAAAAAGGGTACTCAATGAATCTCCCAATCATAAATACACAAAAAGGCGCGGAAAACCAACATTGAAACCCGTACATAAACAGGCCCGAATAGAATGGGCGAAATCCCATATGGAATTCGGGCAAAAATGGCGAAATATCATCTGGAGTGACGAAAAAAAGTTTAATCTCGACGTTCCAGACGGTATGCAATATTATTGGTCAGACCTCCGGAAAGAGCCCGAAATATTTTCGAAGAATGTTCATGGTGGCGGATCAGTAATGGTTTGGGCGGCCTTTAGTTGGAACGGCACAACGGATATTGTATTTATTGATGGTCGGCTGAATTCTTCAGGTTATCGTAAAGTTCTAGAAGATCATTTATTACCAAAAGGTGCCGAAATCGGTGGGCAACACTGGATTTTTCAGCAGGATAATGCGGCGATAATACCGCGCGGGCCGTTTTAGAATGGTTTTCGGCCATCGGAATCAATCAAATGAAGTGGCCAGCGAAAAGTCCGGACCTTAATCCGATTGAGAACCTTTGGGGTATTCTGGTCAGACGGATTTATGCGAATTGCCGCCAGTATAGTACCGTCGGGAAATTGAAGGCTGCAATCCGTGACGAGTGGTCAAAAATTTCGTTAGAGACCCTTAGGAATCTAATTAATACTATGCCTAATAGGGTTTTTGATGTAATTTTTAAAAAAGGTGGCCACACAAAGTATTAATCATGAATAATTAACTAAAATTAAAAGTTGTCTTATAATTATGTACATATCGTATTTGGGTTTTTATTGGGTTACTCGGTAATCTGTGAGGTGATTGGCATACATTTTTATATTCTAATCTATTGTTACGCAATAAAGATAAATACCAAAAATGGCTCTTAAATCATTTGGTTAAATATAGAATTTTTAAGAATATTAGGTGGTCTTATAGTTATGAGCTTTACTGTAGTAAGTATCAATCACATGAATTACTTTATAAGTGCGTCTTCACATATAAAAGATTCTGCAAAGAGAAGAGTTTCATATTTCAAGATTTTTCTAATGAATCAGATAAGTGTCAATAATAATCAGAAACTTTAAGTCGTCACAGGGTTCAGTCAAATTGTAAGTTTCACATTTTAAGCTCCGATCCTAATGTGAAGTTATTCAACATTACGGAGTAGTAAAAATATTTATGAAAGAGGAATATCCATCTGAAAAGGATTCAAGAAGACTACTGCGACAGTTGTTAGCCTTCAGAAGGAAACTGTTTCCAGTGTAAGTTAATAGTCTCAATTTCTATAAGTGTAGCAAGTCTATGGGCACTGGCCAATTCCGCGATTCCACCCTATCGATATATGTATATCATTGGATTTAGCATTGATAGTTATATGTATATGTATAGTTAAATTTAATTGAGAATGCCTAAAATCCATAGATTTTGCCCTACGACGCCCTCTAACAGTGGCCTACCTAAGTTGCAGCCTTGAACTAGACAGTCGATTAACCGAAACGATTTTTGAAATCGGTGAGGTTCTTAGGATCCACTTTAGAATACAACCGCCATTTTTAAAAAAATTATTGATATATTTAAAAAGTTTGAGCTACGAGAAATATTGAAATATTAATTTTTGGCGAAAAATCTTTAACCTGCAGTGTGACCTTTGACCTTTAAATTCAACTTTGTTTTCATGCTGTTTTAGACCTTTGCCTATGGTCAAACAGCACAAAATTGGTATCAATCTATCGGGCTTGACGGATAGAACACGAATATATCAGTTATTTTTAACTAGGTCATGAAGGTCAAGACCTAGGGTCATTTTTCTGTACAATGCTTATCTTACAACGTAGACTAGTAGATGAGGTATCATTTCACTCCTCTCATCACCTAGATTACAATGATACTAGATATTGCGCTATAGTCCTATTAGTTCAGATTTTATACAGGTTTGAAAATTGTTCAAATTCCATTTTCGCTCATAACTTTAATAACAAACATGATATTGACATAATGCAAGCACATTTTCCAACAGTTATCACTAGTTGGAGTTCAAGGTCACCTTCAAGGTAGTTATATATAATCATTATATATATATATATATGAGAGAGAGAGAGAGAGAGAGAGAGAGAGAGAGAGAGAGAGAGAGTTTAAAAAAATAAACTTGAATAATGAATTTATTGTAGAAATTACAATATTAATATAAATGTACATAAGTTACAAGTAGTGAAAGTTTTAGGAAGTATTTTGGATGTTCTGCCGAAAAAGGGCCATTGATTTTATGGTCAATGTATATATTTTCTGAATCAGTATAAAGAGTAGATATTGTAAAGTCTGGATCTTTAATAGGAGCGTGTATGAAATCAAATTTTAAAATATAAGCACTTTATTTAACATAACCACAAATTACATAAGATTTCACAGGATTTTAACACTAAAGTAAAGAGCGAAAAATTTAAGAAAAACACGACATTTTATAGGAACAATAGGCGGGTTAAATTAGAAAATGTTTTACAATGATAGGCTAAACCCTTTAAGGTTAATAGCGCATTTAGCTAAGATTGGAGGATTGTTTAACTAGGACATACTTAGGTAGGTTTTAAGAGTTGAAATATGCTTACTATCAGCTGTCTTCATAACTTATGCAGTTGAGACAAGCATGTGAAGATTTCTTTTGTACAAACAAAAGATAATCTTTAGATCAGTAATAAAAGTTGACATATACGGTGAGTTATGAAAATTAGTTTTAAAGATATAGGTTATTACAAATGTATTTTGGTATAGGTCTAATTTAAGAAACTAAGACGTTATTACAATATCAAAAGAAGAATTTCATACCTAGGTACTCACGTTTTAGAAATTTTTGCCCTTTCCCTGCTCGTATTATATATATGATTGAAGTATACAGTACGAACTACTTGTCAGATTTTAATGATTGAGGTGTCAATGGATTCAACATAGAGAGTGAGGAACAGATGCACAGTTATAAGCTCTCATTGACTTTAGGTCAAAAGTTAACTGGGATCAAATGAACGAGATTTTATAAAATTAAGAGACAGAGCCATTTAATTGTAACAAATCTAACCTAATTGAAACTCAAATAATGCTATAAAATTATAAACGAGATGAATAATTTAAATTTAGCGCCACGCCCACTACCACATCCACCCACTACAAGATACTTATAGAGTCTATCACAAAAGATTTCTTTCAATAGTGAGCCAAATGTTATGAAAACCTTATTTTATGCATCTTCTAGGATTAAAGATCGTCATAGCAGATCATGTGGGTGCTTACTGAATTCAAGAGAGCTAGACAAGTCCATTGATACCCTATATGTAGGAGTAGGGTCAGCAGGTCAAGTCCTGCGAGGTTAAAGGTCAAAGGTCACGAGTTTTCATTTCCGCCAAAAATGAGTATGATTTTCGCTTTCTACATGAATCAAGCTTTTCAACAATATATATATATATATATATTGTAAAGATTTAGTGACGGTTGTATGCTAAAGTGGAGCCAACAATTATAACTAACGTGTTTGTATTCCAATGAATAATGGAAGAACTTCTGAGATAACAAACCCCAGGTTAACAAGAAAAATAATTCTTGACTTAATTCAAATTAGTAAACTTGACTCTGTATCTCCATGCCTTCCCTTTTTCCCATGCATTTGTGTTGGGATATCAACTGTTCACTTCAAATATTGTTTTAAAACTGTTTAAACTGTTCACGGTGTTCAAAGCGTTACTAAGCATTGATATATTAGTGATAATTGCTTTTAGTTTGAAAGGTAAGTAATTATAATAAAGGCATGTATTACTAATTGCTGACAATACTTAAGGTGAAAATCCAAGTAATAAATGTCTGCTTTTGAACTGTTACGCGCTGCTATGCAAACGCAATATAAAGAGTTCTTATAAAAGTACAAATATTTTCACAAAAAGTGCATTTAAAATGCTGTAATTACATATGAAATGATTTTTATTATTTAGTTATTCGATAAATGAGAACGTTTTATTAACTTTTCAAATATAATTTTCATAATTCGGTAGAAATTTTTGTTAAATCTAGATATTATTTAATAATATGTTTAATAATAATTATTTAAAAAATACATATAATGTTAGATAAAATGTCATATGATTTCAGGTTATGTTAGCCTTGAGTTTTGGTTTACTAACGAACTAAAATTGAAAGACAAATATTTAGTGTTTAAAACAATTCGTAGAAAAATATAAAATTTCCATTAAAATAAATTAAAAAGATATTTATACGACTAAAGCTCGCAATACTATACAAATATATAATTCTGTTGAGTATAACGAGTACTTATTTTTTCAAAGAATAAAATAATTGAAAAGTCATGTAATGCTTAATATATTTTATTAATAATTGAACTTTATTCAATTTAAAGGATAAATCACAACAGATGTTTTCATTATTGTCGGATGGTTTGACTTCTATTGTGTCGAGTGCGGCAAAAGTATTTACTGATGACGTGAGTGATGTCACGAAAAATATTGTTGGAGATATCAAAGTAAATCCAGGTATCATTGGTACTATACCATCGATAGGAGGTTGCACAAGACCAACACCACGTCCACGGGATATCCTTTCCAACCCTCCCTGCTTTCCTACCGATCAATTCCCATCTACTTCTATCAGTGGCGCCTCAGAAATTGGCAAACTGATGTTCGATAAATCGATAAAACCCTGGAAACTGTCCAAAATCAAACCGGTACTGCAATTTTATCGTATATATAAAGGAAATGTAAAAAATTCAAACTGGAATATGAAGAAACCACAGAGTCCTCGTGGCAAGAGCAAGTGCCTAAAAAATTTTTGAAATTGGCCAGGTTATTCTTTATTGCACATGGATTTTTATCGTCTCACACCTGTGACTGGATGAATGAAATGACCGACGCTTTGTTATACATGAAAAAAAATTGCACAGTAGTGCGTGTTGGATGGGAAAGGGTGCGAAAATTAATTTTTCCGTAAATGGCTTTATATCGGATCCAGAATGGTTAAAGAGATTAGCTTTGTCCTACACTCAGGCGGTAAAGAATTGTAACGCAGTCGGCAAATGGTTGGGAAAAACAATTAGCGATTTAATATGTGATCAAAATAT
This sequence comes from Archegozetes longisetosus, assembly GCA_018873245.2. Classification (NCBI taxonomy): domain Eukaryota; kingdom Metazoa; phylum Arthropoda; class Arachnida; order Sarcoptiformes; family Trhypochthoniidae; genus Archegozetes; species Archegozetes longisetosus. The sequence goes on from JAEMBT020000006.1 coordinate 2,548,109, forward strand.
GGAAATTCATTGCATCGGTCATAGTCTGGGCGCACATCTGATGGGTTTTGCTGGGAAAGTATGTGATGCTATAGACAGGATTACGGGATTAGATCCGGCAGGACCGGGATTTCAGAACGCAAGCTCTAGGAAAAGGCTTAACAAATCTGACGCTCAGTTTGTTGATGTCATACATACTGATGGTTACGGACATGTATATTATTTCGGAACACTTGTTCCTATGGGTGACATTGATTTTTATCCTAACTGGGGTTATCATCAAAAACAATTTGGTCCACAAGCCAGTGTCACAGATATCAGTCGTTGTCATTCAGTAGCTGTTAATTATTTCATTCATAGCATTATTAATAAAAACGCTTTCAAAACAGATTCAGAACTGTGTGAAAGACCCGAAGTCGAAAAAATTAAATTTAAATACAAAACGTTTAAATATTGGGTAAAAATGGGGTTCTATATAGAGAATTATAGAGATAAACTCTATGCTTCTGATACCAAGTGTTTCTATCTCGACACTGATTCAGATACTGATTCAGATGCTGATTCTCATACTGATTCTCAATATTTCTTAAATAATTTTAGTTATAAATTTAGAGTTCTTTAAAATTCTTATAAATTTTAAGTTTAATCTCATTTTTATTATAAAATTTATTTACTTTAAATTTAACTTCCGAAACTCTATATTTTAATTAAATATTTTCAATAAATTATAAATTCGGAATATTTCTCAAATAAATTTCATTATAAGTTTACTGCTCTTTAAGATTTATACTAAAATAAATTAAAGAATAATCATTAAAATTCCAATTTATCTCACTTTTTCGAGAATCATTATATTTTATTATAATCTTTCTTTAAATAAATTATTTTCAATAATTTATTAAGGTCAGTTTCGGGAGATGGGGTGAAGGCTATAACTCGAGAACCACTCAATGTTTAAATTAATGTAATATATCAATGGACTCTGCTCCATGTGGCAAATACTTCAACCTATATCACTGCCTTTGGGTCATGACATTTGACTGTTATGAGCTGACTCATAATTTGAGTCTTTACAGCAGCAAAATGATATTATTTCAATTATTCTAGTTTAAAACAAGTCATAGAAACTTCTTATAATAATTATTATATTATGTAAAACATCTATATACGAGTTTAGTTTCCTATTACAAGATAGAATATTTTTTATGATATATAATGTTATTTCAATCCGGATTCAATTTCTCTAAAAAAGGAATGTGAGAAAATTGAGAGCAAAAGAAAGGAATATAAGCAAATATTTGAGAGAAAGTGGGGGAGTGGAGATGTGGTGATGGAAGAGAAAAGATCTGTTGAGAGATTGAATTGATTTTTTTGATTGACTTAAAAATAAAGTTTAGAGTATGATAGTTACTATAAAGATTATTCGAGTTGAATTTTGCGTTATCAACAAATTTACTGATATATTCAATTGTTTTTCATATATTAATCAATATTTTTCTTTGTAAAACTTAAGTAATAAAATTTTATATTTTGATTTTAAATAGTGTCTTTAGCAATTAAATAAAAATAATAAATATATAAGTTGTAAATAGCTAAAGAGTTGATTCTAGGGATCTCCAGCATAACATGACCTCGATAGGCACAAAAACAGAAATGACCCAAAATTTCCACATTGAGCGATTTTAAAAATTCGACCGTCGTTCTATTCAGCATCGTTTACTGCTTCAATAAGTCTATGGAGCCTACCCTCTATATGACCTCTGACCTTTGTTAGAAGCTAAAAACTAGTCGAAGTTGTACATTTTATGCATTTTTAAGTGTGACCTTGACTTTTGGCTTTTAATTTAAGCTTTTTCAGAATCTCCTGTGCCACTAACACATTGAGAAAACATTTGGCCATGATATTGAACTTTGACCTTTGACCTATAGAATTGTTACTCCTTTTCTACTACACAAGTGGAGTATATTTGGATTCGCCTCATCATACTAAGTTCACTGATATCTTATTTGCCTGTCTTATGACTTTTGACCTTTGACCCCTTAACGTTATACCTAGCGTTCATGTTTCCACCAGAACTTGATTTTTCTGGTCACATAATCAATTAGTACAGTTAGAGCCCTAAAACAATGGTCGCTGCTAATTAATCATATATATTACATCATTTATTTTATATCATCCGCATTATCTTTTGTACTGGATCTTTCGAGTGTTCTGCCGAAAAGAGGCCATCGAATTTATAGTCGATGTATATATTTTCTGAATCAGTAAAATGATTAGACGTCAGGGGAAAAATTCATCCCCGGGTACATTACGCGCACTTTTCCAATTTTCATTAATCTTATTTTTAAGCTGTAAAAAGTGATTTAAGAGTTTTTCACTTTAAATTATTCATCTTGTCTATAATTCATAGCATAATTTGAGTTTCAATTAGGTTGGGTTTGGTTAAGTTTTGTTACTATTAAATGTTTCTGTCTCAATTTCATTTAATCTCGTTCATTTGATCCCAGATAACTTTTGACCTATAGTCATTGAGAGTTTATAACTGTGTACCTGTTCCTCACTCTATATACTGAATCTATTGACACCTCACTCATTAAAATCTGTAATTCCCACTGTATACTTATACCATACTTCAATTATATATTGAGATGTCCTAAAGTTTACTTCTAAGCTTTATCCTAAGTTTAAATAAATGGAAATTTTCCACTCTTAATGTTGTTTACTACTACTAAAATTTGACTACTGCTTTTAATCCTATTATAAATGTATAAACAAATTAACCTTTACCCAAATATATAGGGATAGAAATTTCAATCTAAGAGTCGGTCTATTTTTGAGTTTGACGCACACACCACAACTAAGTCTATGTATTGTTTTACATATTAAAAATAAAATTAGTTTACTTCACACCATTAAAAGACACCTCAATATATATGAGTGATGGTATGCAATAACCAGTCATCTCTTGATCAGTATTGCATATGAAAAAAGCTTTTCTAATACTATTTAAGAGTAGACATAAAGCACTACGTATATTAAGAGTTTTTAAAACTCATTTAAATTTTGTTTGTTTAATAAACAGAGGTTTCAATAAAACAAAGCATTAAGTTTTAAAAGAAAATAATAAAATTAATAACATACTAAACAAAATAACTAAGATTGAATATATGTTAAATTAGTTTAAGTTATATTCTTTAGTAATAAGTAATTTATTCTTTCTGAAAGCGTCGTTCGTATCAATACATCTGGGCCCTTTAAAAATGCAATACTGATTAAGAGATGACTGGTTATTGCATACCATCACTCATATGTATAGTACGCGCGGGGGATGCAAAATTTTTAAAACGTGTGTACCTGGATATGAAATTTTTCTTTTAATATATACTCTATATTAATGACAAGATACTCTTCCTCGTTACATTTAGTCCAACAGAACAGTCCTATAGGACCGAAGGTCGAAGTTCACTGACAAGGTCAAGTGGGGTAGAGAAGTGTGTGGAAGGTTAAGAAGATTAGTAGCAGGTCAAAGACATATTTTAAGAATCAGGGATAAGCCTTAAAACGCATAAAAATTTCAACTTAAATTTATTTTTGGCTTGTATAAAAGGTCAGAGGTCAAATAGAGGGTAGCTCTCATAGACAAATTGAGGTATTAGGCCATGCTCAATCGAACGATGGTTGAATTTTGCAAATTGCACAATGTGAAAATTTTGAGTCAATTTGGTTTTAGACGTATACCGAGGTCAAAGGTCATTGCATAGGACCACGTTATAGCTCAGCAAATTTGGGATATAAAGACGAGTCTAACGATAGTTCACTTTTGGCCGTATGTTGAGCGGTTCTCGAGTTATAGCCTTCACTCCATCTCCCGAAACTGACCTAGTTTATAATTGGTGTCATTTCCATTCCACAGATGTCATTGTGAAATACAAATCCACGCATTTAATTTATGTTCGCTATTGTTCCACACCTTAAAGATAACTTTTTAGTACCTTTATTAATCATTTTATTGACTGTTATATCTGTCTTTTTTCTGTTTACAGGCCCCTCATGGCGATAGAAACTCTTCATATTAAGATCCTTCATGATATGCTTAAGACTTGAACCTGATATCCCAATAATCTCACAAAGTTGTGGTTTTGTTAATTCAGGATGCTCTCCTTTCGCTTGTGCAAACATTAGAATCTTTTTCATTAACATGTTTTTTCTTATATCATCTGGCACTATTGTGCTCGTATACTTTATACTATTCAGCTGATCTTGCATTTAATACTATTTAAATCAGACCTTAAATATACTCGAAACTGATCGGATCTGATTTAGGTGATGAACTTAAACTAACCGATTCAAAACTATATTTATCTTTATATGATCGAATCTGATCTAGTATGAATTAATCGAAAGGTTTGAGCCTTAAATAGATATGTATGGCACGATATGTAGAAGTATATAAAAATAAACATTAATCTTCAGAAAACGCCTATTTTTATTGTTTGTTTAGCTAAATAAACCTCTTAATATCAAAAATATATATTTTTTACAATTGAATTTAAAATGTTTTGGATTATACATTTTAAATTAAGATACAATATTTTATTAATGCGTCTAAGAAATTGTACAATTCTCCTCTTCGTGACGAACGAAATCAAATCCATGATTAGGATCGCCACATTTAAATTTCAAATCACTCTTCAAGTAATAGCCACAATCACAGCACACAGTTCCACTAATTCCATCTTTTAAAGTGGAATTACATTTAAAACAAATCCAGCTAAGCTTTACTCTCCTACAATTCTTGGCTGCATTTGGACAATAGTTTGTGTAATCGAAGGTTATATTCTTCCATATTTCTGATGGAACTATTGTCATCGTTAACACAGAATTATTGGTTCCTAATTTGGCGATATTTTTATCCATGAAATCTCGGCGATAATCTGAAAATTTTTTTATTCGATTTTTTTGATAAAAACTGACTTTTGAATCAGCTAGGGAATCATCCTCAACATAAATAAACAGAATCTTATTTAATTTCGACTTATGATGGTTGATAAGATCATCAATCAATAACAAGTTTTCTTGGCAAGGTTCAGAATCTCTCTTATTTGTTTCCAGGATAAATGCTTTCTTGTCATTTGGAAGATAATTGGCCAAAAGAAATTTACCTTTAACTACGATTATTCCTTTCGAGTTTAATTCATCAGCAAGTTCCAGAAATTTTCCGATTTTGGAATATTTTTCAATTTGCGAATCAAGTTCATTTTTAAACGAATCAAAAATTCCGTGTAATTCATCTAAATTTCGTTGTCCTTTAATTGTATCTCTGTATACGATTTTGTATTTTTCCCGAATCTCTTCTAGGCCCGTTTTAAATAAACCAATTTCATTTTTATGTGATTGATCCAAAAATATTTTCTTTTCCTGAATATCTCTGGCACAGTCGTCGAGTTCCAAATATTTTGTGTCTAAAAAGTCAAATTGTTCCAATAGTTTTGTGCAAATACGTTCATCGGGGATCGTCAAAGTAAATGGTAATTTCTCGGAAATTTTTAATATATTTTCTCGAAGTGATTTAATCGAAATCAGCTTGTATTCAATAACTTTTTCATCCTTCATTTTATTGTCAATTTCTCTAGTAAACTTTAGGATCGAATCGATATCGTTATCTATATCAATTTTTTCGGAAAAATCACCGAACACCTTAAATTGAATCTGGTGATCGAAACTCGAAATTTCACTACCGGAATTTGCAGCTCCAGAGGCACTAAAATTACAGAGGGCTTTAATTTGTTTGAAGTCAGCTTTGATCTTTTGTTTTGCTTTAGTTGTCTCCGATATAAAATTGGAAGAAAATTCGGCGGTCACCATGGCTGTATTCCCGAACAACCGGCCAATAACCACATGAGTAGCACTGTTATGATTTAACATTTCTCTATTTATTAATTGGCCAAATTGATGGGCGTTTAAATTAATTGATTCACATTTCGTATGCTTCATATAAGTAAGTGATATCCGAGTTTGGCGATTTGATATTTTTGCTTCTTGTAAAATTGATAAAACCGATTTTCCCGAAACGTCAATTAATTTACTACCAATGCATAACTTTAAATGTGCCGAAACTTTGAAATTGCCAAGTGTAGATTTAAGAGTTTCTGATTCTTCGTAGTCCCAGGCTTTACTACATGTGCGGCCCTCGGGCCCGCTCAGTCCAATTAGTTCAGGTGGCAAAGTAGGAACATTAAAAAGGCTTACACCACAATCTTTAAAGGCTTTAATATTGTACAACCATCCTAATTGCATCACATGAGGATCGTGAGCAAATATTGTTATTGTGTCTCCATCCATGGCTACTTATTTAAGGAAGGTAATTGCAAAAAATGATATGTTGACTTTTAAATATTTCGAATTGATTATAAATGTAACATTACATAAAAAATAACCTAATGCTAACTCTTGTGAAACTAAAAGATAAGCTTATCTTAGTTGAGATATTTTAGGTAGTTTAATGTCATGGTTCTCTATAATGCTATATCTCTGCATAGCAACTCAAGATATGATCTAGTATTTCTTAAATGCTGGTAATATATCACCGGAGCTTTAAGCATCTCTGTGCTGTGCTCAGTAAATAATTATAGATAAGACAATTCAAGGAGGCGCACTTCACAAGTTAATAAGAGAAATTTTATCATATAATCCATAAAATCGAATAAATCTTAACCAAAGAATGAGATACTAATCGTAATGTCTCAGCACCGCAGTAGCGAAATATGGTAGTTTTGGTAATTTTCTGCAGTATTTTAGCTTAATTCCACATTAAGTGATACAAAAACTTTATCTTTTAGTGTTTTTTTTTATTATTTTTGGGGTGCAAGGTGTGGTGTCCCAGGAAATTAGTAGTAAATTTGATAGTTTTAGACGACTTTTTGTAATATTTTAGCTTAAATTCCATATTAAAGTTCAATTTTAGAGGGTGCAAGTCGTACTGCCCCAGTATTTTTCTGTTTTATTTGATGAAAATCTGCCAATTTAGAGGGTACGAGTCGTACTTCCCAGGTTTTTTTAATTGATTTTAGGTAATTTTCTGAATTTTTAGTTTAAATTCTATATTAAACGATATGAAAAGTTCGCTTTTGATGATTTTATAGATTGGTACGAAAAGTACGAACTCGTACTGTCCCAACCTCGCCAAATATACACAACTAATAAATTTTGTCCGTCCGTCTGTCTGTCATCGATAATAATAATAATAATTATTATATTGTTATTATACTCTTATTTGAGAAGAAATAATCCTACTTGATCAAAAGTTTGCCCAGACAACGAATAAAAAATATTTAAGAATAAAATAAAAAACCAAATTAACGATTAAATTAAATTAAATATTTATAGAGAAATAGAGTGACTCTGTTACAGAACTAACTTATTACATAAATAGATTATATTTAAACGGCGGATTATAAGCACGTTAAAATTTCTAAAAAGTTCTTTAAAAAGCACAAAAATATTTTGAAATAAGCGTGAAAATAAGTATGCTTTAATTGCGTTTTCCTTAAAACTATACTATATACAGTCTGTCCTTTTATCTTCTAAACTCAAATATTGAGTACAATTTTTCTTTAAAATTACGCATCGATCAGATGCACTTATGAATAAAGTTTGAAATAAATCTTTGGAAAGATTATTTCTTAATCATTATGTTTTGTTTAAAAAACACTTTTAGTGTCCGAAATGGTGTTTACAATAAAAGAGAGAGTTTTTATTTATAAAACGTATCTATTAACTGATTATTGTTGTGAACAAGTTAGGGATAAATTTACCGAAAAGTTTAATAAAAGAGGACCAACGAATGCCACTATTCGTGATATCAATTCTAAATTTGAAGAGACAGATAATGTAACGAATTGCTATTTCTAAACACTAATTCTATTACACTCGAATTGATTATTAAAAGTTAGTTCCGAAGTATCAAATTTTGAATCAATGAGTAATTTATTTGACATCTGATTAAAATATCAAAATATAAAACGCTTTAACTGCTTGATCTGAGTTTAGAAGATAAAAGGAGAGACTGTATAAGAATGTAAAACATCAACTAATGTCGTCACTATTGTTATAATTCAATATTAATACAGATTTAAGGGTTTTTAGATTGATTTCAAATTAAAGCTTCAGTATTTTAAAAACTAGAGTAAGCCTTTCTATTAAACGACTAACGTTTTTATTCAGAATTAACTGAGGTTACTCGTAACTGAAATCTTACAAATCTATAAATAAAAAGTTGAGAAAAGCGTTGCACAAACTATTATGAGAAATAGTTTAAAGGCCTTGAAACCTCCATAGAATAGTTTGAATCTCAATTTCTAAGAGAAATATTTGCCTGAATAAGCTTATAATTGTAAGGATTACAACTAAATATTTAAGATTAAGTATTAAAACTCTGTAGCGCGATTCTGGTATGAATCCTAAACTCGATCGTTACTTAATTATAAGATCGATCATTATAGTCTTTAAATTAAGCCTCGATCTTCAATTAACGAGCGCTTTGAGAATCGACCATTACTTAAAATCGTACTAAACTTGATCTTAAACTTAAAGATCGCATCGAGAATAGCCCCCCTGAAGTGTTAGAATAAGCAAGCACGAGTTCAAAGCGCACTTTTTAAGTAAAAAAGCAAGCAAATAAGTAAAAACTTAGTTTCCGCCATTTAATTATATTATTTTAATATCGGGCCGATCAAAATTATTGCCCAATTTTAGAAACAATCAAAAGAGAAAAGGATTAAATATCGAGCAGCTTCGAGGCACGAAAAAATAGAATTGCTCAACAAGAACGAAGAAGGAGAATACGGTCTAAGGAAGCGGGAAGATTTCGAGAGTTGGACCGATTGAATCATCAGATTCAACGAGAAAACTTGAGTGTAAAGGAACTGCAAACTGTGAGAGAAATTAATCGGATTGATTATCAGGTTCGTCGTATGGCTCTCACAGACACTGAAATTTTTCATCAACGTTAGGATGTCTTAGCGAGATACAGCCAAAGCACAAAAAGATCAGGTTCACGATATTGGAATATCGCGAGAATTGTACAGCTTTGTAGTTTTATTGAGACACCGTATACTACCTTTCATAAAATCCTTGGTCAAATAATATGCACTTTACTGACAAATTTATATCAAGACTTCAAATTATGATAAACTTTGATTTATAGTAACAAAAACTATGTATTAAAACACGTATTTCTTTAATAAATGAAAACAACTTTAACACTCAAGTTGTCTAGAGATTAGGATAGGAGTTAAGTTCGCATGCGATAGCTATTGAAGTTAGCTGTGGTCATGAAACTGATCCGTGCTAACGATGGAGAACTATGTTTATTTGTTTCCGTATCCCCTGCTCTGTGTCCAACGCCAACACGAGTCAATTATAGCTATTAAAAGCTATAGTCTTATTTAAGGTTACAACTTAATAACATTTAATTTAACACGAATATCAATAACTAAATCCATTCACACAAAAAACTTGGATTGAGATTCAATTATTATAAAATTTTATTTACTAAATCTTATAAATTGAATACAAATTGGATTAATATATCAGACTATTATTAACAATTGGTTTCTATCTGCAACTGACGTCTACAACTACAAAAAAAACAGGCTGTTCTTCGTTCCGATATTTTGAACCAAACTTCAGAACTACTTCAAGTATTTTAGTAATGTGTGAGTAATCACTGTTAGTTATTAAGATCCCATTGATAAGTTCCTCCTTGAATTCAAATGTAATAAAATATTTAGTTCTTATTTACACTCTGCATACATCAGGACTGTAGCTATCAGACAAATGTTTGAGTGAAACAAAAATACACGTATTCAATGATTTTTTTATCTAGTTTAGTGTCCATTCATCGGAATTAAAAAATTATATATCATCCAATTCTTCTAGAGAATCTTACTTGAATAATTCACTTATCATACAAGGAACAACGCCAACTTAGTAATAATGTCGATTCCAACATGTAGTTCATTCAAAAAAAATTCATCAAAATCTGTTAATTTTTACTAAGACCCTCAAAAACCAGGCAGGACACTTTTGTCAAAGACTGTACAATAGGCAAATCCAACTATCCCTTTGCATGAGTTATATCCCCTCGACGTCATATACAGGTAGATAAATGAAATACCAGGGCATTTTCGGGAGTGAATAACTTCTTTATTAGATAATATTTTAACAAAATTTTATTCAATATGTTTTCCCCCACTATTGTAGATATTGAAAACCCGTTTAGGCCAGGCCGCCGATGCATTGTTAATATATTCTTGAGGCAAACTCTTCCAGGAGACTCTGAGAGCTCTTTTCGGATCAGCCATATCTTTGACTTTCTTCTTCCAAAGAAGCCTCTTCAGATACTCCCACACAAAATAGTCCATTGGGGCCGCGTCGGGACTTTTGCTGAGATTTGCTGAGAGATTAATAATACCTTTATTTGTCCTTTTATCATAATGATCTCTTGATTTCATAATTCTAAATACTTTATTATTCATTTGTTTCAACTCATAACTTCTTTCTGGTATTTCTATTTCAAACCAACTTTTTCCTTTATCAATTGAATATCTAAATATATTATTTGTGTTATCTATGTTTGAAAAACTATAATATGTTTCTAAATTAACTAAAACTATCTCATAATTTTTTATCTTTCTTCAATTATATTGGAGGAGAATAATCTATTCTAAAATCAGTTGAACTAGAATCTAAAATAAGTGATATTGAATCTTTCGGTTGTAAATAAACTTCATTCATTTATTGAATCAATTTTATTTAGTAATAAATAACAACAATGACAACTAATGTAATAGAAGATTATTTTAAAATATCTGATTTTATTTCGATAGATGAAAGTGTTTCTGAATATAATTATCATAACTATGGACCAGTAGCAGAAATTAATCTTAATTCTAATCAACAAATAAGAATAATAATAATTGAGAATCAAGATTTATTCTATTTACCATCAAAGAGTTTCGTAACAGTTAAAGGAAATTGGTTAAAGTTGATGGTACTAAATGATTAGATAGCGATATTGTAACATTAGTTAATAATGGAGTAATGCTCTTACTTGATAGTATAGAATATCAAATTGGAGATAAAGTTGTAGAAACTATTAATTATCCTGGACAATGTACTCTAATGAAAGGTTTATTAAGTTATTCAAAAGATTTTGAAAATACAGGATTAAATATGTGTTGGATTTTAGATAAAAGTAATAGTGAAGCTAGTTTAACAACTAATAATAGATTTAAAATTAGACATGATAAAATACATAAAAGAGGTGATGGAAACTTTAGTTTTGTTATTCCTCTAAGTCATATATTTGGTTTCTGTCAAGATTATAAGAAAGTAATTTATGGAGTCAAACATAACTTTAACTAGAAGTGGTAATGATGATGCAATATTTAAAAATAGAACAATTGTAAGTAAAGTTGAAATTACAAACATAACATGGACAACGCCAAATATTTTACCAAATTTTGAGCAATTAAATTCTTTAAATAAGATGATTGAAACCAGAAAATCATTCTCTATTGGATTCATGTATAGAAATATAGATTCTTTAGATGTTCCTGTGAGTAATGAATTTACTTGGCGTTTAGGTCCAAGATCTACTTCTGAAAAACCTAGATATATTATAATTGGTTTTCAAACTGATAAAAATAAGAATGTGGATAGAAATCCTGCAGTTTTTAATCATTGTGATGTTAGAAATATTTATGTTGAATTGAATGCTATTAGATATCCAAATATAGATATAATAAATGATTTTAAAGATGAAGATTATTCATTTATTTATCACTTGGCTAAACAATTCAGAGACAAAATTACGGATTGAGCGATAACTATAATGACTTTATCAATTTCAAGTAAATCCTCATACTTATCAAACTTCAAAAGCATATTTTTAGCACAAAGTTTAATAGAGCTGTTACTTGAATTATTGTAATCATTTAAATGTTCATAAAGTTTTGAGAATGGCAAAACTTAGCATGTGCTTACATATTTAGATTCTGATGCATAAAATGAAAATGTTTATATTATGATCTCAATTACAGACTTTTGTGTCGGAAACAGGGTTTTGAGGTCCGAGTCTGGGTCCTGGGTTAGAAGTTCAGGTTCCGGGTCCGAGTCTTTCAAAAAGACCTTAAGACTCGGACCTGATCATCAGTTGATACAACAGAGATATTTGTTGTCAGTATATTCTTGATTATATTGAAGTATTTAGTTTCAACAACGCGATATGTTATTGCATTCTCAGAAGAAATTATACAGGTATACTAATGCAAGATAAAATCACTGACGATTGCATTAAGAGTTTCTCTAATTCAGCTCTTATCGAATCAATAAACTTGATTCTATATAACTCTTCAGAGTCACCTATTCTACCTAATTTCTTCTGAAAATGCAATAGCATATCGCGTTGTTCCAACTAGATACTTCAATATAATCAAGGATATACTGACAAAAAAATATTTCCGTTGTACAGATAAATTCAAAAAGGCTTTAAATTGATCTCTTAGTAAAAGAGCTAAAGAGGGGATAATACACATATCTGCCAAAATAAAGTTTACTATCAAACATAGTCCCTAAAATATGCTTAAGTAATGCTTTTTGAATCATGTTTTGACCTAATAATGAGATAAACTGAAATCACATCATCAAAATGTCGTATATTAGTTCATTACTTCAAGTGATTGACTAAAGTAATTTTATCTTGCATTAGTATACCTGTATATATAGACCCATATATAAATGTGCGGATAGTTACTCCGTGTCCATTTGTGCATCGTTAATTGATGCGTTAACTTATAAAACTTGAAATTAAAAATTCTTCAAACCGTATTTAAGATATTCGGGATTATTCGTAAGTAGTCTAAAGTTTTATTAATTATATTTAATATTTAAATTAATTTATATTGGAATTGTTATATTTACAAAACCTCTCTGGTGATCTAAATTTGTAAGCTCTTATTAATAACGCAATATCAGTTTTTTATATTAATAGAATAATTAAGATATTTGAATTAATGGAGCAAATTAAATACTGAATAAATCAATTAATTGTAAATTAAATTAAGCATTATCGAGTATTAAAAGTGAAAAAATTCGTTTCAAGTTTATTACAATGGTTTTTACGTATTAAACAACTCGAGCAATACTAAATTAAGCTATGAATATTATAAACAGATGTTGCCATTTCGTACAGAATTGAACTGTATATTACAGAAATTAACCTTAACATGATCCTAATATAGTCAACTGGTGTTATAAAATTCTGTTCTCACTAGACAGAGATTTTTTATTATTAATAGTTTTATAAATAACTTTCAAATATTATTTTGCGATGATTAGTTCAAAAAATTGTCAAGAGTTGTATCCATGGTCGTGTGAGTCATAATTTATAATGGATAACACAAATTATCACTTTTTGACATTTTTAAATACAGTAATATGAACGATCATCAATATAATTAAGTTGAAATTACATTATTTTTATTTATCAAACATGTAAAAGGACAAGGACTAGCTTTGGAGTGTAACTAGACGGGCGATTTGACATCATCAATATATCTCCCTTTGAGGTGCCTATATTGTATCCAAATATTAAACCTTAATTAAGTATAGTTTAGGAAAAATTAATGTATTTTTTTTATAATGGGTCCTATGGTGAAATCGAAATTTTGAAAACATCATTTGAACCCCTTATCACTTCTCAAGTCGGGTAAAACTTTCATCACAAATTGAGTAGAGTCTGAAGCTATTTCTGAGGAAGAATTAGTGATTCTCGAACTTTAATACGTCATACGGTTCAATGGGAGTTAAACAATTTTGTAATTTTAAAAGTTACAAACAGTAACAAAAATAAAATTGGACTTTTAGTATATGTACTGTATATATATAATTAGTTGTTCAGAAGATTAATAAGCTAAATAATGGAAGATCAGATATACAGACAAGAGTTATACTCCTATCAAATGCCATCACAAACCACAGGTACATCCGCTTCAATCAATATCAGGACAACGACCATTATAGCCATCATTGATGATTCAAATTGTGTCAATTGTGAATGTAACTGTTACTTATATTGTTATTTTCAATATCAGAGATATTTATTAGAATCTCAAATATATTTATACCATTTTTCATATTTTTTATTTTCCATTTGTTTCTTAGTTGCATATTTTAGTAAACTGTTTTTTTCACTTAAATAGTAAAAAATTTCACTTACCCTTTCACCTACCCTTTCACATCCTTTTCTGGTTTTTCTGAAATACCTCTGAAAACCGCTTAAGCTAACTTATGATTTAGTGTGCTGATTGACTGCTCTGAACTTTTTTTCGTATTAATACCGCGATTTTTCACTTAAATAGTGGATTATTGTGCTCTCAAAAGTGACTGCGCTGAACGGGCGTATATAGTAGTAATGTAAATTCTTGTAATAGAAAAACACAAAACAAACATTCGAGCCTGGCCTTTTGCATCTTTTACTACGAGTGTTAATTGATATGCATAATTTAACTATTATTGAACCGTTTGACGTGTTAAAGTTCGAGAACCACTCTAATTCTTAGAAATAACTTCAGATTCTGCTCCATTTATGATAGAAGCTTTACCCGATCTGAGAATGAATAAGTGGTCAATCAATGTTTTCAAAAATTCGAATTTTACCATAGGATTCATTATGAGAAAATACGAGATTTTTTCCTAAACTATACTTAAGATTTAATATTCGGGTATAATTACCTCAAAGGAGCTACTTGGTGACATCAAATCGCTCCACCCTGTTACAACACAAAGATAGTCCTTGCCCTTTGTATAGTGATTTTATAGTCCAACAATAATAATTAAAATAAAATAAAAAACGTTTGTAATTACAATTCTATATGTTATATGTAAAATTTTATATTTGACCGGTTCTAGTGTTGAACATAAAGTATATGGAATTTAATTATAACATATTAAACAATTAATATATGTAAAGATTTAGTCCGGTGATAATTCAGCTTTGTATGGATTAACTCCGAGAAAAAATACCCTTTCTATACACGTAATGTTGCCAGAGTGTGAACACAGAGTGACCACCATTCACAATTTTTCTGGAATTCGCATCTCCAAAATCCATTTAATTGTTTATTCAATATTAGGATTAGAATTTTTTATAAAGATCATAATCAAATTGAATATGAACAGTTTTGTCTAATAATTAGATATTTCTGTACTTTACTGGTCAATAGTGTACATCTGGTAACACAATGCATACGAGTCTTTATTGTAAATATATTCTTATATTAATATTTTAGGCCTAAGATCTAATGGCGGGATATTCGATAAATCATAGATCATCGTCTGACATAATATATATGAATTGCGAAAATAAAGTAGTTGAAGATGAAAAATTAAGCACTATAATTGAGTATGCGTTTAACTCAATGGGCATTGTTGAAAGAAGCGGTAGTGTAGACGAGTATGATAGATGTTGTGATGCTCTGAAAAGAAAACTTGGATCATTCGAACCGTATCATGCGTCTGCCGAAGTAAAAGAGAGCAAAAAACGGAGCATTGGGAATGTCATTTTATCACTTTTACCCGAAAGCGCACCGCAATTAACTAGTATAGTCGATCATTTTGCTGAAAGTGCACACAGACGCACTGAAAGTTTTGTTCGTTCAAGTAGTATGTTTGATGAAACAGAAGAAACCATTGCTGAAAAATTTGTCACAAAAGTTTCCCGATTCGGTGATAATATTCATATAACACCGTGTCTAATGATCCTTAAATTGAGAAAAAAAGGAATTCAATCGATGTACTTATTTAATAAATCGATAATAGAAACGTTACTTGAGTATAAACAACAGAAATTTGTTTTATCTAAATATGAGATTCAGGGTGTTATTAAAAAGTTACGGGAGACTAAAACAACGCAAAAACCATTGAAAGAATTTCCGAGTAGTCCGATACTAGACAACGAAAATTCTAATAATCAAGACCAGGAACAACAGAACATTGAAAAGGGACCTAAAATAAACCCTGGAAAAGAAAAGATTGACTGGGAAGATCCTTAAAATAAAGATCTCGGGAAACATTAATGTCCTTTTAATCGTAATTGTAATAAATCGTTATTTTAACTTAATGGTTTACCTTATTAGTTACATATAATTGTGTGTTTCGGTCAAATCAAATTTTCATATGCTTCAAACTAATTATTATTAAAGAAAATAAATGTAATATTAGTGGCACCACTTAATTATGCGGTATTTTACAAATTTTTTTGAAATTTAATTTTAAGAAATATAAAATATTAATTAATGATATAATCGCCATCATTATCGACATTAGTTCACTTGTTCACCCGATCTTTGATATTACTTTCAAAAATGGTTTGTAAACAATCGATTAATGTGACAAAAATCACGTTGAAAAATGACTATCTAATACCGCATAATTAAGTAATGCCCCTAATATATGAGTAAAAATTTTGGTTCTTTATAAAAAGAGTTCGGTATTAACGGTAATGTTTACATTTGATATGTATTTTTAAATCTAAAATCTATAATGATCAGAAATCTTTAAGTTTGCTTGCAGATTACAATATTAATAGAAGTATTAAAAAGAATAATCATTCTGTTGTTTCAGATATCGTAATAATAGATATTATTTTAATAAAAGTTTACCTTATTGTCTATTTTTGATAATATTCAGGAGAAATCTTAAATGGCAGTTTCACGAACAAATCAAACTGATGGAACATTGGTATTTATTGGTTGCAGTGAAAACGAAACCATTGAAGGTGAAACTCTGAGTTCAATTGTTGGTTATGTACAAAAGAAATTGAATGCCACTGAATTTGGAGCGAGACCAAAAGAAACTTATGATAAGTATTGCGAAGGTCTAAAACAGAAACTAGGAGCGTTTGAACCGCATCATGCATCAGCACATATTAAAGAATGTTCGAAGCAGAAAATTATTACCTCAATGCTGTCATTATTAGCCGAAAATGAGCGCGTAGAAAAGTTTAAGCAATTAATTGAGAGAGCAGCTGATGCTGCGGGTGGAGCAGGGCAATCATCATTTTGGTACAGCGAATATAATAAAGAATATAAATCTTCTGAATTTGTCGTACTTAAAGTGTTCAGGTCGGGTGAAAATCTCGAGATAATCCCGACTCATTTAGCGTGTCACGGCAGTCAAGTCGGGTCGAGTGTCTTGTTTTTGACGAAGGCGAAATCAGAAGCATTTATTGAGATACAACAAAAGAAATTTGTTGTATCAAAATTCGACATCATACAAATTATTAAGAAAATTAAGGAACAAGCAGAGAAGAGTTGGTAAATTTATATGCATTAAATTAAAAATTAAAAATTAAATTGACGAAATGATTAATTATTCATTACTAATTTCAATAAATAATTCTTATTATTAACTGTAATTATATTCACCATGTATTTTTCTGATTGTATCTCCACTATAAAAATTAGTAATATAATAAGTAATCGATGACCCTCTAAAACTTTTGCAGTAAGGTTTATAACATATTACCAGATGTAAATTTAGATAGTCATGCCCGTTTTTAATTACTAATCGACATTTAAAAACAAAAAGTATAAATTATAGATAAATGAATATTAATACGGATCTTTTAAATCAATATATGGTAATAAAACTAGTAGTCTAGTAAGTATAATAATGTACAAAAATAGAACTATTTTATGGCTCTCATTATTTTGTATCAGTTTGTTAGTCTGTTTAATATATTAATATTTTTATTATATCACTACCACTGAATATTTTATGGCTACGTGTTGTTTAACATATTCACAATTAATCTTATCACCAATTTGCTTTCTTAATAATTCATTCTCTGTATACAATAGGGTGACCAAGTCAAAAACTGTTAAATGCGGGACAAAAAATTTTGACCCCCTTAAAAAATTTTTTTAAAAAGTTTTAATCTGATTGAAGTTACAAATCACAGTTTGAAAGAACAATTATTTGAAATATAAACTAAAGATTTGATTGAGAACTGCACTTTATAAGAGTCACACACGATGTGAATGAAAACAAGGTATCAGATAAACGGATTAAAACACTTTTTATATAAAGACTTCCACATATTTTAAGATAAGAAACGTGTTGGCAACAAAATTGCATTATTTGCATTAAATAAAAACATACAGTGGAAATTTGTTTATATAAATCTTAAAATGCATGATATTTTCCGTCCCGCAAAAGGTGCATACGGTATGCAGGACACAACTCTTAAATGCGGGACAATCCCGCACAATGCGGGACACTTGGTCACCCTAGTATACAACAAGAATTACGAAGCGCTAGATAGGCTTTGAGAAATTATATATATTTTTGGAAAGTACTTATTGAGAAAAAGTCAGTGATATGTGCCATTTACTGCCCAAATGAGGCCCTAGGCCCAACTTCGCCCCTTTGGTCTTGGGGCTTTAAATATTGTATCGTTGGATTTATCTCGGTGAGCCGACTTTAACCCTTCCAAGACTAAGATGGGACAGACTGTCTACCGAGCTAATTTAAATTAGTTTAAATCACAAACGCATTCACCAATTGACATTAAACTTTTAGACATTATTTATTGAATAGTCTTTGCTGAAATTCAATATCTATTTTAAAATAAACAAATCATTGAAATGATTTGCGCGCGATTTCACGCACTGAGTGTAATCACATTTTGCTGAAAATGTCAAAAGTGTAATAAGTATGCATGTTTGAATCATTCAGAAAAGGTAACATAAATATTGTTTAACCATTGTAATTGATATGAATAATTTACTTAATAATCATATTTCTTCAAATCTAAGAAAGAAATGTAACTAAAGTCACATTCAAATTAAAGTTAATCAAGGTTCAAATTGGTAGACGAATTGTTCCATTTTAGTCATCGATGTATGCAAAATATTTTAGACTTGGAAGGGTTAACGTGCCTCCAGAAATATTTCAGTTCGCAATCTAGATTTGTTTGTTTAAATTAGATATTGTAGAGGGCTTAAAATGAGCGGATACGTGTTTCATAGTTTTCCCAGATTCGAAGTAGTTTCAAAGATATAGGCCTTCAAATTTAAAAAATGACCACTCATCATCGGACTTTGGTTGGTTAACCTTTTATTGGAATATAGTGATATTAAAGCTAACTAAGAATACTATTCAAATACATAAGATTTTCAGCTAGAATATCATACTTCGATTACTTTTGATCTCGGGATAGGCATAATACTGTTTTGGAATGGTTTTTTTTATGGAAAACCTGGGGTCAAAGGTCATCGAATTTGGTCAAGTGAAAAGTCTTTGGATTCGTCTCGTCAGGAAAAATTCCAACAATACCCAACATGTGGGGTAGGGTAAGCGGGGCAGTTCTGCGGGCATTCATTGCCTATAGGTCTTGCTTTTATGATTCGGACATGGATTCACCGTCTTCGACGCCACTGATTGGGTCCGGATACTGTAGATCTTCATAATCTGACTCGTATGGTGATTCTATTGATGACTCGTCGGTATCATCTGGGTGGTATGTTTTCTTGTCAGACGCGTTTGGGTTACTACCGCTCGCTTTCTCATAGATCCCTATTATTGTACCACATTGAGCGTCACTCCTTTCTGACTTACAATTAACAATAGGTATTACAGCTTTACCTTTTCTAAAGTGGATTTCTGAATCTTTGGTATAAACCTTTTCTTGTTGAATAAGTATGGATCTATTTTTACTTTACAAGTGAAATTACTTTCTGCTTTTTTATTACTGGGCGTTATTTTGATAAAAAGCGTGCGATTTGGTTCAATTGTTACTGTATGCATAACATGGATTCGTTCATCGTTGTAGCCATTTATGTTTTATTTAGTTAAGTCGGCTATCACATTAAGTTGAGGCCAAACTAACTTTTTTTTCTTCCAATCAATCAGCACATTAGCCTGTCTGTTGAAATAGTTGCCTGGCAGGAGGCTGAAATCGAAATCCTTGATAACTGCAGGTCTTAGCTTAGTGACTTTATTATCACTATTGTATTTAATAACTATTCCTAAAGTGACTTCACCAGCGACTTTCACTGGGAGCCCATTGAAACTTTTATGAATCTGCCCATGTAAGGTTCTAAGTGAAGATCTAAATCGTTAGCGAGTTGTGCATCGATCAAGGAGATCTCTGAACCTGAGTCAATTAAGACTGTTATCTCTATTATTAATGTATACCTTTTGGTAGATGAGGTCATCGCAGTCTCTTAGATTATCATATTCATTCGTATGAGCTATTAAAGCATTAGCTCTGCGAGAACCGCTAAACTGTTTCTGATTCTTTGGACAGTTTCGGGAATAATGCTCAACTTTTTGGCAGTTGAAACACTTGATGCCTACATTAAGGTTGCGGCTATCGTTTAACATTCTAGCAATATCAAATTCATTGGCTTGTCGCTCTCGTTAGCCTGATCTTTTACGCCATGATTAAGACCTCTCTTATTTCTTTTCCTCCTATTATAGTTACTGTTGAACCTATGCAAGTTCTCGTTACTCTCTTTCTTCTGAGGAAGAACTTGTATTGTTGAATCTTGTATTTCTTCGACTGTTAGAGGTATGTATAGTATAATTGTAATCGCGTGATAAGTCGCGTGAGGCATTTACCTACATCTCACGAGATCTACTCTCGTGAACGGTCGATAAGTTTTTCTGTCCCGGCGTGAACGCCTGTTGCATTTCCTAAGGTATAACATAGGGTTCCACGTCAATTCAGCGCAGGTTTATTATAAATTCATTTTAAAGAAGAACAGAGACCTTTAGACTATTAGCTGTTCACAAGAAATAAATTTCTACCAAAAAATGTACAAAATATAGCACATATATGTTTTGATTACTGAACAATCATATTTGGATTTTACTATTAATATATTATTTATAATCATATTCTCATTAAATATAATTATTTAAAAAGTCGTTTTCCTTAATTCAAATCAACTGAATTAAAAATAAAGATTCTGTCACCTATAAGTATGTTTGCTTGTAATTATTGGTTGAAAGTAAACATTTTATATGTTGAAATTTGTGTCCCGTGAACACCTATTAATTTAGAGTTCTCCGTCTTTCTTTAAAATAAGTGATAATAAACAATCAGCGCGCGAATAAACATTTCAAACAAAATTAAGTGAATCAAATTAAGTGAAAAAAATTTGTGAAAACGGTAATATTTAATAAATTTAATAAAATAAAATGTGACTAAAATGTGTTGAAATATAAAATCTTAAATGTGAATTAATAAACCTAATAAAATAAAAATATTTCAAATATTAAATTTCAAATTATGAGCGATGGAACGTAAATATTCTAAGGCATCTCTTTGGTCATATTCTTCAGCAATTTTTACGATCGTTTTGGCTGCGTCACGATATTTTTTTCGACTTTTTGGTGGTGAAACTCCGGCTGAGTATTGATTCATCTTTAGTTCATTCAAACTTTGCTCTCGTTGAATAGCATTAATGAACTTCCATATGGTTGGATGATGAGCTGACAGAAGAGAGCTAAATGCGCGATGCCACCCCTCCACTGCGTTATTAGTTTTAGGAACACCATCGATTACCGAAGAGTAACAGTTCCAAAGAGGTATAGCAAATGTTGGATCCCTTCTTCGTCTTCTTGTCTGAAGGATTCCTATTCAATTGTCCATAAAATAATCAATTAGTGGCTTGAGAAGTTGCTGATTTGAAACAAAGAACTCACTTTCAACTAATTCATCGAATATTCTAATAACATCATTTGGTGGGACGAATGCTAAAGCAGCCAACATTTTGATTTGCAGTGCAAAATCAGGATCATTGGTGTATTGTTTGTGAATTTCATGGCACTCTGGAGACTGTATTTTGGGCCAAATGCATTGACTGAAGTGGAAGAAACAATCACGTTGATTCGATGATGGAAAAGATGAATTGAACGCATTAATAGCTGCCCTTTCAAAGTCAGTTATTATGGAATCTGGATTTAGTGATGGTTCAAGGTTCTTGATGGCTTCAAAGACGTGTTCATAAGAGCTTTCTACTCGATTAGGTATTAAAGTGAAAACAAATGGAATAACTTTGTTATGTTTGATACCATATATGGTATAAAGTTGATCGAAGAGCGAAGGGACGACCTTAAATGTACCATCAGAAAACCGGTGTCGACATTGAGCCAACAATTGAAGATTTTTCCTCGTGGAAAATATCAATATTCTGTCGACTGAAGAACCGCTGTCAAAAAGCAGAAAGTCTTCCCCTGTCTTTGTTTTTAAATAAATATTAGGGATGATTAATTCAGCTAAATTTGATGGAATCGATGGCGCTTGGCTTGTCGCTTGTCTTTTTCTCTGAATTGTTCTTGCAATAGATGCTGTTGATGGTAACTGCACTGCTGTTGCTTGGGAAACACCAATAGAAGATTGTGCGATAATATTGTTGGTAGCTAATTGAGTATTCACGGCAGTATCTTTGATATCTTGGATGAGTCTTCTAGCACTCAAGTCGGCTGCGTCAGGAACATGATTATGTTTATCGTAGTGCATGATTAATTCACCATCTTCAGTATGACAGCGACCAAGACACCTCGCTTTACTGTATTCGATGCACTTCCAGATGGTTTTGGTGACGCTAGTTCTCTCCTTTCTGAAGATGAATCCATTGTAGACCAGCAAATCTTTGTCCTTTTCACTTTTAATAAAATCAAGAGGCATTTTCAACACATTCGATAAAAACTTACAATTAGTAACGATTTTAATAATAACTTAGTATAGCATTAACCAAAGCTAACATAAGAATGAATCTAGAATGCTAACACACACACTATTTATACAAACTTGATATAACTAAATTTGTATGAACTTGCTTGTAACTGATTGATTATTCAAGTAAAGGTTGAATTAAACTTTACTAAAAGCGTAATTTGTACGTTGAATAATTGAATTCAGCATTACTAACGGTGTAATTTGTAAGTTGGATTCAGCAAAATTAAGTAGTGTAATAAGATCTCGACTGAGTAAAGTTCACATATTTATTATGTTGACATGCAAAAAGTCTTCACCTGACACCTTGCCTCTTATTTAAATGTTTACCAGTTGCAGGTTTTAAGAGCCGCACTCTACTTACGTTTTTACTACTTGTAAGCTCAGTAGGACGTTTTTCTGACTCGTCTTGTCTTGAAAGTTTTAAGATCCCCAGTCTATGAACGTTTTAACGACTTGTTCACTCAGTCGGAGGCGCAGCGCAGGTGTTAAACATTAATACATATATAGTGCTTATAAACACATAATTTTTCAATAAATACAAAATTACAGTTTCTGTTTTTCTTTAAAGTTATCAATTTTCTTGAAAGTTTCAAATGCGCTGAATTATCGCAGCGCTGAATTTTTGCGCGCTGAATTGTCATAGCGCCCAATTGTTGACGCTGAATTGACGTGATAACCTAACATAGTCACCTCAAACTTTTCACACATCCATTTAATGTTTTGGTTAAAGACCCTACATTTCCTCATTACTTAACATGCCAATCTCGTATTCGTTTTTAGCTTTTGATAATTTCCCTGTATCATTAAGTCCTTTTTCTATATTAATCGCATTTTGCTGGAGTGCTGCAAAATTGGGGTTTTCTTTATGAGTTATTGTAGCCCTTATCTTCGGTATCATTCCCTCAATAACGAAACTACGCATTCATTTCCAGACAAAGGAGTCGCTTATCTGTTATATACTGTATTACATCTTCATCTTTTTGTTTTCTATTCACCATCTGTTCTCTTAAAGAATTAGCCCTATCTGTTTGAACGTGATAATCAAGGAATGCCGCCATAAGTTCAGCCCAGTTAGTGGGTGCTAGGAAGATTTCTTGACACAGTTTATACCAATTTTTGGCATTTTAAAATGGAAACTTATTGAAGTTCTGAAACCCTTGTTCATCATTCTAACACTTCAAGTTGGTGGTATCGACATACGAGTCGATCCACTCAATCGTATCAACAGTTATTCTGCCATCAATTTTATAACACCCAATGATCGCAATACCACCGGAAAAAGCGTCGTTCACGACCCGTCTCACCTAGTCTAGGGTAATTGCCATATGGATAAAACCAGAGGTACCACCCGTCGCCGCTAAAAGCATCCTAGGTGTACCACCGATACTTTTACCTGCTGGTATCCTATTAACGCAACGTTACAGAACAAACTAACACGAACTAGTAATCAAACACTAACTACTTTCACGAAGCGCAAACTCGTTTGATCAGCACTCTAGGCAAACTTCGCTAAGAAATTGGTCATACCTCAAATCACGCCGTTGCTCCCGATTATGTTGGACTACGATTATATTGCTTGAGTCCAAAACTTACCTTTGGTAAAATGCCACGATAATGAATCCCAACACAGTCTTTCCCAAGTGACTCTAAGCAGTGTTTAGTAGGTTGTCGGCCGAACGGTATCGTCTATCACCATCTCGGTGAGATCTCCATATTTGAAACATAGAATCGGAGCACAACACAATTTGGTAACAATAACACAACTATTGTAACTATAGGAGCTATTTTATTTTGGTAATATGAGGAAAAAGACGCTAAATACATATTTGCCGATAGCTCTTATAGGTAGATTACATTCAAAATTTAGGGTAGAGGTTTTATAAGTTTTAATTAATAGTAGAGAAAGAGGAGTTACTATTGTTATGCATTGGTTGGGAGTGGGAATACTTTTGAACAACTAACCCTGATTATGTCAGGTCCCTGCTTGTGATTTATGTTCATCTGAGGGAGGGCGAGGTTAAGGGTGTAGAAAGAGAATAAGTCAAAATTCCTTGCAATATTCTTAAATAGCACGTTTAGATAGAAATTTAAGGAAATTATGGTGGGCGTGGCTTGAGACTTTAGTTTGTTGTATCATGCTGATAACAAATATATATAAATGTAATGGCTACACCAGCTTCACAGAGAGTAAAAGCCAGTCAAAGTTTTGAAAAATCGAACTTTGAACGTTTATAACTCCGCCCACAGAAGGAATCTTGAGAATCTGCTTGCATATTCTTAAACAGTACATTTTGATAAAAATTTAAGAAAATTTTGATGGGTGTGGCTTGAGACTTTTTTGCTCGTCAAGTCATGCTGATAATAAATACAGAGTGTAAAAGAAAAGACTCCGTAAAAATAAATGTTAATAACTTTTTAATTATTCGACCTATTTAAAAATTCTTTTTATTTAAAAGTAGAATAATGGGAGTTTTTTTCTAGCTTTGGAATTTCTATGATTCTAGCATCCATGTCATTTATATTCGTGAAATAGTTAACGTTACAGTCTATAGGAAAAAATTCCAAATTTGAATATCTTGAAAACGCAAGTCGATATCGACACTATTTTTACAAAATATGTTTATTATATCATTATAGTCAACCTTATTAAATTTGACAGCCATTGGTCAAGAACTTTAAAATTTATGGTTATTTTTCATATTTTCATGCAGAATGTAGAGGATATAAAATAATAGACTCGGTAAAAGTGAAAGTTAATAACTTTTAATCTGCTTTATTTAGTAAAGTGAAATTCAAGATAAATAAGACTCGATATGCTAACCGTTTTGATTATGAATGTGGTACAAACGAACTTTGAAATTCTCGATCACATTATTGAGAACATCGGAGGATATCTTTACTATTTCAATATTAATTGCATTTTTGAGTTGTTCTATCGTTAAAGGGTTAAAATTCTCAATTCTAAAAATGTGACTTAGTTTCAAAACTTAAAGGCTTGAAATAAAAAAACGTTATAAAGAAATACTTTTAAGGAGTTCAATATTCTATATTCTGTATGAAAATATGAAAAATAACCATAACTTTTAAAGTTCTTGACCAATGGCTGTCAAATTTGATAAGGTTGACTATAATGATATAATAAGTATATTTTGTAAAAATGGTGTTAATATCGGCTCGCGTTTTCAAGATATTCAAATTTGGAATTTTTCCCAACGACCGTAACGTTAACTATTTCACGAATATAAATGACATGGGTGCTGGAATCATAAAAAATTCCAAAGCTAGAAAAAAAACTCCCATTATTCCACTTTTAAACAAATAAAAATTTTAAATCGGTCGAATAATTAAAAAGTTATTAACTTTTCTTTTTATAGTCTTCTTTTACACCCTGTATATAGATATGTAATGGTTTCCCCAGCTTCATGCAAGAGTAAAAGTCAACCAAAAATGAATAAAATTTTTTTAATAAAAATTATAATTAAAATTAATAAGCATTTAGGAAAATATAATTTCTGGTTTGGGTGGACTTTTGAGAATGCGCGTAGTTTTTGTGACGAATAGTCGTACTTTGTGTCAAGTACTTGTTAGGAGAATGCACATTTTATAACGATTTTTAAAACGAAAGCTCCAACACAAAACACGCGTTTCTCAAACATTTATATGAAAGTGAGATTTCTTTGTGCATAATTTTGTGTATATAATAAAAGGTTAAAGCCGGGCTAATGGGTCTGAGGGGGTTCCTAAACACCCACCTCCACGTGTAACACATCATTAGATTCAGTTCATCGAGCTGAAAATTTTAATACTACACATGGCTGCTTCCAGCACTAATCTGACCACTTCTGGCCACTGAGACCTAAACCCCTTGTAAATGAGTAAACCTGGCTTTACCAAGTTGTAACCCAAGCCAAGCCTAATTTAAACTAAGGTATAATAGATTAGGCCGCTTCGCGACCTAACTTATTCTTCCTTAGTTTATATCAGGCTTGTTTAGGTTACGACTTGAGAATCCAAATTTATCCATTAAGAGGTACTAAACCAAACAATGATAGATATCTTGAGAACTAATTGAGATAATTTTTCAAGTGAGGTATCAAAATGCTCAGTTCGATGTCCTTAGTCCAATGAAATATCATTTGGTGGGGTCAGCCACTCCCGTCGGGAGTTGTCCAGAAGTGGTCAGGTTAGGATCAGAAGTGGTCAAATATGGCATCAAAATGTTCAGCTTGGTGAACTGAATCTAACGATATATCACACTTGAGGGTAGGGGGTCAGGAACTTCTTTAGACTCATTAGCCTGGATTCTTCCTAAAAAATTACTTGAGCTCTACATTGGATTGAATTGTGTATCTTGGTTATCTATTTTCTTGAGCTAATTATTATTGACTTTATTTTGGTGAGTAGAAAATTTTTGTGCTAAATGATACATTACTTAAGAAAATTTCTCTTAAAGGTTATATTCATTTAAACATGTCGGATAATGGTATATTAATTGATCATGGTTTTTCTTAATCTATTAAATTAAAAGTTTCCTTTTTTATCTCATAAGCGTTTCTTTTATTGAGAGGAGACATGAGTCTGTTGCCGGAAATGTAAAACTTGCCCTTTGTACATCTAAATATAATACTAGGTCGAAATCTGTAAAATCTTGGATGATAACTGAATGTATGTCAGATTTTTTCTGCGTTTGTTCATCAACGCCTGTTATAAAGGTTCTCAACATTAGGATGCCTGTTTCATCCTCTGTGGAGGAGTATGATTTGAGTTTTAATCCAATTGACAGCCGACCGCCTTATACTCCATCTGATCTAGTGCTTAAAACATCGTTGCCTGAGCTTCCTACACGACCCAGTCAAGTCTTCGATCACCCTGTATGAGATAAGTCTACTAATGAATATGAAATTGAGTGTCGTCGCGTGAGCGAAAATATGGAATGACAAGATGTGGGAGAATCGTTTTCTTGTGAGATGGGTTGGATGGGAGGATATATTCAATACCTTCGAGCTTGAAGACACGCTCCGAAGCTAGAAAGCTTTGTTTAGCTTCTTTCCTGGGAAGCTTTTTTCGAGTGGTGCTAGTAGTAAAGCTAAGAATGCATGATTATGAGTCAGCACTAGTGATGGCAAATTTCTAGGAATTTTCTTTTTGATGAGAAACTTTCTAGAAAGTCTCTCGGGACTATTTATCCTACGCTGTGATTATTTTGAATGCCAAAACCAAAGTAATATTTTGGATATTTAAAGTCGCTAATGTAAAGTGTATGCCAACTAAGAATGAGGTAGTCCACGCCTACAAAGTCTATAGAGAAAATCCCAGCCAATCAGGAAACAAATAAGTAATGTATTTAAGTCGTAGCGCGAAAACTGAATAGAACAAAATTGTGGAACACTTAGATTACATAATTATAGCTATCGTTATAGCTACAATAATAATAAAAATATTAATTTTCATGCTAAAAACAAGTAAATTAGGAAGTGTTCACCCAATTAATGAACCTGAAGACGAAAAATCATTTGACGAAATAATGGAATTTAACTATGATTCTAGTAAAATTGACCACAATTATTGCAAAGTATAATGTATTCAGTGTTTATTGTAATAAAACTTTTAATACTAGTCAATACCAGCATTCGTACAAATTTGTTAAGTCAGAGACCGCCTCTAAGCCACATTTTGGGGATGTGGCTTACCTCATTCTTAGCTGGCATACACTTTATATCACTCAAATCAAAATATTATTTAAATAAAACATAATTTTGAGCTGAGGAAATAGAAAATTTCTCCTAAGTGAAATTTTGTGCGATAGAAAATTTCTAGAAAGCTTCTCGAGATAATTTCTCCGGAAATTCTCTTTTTACAGCACTAGTCAGTGCCCATCAATTCTGGAAGTGAACAGTTTAATGTTGTACTGCAGAGTGAGTTAGCTCGATATATCGAAGAGGGAAAGTATTCAGAGTTGTTTGGATTTCATAGGTATGCATTAGATTGTTTTGAAATGATTTTAAAGTAAACCATATTTATATATTTTTTAACTTAAGTTATTAAAAAGGAGGATGTTCAGGATATTGAGCTCCAACTTTGGTCCGGACTAGTGATCGACAAAGTACTAAAAGGGAATTCCTGTCCTGTCCTGCATTCTCGAAACCGATTCCTGTCCTGTCCTGAGCCCTAAATTTTCATTCCTGTCCGGTTTTCCTGACATTCAATGTGTTTGAAAAATTATTTATTCAAATAATCAAATGAAAATACAATCAATGAATGCATATTCAATACAAGTCAAAGTTAGATCTAATAAAAAAGCAATTCATTTACGTTCTATGAACTAAGTCTTGAACGATGGTCAGTGAGTATTAGACCAGCGGCACTGAAATTCCTTTCTCTTGAAAGGTTGGTCGCAGGGATAGACAGCAAACGAATAGCCAACCGATAGAGTCGGGGATAAGAACTTCTATTTTGTTCCCAATATCCGAGTAATGAAGAATTTATGTCAAACTTATGTCCAGTTTTCATTTAACAGGAATTTAGAATTGAACAGGAATTCCTGTCCTGTAGTTATGATAGCCTTTCCCATTCCTGTAAATTCCTGACCAGGAACAGGACAGGACAGGAGTTCCTGCAGGAATAGGAATTCATGTCAAACACTAGACCGGACTTTATTCTAAGTGGTCATCTCTGGAAATGGGCGAGTTTTATGTCCAAAGATAATCGGTATGTCTCAGGATGGGATGAGCGAGCTGAACGATTTTATGAGACGTCATCCGCATCATTGTTCTAAGTTCATTTCCAACAATACTGATGTTCCCAAGAACATTATATCGCTGTCCAGGAAGTAAGTTATGCGGGATCTTCTGCAGGTCTCGCTTCCCATAGTAACGTCGGCATTCTCCTGAGGTGTGATCTACAGTTAGAAAGTCAACTTTAGTTGACTATAGAAAGTTATTATTAGTAATTAGGGTGACCACCTCTGGCTTGTCTCATGACGGGATAAAAACATCAAAGGGGAGACCCTTACATCTTTTTGAAGAAAAATATCGTTTTTATTAGTCATTAAAAATATTTAGGTGTCAAATGATACATTTTGAAAATTGTTGAAAATTGTTATTCATGGTTGATTTCAAAGGTGCTTTTTGTTAGAAATGGCATTTTCCATAAGTCATACAAAAGTAAGAAATGCTGGTTTATATCATATATCAAGTAAGAAAAGATTAATTCAATAACTTTTTGTGTTTAAACTGGTTTCCTTAATCTCTTATCGTTTGTACAATAAGTTCAATATTTGAATTTCTCAGAAATATTTTTCTAAACACATTCTTCAAAATGAAAGCTGAAAAACGGGACAACTGATTGTCCCGTCGAGAGTTTTGATCTGACGAGATTTCTTTCTTTTATCTTTGAAATAAATGGGGCGGGCGGTCGCCTTATTAGTAATACACGCATGAAGTTTATTAGGATTATTATGATTTTGCACTCTTGTAATTTTTCTAGAAAATTTTCTAGACACGTGCAAAATTGTAATATGGATCCCACTAACATATTAACATTAGCTTTTAATTTTCTACTTTTATATGCTACTAAATATGTAGATCACACCTTGGGGTTTATAGTCAGTGTGTAGATCACACCTCAGGAGAATGCCGTAACGTCTTTATTGTTTAGAATGATGGCGTGAAACGAACTTGTAAGTACTTTTAGTTGTATTTATAAGATGCTTTAAGTTTAGTCTCGTTTTAGATTATTATTACAATCCCTTAGTAAGAGTAAGTTCTACTGAAGCACACGTTGCTTCGGTGATCTTAGCTAGGACTAAGCTACCAGTTGACGAAGAACGGTGAATAATACAGGTGGCCGTTGGAGATTAAAGCATTACTCAGGACTGTCTAGAAAGAGCTTTTACTTTCATCGCAAACACTCTTGAGAATGGTTATTGGATGGAAGAATTTGAATAATTCCCTTATGATTGCGTTACCATGAGATATATCAATAACTAGCTTTTATCATTTTTTAAACTTTTTATTTTGCTAGTTATTTCTTATGTATAAATGAAAATTGTGATATTTTTGATTAAATTATAATTGTTGAAGAAGAATAAAATGGCAATATCGAACTTATCAAAATACGTTTTTCATTAATATTAGATATAAGCATCTTTTCGTATTTTGAGACTTCTTTATATATTAGTATTAGTGTAATTGAAGTTAAAATGGTTTTTCTTCTAAGCAAACGATTGAAAATTAAGTTAATCTTATTTAATTTTTATGTAATTATATTATCCTTAAACTTCAGCAGTTCAAAATTTCGGGTGATCACTCTTTATCCGCTAAATTTAGACAGACTTAGATTGTTGCATTCCCTTCCGAGGGTGCATTAAAAGTTCGTAATCGTTTATATACTAAAGCAAACGATGAATCCTTTGTTTTTATCCGATAAAAGTTTCATAGAATTGATTTTAAATAGATTATCTAAGTTAAATTTTGGCACAGTCTCTTAAGTATGGCCAGATTGATATACACACAATTTCAAAACTAACTGGGACACTTTAAATTGATATAACTTTCCAACCGATTGACCGAATTAAGTAAAATTTTTTGTAAAAATAACCAGTAAACATATAGAATTTATTTGCATCATGAACCGTTATAATATCTTGTAAAATAAAAATGTTATTAAAGGAAATATCAAAATCTATAATAAATGTTTCATATCTTATATAAATGAACATTTGCACCTTTAATTTAATAAAATTATCATTATATTAATTAATTAGACGTAATTTTTTGACGGTATTTTTTACGTTTTGAATACAAATTGTCTTCAATTCATTTGTTTAATAGTTATTATTGTTATTATAATTGATATTCATTTATAATTTCATGAATTTGATTTATTTTCACACATACTTTGTTAAAAGTATTTTATTTTATAAATCTATCCATTAATTATCTAAACAAATATGAATTTCTCGTTTTTCTTTTATAACTTTTTTGTTTATTGAGATATTTAAATGATTTCTTTTGTAATAAAATTCTATATGTTTCTAGCTTATTTTGAAAAAAATTTCATTAAAATTGCTCTACTTATTATAGAGTTATAACCATTTAAAGTGTCCCAGTTAGTTTTGAAATTGTGTGTATATAGGTCATCATCATCATCATTTGCAATAACGGCTTATCCTTATTAGGGTTGCGGGGTTCGTAGCTTGCCTAACTGTTTGGACCAAGCTTTTCTGTCTCTTGCAATGCTCTCTATTTCTTTCTTCTTTAGACCCAATTTCTCCTCTGCGATGTTGTAGATGTAATCCTTCCATCTTCTTCTGGGTCTCCCTCTTGGACGTTTACTTGTTGGACATGCTTTGTAGACTTGTTTTACTAGTCTGTCTTGAGGCATTCTTATCAAGTGACCTAACCACTTAAGCTGCGACCTCTCTATCCAGAGAAGCAGCGGACTTACCTGTAGGGTTTCTCGGATGTCTGAACTCCTTATTCTATCGAGTAATGTTAATCCAGCTATCCTTCTTAGAAACCTCATTTCTGCCACTTGTACTCGCGATTTCATTCTTTCAGTCATGACCCATTGCTCATGTCCATAGGTGAGGATAGATCTATACACGGATTTGTAGATTGGGAGCTTGGTCTTAGTGCTGAGTTCTCTTTTTGTTACGACGGTCCTATACAACTGTCGCATGACTCCAGCTGCTGCTCCAATACGCGATGTCAATTCCGTGTCCCATTTTCCGTCACTCGTGAATGTTACCCCAAGATACGTGAACTTCTCAACCTCTAGGAGTGGGGACCCACTAACATGCAGGTTGCCACTAACATGTGGAGTTCTAGAGATCGTCATTGCCTGGGTTTTTGATGTACTGATTTTCATTCCGGCCGCATTACATTCTTCATTGAACCTATCTAGTGCATTCTGGAGATCTGCCCTGGTAGACGCAAGTTTTGCAACGTCGTCTGTGATAAGAAGGTTGCTCACCCTTGCATCTCCTATCGAGATACACTCATTGCCCTGGCTGCGCCTTGATATTCTATCCATGAAGACTGTGAATAGGAATGGAGACAATACGCAACCTTGGCGGAGTCCAGCGTTTACCATGAAGGTTTTTGATTTCAACCCATTTATTCGAACACAACTCCCACAGTGATTGTACAGTGATTTTATTGCTCTTAGTAGCACACCTCTTAAGTTGTATTCTTCTAGCACCTTCCAGAGTACATCTCTTGGCACACGATCATATGCTTTCTCTAGATCAATGAAGCACGTGTGAACTGGTCTCCCATATTCCCAGGACTTTTCATATACTTGTGCTAGAGTAAAGAGTTGGTCTGTTGTTCCGCGGCCTGGGCGGAATCCACATTGCTCCTCTTGGATTAAAGGTTCCACTTTTTTCCGGCACTTTTGCTCTACTATTTTTGCATATACCTTTCCAGCCTGACTAAGGAGAGTTATGCCCCGATAGTTTGAGCATTCTCTGCGATCTCCCTTCTTGAACAGTGGTACCACTATGCCCTGCTGCCAATCTTTTGGTGCCTTCCGTCTTCCATGACACATTGATCAGTCGTGTCAACCATTCGCACCCTTTACGGCCCATGGCCTTCAGCATTTCTGCTCGTATTTCATCAATTCTGGCAGCTTTTCCATTCTTCAGGTTTTTAATTGCAGTCATAACTTCCTCTTGTAGAATTGGGTCTACTAATTCGTTAATACTGCTGATGTGATCATCAGGCGTAGCTTCCACTGGGTTGAGGAGTTCCTTGAAGTGTTCTCTCCACCTGGCAAGTATCTTGTTGTTATCCGTGATCACCTCCCGGGATTTGATTTTGATGGTCCGTAAAGCGTCTTGTTTCCTCGGCGTATTGATATATATAGGTACGGGTTTTAATTGACAAACTTGTGAACTTATTATATTGAAAATATCAAAGCAAACGATTAAATTCAATATATTATATATCATTTTAATAGAGGATTGAGAGTAGAATTCAAAAACGGTGTCTAAAGGAGAATTTCCAAATCCTATGTAAGTTGGCCCCCCCCCCGAGGTGCAAGGTGAAACCTATATTATTCGATAGATCTCTTCAAGTACTAACACTTTATCACTGGGTACTTTGTATTCGGAGCATCCCCCAAGCCGATAGGGGGCGAAAACTGTATAAACTGGAAATTGCGCAATTTCATTGTGTGGATAGTGTAATCCTACTAAATCAGATGTGCTAAGTCGAATAGTGAAATAATTAAAACAAAAAAGTCAACCGTAGCCGAGTTACAGGGGATTGGCAGGACTTACTTTTTTCGAAAAATCGATTTTCATGCATGAAATATATATCAATGAACTTTTATCATTATGATCAAGAATATACCATGGAGACAGAACTAAATGGTATACTGGAAAAATTTAATAGAAAATAAACTGTATGTCATAATTTGATAACAATTTAGCAAGATATTCTGAAAGATTTTAGAATTTTACCAAATTATGGATTATTAAAAATAAATTTTTATGGGATAATTTGTTAATTAAATAAATTAATGTATTTTGTATTGAAAATACGTTGAGTAATAATGGCAAAAAACGTATTATAATACATGCAATACATTGTTTAAATTTCGTTTGCTTACAAATTGGTTGAATTTGTTTAATTGGTTAATAATTTAGTAAACTTTTTATTAGTTTAATTACAAAACGATTAATATTAACTTAGTTGCTTCCTCGACCTAAGTTATTCTCCATTAGTTTATATCAGGCTTATTTGGGTTGCGACTCGAGAATCCAGAGGGGCTATTCTCGAAGCGATCTTTAAGTTTAAAATCAAGTTTAGTACGATTTTAAGTAATGATCGATTCTCAAAGCGCTCGTTAATTGAAGATCGAGGCTTAATTTAAATACTTGTAATGGTCGATCTTATAATTAAGTAACGATCGAGTTTAGGATTCGTACCAGAATTGCGCTACAGCTTTATCCATTACGAAGTACTAAACCAAACAATGATGGATATCTCGAGGACTACTTGTGATAATTGATCAAGTGAGGTATCAAATTGTTCAGCTAGATGTTCCGGGTCCAATGATATATCACTTAGCGGAGTCAGCCACTCCCGTCAGGAGTTGTCCATAAGTGGTCAGGTTCGGACCAGAAATGGTCAAGTGTGGTATCAAAATGTTCAGCTTGACGAACTAAATCCAAAGATTCGTCACACTTTGGGGTGGGGGGTCAGGAACCCCTTTAGACTGATTAACTCGAATTCACTCGAAAATATAAGATATTAGTATATTTTGGTAAACATAATATAAATTATTATTTATATTTGTAATTTTACTTTTATATTCTATTTTCATCAATAGGTATCGCAAATTGAGACTCAAGTTAATAAACAGCCCTTTAAGGGCCACCACTTAATATAAAAGGGTTAATTATAATGCCATATTAATGAATTTTTAATGCAAAATACATTATATCATTAAATTTAAAATTACTCTGTAAAAAGTTGTCATTTTATAAAATCTCTTTTATGACAAATTTTTAAGACTATAATTATTATCTGGCTAAAATTTTTTTAAATTCTTTCAAACCGCTTTCTTTTTATAATAATTTTCCACTACACCATTTAGTTCTGTCTCATATTGTATATATGTACAGGGTCCGGTATATATTACGCAAAACTTTAAAAGTTTATTACAAAAGAATTATAAATGATATCGAATTCAAATAAATTGCATTTTATTCAGAAAAGTATAAAATTTAATGAATTAGGTTTTCGAAATACTTTCATTCATTAACCACTAAATGCTGAAAGCGTTCCTGAAAGGCTTCGCAAGCTCTTTGTCTCATGTCATCTGGGATGGCCGAAATGACTTCTTTTATACGTCCTTCAAGTTGTTCTAGACTCAATACTCTATATGTGTATATATACTATATATACAGTCATGAAAAAATCTAAAGTACCAACTAAATTTGATCTAGTTCCTTACTCTTTAGTTCGATTTTGGTTTTGGAAATACTGTTTGTGAGTAATCATGGAAGGAATAATTTTTAAAAAACTGTTTCGAAAATTCATTCTGATAAATTTTTTTTACAACAGATATTCTATACTCGAGGACTACAAGGTATATTTCGAAATTTTCAGTTCTGTTTTGTAGAGCTCAGAAAATGAGTCGACATGCGTTTCGGAAATTTTTGAAAAATTACTCATTTAACCATGATATTTTGTTAAACATTAATGTAATCAATACAATAGAGTTAAAACTTGAGAAGTTTACAAAATTAAGGGCTTCTGGAAAAAGTAAAGTAGAAATCAAACGGCGATTAAGTAGGAATAGTATTGATTACGTTCATTTTTAACAAACTACAGCATTTAGTGGTTAATGAAGAAAAGTATTTTGAAAACCTAATTCATTAAATTTTATAATTTTCTGAATAAAATGCAATTTATTTGAATTCGATATCATTCATAATTTTTTTGTAATAAACTTTTAAATTGCGTAATATATGCCGGACCCTGTATATAGTATGTTTACTCGAAAGCGTCAAACCAGAATTTATATCATCATGGAGCAGACACCGCCACGGATGATTCTTGTACAAGGTGATTCCAATAATATCCCATATGATGACTTTGAGGCGGGGTTTAAAGTAATAGGTCACATGGTTGGGTCAAACGTCACTTTACAGGGTAAAACATGGTACCAATATTTTCAGCTCAGTGAGCTGAGTCGAATGATATATAGGTCGATGGGGTAAGACCACTACGTCCAGGCACCCACCTGACCACCCCAGACACTCCCTCTCCATTCATCCTTCTCCCAATTGGCGACTCGTTTAACCTAACCACTACCAACCCAATTTGACCTAAGCTTAAGATAGCGTCAGATCACTTCACTCGGAACGCTTCGCGACCTGACGCAATTTTCACTTAGGTTAAATCACGCACGTGGATACTTATTAATTTTATAGAGAATTATCTTATATCGCATTTCGGAGGAGATACCTAGCGATAGAACTATTTTTGAGTTTTAAAATTTCATTTTTACGTAGTTTATGGGTAGAATATGGGCATGTAATATATCATTCGACTAACTACATCGAGGACTATTAGGATCGATCATTAAAAATATATAATAATTATTAAAAGATCAAGTTTTGAGCTTTTTTGAAAAAGTGGGCATGGCTCGTGAACGGGTGGGCGGAGCCTCTTGAAAGGGGTGGGATCGACTTCTCTCGTTAAGTACAACCTTATGGAGCACTTGATTTTTATAGTCATTGCGCCTAGTTAGTACCCATTGACCAAATATCTAGAAATTAAGTTCTGAAAATTTTTTAAACCATCTAGTTGATTTTTGAGTAGTAAAAAGCCTCTCTCAAGGAATAGGATTCAATGTATTACATAACGCGTTGGAAGCTAACTATTTTATACGTACTTTATAAACATTTAATGCAACATCTTCACACTAAAGTACAGAAAGTAGTTTGACAAACCCTGGCTATCAATTATATAAGATATAATTATTTGTTATTATTCATACATTAATGCAAATCTGCTTCAGTCAATTGTGGGAACTCAAGATTTTCTTCTAAGGCCCCATCGATTGACATCCATCGAGCAGATATGCGATTGAGATTTTCGGCGGCAACAAGTGACGCGAATGGGTTCGCTTGGTTGAGCCGTGATTCATAAGAGCAGATTTTATAAATTGACTTTTCAACTGATCTATATGTATTTTTTAACGCTGATTCCGAAAATGAAATCCAAGTTTTTTATATCGAATACATTTTCGAGATATTCGACTTTAAATATTTTATATCGAATTTTTCCGCTTTAAGATTTTTTATTAGATGATATATGATATATGATTTCGATGTAGAATCTAACGCTGATTATAATTATGAAACCCGTTTTTCGATATCTATAATATCCTTAGAGAAAATCCAAGATTCATCTTAAACGTTTACTTTAAGGACATCTAGCGGATAAACTTTAAGTTATACAGAGGTGGGGCTCATTGACAATTTTGATCAGGATGGTGACCTCTATTAAAATATATCATGAGATCCCGGGTGTATGGATAGCCAGAATCCATAGACTTATTGGTTATATAATACAATTCAGGGACAGGGTACTTCCAGTGACCCTACCCACTCAATATATATATATATATCTTTGGACTCAGCTCGATGAGAAGTTCATCGATACTCCTTGGGGCCCTAGGTCCCAGCTACAAAAAGTTGGGCCTAGGTCCCAAGTGGCCGGACCTAGGATTATGTATTGAGTGGAGTTCACATATCAAATATGGTGGTCCTAAAGCTAGGTCTTGGGATCTTAGTCCAACATGCATATTCAAATTTCTCTATAAAATAATTAAGTATCTACGTGCGTGATTTAACCTAAGTGAAAATTGCTTCAGGTCGCAAAGCGAGGAACGCGAAGCGTTCCGAGTGAATCGATCTGACACTATAGTCAGCTTAGGTTAAATCGGGTTCGTGGTGGTTAGGTTAAATGAGTCGCCAATAGGTACAATTAAATATCATGGACTACACTGTTTAAGTAATAAAGTTAAGTCTCAAGACCTGGCCCTAGGACCACCATATTTGATATGTGAACTTCACTCGAGCCTCCAGTCATATTGATACCCAACGCACAGTCTTAGGTCCAGCCACTAGGGACCTAGGCCCAACCTTTTGTAGCTGGGACCTAGGGCCCCAAGTGGGGTATCGATGAACTCGTCTCATCGAGCTGAGTCCAACGGTATATATTGAGGCGGCCGGGTTACTGGGTGTACCCCGTCCCTGAATTGTATTATAAAACCGACTTATTTTCATCGTTCTTTCATATTATCATGTAATTGAACTGTACCGTAATACTGATAAAATTAAGAGATTTTGATAAAAATCTTAATCAAAATTTGAATCAAATATACATCCATTACAGATCAATAAGTCAAATAATGAGCCCATCAATCAATCTTAGGTTTTGCAGTGTTTGTAGTAATACCAAGTAATTAATAAAAGTTTAAAAACTTATTAAACGTAAAATTTTTGCTTTCAAACTTGTTTTTGAGCCAAGTTTTAGTCAAAATTTTATTGTTAAATCCCAATAATAGGTGCTTTTTTCATTTATTTATAAATATTAATTATTATGTGCGTAAAAATGGAGTTTTTGAATGGCATTCACTAGAGAAACGGTCAGTCAATTACTGAAATCGAAAAATATTTGTTTTTTCTTGGAGCTGGTTATGAGAGTAAAGATAATGCGTATGCGCTAAATCGAGATAAAAGATGTATCGAAAAGTGGATAATTCGCTACCAAGAGACAGGTCAGATGCAAAACAAAGATAACTATAATGCGTTAAATGTTATAAATTCAATACTGAATATACTTAACCATACCATTCCTAATAATGGAGGGCATACAGTATGCCGCATACTAAATATTAACTTTTTGTATGCGCAGTATTGGCAGAAAAGATTAAGTTTGACTTTAATAGTCATTCAAACAAAAATTATTTTGAAAGCAAATAAACTTATAATCAGATTTTTTAAACTTTTATTCATTACATGGTAATATGAAATTTTCTGTACCTTTAGTTCGAATACGTCTTACCTCCAACGTTTAATTGGATGTCTCAAACTAAAATATCACAACCTTGCTCAAACTACGAGTACATAACAATTGACCTCCCAGTTTCATGAAATCACATTAAAATAACCTAGCCTAATTTAACAGAATCTCAACAAACCTAACCTTCTCTAACCACATTTAGTCTAATAACAATAACAAGGCTAATTGACCTTCAGTTTTGTCTATCAGCTAAAATTCATTTTAGTTCGTATAAAATGAACTTGCTTCAGCTCAAGATAGTTACATCTAAAGAAGTTGAAACTAAGCATGTTTAAAGTGAAACGCACTCAAGCTAAGTATGTTCGAAGTTAGATGCTTTAAGTAACTTTTGAATAGATGCAAAAGTTTTTGAACACTGTATACATCAAAAGAGAGCTAAGTTTTTCACAAATAGAGTTCGCTATAAGTCGTTCATACAGAACACAAACATAAAGCCATTGAGGTATGCAAAGAGTACATGTTTACCTTGTAGCGAGTCATAACATTTTAGCTTTTTGAATAGCGCTACAAAAGGTAGAAAACTTTTACATTACTAGAAGGTAAGCATAGACGCCTGAATACCTTCGGTGGTGAACAACACATGAATGCAACGCAATAGTGAACACCTCCTTAAGTACAAAAACACATGAAATGAGAAAATGTATTCGACATTAACAACAATAACGATATCAATAATATTAATAATCATAACAGCAAACAGCTGTTCCGCCGAATACGAAGACTTCCGATGTAAATGTGTGTGTCCGTCGCCAGGAGTAGTGAGTAACGAGACCAAAGCCTCGAATCGTAAGTTATATATCGGCAACGTTTCACCGAATCGATGCAATTGTGATTATGTCGTTTTGCCACAACTCGATCACGACGTTCAAGACAAGGCCAAAGAGTTCTGTCCTCGATGCGAATGCAAGTATGAGTCGAGAAACACGTCGACCATCAGATTTGTCATTATCTTCATCATTGGTATCGTCTCCTTTTTGATTGTTTACATGGCTTTCCTCATGCTTTTGGATCCACTCATTCATAAATGTATTGATTATTTGATTAGAAACTTATATTTTGAACTAGCATCTTTTGCCAACATTTCTTATAACTTCGTTTTTTACTTGTCTTTAGTTCACTCATTCATTCATTCATTCATTTGTTTACGAAAAATGTATTCATACTTAGGTTTATTATTTTTTTTATAAATTGTGATCAATTTTACGTTTTATAAAAATGATATATATAGTTATTAACGATTAGTTAAGCAATTGATTAGTTATTTATTGAATAATGTCTTATATGAATTTTCTCAGTTTAAATGCTGAAACCTGGTTTCATTTTATTAAGTTATCATAAGTTATCATAACTTGGTTTTTACTCATCTACAGTTACCGCTAATTAATTAATCACTTAGTTAGCTATTATTAGTTGGTTTATAACTCATTTATTGATTTTTATTTTGAGAAGTATCAACGTTGACTCAAAGCTCTTTATTTCAAGTTATAATAAGTTTTAAGTTCGATTTTTTTCATATCTCTAATTATAGTTCAATTTAGTTCTCATAAGAAGTATTAATACTATTACTTGAGATAAAAATCGTCCTCTAATTCATGATAACTTGCAATAATCTCAAATTTGATATATCTATTTTCTATCAAACAATTTATAGCATCGAAAACGTATCAATACTTTAGTCAAAATACACTTTGCAAGTCATGATAACTTTTTTCCTCGACATAAATGCGTAATTATTAATCAATTTATTCCTTTTGTAAAGCCGTATCAGTACGTAATTATGAGCAACACATTGACGAAGAAGTATCAATGGATGAGCAGATATCTGACAATAATGAAGGCTCGACTCGAAGAAGAGCCACAACTCCTGTTATGTAAGTTTTGTTCACTTTTTGGAAGCCTATCATTATTTTCAAATTGAATTTTTTCACGTTGCGATCAATTCGCAACTCATATATTGAATAAATTATAATCTTATGCCTCAATAAACTTATAAACAGTAGTCCAACGAGTTCTGGAGGACCGCCACCTAAGAATATGCTGAATAGAGTCGGACAGCAACAGACCAAATGGAAAAAACAAGTTCAGGAACAGAGGAAAAATATTTATGATAAGCACACAATGTTGAACTGATTTAAGGGCTTCTTTAGACCATTTAATGAGTATTTAGTTTAAAGTTATGGCTGTTTTAACAGTTATTTATCATAAATTATAATTATTTAATTTGCTTAAGAACGTGATAAGTGACTAGTTTTATAACATTCACTTAACCCGTTCTTATAGCATAACTATTCAATTTCTGTATTATATTTACTACTACTCGATCATGAACTTTAAGTTATGGGTAAATATCTGTGAATTAACGAAAATTGTTTAGGATTTTTATTTTTAATGTTAACGATCATTTAGCGAGAAGTCACTTGATTTCAATATATAAGTTAATTATAACAACAATTTATTTGACATCAAAATATTTAAACTGTTCATAATATATATATTTAATAACTTGTATAATAATTAAGTTAATAATTGTTTAATAATATACTTAATAATAATAATAATTAAATTGTTAAAATTTGCAATTAATGACTAGACAGATAGATATCACTTTTTTATTAGACATTAACATTCAGTTTCACTCTTAAACGCCACTTCGGGACTGCTCGGAGGTTCGGGCGAAGTGGCGATCGCTCGACGAGAGAGTATCGGAGGTGTAACTCGCGATGAACTCGGCAAACTTGAAACAAAGCTCGCTCTTCGGCCAATACTGACAACTGAGAATCGTCGCGGCGGTGGCCGCAGTTCCCCATCATTGTCGTCATCTTCTTCGTCCTGGATATGATCAAGAAATTCATTTTGTAGTTGAAAAATTCAAATTAAACTTCAATACTGATCAAAATGTTAGGTCATGGCCAGAAAAATTAATTCTTGAATTGAAAATGTGATTGACAAAAATAGACCTTAATATCAAACATAGTATTAGGTCATAAATGGAAACTAATTTTTAATTGAAAAATGAGTTGATTATGAAGGGTATACCTCAATATTAATTAAAATATTAGGTCCATGTTCTGCAATTGATTTGCGTCTTCTCATCTCAAACAAAAGACCAGTGAATTCATCCTTAAGTTCTTCATATCTCTTGCAAATGGCAGGCTCTCCATTGTCGAAAACTTCTGAAAGTTTATGCAGTTCATATTGAACTTCATGTAACTTATTAGTCAAATCTCGGACTCCATCGGGCGATGCATTCATGTAAACGGGTGCATCGATTGGAATGTGACTTCTCCTGCGTCTTCGAGACTCGCCGGGGACTCTTCGACGACTTAACAAACTGGACAATCGGTCTAACTGAGTTTTGAATATCTTGGCTAAGCTCTTAGCACTTGGAATCAGTTGCGATGTCGACGATATGGATATATAAAGTTTGTTATTGAATGTAAACATGTTGAAGACAAGCGAACAGTAAGACGGTGGTGACATAAAATAAATTACTTTGTTCAGACGATATGAGCCGATAGTTAAGTTATTTTCTGGTCCTTGAATGTTACTCACATACAGGGATGAGTTTCTATTTACAACATTTATGAGGTATTTATAAATTGATAGAGGAAGCAAACGGCTCAATAGATAGTGTGCACCTATTTTTGAATAAGTCAAAGTTTTCTAATCTTATAAACTCTCAAATTGAACAATGAACTGAAAATTTTAGCCCTTCTAAAACTTTTCAATTCAGTATTTGAGTCAAACCTCGTTACAATCAAGTTTACGGACCTGAGTATCGAATATAACAACTTTCTAGTTATGAATGGATTCCTTTCTATAGTATAACAAATGCTTTAGAACTTGCTATCAATTTTTGTTCTCTAGTCTCAAATGTTTATTATTTAGCAATTTTTTAGATTTCATTTTTAGATGCTTTCCAGAAACTGCTTTAGAGTCGATTTTGTATATCCTGTTTGAACTGAATGTTTATTAAAAGGTGAAAAAATAGATCATTAGCAAAATATTTGTTTGTTAGGGGTATGTCTGACTTAATGTAAACCATCTATTATTCAGAATTAGATTCACTTAAACTGACACCAATTTTATGCAAGTTTTTCATAACGTTTTCAGCTCTTCGCTCAAACCGTTAAAAAACCTATCGAAACTTGGATGTACGAGGTTCTATTGTATTATTAATAAACTTTGATCCATACCATACATGACTGCGGTATCGGCCGATGTCTTGAGCTCTTCCATCAAATGTCTTACTTCCCAAAGCCGTGGTATAGCGCCTGTTCGGAGGCAGTAGTATGAGAAATAAAACTTAAGGTTTTGTAAAAAGTTTTCTAAAATATTGAACTTTTAAGCTTTACTTAAAAGCACTTAATAGCAAATGGAAACATAAAATAGCTTTTAATGCAAGTTCACAAACCTTCAGTATTTGTCGGTATCGGAGATGTGACTTCAAAGAAAAGAAATAAAATATGTTAAGAGAAAAAAAATTAGGTATTACTATAGTAGAAAACCGGATATAAGTATGAAATACCCAATTAAAATCAATGGTTACATGATTACTAATGCATACCTAGGACATAGTTAACACCGACAAGACTAGCTTCAAATTGATTGTTGGGGCGAATATCAATCGGTATCGAAATATTCAGGTCAGGCGGATTGAAAATATTAGCTCTAGTTGTCAAGTAAGCTCTGACTGATCCAGAGACTGTCGATATTAAAAGATCATTCAAAGT
Source organism: Archegozetes longisetosus (assembly GCA_018873245.2). Lineage (NCBI taxonomy): Eukaryota > Metazoa > Arthropoda > Arachnida > Sarcoptiformes > Trhypochthoniidae > Archegozetes > Archegozetes longisetosus. Next base: position 2,592,245 of record JAEMBT020000006.1, read on the forward strand.
GCTATCAAAAGCAAATAAGTATAAAAAATACTAATATGTGTAAAATGTGCGGTTAAAAGAAATAGCTTCTAGTTATGGTATGTAAGAAAAAAGACGTATTAAGAATGAACAAAAATTATATAGAGTTGTACTAAACTTAACGCTAGTAGCAGATGAAAAGAATAAGAAGGCATAAAATACCTGCGCGTAACTTGTTTTACTCTGTAAACCCTTGGCAAGTCAATAGCTGTCCAATAAATTGATTTGAATGCTTTATTTTTGGATTTTTTTAGGTAATTATTATGCCTTCTTGTAAAGGCCCATAATATCCATAAGAAAAAGGTCAGCGGACCCACTATTATGGCCCGAAATATATTTATAGGTAGAGTAGAACCACCGAAACGTGGCTTTGGGTTAGCTGAGGTCGGAGGTGAATCCGATAGATAGTGGACTAGTATTGATACGAGACCTGATTGTGATAGGGATTGGTGTACGCGTACTATAAGCACCACTTGATTACAATAATCAGCGTATGCATAGCGTATCTGCCATAAGGGCTTATCCATTGGAAGTGATTGAGACATTAATTGTTTTAATCTGTTTCTTAATGACTTCTTGTTGAGTATTGGTTCGTCTTCTATTATATGCTCTTCTAATGTATCGAATTGGTTATTCAGCTGCCAATAAGGGGCTCGTGATAAACCTGCAGATTGAAAATTTTTTGAGACTCATAAAAAATTTTTATTCAAAGGTTAAAATTTTCATGTATGCAAAAAATTTCAAAAATGGGGAAATCATATTATAAATACTTGAGCTTCAATTGATTATTCTATTGAATAATAATCAAAAGCTATCGAAAAACCAAAATCAACATTTGTATCGAGTCTGGAAGCTCACTGAAAAAATTGTCAAAAAATGTTGAGTTCACAACACTGAAGATATACCTTTGTATACTAGTCGGGACTTGAATCTGATCAACTCTGGTTTGGTCAGTAGTCGGGTTGAAATGACGTCTCGTAACTGCTCAATAGATAATCCTTTGTCGATAAAAAGAAGGCAATGAGTGATGTGTCCAGAATTGAGCCAAAATGAATCGATTGGTGCGATTTTCTCGTGAGTTGGAGTTGAAGGCAAATGACAAGCACATAAACGTTTCAATAATATTGTTATCGGTAGCAAAATAAACAAACATAAAACAATTGGTACTCCACTTAATATTGCCAACAAAGTGAAGAATACTGTCAATATAAAAACCCCAGCTATATTCCTATCCAACGGATGTACCAAATAATCCAGCTGATTAAGATATGGATAAATGGCATCAATATTGGCATTAGTCGAAAGATCTCACTTTTGCAAATTAAGTAAGGTCAAACTTGAACAAATTAATAAATTTTATTTTAATCATGCTTAAGAATGGCAAAAGTTAACTATTAAGAAATAGGATAACAAGGATGAATATTAGGATAATTTTTAGAGGTCATTTGTCGAATTGGATATAGCGAAAATTTAATTAAATATTATTACTCATACTTAGTATAAATAATGGTCCAGAAAGTTAACCATTAATATATGGGTTAAATGAGTACTTAAGACTAATTGAAAAGCAAATTTTGTAGTTAGAGATATGGGACTTTTTTTTAAGTAGCTAGTTAAATAAGAAAGTGTCGTAAAATTTATTACTTTCTTTTATGAAACTATAAATTTCTCAACCTAATATTTAGAATTGATTTGCACATTAAATGTAATAGATAACAGGGTAAATGTAAAAATTTGTTACCAGAAAAATTGAGGTGAAAATTAAGCCAATTAAATTATCTACATGTTGATTGTACTTAACAAATGACTAAATAGTCTAGCTGCTTAGAAATGGGTAATTTGAATGAATATATCAATATTGATCGAATTTTATTCTACTCAGAAATAAGGAAACTTTTGATAAACTAAATTTCGAAAAATTCAAATTCAAATGAGTAGTAAAATAGGAAAGTGTCAAAAAATTAATTATTTTCTCTATCAAATTATTCATTTTTTAACCTTATATTCGGAAAAGTTGTAAATTGTATAAAATTGAGATAATATGATGGAAAATGATTATCTTCTCTCTTAAATCAAATTGAGCAAGATGAAAAATTGAAATAAATAAATAATCTCGATATTAATCATGCTTAATAAATGTTCAGTAAATAAATCATTTATTTTCTTTCTTATAAAAGCTAAATAAAATATAAATTATATCAATTCTAATAATTCTTTAAAGAATTATACGGTACCTGACAGGATTTGATACCACCTGAGGATTTAGAAGTCGATTTCTTAAAATTTTCGTTTGAATTATCGAATGAAATTTTAGTTCTTTCATTATCATCATCACCATTATTGTCATTGCTATCAATGATATCATTTTTATCCATTATCAATATTTCCTAGTTGTCAAAAGCTGATGAGATAGAGTTCATCCTCTTTATAAGAAATTTAATTAATAAGGATTTCCTAATAATAGAAAGAGTAGACATGCTATGAAAAACATTAACATTTGTATTAACAAGTGATATAATAATGATAGGAAAGTGATATATTCTAATAAATATGGACAGGTATGACACACAAAGCAGACTCTGAGTGGCTCTATACAGATAGAAACAAAATTTCATTGAACTAATGAGCCTCTTGCAGAGCTTACAGCGACAAAACTGAACAATTGGTTGCGAATACATTGGGATACATACTATGTTAGCCTAATGTTAATCTAGAGACTTGACTGGGTAAAAGATACAGTAGTACATATACTGGTAAAAACCATATATACCAAACATTAACCATATCGATATAGATACATGTATACAATGTATATCAATATAAGTTGGAGAAGCCGGAGCTCATCACCTGTCTCTCTGTCTCTATGCATCTCAGTTTATATACTAGCTCTCAAAAAGATGTGTCTCTACATAACGCAGACCTAAATTTTTGTCCATTGCTAGTGCTCTCCATCATCAATAATCAATCAATCATACAATGTCTAAATTTTATCATAGAGGGCCTGCACTAGTAGATGAAAATAAGATATATAAAAGACATACTCTATCGCTCGCGAAGCCCTGCCTAACGGTTTGCAACAGCTCTTAGCTCAGGAAAACACTCTCTTGTGCTCAATTGTAATGTATGGCTCAATAGTATTTAAGTTTTTAACCACGCCTTTAAGCTCTGTTCTGCATGTCTTGCTCTCCCCTCTCTATCTCTCTTAAGCCGGCGAAGCAAACGCTTCGATAGCACTAACTGTAAGAAAGCTTTTAGTTTGTCTCATGCTTTTTGACCGTAACTGTCAGTGACTGCTAGAGTGAAAATGCTAGCGATTTGTGTGAATAGAATTTTTGAAGACTTCAGAAGAGAATTACATATATAAATAATATTTTCCAGATATTAGTTTATTTATACAGTGCTAGAAAGACTATCAGCACTTGAAGCCAAGCTATTCATATTTATATATACAATATATGCTATTTGTTTGAAAGCGTGATTTTTCGCTCATGTATTTCATCGACTGTTTTTCTACATGTAATGCTTTTTCTCTCTACTGATGCGACTGAACTTTCGATGCTGAGAGAAAAGCCATAAACTCTAAATATGAAAGTCATTATAATTGGCAAAAATACCATTATATCTAAATTCGTTCAAGTCTTACTTTCGGTTAGCATTTCTAGAGTGCCTTCTGTTCGAAAAATACATTATCATTAAGTGGTAAGTCATTTATTTTGCCATAAACTAAATTAAATATTAAGAATTTCATATCAGACATTAACGTTTCTAAAGTATGTACAGTCAGAAAAATATTATGTTGATTTTTACGACAGTCAATTTAATATTTTTAATCAAAAACGGATTTTAGATAGAATTTTGCCGTTAGATAATGAAAACCAGTATGTTTTTTAAGATAGTTTATGAACTAAAATTTCGATTCAAGGTTAGTAATACAGCGATGAGTACATCGCGTGCATTCAAATCATTTGAGTACTGTTTTTTAGGCATAATTTCAAGCGAATATTAAGTTTATTATTAGTATAGCATAGAATATAAGCAATTATCACAAGTAATGCATAGGCAGCAAACCATTTCCCATGTGCTGATATTGATTTTTGGGCTCCTGTTCTATGCCTATTGCTTAACAAATTTCAGGTTTTGTGCTCATGGGCTAACAGTCACGTTACATAACACTGATATTGAGGCAGTTTTTCAATAACCTTAGCAATGAATAACCTATTCAATTGAAATGAGAATGAGCTAAATATTTAGCAGAAATTTTCCGTTTCAGAACCCAAAAAGTTCGTAAAGTTATTCAGTTCATTCACGAGTTAGTTTAGTCTCACGTTTCATAGATTTTTGACTCATAAGCAGCTAATTTGCTAGAAGTTATTCAAATAACAACCATAACAATAGATTCTTGTGCTAAATTTTAATTCCAAATATATTACGGGTATATCTTATGCCTGTTTTGCATTTAATTTGATGGCTAGGAGTGAAAAGAGGGTTAGCTTATCAAAAAACAGTTGTTTTACGCTAGATATCAAAAAGATCACGACTTGTACATGAAAATGGGTGGCTTAGGAATCAGTTATCATGTTATCAAAAACTTTAAATAAAAAGATCAGTCAAAAGATTAGGTATAATAAACTCTGAGATCAGTTTTTGCCACCACTTACATATATGCCTTATTTGACTACAAAGCTAAATAAGATGAAAAGTTTATCTTTGGCTTCAAATTTATCTTCAAAGTCAAGTAAACTTCAAACTTATAGATAGTTTTAAGAGTATGAGTTAGAGAGTATTGCTCCCTAACATGGGGTCGGTTTCCTCCGAATGCCTCAACATTGTATACATACATATATAGATATATATATATATATTCCTCTCTTCTCTCTCTCTCTCTCCCTTCTAGTATTTTCTACTCTGACTCTAAACTAACTCACGAAAACATACCCAATAAACAAAATGTGTTATGTTATGTTTTAAAGATAGGAGAACTCGAGGGCAGTGTGTTATTCACTACTCCCTAATTTTATTGATTAATTTAGTTTTTTTGAATCACACTCTAGATTGAAGAAAAAATTAAATTCATATCAGGTTTTTGTGCCTTAAAAGAGATGTTTTTTCATAAGTTAGAAAATGATTATTATTATTATTATTACGGACTAACTGAATATTAGAAGTTATTTATGCTTCGAATTGAATGTATTTACAGATAATGTAAGCGTTTTGAGGCACGCTTAACATCTAGTCTTCGAGAGGAAGTAATTTAGATTTTTATCTGCTCTCAGTCTTGGTTACAAAATTTGCAAATATTGGGTGTCTTTTTGCATCTAATTCAAAGGCTGTGCCACTATTTACAATCAGTATTATTTTCACTAAAGGCATGTGTTTTAAATGTTTGAACATTTGCTTTCACTTTAATGAACACGACTTAATAGTGTCCCAATTCTGGTCTGACTTTCTTTCACGCACTTCCAGAAAATTATAACTTATTAAAAAATTTTCAATTTGAAAACATGCATAATATTCGTAATATTGCAGTAACAGAAGTGGATTAATGTCTAATTAGAACAATTTGAATACCGCCTTACAAACTATAGCCTAAATTAATAAATATTTTCACTCACAACGAAAAAGTGAAATCAATCCCACGACAAGTCCTTCAGAGAAACCAATTTTAACCGTAATGTTTTGAATTAATTGCCCATTATTTTCCTTTTTTAGTGCCAATAACATGGCAGTCGAGGAAACAAATAACAAAACTTCTTCATCTCCAACTGAGGAAGAATATACAGATAGGATAACGCGTCTGCAAATGGAATATTTGATACCATTAAAGGAAGATTTGTCAGGTAATCATTGCTTTTTTACTCATGAAAACGACATAAAACAAAACATTAATAATAATGATAATAAATTTGTTTTCTGAACTTTGCCTACAGACTGGCTCAACAGAATACTGGGTAAGTGAAAGAGTCAATAAAAGTTTTTCGTGATTTTCATATTTGTGTTTATCATGCCATGTACGCTTTCATGAATCATGATGTATAGCATGCTGTGAAATAGTTTTGTTAAGCTTTTCATAGCTGTAGCTCTTTAATGACAATCCCTATGTGTCTGACAAACTGTTACCGACGTGAGAAAACAGTAGAAACTGCTTCAATAATAAATAGTGTTCATTGAGAAATCGTTACGCGTCTGTTTATATCTTGATTTCTATTTTATTGCGATCCAAAATTTGCGGATATATTTATCGTATGAGAAAGTTTTTGCTGTCACATTAGATGCGTGTGAAACTTATTTCTATTTCTCATCAAATTTTCATTTTCTGTCATTTAATCGAAATAACGATCACATTGTATGATAACAAATTTTCTGAATAGAACTAAGTTTGATTAACTAGTTTTTAAGCTATCATAGATGAAAAGGTAGTTAATTGACAGTTAAGTTGTGCGCTTACTATGCCTTCAATTCTTTTGTTATTTACATGAATAGATTTAGGAGAAAAAAATTGCTTATAATTGAAGTACAAATAAAGCCAATGAAGCATAAAATTCTTATAAAGGTCTGCTATTTATTTAAGGGTTACAAATTGTGATGGTAGTTACTACCAAACTGTCATCCATATTTTTGATGTTTTCAATCGTCCTTATTATCAAAAGTATACTTTTCTAATCAGAAGTAACGAGATCATGCGAACGAAAATTTTTGAAAATGTAATTCCTTTTGTTATGTTGAACACAATAATTGCACTTTTTATAACTTTTTTAGTAAATATAGAGGAAAGAGGAAACGGGAAGTTTTTTGTAAAGATTTTAGGCATGAAAGAGGCCGACTTTTAAAACAATTTTTTGACTATATATAGATTATAGATGAAGAATATTAGTGCCACTCTGAAAGTTTAGTGGCATAAAACTCATATTTATTTTGTTTATATGCTTATAATTAGCTGTTGTAATAGGATTGGCAACAAAAAACAACAGACAAGTGCTTGTTTTGGGTATAATTTCATGAAATAATTGGGAAAACGTCTGACATGAGTGAAGAACTTGTCTCCTTTGAAAGTTTTTCTCTTAAGTTGATAATTGAAAAAATTTGAAAAGTTGTTGTGAGAGAGCATGTATGCAATCAAACGCAAGTTATCTAATTATCGTGTACTACAGCACAGATTGCAAACCGAGCAACTTATTCGATGGTTATATAAAATATTGCATCAATACAGTCATGGTCTGGTCATTTCCGTTGATTGAACATCAAACTTATTGTCTCACTTGAAGAGTTTACTTTAGTTCTAGCTCTGGTTCTTGTGTTGTCTAAAATTTTTTGCTATCCTTATATGAAATTGCTTTGTTTTCGCACTTCTACTTATATATTTTTGATTTCTAGCTTTGATGCACTCATACCTGATGCCAACCGCGATATTATATTTATCTCAACACATCATTTCCTCATTAACTTCTCTCTTAGCTTAAGAGCACGTTTTTTCAATCGCCTTTCAATCTATCATTCGATCATTTTTTAAGAAAAAGTTTGACATTTTAGGTTAAAGAACAACTCAAACAAATTTTTTATTTATTATTTATGGTAAACTGAATTGTTTTATGACTTTTATTCAACAGAAGACTTGAGTTTCTCCTCAATTCTTGTCCCTTTATTTAACTGTTAAAGTTTATATCTTCCTTGTCCTCTGGTATTTTTTTTTATAGCTGCGACTTTTTCTTATGTATACAGTAAATACCATTTTATATCTCCTAAAAGCTCTTCACGATATGCATCAATTAAGATCAGATGAAAAACTTTTCGCAACCTAAATGACACTGAATAATGTAGAACCTCGTTATAACGAAATTTGATGAAACTTTTCCGTTCACCAATTTAAGTAGTTTTGAGAGAAATGTATAATTTTAGACATAATTAGAAGAATGAATTATTTTGCAATTCTTTCAGATTTTTATCTGATGTTTATTGATTCGTAATTGATCAAAGCAGTTTCGTTGTAATGAGAACTGATTTATTGAAAGCCTTAAGCTGCATTATAATGAGACTGTAGTTTATAAGAAGTTTTTCTCCATTTCAAGTCTAAAATCGATGCAGAAAATAGTAATTTGTGCAATCAATTATTTGCATATTTCAGATGTTGACGACATAACAGTCGAAAATTTCATGACAAAGCTGGACAACGGTGTGATAGTATGCAAATTAGCCAAATTAATTCAGGAACGATGCGAAGCGACACAACAAGCATTTAATGGAAAACTAAGCGCCGCATTAGAGGAGGTTAGAAAACTTTATGCTTTATTTAATTCTTTAATGAAGTTCTGGCCCGAAGGCGAGGTGAGACACTTTAAGAATGTGTCTTCAAAATAAAGAAAAAGCTAATATGGTATATATGCTGATGGCCTCATGCCTTATGCCTCCCAATTGGAGTCATCTCTAGAAAAGTCTTCATATACCTAAAAGTTTTTCTTCACTTGACTAATCAAGCTTTTTGTTTTATTCCTTACTACTTGTGTTTCCCTCAGGAAATTCCCATAAACGGAGTAAACTATAAGAGTTCGATAAGATATTCAGCTCTTCCTAAGATGAAGTGCTGGGAAAACGCGAAATCGCAATCGTTTTACGCGCGCGATAATGTCTGTAATTTTCTCAAATGGTGCAGAAAGTTCGGCGTTAGAGATGCTGTTATCTTTGAAAGGTATATTAATAAGACATCAAACTCTAATCATTGCGCAACCTTTTCTTTCCTAATGATAGCAAAATTGATTTTTTTCTCATTATTTACATATGAAAAACTCTTGTTATAATGAACTTCAATAGTATAATCATACTTGTTATAACAAACTTAATATTATGCAAACTCACATCAACATTAATAGGATCCTTGTTATATAGGAAGTTTGTTTTGTCCCTATTGGCAATTTTTTATGTGCAAATTTAATTATATTGGACTTCATTGCAACAGAGTTTTGCTTCAACTTTTTGACAATTTTTTCTACAACTGTAACATTGTTTGATACAATCTTTTATTAGTGAAGACCTGGTGTCACATGTGAACCCCGAAATGTAGTCCTCTGTCTGCTGGAAATAGCGCGTATTGCGTGTACAAAATACTCTTTCAGTCCAACTCCAGGTCTGGTACAGTTTGAACAAGAGATCGACGAAATGGAGAATGTCTCGGAGACCGACGGCTGGTCTGTTTCTTCTTTAATCCAAGACTCTCCAGTTTGCTATAGAGATGATAAGACAGCTGCCAGTGTTGGTCGTATTCCATCTGTTTCCTCACTAGTTAGCAATGACTCGTCAGGTGCTAACAGCAGTACAAATGCATCGACTCCTACCAAAGTCACATCTGAATTGGATCATAAGGTGAGGGGGAATTCGGTGCAGATGTTTCTCCAAGTCTTTCGAAGCATACATTTGTTTCGTGTCACTGCGCGACCCCTTAAGCAGAAAAAGCCATTCTTTCATATAAAACATGTGACGCTCTTTCTACTTCTTATGTCAATTCAATTTTTATTTCAATACTTCTGTAGGTAATGATGATCGCAAAGTCCTATTATGGACGCGAAGCCCATCAAGGAGTTCAAAGATTATCTGAAGGTAACTTTTAATTGAAAAAATTGGATTATCTTTAATGAGATCTCTCTCTGAAAACAAATATTTCTTGAGCTCAAACCTATTTGACAACTTGATAGAAAAGAAAAGAAAGCTTAAGAATCAAGTTTCATAAACAAAGTGCTTAAATCTTTTTCTTAACATTTGTTTTGTGATTGATTCTAATTTTATTCTTTAGCTTTGAGATAAGGAAACATTTGATAGAAAACAAAATTTGATTTTCAAATAACTTGACAAATAAGAAAGTGTCAAAAAAGTTAGTTATTTTCATCAGTGATCTCATCGTTGTTTCTAACCCAATAACAAGAAAATGTTGCTCATTATATAAATTATGCCTTCGCTTCTCAATAGACTATTACGTGATGATTAAATATCCTTGACTAGTTTTTTCCTTATTTCTTTGCTCATCAAACTTTTATGATTAGTTAAGCGATTAATAGCATTGAATAAGCTAATTGACTATTTCTTCATTCATACAAAACTTAGTTTTTATACTTTGCATAAAAACCTGAATTTTCTTCTTCACGGTCCTTCTTAAGAGCTAATTAAAGACAAGAAAAATTTCAAGTAATTAAATATAAAATCTAACATTTTATAAGAAATGATCTATTGTTTGATAATTATTTAGCTTAAAATCTGTGCCAAATATGGCAGAGATTAGAATTTCTAATTCAAGAAAGTTATTATCATTTGAAACAAACTTTAGTAATTGCTGTGCTCTCAAATTGTCTAATAATCTAATAGTCGAATTAAACTCATTTTTCATCATTATTTAGGCAAATACAGGATCGCTAATAGGATCGTATTCGTAAGAGTAAGTAATCTCTTCACTTGTTAAATGCGTTTGATTAACATATTTTGCACGCCTGAGTCGTTTTCAGATTTAAACTTAAAATTTGTCTAAACTTTAGGAGAAGAGAAAGTTTTATAAACACTTTCTGAAGAGAAGGCAATATCAAGTTTTCTTATGCAATCATTTACGCGATGCCATTGCCCTACACTATAACCCAAATAAAGTGAAAAAAAATTGCTCTTTAAGCCAGAGAAGAATTTTTTATATTACATACAAACATAAATACCATACTATATAACTGACGCCTATTGAATATTTTTAGCAATTACTTCAGTTATTATTAAATTGAAAGTATGATAACGCGAAAAAACGAAGTACTTTAACAATAAGTACAAGTGTTTCATTTGTCTTAATACAAATGAATGACAAGCGTGATAATCTGTTGTTTTCAGATTCAGTGTCACAGAGGTATTACTCTTTTGACCGACTAAACAACTAACTATCTTAACAAATATGTCATTTTGCGTCATCAGGAGAGGGAAATAAAAGAAATAATAAAAGGAGCTCATAAGTCGAGTTTGTATTCAAAGTTATTGCTCTTATGCATTGTTAGCATTTTTCTCAAACAAAAACTTTTTTCCTATCCAGTAATCCCTCTGTTTGTGCAAATCATGACCCTTTAGCATGACTATTATGAATAACTAATATGTCATACTCTAAAACTTCCGTATTGTCTGTGTACCGCTGAGTCTATACCTCATTAACTATATCTTTAAAGTTTAGGCACATTTACCTTTCGATTCATTCTTCATTTGCTAATCATATTATGCCAGAAAAACTTAAGAAAAATAGATTTAAATTTATTTATTTCTCGCTTATTGTTTGTAAATGTGATAAATGATAGTATTTTTCAAACTTCTAACGAAATGCCGATTAATTTTAATTCCTTTAAGTGAAAAAAGAAACTTTTTTTTATCAAGTTTCAAATCGTTTGAACATTGTTTTCCTATTGAATAGCAAATAGTTTTTCAGTTTAATAATGGACTCATTGTGTACACAATTGAAGATTAAGAATAAAGATTTGCTTTAATTGTTAGCAAAAAGCTATCCTTTTGTCAACTAATAAATAGAAGAAAATAATTATTTGACAGAACACCAAATGGCATATCATTTATCATTCGAGTTGTTTAGTTAGTCAAAAGTTAAACAATTCCTAGTCCTGTATCTTAATTAGTTAGTCAGGCATTAAAGTATAGGCAAATTATAAGTTGTTGTCATTGTTGAATGCGCTGCAAATTTCTTAGAGCTATTTCTTATTTATTTATTTCTTTCGTAGTTACTCAAAGCTCGTCATGTCATGGTTAGGGTGGGAGGTATGAGTTCATGCCTAAACTTCTCGTATAATGTTCATTTTTGCTTAGTTAACAACTTCACAGAACACATATTGATTTTTAAACAACGGCTTAACTTTAGATACGTACTTATGATAAATGATCATTTCGTGAAGTTTTAAACATAGATTTGTTTTTTTATCTCAGGGTTCAATATATTCTTAAAAATCCACTTAAAAGAATTTATTGCTTAGAAAATTACACGACTCTTAAACAGATTTAATCACAACATAAAATTTAGTTTTTAAAGAGTACTAGATTTCCAGATTATATATTTAGCCCCGATTTATAGATATGAATCACAACTTAAAAAAATACAGAAAGAATTTTATTAATTTCTGAAGCAATAAAAAATGAACTTTATACGAGAGGAATCGCTTAAATACACAGTAAGGCCTCGTTACAACTAACCAGATCAGAGGATGCATTTTATTATGTGAAAAATTGTTCAAATCAATTTTTTTGCATTGAAAATTCATATATCGGAAAATCACTTAATCGAAAAAGTTCGCTATAATGAAAGTTCTCTATGTCAAAGAATGATTGATATAGAGTTTGGTTATAGCGAACTTCATTAAAACGAGGTTTTGCTGAGATGACATATTTAAATATCGATAGCTTGAATAAGTCTTAAATTTTCTAACTAATCAGGCGGTTGGACAACTCTAAGCCATTTCCTGGAGCGACACGGTGGTGACCCGACTCAGGAAATATCGGCAGCAGATCTGCTACCTCTGGACACTCGACCGACAAGTGTGAGTCCTCGTCGTCGCAGCACAGCACTAGTCACTAATGCACATAATGCACAATCTCCTACTACTCCCACTCCAACTTTCGGTCGTTATGTTAGCTCAACACCAGTTAGCAGAAGGAGCTCACTATCCAGTCCCGAGCCCTGGATGAGCGCTTCAAGTGGCTACAGCTCATCATCGGTTGGTGGCAATGGTTCGCCTCCTAATCACAGGATCACAATCACTCCAAGACGTCGTCGATCATCAACAGAAGCCCCTTGTCGTAGAAGAGCACTCATTCACAGAGCATCAATTGGCGGACTAGTTGCACATCAAGTCGAAACCTCATATACGGCCCCCTCTTCACCGACCAGACCGACCTCTGAGCCAATTAAGGCCCGTTACCCAAATTATTTGCAAAGCTCACAACATATAACTAATAAGACTAATGGTATCGTTTCGTTAATACCAAGTCCACCGATTAATATGTCGAAACAATCGGTTTTTCGGAAAACAGCGCAAAAAACTTGTTAAACATTATTAATTTGTTTGAAAGTTTTTTTCTTAATTTAAGAAGTAGTCGAGAAAAACTTGAACGATCAAGTAGTTTATAAAACTTATTGCTCTTGTATTTTACAAATATATATAAATATAATATATGAAAAAGTTATTAAACTCTGAGAAACATTTTAAAAACTTTTTCAAGTTTTCGCATATTTCAAAAGTCTTGTTATCACGTCTTTGACCACAAACTGTTTTTATATATTGTTTTTATCTAATTATAATTTTTTCTCATAAACTTATAGTTATTTTGTACAAATTAACAGAATTAATTTATCATAAGATATATTAAACATTAAGCTTAAATGTAATGAAAGCTTGCATTGAAATTCAATTGCAATAAAACATGAAAAATTCATTATATACTGTATCAAAAATCTATCAAATTATAATCAAATCTAGTACAGAAATTGACCTGTAGTTAGTTTATGGACTGCCAGAAGTTTAGGTATCTTTTTGTTGACCTTTAGGTTCATTTGAAGAGGTAGTAGTAATTGTGAGCTCTCTATCATAAGTAGTTCTCATATGTTTAGCTGTATCAGAAACTGTTTTCAAGTCTTTCTCATTTTTATCTTTCTTATCAACTCCTGAATCGACTGACACTGGTTTTTCATCTTTAGAGGTATCTGAAGCTTTGTCCAACTTCTCATTTGTTTTCTCATCAGAAGTTTTTTCACTATCAGTCAAAGGCCTTTCAGATTGGTCTTTAGTTTTGGCCTCTGATGAACTAGTTTTCAAAGTTTTCACTTTGGTCTCAGCTCGCAAAGAATCAGTTTTCGATTTCTTACTGTCACTCACTTGAGTCGTCATAGAATCTGGCTTTGAAGCCATCTTCAGATTAGTTTGATTGCTAACGGTCTTAACTAAAGTTTGACCATTTTTAATTTGAGTGTCCACACTTTTTGATTGTATAGAGTCTACACATTTGGGTAGAATCGGTCGAATGGATTCGACTTGAACCATAATTTTCTGTTTTGACTGAATCGCTGGCAAACCTTTATTACGTGTTTGATGATAGAGAACCAGAAAGTAGAAGAATATGATCCAGACAACCAAAATGACAAACATTACAATAAGTATTATAACGATTAGACCGATCTGTCTCTCAAATATGCCGACACCTTTACTACCACTTAATAAAATCATTATTTTTGGCTTTGGCTTTGTTTTTTCAAACAGAAAAAATATTTTAATTTATGTGTTATCAACACTTGACTTAACTTTGAATTAGCTCATAATTACCTTTAATCACAAACTCTCTATAGAGCTGTCAATGAATGTGATTATTAATTATTATTAATCGATAAATCTTTTTGAAGTCTGGGTCTGACTAATTATGTGTTCAATTATGTATTTATTTTTAGATAATTATTTTTAGTGCCTGTTTAAAGTTGACAACTTTTGTAACCACTGTAACTATCTTTGACTTGAGCAAAACATTTTGTTATAAAAGTTATAGTTTCTATATTTATGAAAAAATTATTCAAATAACTTTTGCATTTTTTTGCTTCAAATTCTAAACTCTACTTACTTTTTCAGGCTTTAATCTATCAAATAATACTTTTTTACTCTGCCGATGATTCAAATTTGCAAGCTTATTTTTAAACTAAACTTATGATTTCAATTCATTCATAGAGCGCACTCTTTTGCCACCCAATAAAAGTAATTAAATTGTCAGAATAGGCTATATAGACTATCGTGTTTCGTACCTTTTTTATACACTAGGATCGTGTATTTCATATCAAAAATGTTTATCATTTCAGCTAACGCTTATCGACGTACGATTTCTGCATTTTCATTATTATAGGTTAGATGGCATTAACTGAACAAATATAGTGCTAGTAACCGGAATTCATACGCTGTAATTCTTAATTATTTTGGACAGTTTCATGGTCTTGATTGATTCTAAAATTTTCGTGACTCGCCTGTAAATTTGATTACTGGTAGATTGAGATTCACAGTTTGATTGCAAACTAACATTTTGCCAAAGAAACAGTACTAAAAATTTGTACTCATTTTATCGTCAAAAAATCAAAAGGTATGATGAAATATGAAGCTTTGATTGCAAGAGGAGCCTCTTCTCTACTTTCAAATATATAAAGCGCTTCCTTTAATAATGGTAAACCCAAAATAATCATATTCAGTATTAAGCTTTAATCATTTAGCTTCACTGACTAATCGAATATTTTTTAAAATCTGAGCCCTGCGTTTGTGACTTAAACGTCAATACGTATATACTAAGACATGCATTCATACAAGTTTGATTTCAGTTCATTTTTAAACTTTTAACTAATACTAAAATAGTATTGAGACAATTATTTGATAAGTCTTATCGCGAAGTTTTATTAGTATAGAAACAAAAATAGTATGATATACGAATGATTTTTTACATATCACACAAATAATTATTAGTGCAAACTTTCATCCATATCAACTGCACTGAAATCAAGCTGAAAGTTTGACGAAAACTGAAAAGTTGGGTTGGTTCTGAACTGTTAATAATTTGAACTTCTTTTTAATTTAATTCCAGTGTTCAATACTTATAATCTAAAACTTAAGGCTGAGATTAAAAAGGATATTGAATGACTAAAGCATTCATACAATATAAGGTCATTCTACAGTATACGTCACCGCTGGATTTACTATAGCAGGGGTTCTCAACCCATAGCTCGCTAGCTATTGATAGCTTTTTTTTGTCACTGATAGCTCTCTATACTATTGAGCACTAATATGAACTAATAAACCGTAAAATTATTATAACAATCAAATTGAAATATTTTGCATGCAACATCATACAGTTCTCGTGTAGTTTTTGTAGAGACTAATTCTTCCACAATTTTGATTAAACTTTTGTATCTATTAAGGGTTAATTATTACAAAATCCAGGAAAAATTTGCAGAAAACATCTCTTACGTAAAAGAAGGAAACATTTTAGTCAAAAACGTTTGATGTGAAATGTTTTGTTGTATCAAATGTTTTGCTCTAATTAAAATAATTCGCTATCGCTATCGTACTTTCAACTCCCTTTCGGGAAACTCACTCGAGCCCAATTACAGAGTGAGTTTTTCGCCATAAGGCGGCCGGACGGGGCATTCTTGGAGCGTAGTTTTTGTGGCAGGATGCCCTTCCTGACGCCACCCTCTTTAGTCTTACGACACATAGAGGGTACTAGAGCCCAAAGGAGGTTATAAACCTGGACATGTGACCAGCAAGTTCTATCAAAGGGGAACAGCGACAGCGAGAACCAAACCTAGGACCGAACCTGGAATCGAACCTGGAATCGAACCTGGAACCGAACCTGGGAACTTCGCTCCAGAGCTCGATGCGCAGACCACTACATCCCAGTGAGCCATTCTAATTAAAATAATTATAATTTGAAATTCAAATATTGTCGTATCGTTTATGACTAGTATTCAGCACTTCAAGTTGAATTAACTCCAAAGCTTTGATTATTTTTGATTATTTTACAATTTTTAATTTTTATTTGTGTCGTCAATCAGTGATTAAACGAATGCAAAAAGGAGAAAAAAAATAGGAGAAAACTGTCTGTTTCAGAAAAACTGGGAAATCAATTATTTTTTATTGATTAAAATAAAAAACCGATGTGTTTAATATGTCATACAATTCATTCGCAATTAAAGACATCGAATATTAAGAGACATTACGATACAACTGACTTAAATGCATTCGAAGATATAACTGGAAAATTGAGAGAAGAAAAATTGAAAGAATTGAAAAAATGATTGAGTATACAACAAAATTTATCTAAGAAGCAAACTATAATTAATGAATTCGCAGTAACCGCGAGTTATGAAATATCCAAATTAATCGCAAAAGAGTTGAGACCTTTTATCGAAGGGCAATTTATTAAGAAATGTTCAATATTAGCTGTAAATCCTTTATGTGCCGAAAGTAAACACAAGTTTCAAAATATCAGTTTGTCAAAAGACACAGTTTGTAGAAGAATATGTCCGAAAATTCAGATTTACAGTTAAAGACAATCGCAGAAAAGTTTGAAACATTCTCTTTATCTTTAGACGAGAACACTGACTGAAAACAAATTTCTCAGTTAGCGATATTTATTCGAGGAATTCACTCTAATTTCGACATTACTGAAGAGTTGTTAAAATTTGTTTCAATTTATTCGACAACTAAAGGAATTGACATTCTTGAAAGATTATTACTTGTTTTAATTGATTTTAAGCTACTTTTGAATAAGTTAGTATCAATTGCTACTGACGGGGTTCCAGCAATGATTGGCAAAAATAACGGTTTAGTTGCATTATTAGGACATCAAATAAAAGAAACAAATACGGATTCAATATTAATAAACTTCCACTGTATTATACATCAAGAAGCGCTCTGTTCAAAATTTTCAAACTATAAAGACGTTATGAATCTTGTGGTAAAAAGTTTATAAAATCAGAGCGAATTCACTTAATCACAGAGAGTTTCAATCACTGCTAGATGTAGCTGATGCGCAAGATTCAGACGTGTTATATCACTCTGAAGTCCGTTGGCCGAGTCACGGCCTTGTCCTGATGCGTTTTTTCGATTTGATACATGAAATTGGTTTATTTATGATTAATAAAAGAAAACAAATATTAGAACTGTCAGATCCTTATTGGATTTTTAATTTAGCATCTTTAATTGATATCACAGCATATGTGAACGAATTTAGTTTGAAATTACAAGCAAGAGACCAAATAGTTATAGAATTATTTAATCATATCAAAGCTTTTAGAGCAAAACTTCGGTTATGGACAAACGGATCTCCGAAGTTCATTTTATGCACTTTAATACTTGTCAACAGGTTAAAGAAAATTGTCCAAATATCGAAATTGATGCAACAAAATTCATTGAACTAAAAAAAGTTTGCGAATAGAATTTGAAGATTCACTGATTTCAAGACTCATAAATTTGAATTATTTGTAAATCCTTTCATTATTGATGTTGATATTGCACCTAAAGATCTACAGTACGATTTAATTGAATTACAAGCTGATTCTCTATTGAAGTCAAGGTTTGATTCACTAAAGTTAATTGAATTTTATAAACTTTTATCAAATTCTTATGAATCAGTTATAAACAATGAGCTTAAAATGATCTCAATGTTTGGCAGTGCTTATTCATGCGAAAATTGTTTTCCACTTTGAAATCTAAAAGATCAAAAGCTTAACCCGAATCACTGAAGAAAATCTTAATGCACATCTAAAATTGTCTTCTCCTAATAAGATTAAACCAAATATTGATTATTTAGTTCTGACAAAACAATACCAAAGTTCTCTTTAGTTTTAAAAGTACCATCACCTCCAAAAGTCGTTGTAAAAATTCGAATTTCGCAGAAAATTATAACCAAAATTTTGAGGGAATGCTATAAAATTCACTATTACAAAATGTTATTTTATGAATGCATACTGTCATTACTATAAACATTTTAAAGTTAAAAATTAAAGTTTTATTTCAATGATATTTCTTTCCCTTAAATTTTGGCGCAGAGTTTAACAAAGACTTTTGGAGATGATAATACATATTGTATCAAATTGGCAAGAATAAATATTTTAGCTCCTTACTAAACATAAAGTTGAATTTTAGCTCTTTGTGTAAAAAAAGTTGAGAAAGTGTACTTTCTACTATAGTGTACACTGCCTAACAGGTTGGATTGATTAGGTTGGTTAAATGGGTTAGGTGAGTTATGTGAGTTAGTTGAGGATTAACACAATTTAGGAGGATGCAAGGAACTTCTAAAGCGTATTTTGATGCTTATTTGGCAGAATATATGTGGCGGCGAAACGTTGTAGGAATTTACGATAATGGGCGGTTATTTTCTGCAATCTTTGAAGAAATTAAAAAGCTGTACACTCTAACTTTTTCAGCTTATTGTAATAGTTAGCTTTAGTGACATTACTTGTATTTATATTTGTAAAAACATTGATCTGATTATCTATTTGCATTCATGATATTCAACAAAAATACACGGATTGGGGCTCTGAGATGGATTATTTAATTAATCATTGAAGTGATATATACTGTAGTAGGTCCAGGGTGGCGTATACTGTGGAATCCTCATTATTTTTAATGTGAAAATGAAAAATTACAAACAATTTGAATATAATGATAGACCAATTTTTCTGAAATTCACTGAACTAACTTGAAATAATCAAAAAGACTTGTTTGTTTGAGAGAATTTGCTTGTTTTCTTTCAATTTCAAATTTAAGATTTCGTAAATTTGTAACATCACTCGACAAAATTATAAAATTCAAACTTTTAATTAACTGAAAGTGACACATTTTTCACTTTTTCCTTCATTTAAAAAAATAAGTGACTAAAGAAATCAAAACAAATGCGCGTGCTTATAAATACAGTGTAAATGCAGCAATAAATGAGTGTGACTGATCATAATCGTATACATTAATCCGTAGATGGGGTTCTGTTTATTGTCACTTAAGAGGAGTTGTGACTTAATAGGAGCTGACTTTATATGAGTTTTACTGTGTACATTCATAAAATCATCTAGCGAATTAAGGTCTTAAAGGAATAATACAAAATTATTTCACAAAATTTTTAGAGAATTTCTATTAGTGATTTATGTATTTCCTATATAAATACATAACTGAAATAGCTGGAACCCGGACTAGTTTAGCGAAAAATACTCTGCTTGAATATTCATAATTATTTTAAACTATTGACACAGGTTGAGCAATGACAAAGAAAGCGATGAACATGTTGGACGAGGCGGAAGCAAAAGCATCATAACTCACTAGTGGACAGTACATGAAAGAAGCCAATGCTGCCAAAATAATGTACGAACAGGATCAACAGTTACAGGGTAACTTTTGTTATTTCCTCAAATATGAAGCACCCCTGTAGCGCAGAATTTTTTAATATATCGAATATTGTTCAGACAGCAAAAGGTGAGAAGCCACAGTCTGCGAAGGGAGAAGCTACTGTCACGACTAAGAGTCAGGCTCCAGTTATCTCAGTAGGTGGAAAAGAGATAGAAAATGAGTAAAAAGAGCACGTTAAAAGAAAAATCAAAATTCGAATATTCTATGTTAACACTCGGAGCATTAACCCTCGAAATGAAGAGAAAGTAGGATACATCAAGAAGATAATCAAGAGAGTTGGTCCTCACGTAGTTACAATTGCCGAAACTTGGTAAAAGAGCACAACTAGTGATGATCAGGTGAAAAAATCATTGGGTCTAGAGAATTACCGCTTTTTCCGCTCTGACCGGAGTGACAGGGATTCCAAGAGAAGAGTCCGACGCGGTGGCGGATTGCTTGTTGCTGTGAGAGCGGAAGACCCAAACTTGAGCTTCGACTATCTAAACACTTACAATGACAATTTCCTTGCAATCAATCTCCAGTATGAGTACAATTGCTCAGAATGTTCTGATGGGAAGAAAATCGGAAATTTTGGATTTGGTTTGCTATATCAACGAAGAGCACCATACCGAGGGCAGACTAAAAAGGAATTCGATGCAGCCGAAGATGCCTTATGGAACCATGTTTTCGGGTTTACTAGTTTTCCATTTGACTCGTCCGTGTTGATCGGAGGTTTCAATTTACAGATTGAGATTGAAAGCCCGAAGATTTCCGTTGGAATGAGCGAATTGTAAGAATCTTGAAGGGGGCTCCTATGTATAAGGATTACAGGCAAAATATTCACTCTACTTCTCAAAAGGACATAATCGACAAACTCACAAGAGATCATG
This sequence comes from Archegozetes longisetosus, assembly GCA_018873245.2. Classification (NCBI taxonomy): domain Eukaryota; kingdom Metazoa; phylum Arthropoda; class Arachnida; order Sarcoptiformes; family Trhypochthoniidae; genus Archegozetes; species Archegozetes longisetosus. The sequence continues at coordinate 2,613,057 of JAEMBT020000006.1, forward strand.
GCTATCACCAGCTAGTGAATGATGCCACTCACACAGATGGAAATATCTTAGATCTCATTTTTGAGAGACCTGCAAATTTTGTAGAGAGTCTTAGAAGTGATGGGATGATTTCGGTTAGTTCCAACAGGCAGGACACTGTGTTCTAACCTTCCGCTTGAATCTGGGAAATGACTGTGACCAAAGAGTTTAAAAACTTTGAACGATAAATACGTATCCAACAGAAACAAAACTTACTACTTTGCTGTTACCCAAATAAAAAATAGTTCACAATAAACAACATCCTTTTAAGTTTATTTAATTTCAGTTATCACGTGGAAGTTCCCGTCTATTCATATAAAATATAACTCTATTTATCAATTATTGGATCTTTTGTCTTAATAATCATTGATTATATATATGATTATTATTATATATAGTATATATATATACATATGTTATATATTGAATTATACAATCAAACAATATTTAATTACAATGCTTTTCCTAACTTTCATATACTGGGTGACCAGACGTTCCGCATTGTGCGGGACAGTCCCTCAACATTCAAATCTTCTATATGGAACGCATTTGTCCTGTATTCCACAGATATTTTGATCTAACAAATAATCATAATAATTGTCCAAACGAGAAAACTAGGAACCAGTCATTTCACATATAAATTATATACCTGATGTAAGAGTAGTTCTATTAATCTTATTGAGAAGTTGGCTACTTTTAAGTACCTGTAGACGTTTATACTTAAGATTAACTCTATTGGTCTTCGTTCAGAAACTTGAAAATTTTTACAAACTTTTGATTGATTTAAAAATTTACTTATTATTATTCAATGTTAGACATTTTGATGCTTTTGTGGATTTTTATTTGTTTTTATTGAGAAAAATTTAACTCATCAAAATCAATTGTGACTGAAGCTTTATTTTAATTTGTTTTTCAATTAATACGAAACTTAAAATACTTTATATTTTTTTAATAAATAAAAACGGATAAAACAATGCAATGTTTTATTTTGTGAAAGACTCAAGCTTTAAGAGTGAATTTTTATTATGCCTCAATCAATTAAACAAAGAAAAGAAAGTGTAGCTTCAACAACTCCTGGTTAAAAGTGGAAACTTCAAAAATTGGCTCTTAAAAGTTCCTAACGAGGATGAATTAGCGAGGTACTCACTCTGTTCTTCAATCTTTTCAGTAAAGAGTTCGGGTGTGGGAGATGTTAACAGACACGCACCAAGTGGGGCACATAAAACTAATTTGAAAGATTCAATGGTCAGTACAACTATAACTTCTTTTTAGCGAAGAAACAAACATCATCTGCTCTGAAATCGTGCATGAATTTTATTCCATTTGACATCATTACAGTTATATATCCACAGAATGCACTATAAGCCTAAATCGTGAACTTTTTCCAGATCCGAGTATAGTTAAAAAAATTCATTGTGCTCGAACAAAAACCATTGCAATAGTGTAAATATTTTGGTACTTTATTCAGTAGAAAGTCATGTGACACATTTAATTTCAAATGATCATATTTTCTCTATTTTAACGGATGCATCTATTAAAGAAAATTTGAAAGTATTCCCAATAATCATTCAATATTTCACTGTCGACCAACGACTAGTCAATTTTGTTTGGATTTACTTGAAGACCCTTAAAACAGCAGAAGATATTTACAATAACTTGAAGAGTTTGGAATAAAATAATTAAAAATTGGAAATATTTTACTTTATGGAACAGATAACGCAACTGTAAACACAAATCAGTTTTCATAAATTTGCAGAACGAAAACTTATTTAATGAAAGGTAACTGTAGTGCCCATGTTTTTGCATAATACCGCTCAGTACGGATTATATCAGTTACCTCTTGATATAGACAATTTAGTGAAAAAAATTTATGCGCATTCCTCAATATCAGCTAAAAGAATTAATGCGCTAAAAGTGTGTTATATTCATACAGATGGTGAATATATTAGATGAAAGCAATGAAAATTGCAATTTCATATCTTCAAAAGTTTATTTAATGGCAAAATAATAATTACATATCTAATGAATATACTCGCCTCCCGTCTGGTTGACAAAGGCCCAGCGAGGTCAGAGGTTACACTTACCAGTGGCGATATTGTTTAGACTGATTTCCCCTCATCATTTTTTCGTACACAGTATGAAGTTAAACTTCATTTTCATAACTTTAAGTTTTTTTTGTCTCCTTGTTCTTGCAAATTCTTCATACCGCAAGTCGAAATAAAAGTTAAATAAAAACTTTAAAAATTTGCAAATTGAAATTAGTTTGATGTTATTTTCGAACAAGTTATAAGAAAGAAATCAATTTACAAAATAGTGCCACTGGTAAGTGCAACCTCTGACCTCTCTGGGCCTTTGTCAACCAGACGGAAGGCGAGTATATTCATTAGATATGCAATTATTATTTTGCCATTAAATATATTTTTGAAGATATGAAATTTCAATTTTCACTGATTCCATTTAATACAAAACTTTTAATGTACGCCAATACGAGATGGCTTTCACTATGGGAGGCATTGATTAAACGATAATATAGAATCAGTTAAGATGTGCCTTTTAGGAATACGATTGTCCAAGAATAACATCTGATTTTTTTTTGGAATAGAATGATGAAACTGAATGTAGTGCAACAATGAATGGACTAATATTTTATTTTTCGTATAATTATATGCAAATATTTAATAACTCTCTTTCATATTTTCAATGAAAGACAACTAATTCATCTAATTTATATGATATCATCAATGACTTAATGAAAAAATGAACAGATTAGAACACGATTTTGTGGTAATTATGTAAATTCAATATTAGAAAGTAATAGAACTTCTAAATTTAGAGAGAAATTTGAAAAATTGCAAAAAATGTTTACAAATTACTTTAGATTATCTCAAGAAAACTTCGATTTTGTGAATTCTGTTTTCTTGAAACTTAAATCATTAAATTTGTCTAAAGCACAAAGAAATTATAGAGATAATAAAGTTATTAAGCATTCGTGCCGATCGAGAAAAATATTAGATGAGATTTGCGTATTCAACGAGATTTGGTCAAAATTCCTTCAAAGGGATTGAAATAAAAGCATTGACGATAGCATTTGGACAAAAATTTTGTGCCGGAAGTTTTCTTATCTTTCTAGAGTTATGGAGTCTGCTTTTTTTGCATTCCAATTGCTAACGATTATGTGGAGATAAAAAATTTGTGGAATGATGAGCGAAATCGCATGCCAATTGACTTAGTCAAATCAGAAATATGCATAAGATTCAATTATGATATGACTTGCTCACCATTTTATGATTATATAGAAAACACAATATTACTAAATTCTGCTAAATCTAGTAAAAAGTGTATAATTCGTAGTTTTTATTGATGAAATTCAATTTATTAATAAACTCGTTTATTTGGCATCGAAATATTTTTAAATCAAAGAGTTTGAAAATTTTGTCCCTCACTACACCGATCTCGATCTGGTCATCCTGTTCACAATTGATATAAGCCTAAACTTTATTCAACTTTTGAAAAATGTTTTAGTGGTTAGTAAGTTTGTCTTGATTTAAAATTTATAAGTGATGTGATTCTGTTAATAAAATCAAAAATTAAGTCAAGAATGAAAGCGCAAGTTAAACTAAAACTCAACAGAAATGATAATAGAATTTCTAAAATTTCTATTCATTTAAACCTTATTATAGATAACGGAGTCGAGAATAAACGGTAAATTAATCTTTAAGATAGAATTCAATTGATATCTCGAGTTGAGGTCAAATTTGCTTTGGATCTAGTAAAAGCTATTGTTAAGTTAGCAGAACTTTTTGTACTAACAGAAAAGTTAATCAATGAAAATGTTTCAAAAATTGTTTTCGATTAAAATGACAAAATATAAAATCTTAAACTAAACTTAGATATTGATCAACAACTAAAAATGAACTATAGTTAACATAATTTAAATTTATTATACATTAGATAAAAAAAATTTGTACAAAATGAAACTGGAGTACAAAATACGAATTTGTCAATTATAAGAATGATATGTTCAAAAATAGTTCAAAACATTCTTTTAATTCCAAGTTTGCCAAAAATTTTCCCGATTTGACTTAGAGGTCCACTACCAGCATTTTTCTGCTTCTCCGGTGGATCAGTTAAATATTTAGGTATCGGTGCGTGACCTGGTTTTATAGGTGGAGGTTTAATATAGCCTTTGATTATATCCGCTCCTTTTTCTCCGATCATAATAATCGGTGCATTAGTATTGCCTGAAACTATGGTCGGCATAATCGAACCATCGATGACTCTTAGGCCCGAAACCCCGTAAACTCTTAGTTGCGGGTCGACGACAGCCATCGGATCTCCCGGTACTCCCATTTTAGTGGTTCCGACCGGATGATAGATTGTAGCCGTGTATGATCTGGTCAAGCATTCTAGATATCCGTCGCTGTAGGGTTTATATTTTTCACATCCATACCATGTACGCGACCAGATCCTGGTTTTGAATTTCTTGAATGGTTCCGAAAGTGCCATTTTTATTGATATCTTTAGTGAATCTACTAATACTTTAGCGTCATAGGGGTCTTGAAGATCTGTTTGATTGGTTTAAAGTTTGTTAAAATTAGCCAATAAATCAATCAAATAATCTAGTTTGTGAGATGAAAGATCTAATTGTAAGTTTAGTTAGCAGTTACTCACGCCCTCCTTTTCACAAAACATTTTTGTTTGATTTGAAACTATTTTCATTGATTTGCATCGCATTGAATTACTTTGTATTGAAAACTAGTTGTTTATTTGATTGTTCTCTAGTTTCAAATGTTGACTATGTTTTTAAGATTTATTTTTAAGTTTATGTACCTTTTGAAAACTACTTTTAAAGTTATATTTTTATATCCTATTCAAACTTAGTGCTCATCAAAAGAGTTCAATAAATAGATAATTAACAAAATATTTGCTTATCAACAATACATGTGTTTAACTTCGTGTAAACTATCTATTATTGTGGATTAGATTCACTAAAATTGACTAAAATTGCTCCGAAGCTTTCTAAACTGTTTGCCTAAAATATATAGACAATAGCAAAACTTTTCTCGTAAACTCCTACTCAATAGATAAATATTTTTCAAACTCTAAAGTTTGAATAGACAGTAGTTTATGGCAGAGAACTAAAACAATAACTAAAAAGTAGAAAAAAGATTAAAATTGAAAAACATACAATTTGGCTGAATTATCGGTTGATCGTAAGGATTAGCAGAACGTAATTTCATATAACCCACACTTCTAGGTCTCAACAAAACCGGATAATAAGCATAAGAATCTTCGTAAAGAAAAGGTTCATAGATTTTCTGAAAAAGTTCATCCTTAAGATTCATCGCCTTCCGAACACTTTCTCCGCCATCAGACGATGGACAAGAAGGTATAAAATGGATTTCGACGTCAGGCCAGTCATCACTTTGATTCGCATACTTTGTTTTGATAAAGCCAATACCATCGAGCCCTCCCAACATAGTTAACGGTCCTATGCCTGAAATTAATATTTAGGTTTACTTAATTTTGTTTAATCTTTGAATACAACCCTTTAATAGAAAATACTAAATTGTTGACCCCAAAAAGCTCCTCTAGTTATAGTATGCAATTAGTGCCTTAATTAAACATTTAATTGGCTAAACTTTGAACGTTATCAATTTTTTTTCTGATTCTGGCTCAAATTTTCGAAAAATTTGCAAATTATTCTATTTGTTCAATGAGAAAGATGATCATTATTAATATGAACTAATTTGCTCTAGATAAACCAATGTTTACACTTAGAAGCTTAGAATTTTATCAAATTTTGATCTGAAATTTTCATAAAAATAAAAAATATTCACTGATAACTTAATGAAAATCTTGCTTTAGATTTGATTTGAAAAAATAATTTTTTTATTTTTCTTATTATTGAAATAAGATTTCAATGGCCTTAATGTGAATTTAATCGTTCAAAAAAGTTTACCTAAAGTTGACCATTGAGTGAATGATTTTGCGACATATACCCGAGGCTGTACCACAGATACAGGTGCGCTCACATGAAACTGAAGCCCCCCGACACCGATGTGGTCTTGTAAGTTCTGTCCGACTCCAGGCGCATCCACTATTACTGGAATTCCGAGTTCTTCTAAATCATATCTGGGTCCAATACCTGATAGCATCAGTAATTGGGGGGAATTTATTGCACCCGCCGATAGTATGATCTCTTTTCGTGCGTAAACTACATATTTTAGACCCTGAATAAAGGAATAAACGATTGTTATCTCTCTTTTTACTCAACAAATAGATTATATAAATATTTTGTGTGATGGAATTAGTTTTCGAGTCAAGTCCTTATTGTTATTCAATTGCTATTCAAATAAGTATTTTGTAAACTATTTATTTAATAATAAGTTGAATACTGACTGAAGAGTGAGTTAACAGTAGTTTTTTAGATAAGAGATCAAATACAATGATTAGAGTTTAGAAGAAACTTCTTAATAATAGTGTGACTAAATTGAAAATATTAGTAACTTTTGATCAATATTCAGGTCAACTATTTTTGAATAACGTGTTCTCTCAAACTTATAATTTTCATAAATCAATCAAAAAACCTTTCGATCAAACTCGACAGCAATCGCTTTCTTATGCTGATTAAAGAGAACTTTGGTCACGTGTGCGTATATGACTGTATGAAGATTTTTTCGGTCTCGAAAGTCACGGATAAAAGCCTTTGATGTCGAACAACGAGCCCCCCGGCGAATAGTCCCCTGCGGAACAGCAAACCCGGTCTGTCGTGCACCGTTGATATCAATATTAGGATAACCAAACAATTTGCCTGCCTGTAAGAATGCGCCACCAATTGGTGTTGTGTAATGTGTTGTTGACACAGTTAAGTGTCCAGTTGAACCTTAAAAACATGTTAAGCTAGTGTTAGAGACGCGACTTTATTTGGCAGTTCAATCATTAGGGATCACATCTATTAAGCGCTCAAACAGCTATGTATGAAAACTGTTTCATTAAAAATGAGACTCAATACAAGTTCACTCTAACTTTAACTCTATCGAAAGCTTTATAATCTGTTAAATATAAAAGCTGGTAAATGAATTTTAAAAAGTCATAAAAATAGAGATTTGGTATATTTTTGATTTAACACTTGTATTGGCGTTTAATGATTGTGGCATTGACTGCTTTAACTTTAATATAATTTATAAATCAATCAAGATTTATTTCACTTGCCATGATATCCATTCTTCAAAATATCAGGATCTCTATTATCTTCGGACTTGATGAAATAGGGGAACACTCCTTCGTAACCCCAGCCATAGTTACCTAAACTTTCCCAATAGTCATAATCACGTTTATTGCCGCGAACATAAAGCATATAATTGATTGCCGAACAGCCGCCAAGAATTTTACCGCGCGGCCAATTCGATCGATGCTCTTTCATGCCCTGACACGCATACTTCTGCGGCTCTGTTTTGTACTGCCAGTCATACTCTGATAGTTGAAGTCTAGCTGCCAACATAGGTATCTCACTTTGCCAGACCTCGTGACCACCAGCTTCAAGTAGTAACACTTTAACTCTAGGGTCTTCACTTAACCTATTTGCTACTACCGCTCCCGCAGAGCCCGCACCCACTGTTTGTAGGATAAATATTTATTCATTTTAGAAAATTAATAGTTATAATAGACAAAAGTTAGGATATGATAGCGAACAATGCTTTGGAACTCTAAATAGATCATACTTTCAGAAGTGCTGGTAATACTTTTAAAAGTTAGGTTTAATGTGTGGTAGCGCTAATCTAGTGTCATTTAAACTTTAGAAAACTTACTCAGACAAATCTTAATTTTTTGAACTATTGTTAGCGCTAACGAGAAAATGTTCGCTATTCTATCCTAAAGTTTTCTAAGTTTATTCATTTAAAGAAAAATAACAGTGATGATGAAAGCAAGTTTGAATATGATATCGATTAGTATAATACAGTTCAAACTTTCAGATAGTATTTCATAACGTGCTAATAATACTTTTATTAGTTGAGTCAAATATTAACCGTTGTCTTAACTTATCAGAACTTACGTAAACTCTAAGACTTTTGTTAGAGCGTTATAAGATTCTGTACAAGCAATTTTCAATTAAATAGTCTAAGCTACTAAAAACTTATTACTACCTTATCTAAAAAATGTCTTCGAATTTTGATAAATAAAAACAATATCCTTTAAGAGGTCAGAGAACTCAAATTATTTACAACTGTTAACATAATTCCTAAATAATAGGCCTTAAATGTAAGTATTGTTTGAAATTAATAATTAAAGTTAAGTCATGCAAATCTTAACGGATAAACTTTTACTTTATATAATAGTTTCTTAAGCGTTGAGAAGAATATAATAAAAAAACTTTTCCAAAATAATAAAATTAAATAAAAAGTTTATTCAAAGTTCCAGGTAACTGCTTACCGACAATATAATCGTATTCTTTAGCAAAATGTTCAGTTGTGAATGGAATATTTCTATGAACTCCTTTGAACATAAAGAACATGATCCATGGCACAATTGCCGGTAACATAGCTATAGTTAACTCAGCCATTTTTCTACAGTTTAAAAGTTATTCAAACTTATTAAAATTTGTTAAACAAAAATTTCTGTTACGTATCACAAAAACTAATTTCTAATACAAAGGCACACATTTTCACAAAATTCATTTTTCAATCAGTAATAAAGTCGTTAAATTTGATGACAAATTTGTCGATTAATCATACAAATTGATCGTTGAGTAGATTTTGGCACTTGTTGAGAATGAAATTTTGTTGAAAACTTTTGATGAATAGTTAAGAAAACAGTTTTTCCTTCAAGTTCAAGATCGAGCGTTAAAATTGGATTAAACTGTTAGGGCTGTGTTGAAGAAAAGTTGGAAATCGTGTCTTATAATGAGATTGTGTCCTCCTAGTTACGATTCGATGTCGATAACTATATGGGGAATAGCCGTTTGAAGAAAAGAAGAAAACTCTAAATACTTGTTCATGTTATGCTGAGAGAATATAAAAGCTCTAAAGAGCTTCTGATGCACTCCACTAACCGTGATTTTTTGGGAGCACTGGGAGGGCATAATTGAGAGTCTGAGAAGAAAAGTTTTATCGAATAAATTTCAATTCAGTAATAAATTATAAAAGAGAACAAAATGCTATTACTCAATAGAATGTAACACAACTATAGGGTAAACAAGACTTTCAGCTCAAAGTCTATAACGAAATAAATGTATATTTAAGAACATTTTATCTGTTATAATAATTGAACTGTATTTATAAAGATTATAGCCTTAGGGTAAATCACTTCTATCAATTAACTCTTTTCTATCTCTTGCTTTAATATTGAATCACTTAATACTTTAAATACAGTTATCCTCAACTTTGATTTCAATTTTTCTCCCAACTGAACAAATGACACAATAACTGTTATTTAGCACAAGAAGACCCTATTTAGACATAAGCAAAAATAGATCTTTCAATTCAATATTTCTCTCGGAGCCTTTTCTTCAATTTTTAAAGTTGTTCTCGAGTCGAGTTTTAGTGTTGCAAAATATGTTTTATTATGAGCACAACAATGTTTAGGTGCATAACTTTGAATATTTATGAATTTATATTTGATTTGATATTTATGTGTATAAAAGAAGAATAGGGTTCACACTGAGTATTGTATACTGGCTGCAACATCATATTTGTTGACCTAAAGCACAGCCAATTCTCTCTATAATCAACTTATTTTTCCATCAATATATAATTCTGTTCATGATCAGTATTAGGGATACGTTATATATAATTTACAAATTTGATGCGTCTTCCAATTACTGTTATTAATTTCTACTAATGAGCATTATTTTGCATAATGTCATTCAAAACTGCTTTAAACGATTTTTACCAGTTTTAGCACTAGTACTCACTTCATGGCAACTAATATAGTTTCTTTACAAACAGATCAGGACTAGATTTCATAGTTAAAGTTAGATACCTTTATGAATAACCACTTTTAATGATTAATGTAACTAAAGATCCATGACTTTTCAATGGATTTCCGCAATTTTTGTATTTGCGATCCAAATCTATTGTTCTCTTCAGCAAATTATAAGTTTGAAATTCTTAGAAGATGAAACAATTTTTTTTCTTAAGAACAATGACTTAGTCACTGACAGCAATAAAACACTAGATTAAAGCATTTGGATTCATAGCCTGATCGGGCAATTTTGAAAATTTAGGACAAATTGACTTTGAAGGGTAACTATTTTCAAGAGCAAAATGGATAAGATTATCATCTTTTTCGTAATTATCGTTAAATGGAAGCTATATTAAGCTCAGTAAATATTACACGAAATAACTATTAAAATGTTTCAAATTATTGTTATTTAGATTATAACAAGCTTAAGACTCCTAATGAACACTTTCACAGATAAATTAGAGCAGTGTTTGAGCCCTGAGTGAAATACATACCAAAAATTTTAAACTAATATAAACATCAAATTATGATTTATAGCCTTAAACAACGTTTTCTAAAGGCTTGACTTAATTGACTTATTAAAGAATGACTTCTTTAAAGTAAATTTAGTTCAAAGGCTATTCACGACTTGAAAATTTACCTTCAAAAATGTTAATTTCATTATCTTATCAGTAGGTTTAAACGTCTATTACGCAGATCTTGTCGTCAAACTTCTGAATAATCAGCATCAGAGACTCATTTTACATACAATGACCCTTGACCTTCAATCTTAATATAACTGATATGAGTTTTATACTTGAATTTTACATTTTATTACATGTATTTAGAAATCTCGGTTATTGTGAGTGAATCCCATTGTATATGAAAGCTTAAACTTTAACATAAATTTGCATTTTGAATCATTGTTAAAGGTTTTTAAACTTTACAAACTTTGACAATCAGTCGATTAAATAAAGCCCAATATAAAAACCTTAACAGAAGCCAGATATAACTCTATTTGAAGTTATGAAACTCTACTATCAGAGTAGACTGGATCATAAATAGTTTGATTTTTATGATATTCAATGTAATGCCTCGATAGAAAAGTCCTTTTCGGTAATAACGTACTTCTCATGTCAGTGATAAAATAAATCTTAACTATTTATTTTTTAAAGTCAATTATTTAAATAAGCATTACTGTTACCTGTCATACACCATCAACTTTGTTTAATTTCTATTTAAGACTAAGACTTTATTACTTTTTAATGAAAATATTTACTTAAATAAAGGGTTGTCGATTCATCGTTTAATTCAGATTTCATGACACGAGAAAACTATTCTCAATTGAAAGCTAATAAACTTCTCCTCACACTATGATTTATGAGGATATCTCTTTTTATCTCTGAAGATTTTTAGATAAAAAAACTGTTATGCAGAAAAACTAGATCTCAAACTTATTTTCTCTCCCATTGATATGTTAGGTAACAATTTCTTATATTTCTAGCAAAAATTAAGTTTTAAACTCAATATCTGTTTTTACCCTTAGAACATATCGTGAAATTTTACGAAATAAAAGATAAGCGAAATGTTTCTTGGTAAAATCGTAAAATCGATAATTATGTGAAACAGTAAACTACTACAACTTGAAAGTATTGAACTTCAGTAAACTTTTAGCATTTCGTAAATCTAATGAATGCCCAGAAACAATTCAATTTGAAAGTCTGTGAAAATTATAAAATTAGGTCTTCGTGTTTCAAGTATTAATTGAGTCAAAGAGAAAAGTTGAAAAATTTTGTGTTAAACTAAGTATGAAGTCCACGAATCACATTAAAAAGCTTTTTTAAGTGTTCATTTTCATACCTACCTGTACTTGTTGACTGGCAGGTCAGCTATAATTCACTCAGAAAATCAAAATTAGTTGCGAAAAATAAAGTCGCAGATTTCATTCCTAAAGACCCAGTAATAATTGAATTCATTCAACTTTTAATTTATTGCTAGAATTTATGTAATGTTCGTAAGATGTTTTTATTTGATTGTTAACAAAAATGTGCCGAAGTTTCTCGTGTAGTATAAAGGATAATTTATTCAAAAAGTTTACTGAAACGGTTTTCCACCACATAAGTAACTACTCGTGATGTGAATTTATAAAGAAATTATAAGATATAAAATATCATACAATCGTTGAGTAACTGTTTAAGAGAGTAATGACTTGATTCTCAAACTGGAATAGAAGGCATATCGCATCTTCAGTTCAGGGTTGCCTTCTTTCGTGATCTAGGCTTTAGTCTTAAGATCGATGATCTTAAATGTGAAAACTGAACAGCTTCTACTTTTACCTAATTCCTGATTCATCGTCAATGGTTCAAAATATAAAACTTTAAGAAGTATATTTGTCTTCTCAATTTATGAAGCATTCTTCTGTAAAATGTTCTACTATGAGACTAAGCGCTAATTTCAACTGATTCCTACATTTTATGGAAACTATTCGAAAATGAAATCCTAAATATCATACGATAGGTTCTTAAAGAATTTGTAACTATTGTTAAATAATTGTCCGATAAAAGGTACTGACCCTTTCCAAATAAGATAAAAGAAAAAATAGAATCATTTTTCAATAGAGAAATTGTATGCCATTTTAGGTGTGAGCTCACTTTGCTTTCATGGCCAAAAGTAGTAATACTAGTAAATAACATATGCTAAAAATCATGTTTCTAAATCTCTAATGCCTCGTATTCATTACGAGAAATCGTCTTCAGCTTTAATATTATTCCAAAGCTGAAGCCCATGAGGAATAGGTCATCGGCACAGGTCTTCAACTTGAATATTATCCTTAGCTAACAGTTTTTTTATAATAATAAAAATAATGTTTATTATTACAATAATTTGCTATTAAACTTATCTAATATTGAATGGCATAAAACCCACACAAACATCTATGACAATCAATAAGAAGTAGTCCATTAAGGTTCTAATTATTTTTTAACGTCTTAACGATAATCATTTTCTAAACATCACTACATATAGAAGAATGAAATCTGCAAAATTATGATTGTCTAAATCCTGATAATTGAAAGCTATTTGTTCGCTAATGTCCCTTTACTACTTTTAGAAGCTTCTAATAAATCCTGTAAACACTATAACATGTAGACCAACCTCAGGCTTCGATGTCCCAAATATTTGTTTAGCTAATTGCCTCGTCTGGTGTTTCGCAAAGTGATCCACGTTTTTGTTTTGGGCGAAAAATAAATTTCAAGTTCAAGACTTTAATTTCAAGTTTCAAATTAAAGCTATTTCTAGAAATTTCAGAATTCGTTACCTAATATATGAATGCAAGTGAAACAAACTTCAAGTTTTTTACTCAAATTTTCTTAAGTTTCAAATTTAATACCTAATTAATCAAATCGAAAGCTTCTGAAGTTATTTTTGATTGTGTTAATGAATGAATTAAAGTCTTAAAAATCTGATATGCCTTTCAATAGTTTTAATACGATTATCACAATTTGATTGATCGGTTCAGTTTAATCAACATATACTATTGAACTTTTATTTTAAAGCTTACAAACCACTCGATTGCTCTTTAATGTTAATTGCTAACTAATTATTTTTAGTTTTTAATTAAAAATATTCAACTATCTAATGAGAAATCATTAGATATGTTTATGAAACATGTTTTTGACCAGAGATTTTTGTAGTTTGTATCAAATATATTATTTGATGCTTTTCTTGTCTTGAAATAAAAATAAATCATTACTGGATCTAAATACTGACAAACAATTATTTTTTGATAAATAATGAACACATTTCTAAAGCTTCATAACTTACTCAAGAATGACCTCAAACTGATTTTGAGTCTAATTAGTGAAAACTTATTTTGCTTTCTTTTCAGCAAAATATTCACACGGTTCATATAATTGTTTTTCTTCTTCAATAATTATTCATTTTGATGACATGACTGTCCAGAGAAAATATTTATGTCTGAATAAATGATAAATTCCTATCAATTCTCAAATCAATCCCTAAGAAATTAGTTTTCGAGAGATTTTTGCACCTGAAAAGTGAGTGACTCTTTAGATAATTTTGTTGGATATCATGTTCGTAAAATTTTTACAGCTCTGACTATTAAGGCATGACTTACAAGGTGTGGGAAAATACCAAATATTGGTAAGAAAACCAGATTTACTAATAGCATAAGTAAATAAACAATCATACAAAAAAAACTTGTTTTCCATCCCTTTTTCTAACCGTTACACAAAATCGATAAAAATTTTATAAATAAACCCAACTTTTTATATACTGCTCACGTGAGTGCAAGTTATAGATCATGTTTTCATTAAAGACCATAAATAACTTGAAACACTCAATAAAAATACTCATTCTAGAATGCGGTTTATGTGGTCTTTTCTTTTAATTATATCAATCGTGTCAGACCTACGCCTTCCTAATCATGTAGCCCCGAACTTGAATATAACATCTGTTAAGAGCTGTCATTTTATGATTGCTACTGTCAGTAAATTTTAGACCTAATCAGAATCGTTTACACATTTTTTTTGTTAAGTATCTAAAAATATGCTTATTATTTAATTAATTATCTATTATTGGATTCAATTAAGATTAAGAAATCCCACAATAAGTCTAATTTAATCCATAAATAGATATTTTAGATAAAGCAATCTTATGATACTTATTGGACTTTACTTTTGCTTTCGTGTGAGAATTCGTTGTATCATAAATAGTTCGCAATCATTTTTCCCTATACATTAAGTATAATAACAAGTATAGATGAAAAGCTTAAGAAAAACTTTATTAAAAGTATTAATTTCTAATTTCAATCAACTTTTATTAATTAGATTTTCAGAGGTACCTTTCACTCACGATTTTACGAATAAATTTTGATTTTATCCTAATTATGCAATATTTAACACTGAATTTTTAGCTTCCACTATTCAGTATGTTCAACACCATTAATAAATTTCTCTTCTGTTCAAAAAGTAATTTCGCTCACTATTAATGATATTTGATGAAGAATTTAATAAAAATTTGATCTAAAATTTTTCTAGATCCCATTTTCTGTTAGTTTTACCATTCAAAGATTAATTATTTGTCTATGGTTACTAGAGATAATCTAAATTCATTTCGAGATAATGCAGTTAAGATTGTATTTTCATTACACAGTCTTTTTAATAAAAATAGCTAATGTTACAGACTATGTATTATTGTTTGACCGCAGTATTTTTCACAATCTCAAAGCAGAGTTCATAAATAATTATGAAAGATAAAATATTCAATTAAATCTACTTTGATATGTGAAAACTTGAAGATTCTTTAGTTCATTATTTACGAAATGATTTAGTGATAGTATAGATTGAGATCCGATCCTTTATAATACAACTCCTATTAATTGAGGCATTATAATATCTTAAGAGTAAAACATTAGATGCTAATTCTTTTGCAAGAGGCTGTGATTATTCAATGTTTTGCTTGTAAATAAAATCTCTTTTATATAAAAGATATTGTAGCTCTTCATAGGCTCTTATTATATTTTCAAAATTGAAACTCTCAATTGTTTTACATTTGTACTTTTAGAATATTTTCTACACATAAACTCGAATTCGTCTGAAAAGATATGACCTTTCGAAATATCGCTGACCAACAAATCCTGCATTGAGATAACTTCTATCAGTAATCATTAGTAAAAGGAATAATTAAGTCTTGTTTTCGTCAAAATTAATGAGTCAAACATATATTAAGATCAAACTTGTTAAAAATAGCTTAAATTCATAATTTCTGTCAGAAATGACGTCGTGATTATTATTAGTCTCTATGAAACATTTAACTTCATCCGAACACGTAGGCATCAGATTTAACATCTAATCATGTCTCCTGAATAATTTGGTAATAATTCCTATGAATTACATAATAGAAGCTTAAGTAATACTTGTTTTATTCCAATTATTTCTCATAAATAGGAACTGTTTTGTGATAAGAAATTTTTTCGCTCAAAGCTATAGCTTTTTCATAGATTAGATCAAAATAACAGTGCATTTGCGAACTACTAAACTATTAGTTTTCAAGTCAAATAAACTTATTTTGTATTCAAAAAATAATTGTTTTCATCGAATAAACTAAGGAGGCTTCACAAAAATTAATTAATGAAAACTTAGTTCTTCATCAGATTTTTGTTAACTTGTATGTTGCAAAAGTTTAAGAGAGGATTACTTTGTAACTTTGACCTCTAGATTGTATGCATCATTTTGTTAACCAGTTGATTAGAATTAATTGTGTTAAATATGGAACATATTCTGCATTAAGCTTTCAGTTATCGCTTCTCTAAAGCCCAGATTCTACTAAAAATTTAGGTTCAAAGCAATTACATAATACACAACATAAGAGATTAAAATTTCCATAAACTCAATTAAAGAGTCTGAGCAAGTATTAAGAATTTCAATGTAATTAATCTACTAGACAATTAACTTTTTTCCATATATTTCTGGAAAAAATAAGATTATTGACAAAAATATCACGTTTCATTCCTCAAGGCAATGATTAATATTAAATTTTAGTCATAAGAGCATTTCATTTTTTCTTCATTGAACTTAATTTTCTTATTCAAATTAAACTAAATCTAAGAACTTGTTATTAGTGACCCAAAGAGACACTTCAACACTAACTAAGTCTTACTTTCAGAGCATGTATGACACATCAAATGTGAGCATTTGTAAACAGGAAGCGTTCTTCTTAAGCCATTATTTATACTAAAAAATTTTACACTAGTATACCATTTAAGGTTTGGCGCAACAGCCGATAGACAAGCAATTCATTTAACGATTCAGAACGCTTTCAAAGCCGAGTAACTGGTATTAATACTGATCAGATAGAAATTGCAGCTCAATTTAGTACTAGAAAAATATTTTTATTGAATCTGTATTGAGTGCTTCACTTGTATTGTCAGTATTTAGCCATATATCCATCAAAATTTTGAATGAAAGTTCATTGATTTTAGTTTTTCACAATTATTTGAATTGTGTCCTTAATTTTTAATTCTCATAGATTTGTTGAACTAGCAATAAATTTGAAAACTTGATTGAGAATTGAGAAACTTATTTATCGGATTCTAAAAAATAATTTTAATGTTTGGTTTATAGGGTTATAAATATGAAAGTATAGCACTATACCTTAATTCATTTTTAAAGATAATTTGAAATCCAAATTAAATTCAACTGAATCCACTTTGAGAAAAAGTGTGCTAGCTAATGACAGCGATTTTTATCAAAAGTTACTTAATTTTATTAGTAACTAAAAGTAAATAAACTAATTGAATATAAACTCGACGATTATTTTGCAATGAGTCTTGTCTGAAGTTTGTCATAAACTAGTTTAATTTCTAATGAATCCTTGACTTTCATGATACTTGGATCCAAAGTAACTTAACTTAAACTGCAATTTAAACATTTTCTAGTTAGTAATTCATTCAAATTTAACATAACACAAATGAGTCACAACTTTTGAGTAAAATTATTTTTGATTCTGAAGACATATCAAACAGTAAAAGATATTCAGAAAAGATAAATTTTAAGTGAATGTAGAATATTATCTGATTCTATGGCAAGTAACTTGAAACATTTTCTACTCAAGCACTAAACTGATGTTGAGTCGCTCAAGCTTGTCAGTGTTCCTCTCGTACAATCAGCAGAAGCCAAGTTGGGTCAGCAAATGAAATTTCGGTCAGAACCATGTTTTTAGTGAACTTGACCATCTTTTATTGATGCATTCTTTCGCGTAAATGTTGGTGTTAACAGCATTGACTGAACGACCACATGATGCTAGAAAATGTGTTGATTGCTGATGGTCAACCATATCATCACTTTGCCACAATTAAGACACAAACTTATATTTTACATCCTCCAATGTTTCTAAGCTTTCATCAGAATAATAAAAACTATTCCCAAAGTAGTCTGAATCATTGAAGCTCAAATGTGATTTGTCACCCATAACAGTCCCCAAGTGTTTCGATGGCATGAATTTTAATTACTTTTAGGAGCGTTTAGATGTTTAGCTCTTTTAACTGGCGCCTCGATCAATGTTGTTTTGCTATTTTGCCATCGGTGTTCAACTTTGTGTCAGTTGAGCGTTCACCTGTTCGCACGTGTAGCACATCTTGTTTAATAATTTAGTTTATAGCACTATATGAAACACGTTTGTTCGAATCATTTGCACGATTCCTATTTAAACCAAGTCTACTAATTATCTTTCTGATGATACGATAGACCAAAGAATTGTTGATATCTTCAAATTTAAAGTGGTTGATAGTCAAGGTTTCCCTAAATGTTTGCTTTGATAGAAATTTTTAATAAGCTTAAGAATTGTTTATTGTCTGACATTTTTAAAAACTATTGATAAGCTGATAATAATTATTTGAATAGAAGAGCATTGTAGTGGATAAATAGGCTATCTTATGGTAGCATTGAGCTAATCCAAAGGTTATTAAAGTAGCTTGAAAGTTGCGATTCAGCACAATTATATATTTCAAAATATTCAATCATGCTGTTGGGCCGGTCATCGTATTTGAATCACTTAATGTTGCCCATTAAAGCAAAAAACCAGACAAAATCCTATTTAAAGCTATACTTGACTTTGAAAAATCAAAATTTTATTCACTGAAGTCAACCTCATTTAAAGTAAACCACGCTTTGCTTACTGGTTCGCTAATGCAATTCAAACATGGATCCAAATATTTGAATATTCAAATGAACTTCTTCTTTTAATTAAATTATGGTCACTTGAAAGATTAACCTCCGGAGTCTAGACACGAAACTTTTATCGGCTTAACATTCATATCTAGAAATTGACTCTTACCTTATGGTAGAGAATTAATTTACAACGTAATTATGTCACGAAAATAATTTTTCCTTAGAGAGAAGATCGATTAATCGTTGTATGATTTATGAAATAATGATATAAATGTCAAAATCTTATATAAATACACGATGCCGTTGTAAATATTTTATGTTTAAGAGTTTCTTTTGATTGATTATTTCTTTCCTGTTGATTAAGCCATTAATAATACGTTGCATTACTTTTTATATATTATGTTTCTGTGAATAAACACGTCTTGAATGAAATTTAGTTTTATTTTTTAGATACTGAACAACTTTTTACTTAAGAATTTTGGCAGTTTTGCTTTTTTATGAGAGATATTTTGTGATTTGTACGTCTTTGCGAAAATAAGTTTAGGCTAAAAATGCTTCATTCTATTATATCCTTTGACTGCAGTTATAGAATCTAATGGGCATAAGTCTAAATATAGCAGAAATAAAATTATGATCGGAAGCATATGAATTCTTTTTTATGGCTCAGATAAGTTTTGAATTTCCGAAACATTAAGCTTCTTGAAACTTACGACAAAAGTAAAAGCTTGCATCTGTCGAGGCTATCAGACAAGTTATGGACCATCCTATTTGATCAGCAAAGCTATTTTGCGTAGTGTTTAACTTTCTATATTTTAGTCTTTGGGCTATATCAAAGTTAATTTTACCCTTTTGCATCAAATTTGCTTAACTTTATTAAATTTTCCATTATATTGATTATGGAAATAGCAAGCGAACGAATTTTCTATTTTTATTTTATTTCGTTTTTTGGATAAAACAGAAAAGGTTTTAAGCTTAAGATGGTGGGAGAAAAGATGTACACAAAAATGAATTGTTTATAACTTTTTGAACGAATAACTGTTTAAATGAATAAAAACAGTAGATATTTTACATAGAATTGTTGCAATAAAAAGTAAATAATTTTACTCCAGCTAATTGCTGATAGTGGCCTGTTGTTCATGGCTACTCATATTCGAGTTTTAGTACGCGACAATTGGACTTGGAAATAGCTTTCGTCTTCAATAGTGTGTTATTAATCATAGCTTGAGTTTATGCAATTTTAACTCATTCTAACATTTTCCTTGCTTTAGTTTTTCATTTTGATTACTTCTTTGAGCAGTTTCCTTCTCAACTTTTTTGATTTCATGTTTAACAAAGTAACTTTAGCAGTTTTATCGCAAACATCTAGTTCTTTCCTTAATTTTACATAACTTTTACAAACTGTGTTTGCAATTTGTTCAGCTTATTCTTCAACTTCTCGCTTTTGATTTGTTAAGCTTTCGGCCACTGCCAGGTTTTCTTTCGAGTTATTATACGACACACAGTTGTCATGCTAACATTCTGTCTTAAAAAATTCACAAAATTTCGATTTGCTATATATATTATTTACGAAAATTTGCAATGAGCATTTTATTCTACTATAGCTTTGATTTAATGTTTGCATATTTGCATATCTAAATACATTGAGCTATGGAAACGATATTTAACTGTAAAATCTACAGTGACTATGCAATTAGTTTATGTACTCAGATTTTTTTTGGTAAACAGTCTCTATGTGTATTACACGTAGGCTTGTTATTTGTGTATTTTCTCCGACCATATTATAATTGGGACCTAAACAGATTTTAGCAAAAATTGGATTGAAGCAACTGTAAAAGTAAAAAATTCAGGAAATAGCATCAGTTGAGAATAATTGTAATCTAAAATGAAACACGAAAATAATATTGACTACAGAACTTGATCAAACAGCTAATTGAAAATATATAAATTAAAGGTTTTCATTTTTGTGTAAATCCCAGATAATATTCCAGTGTTGTAGCCCCAGTAATGTCAAAAAATAAAATCGTTTTTTCTATTTTCAAGAAAGATCACATAAACAAGACCTAAAGGTTGTTTCAATTTTTTTTGAGGAACTGTAAAGTACAATAAATATACCTAAGAAAATAAGTTGACAACTATTTTAACTCCTATTTGATCAAAACCAATACTTAATTATATAATTGGGCACTATAGAAAAATGCCATTCAACTTAAAGCTTTCGTGATCCTTTAATACCGATCAACTATCTCTACACTCCAGATTACAGACTAATTTAACTACTTTTTAACTCTCGAAAGCTACAAAAAATCCATACAAAAGTCTAATAACTAGTATCTCATATCAGCCTTCGTAGTCATCAAAACACGTGATCTTTAATTGTGTTTACATTGTGTTTACATTATATTCAAATCAAAATATACTAAACAAAACTATAAATTGAGCAAAAAATCAACCAAAATAACAAAAACCAAGTCAATGGACACTTCAGACAGTTATCTAGAAGTTAATCAACAAGACAATAGACTTTTTGAGTCTCTGTTTCGACAGGTTTGCAGTTGTTTTGAACTTTTTATACGATATTCATAGCCTATTAATAAGTGAGACAAATCAATTTTTTATTTTTCAATCAAAAGATCATCTCAACCGATAAGTGGTCCAAACCCGAGACACATGAGAGCATCGAAGAATCAAAAGTTCCTGCATTTTGCCTGAAAACCAAAGATTTAAAAACTGGCCAAAAACTATTCGTTAATTTTTGTCATTCGCCGATGGTATTGATAATTTATTTCAATTATTAGTTTCTCAGTTTTAGTTGAATTTCTGCAAGAAATTAGTTTCTTCATTCACTTTAACTGATCTACAATTAGTCTTTGGTATAGTTGTGTCAAAAGTATGATTGTTATTTTAACGACTTAAAGAGACTTTAAAACTTAGTTTAGTCCATGAGCAGTATTGTTACGAGTGCTATCAGTTTATAAGTTGCTGCAAACTTATAATTGTTTTTTGATGTAAAAGCCAATTAATTCATAGTTTAATCAAATTTTAAAAACAAGTTTATTTATAAATTAGAAATCAAAATACAATCAAGTTTTAATACAATTGAAGAGAGATTAGATTAGTTATTAATGCAAATGACTAAAAACTTTGTTTAGTAATAAATAGATTGTTATGGTCGCTCTTAATATATAAACGAGAAAACAATAGCTAATGTTAATACTTGCTTTTGCAGATGAAACCTCCGACTCTAGACCTGAATGAAGAAGAGTTAAGGTCACTGTTGGCTTCAGAAGACTCGCAATCGTTTACTATTCCTCTACTTATAAAACCACTTTCGCCAACTGCAGACAAAAGTGGACACAAAGCTTTTGTTTGCGATGTTATAATCAATACTGATTTTTACATAAACAAAATAAGTTTTAGCCAATTATACAAAACTTTCTTAATTACAGTAACTCTCGAGACAATAGAGAAGGATAAATATCAGGGGATTATTGAGAAAAATGATTGGATTTTGCTTAAGAATAAGAAATATCAAGAAGTAGTTCATGATGAAAGTCAAGGTAGTTGTGATAAAAGTCTAGCTATCAATGAATTGAGTGCGTTATTAAATATTAATGGTATTAGTGATGATAATAATGAAGGTTATGATTACGAATACGTTAAAACTAAAAGTATTAATAATAATGCTATTAATGGCCCCAAAACCGATTTGATGGTCACTCAAGTCAGTCCACCGGAGACTCAAATTATTAGGTATGACATAAGACTGCATCTTAAGGTTTTATCTAAAGGCTTATTATTAAGAATCTCATCAATTATTTATTAATTGCATAGACTTTTATCTATTACTCGAAGTTTTGGCTTATATTAAGTCTTGCTTTTTTTGTGTACATTTTTACGTGTACTTATGGACAGCTCTTTGTGTTAAAGAAATTTTCGTGAAACTGAAGTGTTGAGTTCAGTATTTCCATCCAAATTATGTTCACTCCGTTAAAAAGGCTTGAAAATGAGTTGAAAGAAACAATTTATTTTAAAAGTAAAAGTTGCGAACATTTTTTATGCTTTTTTAGACATATAATTATCAAAGACTGAACTTTTCGGACCTAAAAATCTCAAAAAGTTTATTGGATGATATTTGAGAACGATTTTTAAAGAGCTTATTCTTTTGGATCAAAATCCGGTAGAAAGTTCGAAAATTAGCTAAAGTATGAAAATTCGGAATATATAAAATAGATATGAGTTCACTCAGTTTCTCTCGATTTCCTAATCGACAAAAATTTAAACGTTACCAAACTTTTAGTTTAATGAAAAATTTTGCCAAAAAAATTTAAATCACTGATAATACTTCAAATTTTGCGAGTGCTTAAGACAAACTGAAAAAAGTGACTTATACCGAAAAAGTTCAGTCTTTGCTTAATTATATTTAGTTCGAGTTACCTGTTAGGAAAAGGGGGTAATTTGCAACCATCCAGAACAAAGTAGTTGATTCTATGGCCTTGAATTTAAGAGAAAACTTTTAGAAAATTGCTTTTTTTGAAAACTGGATTTTATATTTTGTATATAATCAGATAATAGCTGATACCTTGAAACCCTTTGATAGCATCAGTCAATACTTGAACATTTCTAATATTCTTGCAAAAGGCCACCGTCTCTATTAAGTCCGGATGAATCACTTCTTCGATTGTCATTTCGACAGTTGGTGCAGCACTAGTTCCAGTATCTGAGGCAACATCACCGCTCCCACCAAAATCTGTGTCTGATCTTTTATCCAATTCTAGTCAGAGAAGAAAGTAAGAACAATTAGTTTAAAGATTAGGTTAGGTTAAGTTAGATAAGATCTGTCTGTAAAACAAATGCAAGTTTTTATTGCATTAATTTCTGCTTTTGTCCTATTCTACTCCTCATATTATTATAGATCATGCTCAGTATTAATAAACAATAATTTAAGCATAGAATACTGTTAAACTTATTCACTATTAGCTATTCTTGAATATGAGCGCAATTTACAACAATCCTTGAGATCAGGACAAGGCTAATGCCTTCATTTATGGTCCAACAAGTATTATTGTAAATACACTCACAGTTAATAGATTTGAGTAGAAGTTAGCTAATAATCAATAAGTTTCAATCGAAATGTATCCCTCAACTTATTTTGAACATGAGCGTGATTTACAATAACATTCGGGTTAAGATGACCAAAGCTGTTAATTTTCTAACCCAAACAATCGCAGGGATGAATATATTCCTGTTTTGGGCACTTATAATTGATACTATTGGTTAAACTTTTATCATTGATCTGAACAGATGCACTATCTTGTTGTCTTCCTTGTCTCGATTCAAACTTGAAGTACTCGACCGCAGACGCGATATTAAAATTCAAAAATGCAATTAAAACAAATTGCGATACAATCTTGAGGCTTAACATAGTCTTAAAGATGATTAACATAACCAAAAAAAACTTGAAGGCTTCACGTTACTCACAAAACACAGTCTACTGAGTTAGTTCTCTGTTTCTACTAGTATTTACTTAGAGTCTTGAAAAGTTTTAAGACTTTTTGACTTAATGCTAGTTAACAGTGACTCGACTTTCAAACTGAATGATAGCTCGGTCTCAGACTGTGAACACGATCTAATAATAGTCTTATCCCGCGCGCAGTCAATTGAATGTTGAGATATTTGACTGGAATACCATACATACGATATATAAAAACTTTTTTCTCTTCCAAAATTAATGCGTTTTGAACTGTTGTCTTATATAAGTTTGTTAAATATAAGTTTACTAGAAATGTAAATATAAGAAAAAAGAGCCTTTAGTTGTGGTTCAAAATTCAAAAAGTGGAACAATTAATTGAAAAACACATAAACATTAAGATCCGTTTCATATATGAAAAACTGATGAACCAATTGAAAGTCTCTCTGGTAGACGAAAAACTGTAGATAAAAATAAAATCCAAACAAAAATATTAGTAAAATTCAAGGGCTTATAAATAACGTCGTTGAATAGGAAAATTTTGAACAGCATTTTGGGGTAAATTTTGCCCAAAAATTAGTTGAATACCTGTTTATCGTATTTGTATGATTAGGTAATGTTTTTGCACTTTTCGATACACATGATCGCTGAATGACATCCAATTTGAAAGTGTCTCTTATGTAAACCATATAAGAAAAGAAATTCACACCTTATTTCATATGAAACTTAACAGTAGGTGTAGTGTTAATGTTATGTCTTTTCTATTGCTCTCTCAATTCAACTTCAATACACTATTTTTAAAGGTAGTATTGAAAACCAGGTGCAGTTTTTGATTTTGCATAGCAATGCCGCGTCACTTCCAATGCCTGCCTCCCAAAAATACACTCTCTTAATAATGAGCCACAGTCAGAGCTCGCTATGGCCAAGTTCAAGGCGCCAAAAATTCGCATCTTCATAGCGAAACTTATAAGGTGAAACATTTTAGTATTGGGTCGATTTCTGCCCGGGCCATAAACCCGGACTTCGTCATATCGAAACTTGTTATAGCGAGGTTTTACTGTATTTCACATAAAACTGATTTGTGTTGCTTCAAAATTAATAAATTCTGTTTGTATTATAGATTTATGTTTGATATCTAAAAATCAGTGCTAAATACAAAGTCTGTATATTTCTCGGGAAAGTTTATTATATTAAAACTTCTCTATACTCGAGTTCGTTAAAACGAGTTTTACACTGTATGGTATATTTTCATAGCTATAATATTTTCTCAGCATATGCACTATTGGTATTCTAAACATTAAGCTGCAGGTCCTCTCCAAACAATGCTCACCTTCTGCTATACCTATTTTAAAGGCCTATTTCCTCTCACACTGTACTCAATAATGCTATTAAGGCCTGACTTATGCATAATATCCTGCCCTATGACCAAAACTAATGCCATTTTACGACTTACTATCGCCCAAAACAAGGGGTTTCTGTTTTTGTACCAGACCTTTTGTTCACGTATTAATAATAGAAAAGTTATATTTTGATAGCACCAGTCATTATCAAAATGATTGTTAGAGTACCTGTATATCTATCTAGCAGTGCGTCGAACTTAACTCTCATTACAATATGCATGAATTTTTTGCACTATCTAGTTATCAATGATAAAAAAGATTTGAATGCTTCAAATCTTTTTCTATCTATTAATCACTTCTATAGCAACTGAATCAAAACAATTGGTTCATTGTTTTCTATCTGTTATTTCATTTTTTCTCTCATCCAAACAGTAGCCAATAGTTGCTAACCAAAAAAGTTTTTGATTCTTTCAAAAGTATTTATTTTTCACACGTTTTCAAAACTATTAATAGACGACTAGTTATTGTCTAATTCTCATGTCTTGAATCAAATGATTGATTACTTTTCTATAAGTACTTGAGATATGATTAAACTCTTGTTTAGTCTTATTGTCTTGAAATGAGTGATATTTTGAACACTTTGTCCTACTCTTCCAGTTTATTGGTTATATAAACATTTGCAAAATATACGCATTTCAAGAATTGAAACCAAAAGAATTTAAGAATTTAGAAACGTCTAAAAATATGAGCAACATATGCAAAATCTCAGCTCTAGTTTAAAAGTTTTGCAAACTTTTCAGTTTATTTTTCTATAATTATTCAAATTAAGAGAAAAAAGTTTGAACTTATTTATCTAGTTTTAAAAGCTGAAAAATGGGTTTTAATCACAAATGCAACAATTTTCCCTACTTTTCAAATTGCGTTCAAAAGTTTATTATTCATTAAAAGCTTAACGTTTTTGATAAAAGCAAACGTAAATGTTATTTTACGAGGATAAAAGTTAGCCTTCAATCACTTCCTCTCTATATATCAACCGTTACTTTGTTTTTAACTGAAAAAATTATCATTTATTTACGTAATATTTATTTAAATTGCTGGATATTTGATTGCGGTTAACATTTTCCATGAAACACAAGGAGAAAATTTCTTAATGCATTTGAATCACTCGAATGTGTCATTCAGTTAGGAATACATATATAAAAAAACTTCTAGACTTGAAATAACTAAACAATAGTCATATAACTTATTCTTTTATTTACCAAAAAAGAAAAGAAAGAGAAAAAATTCTATAACAACATAATTATTAGTTTATTGACCTCTTCTTTTAATAAAAACTTCTTTGATATCTCTTTTGTCGTGTAGGCCTGAAGAAGGTGTTCATCAAATTAACTCGGAGTCAAAGGACATAACGCCTAAATATAAGCTAAAACTGGATGTGTTTAATAACTTTCTCGAAGGACAGGTGTTTTTGCCTCTTGTTAACGATTTGAGTAAAATTGATTTACGAATAGGAGAAGACAGGATTGTTCTGCAAGCAAATAATTATAAATTAGATATTTTTGTTCCGGTTTTGATCAGTTTTGATGAAGTCGTGGCCACTTTTGATAGACTTAATAATGTTTTGAACGTGAAGATGCCTCTCAATTAGGGATAAATTTTATATTTATATACATGTCTAATCGAATGAACAATTTGTTGGTTTTATGTTGCGATTTATTAATTAATAAAAGGTTTTAATATTCACTGAAAATCCAATTAAGATCTGAATTGTATTAAGATATTTGAAACAAGTCTAATTAGATATTGTATGAAAAATAAAGATATTTTTATAACTTGTCATAAGCTTTAGATCTATTTGAGGTCTAATTATCGAGATTTTAATTTCTCTGATTGTTGTAAACAGTCGTAAAGTTGAGCGGTACTTATAATGACTTTCTTTACATGAGTCACAGAAAAGTTGATATGAATCTAGACTTGAATTTAGGTTAAAATAACATTAAATAAATCATAAAATTGAGTCTCTAGAATAGTCTCAATTAATTATCGTCAAGAGTTGTACTCTTTTCATACTAGACCTCTATTGAGTGCACAATAGTTGACATCTGATGACGTTAGACACGATTAGATACTAAAGACGTAGTGACAGATGAACAAATTTGTTGAATTGAGTTGACGTAAAAGTAACAAGTATACACATTACTACATATTAAGACATCGCTTATTCAAAGCTACAAATATTAAGTTAGTCATAGCTTTGTTGAAAATGGTTAAAAATTTAGTATTCTTTTTCTCCTCTTTCTATGTCTTTTATTTGCTTTCAGCTATTTATAAAACTTTCAAATAGTTGTTCACCATTCACAGTAATATTGACTTAAGTAATCTAGAATAATGTTTCATTTAAGAAATTGTGACATTTAATAATCTATTGAATATGTTTTCTGCATTTTAAAAATTCTTTATTCAATGTTCAACTTTTGTTCAATGTTCATCCACTACTGAGTGTTGCGAATTTCAATCATACTCACAACACTCAAATAAGACTTAAAAATAGTTACATTTAATCAAAATTGAATAACTTTTTTATTTTGAAAATACTTTAAATTTTTGAAGCGAGCATTTGAAAAATTTTTAGATAGTAAGCAAAGCATTTATGGTTGTAATTATTTAAGTCATATTAAGATTTTTCAATAACAAGATTTGCGTGTAAGTTAACACAAGAATAGCTAGCTTTCTTCAGTGGATCAGTTATTCTGAACTGGATATCATAATCACCCTAAAGAGAATACAAAAACAAATTCAATTAACAATAAAGATCTCCACATTTATGACTAGAAAGAAAAATCAAAACGAAAAGTACCGAAGCCAACTGTGCTATCATTCCTTTAATCTTAGCGAAGGGAACCTCAACTGGAATATCTTTTGCTTCAAAAACTCCTTTCGCGATGGGGCACTGGCATTTCACATTAGATTTTTGCATAAATGGACAAATTATATCGTTGTACCATTTGCTGAAGAGATCACAGATTTTTATAGTGCATGAACCCAAGTCGTCGACGCATGGGATCGGGATTTCGATTTTCGAGGTTCCAATCTGTACCAATTTCACTATATTGAGTTCAACTAGTGCGTCCAACGGTAAGTCTTCGAGTATTTCTACTTTTCCCGAAATAATTACTTTGTCTGTTTGGCTCAGTTTTATCGGCAGCGGACTGATCGTTATGTTGTCTACTTTCACCTTCGAACCTCCTGTCAGAAAAAATGGTCCCAATAAAGTTAGTAAAATCAAACAATGAATAGATTTTGAATTTTCATAATTGAGTACTTTTAGGGAGTTATCGCTTAAACCACTGCTTGAATGGTGAAATAAAATTGTTTCAAACTATAGACTACTATTGCTTGAGACAACAAATCTTATTAAGGCTAATCATAAGTATTAAATATTAAATAAAGTACTTTACTGACCGCAGTCCTTAAATGAGAATAAGTCGCCGGCTAAACAAGAATAAACCAAAACACTAAAAAACGCTAATTTGGTCAGCATATTGAATATTTTAATAAAAGGTATTAAGCAGCTTAATCAAGAATTTGTCATGCAATTTTTCAGTTAGCAACACAGGATCTAAACCAGCAATTTATACAATTTCTATGTGAAAATCTCATTTGTTACTTATTATTGTAAGCGAGACAAACATGATTATCAAAATTGATAAGACTACTCAATATAAAAATAATATTTTTTCAGATCCATATGCTTTAGTTAACTTCTTTCTTATGCTGAACTTTAAGAGCACATTATTGTTTGATTTTCTCTTGTCGATAACCAATAAATTTTAGTTGAATTGAACGATCTTGTTATCAACTTAAAAGTTTGCTTCGATGATAAAGAATGCCATTACTCGACAGTAAAAGTTTCTTTTTGAGAAAACCTCAAGAGATTCATTTCGCATAAAACACTTCTTAAACAGCTCTAAAAATAGGTTAAATAGTTTGAAAGAAAAATTCTTACAAGTACTGAAAATTTTCGACTCGAATAAAGTATAGTTTTTTATCATTAAATCAACTTTTATGACTCGATCTTATTTTTAGCTCAATGTTAGGTCAAAATGAAAGTGTTGTTAACTTTTTCGAGCCTAACTATTGATAATTGAACACTTTGTTAGTCAAATACATTTAAAATTTTTCAATTAAAAATGACTTAATCAAACGCTGAGGAAGTCGTTTAATGAAAAAAGCTTCAGATCCTTAGCTCTTGAGACAAAGTTATATTGGATTTAGCTGATAGTTGTTTTAAGGAAGCACTCTATTATACATGATTTTGTTAATTTACATATTATTTTCTTCTCTTTCAAGTCTACTTTTGGCACTTATTTAATGAGCAGCTAACTGTTTAACGGCTCATTCATGATCTTTTACTCAATTCAAGTTGGATTTTAAGTGCCAACTAAGTCACAACTAATTATATTTTATAAATGAACTACTTTTGCATAAAAATTTGATTAATATTTTTCTCGATAAGCATATTAAGTTTAAAAGGAATGAAGCTGTACGCGAAAAAGCACTTACCAGACAATTGAAGCAAAGCATCAAATTGTGATATATTTCCAAAAATAGAGATTTTCAACAGCTTATTATGTTATGAGGTTCAGGTACAAGTAATTCAATATACAAGTTAACAAGTTCTAAGGGTTTAGTTTCGTCGATACATAATTTCATTTTTCCTAATTGTTACCAATTATTAACATTTTGTATACACAGAACTCAATAAATATTTGACCCAAATCGTTGATCACATTTCCATTTTGGAGGATAGTGTGTATTAAGAAATTGTCTTGTGCTTTCTACGTATTTTTTGCCGAAAGTTGCTGTTTAAATATTTATTCAATGACTTACTATTTCATTCAAATGTGTCGTATTTTCTTTCTATGCAAACATTGAAAACTATATTTGAACGAAATAAATTGGTTAGTTCATAAGATTCTAAATATATAGCAATCTTGTTCAATAAAACCTGCTCATCGAATTTTCGCGATTCAGAATCTATTTTGAGAATACTAGAGATTAAAATACATTTTTTGGTCCAATTTTCACCTCTATTCCAGGTTATATGGGTAAGAATACTCTGATCATTGCAGCTGTTTATATCATTTCATTATAAAGTAAAACTGTATATAGTATCTTACATTCAAATTGATCATGTTATATCAAGTAAGTAGATAAAGATTGCTTTTTCGTAATACTACTTTGAGAAAAGCGAAACTTTTTCAGTTCATTAGATATGAATGAGAACTCTATTGAGTATTAATTAAATATAGATCTGTTCGCATAAAATCCTCTGATTCATTGTTGTTTATCTTGTGCATATATATAATAAGAATAATTTAATTGTTGTTCAACTTTTTCTATTTGATCAAACATTCAAAGCCTACTATCGAAAGTAAGCAGAACTGAAACAGTAGTTATCAGTGTAAAAGTGAAAGCTTGAATCAATTAACATTTTCTAGATTTGTAAACTGAACTTATATTCCTATTCAGACTGTTATTGTAGGCTGAAAACAACCAACATTACTATGCAATTACTTTCCGTTGCAGTTATAGAAGCTATTTATAAAAGAATGTTATATTTTTAGATAAACCTCACAATGGCTGCACTTTAATCAACATTAATCTGATTAAATGCTGATCAAAACAAAAGGCTAAAACACCACAAAACCTCACTCTTAATAACTTCACTTTAATATAAGGTTTAAATTAGAAACAACTATTTGAAGCACTTGTAACTTTTCTATTAGCTATCATATTTCAACAAATGGTAGGATCAAAGCTAAAAATCCAATTTTAGTCTTATTCAATCGTATGAACCAATTTCTCGCTTAAAATACAACTGAGAATGGTTCTATAAAAGATTCTTGGTATATGTAGTTATTAGTTTATCTGATTTTAATTTGAGCAGATTGTTAGATGAGCGTGGATGTAATCTTGAAATTAACCAAAAGCGATTACTAAGGAAAAAGTGAAGGTGGGCAGTTCAAGTGAACGTCGGGCAACATTATAATCGAATGCTAATTAATCAGGTTGATCAAAATTTACATATACTAAGAACATTACATTCAACATCGCTTAACTTTATCTGTGCTTTATGATACAGATTGGCTCACATCAATAGATATGATTAAAGTTCTATTGTTAAGCTTTAATTCGAAATATTATGTTAAACTACTTTGAATAATGACAAGGTTATGAGCGCTCTAAATGGTTCTATTCGAATTCTACGCTTTTATGTAATCTTTAGCGATTTTTCCATTTCTGGCCAAATATTTAATACATTAAGCCTTAAACTAATCTATATTATAATACTGTTTTAGGCGAAATTTTTATGCCTCGAGATATTCATAGAGTTTCTATTCTGTTTAGATAAATATCTGTTAATCATATGCAAAGATTTAGATATGCATAAAGCATGAACTTTATCAAAAATACAACTTTCGCTTATCTCTATAAACGTTCAGAAACTTTGAGATGAGTACCAATCATGAATCAACCAGAAAAATGAGCTTATGTCCTGAAAAATGCCAATTTGCATGCTTTTTCCAAAGCCTCCGAATTTTTCGGGGTTGATTCGAATATATTCGATAGCAATGAAATCATCCATTAATACGTTTCAATCTTTTCAAACGACTAGCAAACATTTTGAAAATAACATGAAATTTCAAGATTTTTTCGAAAAGATCAATTTTTAATTCAGTTTTTAGAAAACTTGAGACTAAAAATATATTCATGGAAACTTTAGTTTTTTATGACTCGTCTTGTCTTATTCTACTTAAATACGTAATCCTCAGAGGAAATTAGAGATGCATTAATAAAATATTTGATACAGTAAAACCTCTTTAACTGTGACACACGTTAGCAACTTTGAAAAACAATACAGAATGGCTATATAAAAATGAGGATTAACTGTTATTCGTCTTTAACTACATATTTAGGCTAGACGTGTTTTATTGTACAAGTAAATTCTTAACTTAAAAACTGCCAATTAGGCTAGAAATGCAGTTCCGAATTTTCACTGTTTTGCGTCCGATTTTCGTGGTCTCATGCCCGAAAAAGTCCACACTCTAGTTACGCATTAACTCAATCTTATAAATACATTTGAGACTATTTTAATAGGATTTTCTCCTCTGAACTCGTTATTGATGACAAGAGAACTCTTTTTTCTCTCTGGGGGTTTTAATATGTATGTCTTCATGGATATATGCAAAACTTATACCTCACTACTGTTCATCTCAATACTAGGTCTTAAAGGTCTTAAAAGAGCTTCGAAGTCAGTTTAGTGATTGAAACCCGTAGTACTTGTAGTTTGATGGCCAGAACCTTTACTCTTTCGTAAAAAATTGGTTTCTTTCCAAGCATTAAGACAAGGGCAGATAATTCAATAAAATAGAGATTAAATAATATTCATGCTTCGAAAAGCCAAAGTTTTTAAGCTTTTACTATTCTTTGAATGTTGCAGATCTCAAAATTTTTATAATTATGTCATATTATTGTTGAAAATGGAAGTTTTCATTCAAAAAGTGCTAATTTCCCTGTAACTCTCAGGGTTATATACCGAAAACTTAAAATTTTAGTCTCCTTATAGGCAGCAAATGTCTTTTCTATTAATTTTTCAGTACTAGATCAGGCTTAAAATATAGGACTTATAAAGAGAGTACAAAATTAGAGTTTTATTTTTCTTGAAAATTTTTAAGCTCCTCTTGGAACTCAAATGAAAAAATTCCGAAAAAACTTTACTGAAAAAAGTTTTCTCATCAGAATCTTTGCCAGTTCTAGTGAATAACTCTATTAGAACTATCCAGCCCCAATTCCAAGAAAGTCGGAACCCTTCTCATAAGCAAAAGTGAGAATAAATTCATTTTGAGTCTTATTATAATTAATTATTTTTAGACTGGATATTATGTAAAGTAATAATTGACGCAAAAATATCATTAAATTCTGTGAGTTATTCACATGACTTGCATAAAATGTTAAACCTAGAAAAGCAATTAATCTTCAATTAAATGTTTATCCAAATAATCTCAACGTGTTTTTGTTATAACTTCATTAGAGTTTCAGCTTACATATTATCTCAGTTTGTTATCTTAATATTTGATAGAATTAAACTCAATTAAATATCTATAAATCAAAAGCATAAAACCTTTTCATCCTTTTAAAATTCCAAAATATACGGCGTTTTGAATATTATCTACCATACAGAAATCAATAACTAAGGAGGACTTTTCTCAATTTTGCATGTACTTATGAAGTAAAGCGTATTATTACTGACACAATCCTAACGTAATTGGAACTAAGCGTGATGTTCTAAAGTAATTCGGGAGTTAGCACCTCTAGACTATTAAGAGAAACATTCTAAATGTGAATAAATTTTCGAAAATTAATTTCAGATACATATGCAGTGTCTCATCTAGTGACGGGGCTGGAAGGACAGTGCTTCAGCCAGAACTATTCAAGTCATCAATACTGCTGATTTCTAGTAAAAATTTTCTTTTAATTTATATTACTCAGATTGTTTTGCTTGATTTAGAGTAGAGACTATTTTGAATCGATATTTTAAGAAATTCGTATTTTCGTCTCTCAATTCAGAAGTAATTTGAATTTGAAGATTTAGAAATATATTCCCTGGGAAATATACTTCAAAACCAATCGATTATATCGTGTATTGTAGTAGACTCTGCGTTTTCATTGTCAGGGAAAAATTTTTTGTTGGCATATTAGAAGAAAGCTCTTCAAGTGAGACTTCGTTAGAAATACTGTCGGGGCATTCCTCGATGGAACTGTATTACAATCACCGTGCTCAAGAGTGCTCACAAACAAGGGAATCGCTAACGGAGTGTGGTCAAGCCTCACTTATAGATCTTTTCATCTGAAATCCAATGATCATTTAAAGCACAGCCTATGATCCTTACAGCTTATAGCTTGCTTTTTACCTCAGTTAAAATATTATTAATCGTTTATAGTTTGCATTTTCGGCTAGTGTTCAAACTCTAGAACTTATTGATGATACGAATAATTTTGAATTATTGAATAATCAGCTTTATATTTTCCAGAACTCCAAATATGAAGAGTCGAGTAAAAACTTGGCAGATTTTATAATTCTGAATCCAGTCCAAAGTGAAATTATCGGCTGCACTACTGGTTACGTATTAAAAAATTGAAAGTTCTGAGTCGCAATTTTTAGCCAAATGGCTTTGAGTCGAACATTTGATAGTATATAAATCAAAAGTCAAATTTTTCATAGCCTAAACTTGTGAATCGAAATATTTTGAGATGAATGGATTTGTTGGCCTCTAATTTTATTCTAAAATTTTCGTTATGATATTTATTTCGCTTATATTACTAATTATCTTTGTTACATTTCAATGTCATGCTAATATCTTTGAACTTATAAACGCATTAAAGTCTAAAAAGAATTTTTAGATATTGGTAATCTACCTAATAAAGTAAGACGTAAATATGCTAAAGTTAACAAGATCATTTTGAAATTGACTGAACACTATGAAGACGGTCGCAATGGTATCCTAGATTTTCTTGAGACTGCTGATTTTATTTTTAAATTGAAGACAAATTAGTTTTATGAAATCTTGGTAGTAATGTTTTAATAAAGTTTTATCAACTCCAACTTATTTAAACATTATTATTTTTGAGTCTTATTTTGCGACTTTAGAAATTTAGACCACACAAGCCTTAGACTTAAAACACTCGACTCGCTATATTCGACTAAATAAAAATTAGACCATCTAATATGTCATAACACTATTACCTAAGTGTCACTACCTGAGGCCCAAGTCCTTGGAGTAAACTTAGCCAATTTTTATAAAATATTCAATCTATTTATTAATCAAAGCAGTTTCAATTGATGCTTACTTTTCGTTTTCAACCGTAGTCGAAGATTAGTCTACAGTCTAATTACAGCTCATTAATCCCAAAATAATACTTTTAGTCATACTGACAAATAATCTCGACTAAAATATAATCCAATCAATGTTAATGCCAGTTATTATGAGAATAAGTTTTTGTTAGTTTTCGTATTGAGCGAAAGCAATGAATGTATTAAAACTTTTGATACATTATACAACTTACTCATCCAAAACTTGCATGGAAGACCATATCATAAGTTGGAAGTCTTACAATTGAATAAGTGGGTAAATTGAGGCTTAATGCGCCAATTCTCCAGTTTTAATTAAAGCATCTTATCAATAAGATTGGGTCTAAGGTAAAGTTAATTTAGTTGATTTTATGAAAAGATGCCGTATTTGTCGTTCAGCTTTATCCACAAAGGTTACCTCAATAGTTGCTTTGCTACTTGTTATCACAAAAGTTGAGCTTCAGAGGTTTCTTTATACTTATTTGGCTTTAATTTTATTCCCATTAAAAGTTTACTAAACTATGGAAATCAGTTAAAGCATTACCTTATATCTTGCGGTTAAAATAGTTATTTAACTTGTGATTAGTTTAAAGAAAATGCTAGATCTTCAGACCTGTAGGCTCTATGTTTGAAAACTATATTAGTATTGATTTTATCGAATGTCCATAATTTTATTTTTGCTCAAAATTGTGATTTTGAGTCAAATTATAAACAAAATTAATAACTTATTGAACGAATTACATGGTATTGATAGAAGTTTTGTACAATCGTAAAAAATTAATAACAAATCGAAAGGTATATAACTTTTTAATTAACATCACTTAATATGAGATGAAAGACAAATCAAACAATATGTAGTTTTTCTTAAAGATAACATTAAAAAAGACAGACAACAAATAATTAATTTTGATGTTAAAACTCGGTTAAAACTTGTCGTATGCCTCAAATGATCTACAAATCACTGAATAATTGATCGATAAAAGTAAGACCTTATCAAATCACTTCATGGGAATTAATTGACACACAATTTCAAGTTAATATACATCACAAACGCATCAAAAGAAAGGATCAGATATTAAATGATTGTCTTCTCTGTTTTGTTGCTTAGATATAACTCTTCGACCTCTTCCTATATCGTTATTTTTGGGCCAAATGGCACAACCGCACGAGCCACGAATCGCGATCACTGACCAGCCCGTGTCACCGCTGTTTGTGACCACTTTTCCATAAGTCCATATGTAGTTTTCTTTACATTTTGAATTCCATGCCTTATACAAAAGTAAAGGTTAGAACTATATTTTACTTTTGAATAACTTTCAAGTCAAGTCTAAGTAAAAGTTTGCATAGTTTTTAGCGAAATCAGTGCGAAACAACTCTCTATAAAGGTTTGAGCAGACAAGTCTTAGTTGTTATTCCTTTGCTTGAAAATCAATTATTTCATTTGGCAATAAAAATGAACTCGCATTGTGATAATTAAAGTATCGAAAACCTATCGTAATAAAGAGAATAAGTGACGATGCTCAGCACAAGCAATTTCGAATCAATTTTGCTATCATTTGAAAACTGAACTATCTTTGTATTCATGATTTTTACTAACTTTTAGGACTAATCAAATTTTGCACTGTTCATTAAGTAATTTCAACTTGAAACAATAATGCTCAAATTTAAAAACAATCAATACATGAGTAAACATGTATATTTGTAATGCGTTTGCAGTTTGTAAAACGCTATCATTGGGAGTCGTACTGAGAATCATATTGGTTCTGAAAATGATCGTTATGTTGTAAATTACAACTATTTAGAAATATAGACGAAAAAAGGCATAATCTAATCTAGTCCATATTGATCTATTGACTTGAAATTGAATTTGAAGCTATTTTTGCTAAATATTAGCGAGTAAACACAATCCCAGTAGAACTTAAACTTGATTATCCCTTTAAATAAATCTGATTTTCAGTCCAAATTCTATCGATATTGATGCTCTTACAGCATGTTTAGGCTACTATTGTCCAACGAACAAGTTAATAAATACTGTAATTCAATCAAAATCTCTAGATCTGTGCTTAACTTCATACTAACTTTCGATAATGAAATTGTCTTTTAACGCAGTAAATATCACAATACATGTACACCAATCTTATACTTTATTTGTAGGACAATGAAAGAATTACTCCTAAAGAATGTTCTGCTTAGATCTTTCTAGATAATTTATTATAAAATATTTCGAAAGTCTCCGTGTTTATTATGTAAAGTTGAATAACGAATTTGCCAAACGCAAATTGGGTTAGAGATGAATCAATAAAACTTTGCATCGATAAAGCCATTACTTACTGAGCCGTTTGCGACTCATTCTTTAGAAGTTTTATCAAAATTGACTAATATTTGACTAGGTTGATCCAAAAATATATTTTTAAATGATTTGAGCTCTCAAAGGATGCATAATTGAACTTTAGTTATGACAATTCGTTCTACGATATTACGACCATTGCTATTAATAGCATTTGCTTTTAATTTCAAATTTTACATAATTCATAAATTCATAGATCCATTAAAGTGGACATAAATTAATCAAATTACCACTAACTGAATCTATAGAGCGAGTTCATTATAAAGGCTCAAACCTTTCAGAAATTTCATCATTTTTATCTAATAATCAAATTTCCCAAATCTTCGAACTCTTGTGGGATTTTCAATTTGAAATACTATTTAATTATTAAAATACAAATAATTAATTCTGGAAATGTTTGATCTTCAGGTCCATTAGTGTAATCTATCAATAAAAGTAATGATATGCCAAACAAAGGATAAACAAAGGAATAACGTTGCAGTACGCTTAAACTAATGAGAACCCAAAATAGTTTCTAACAATAGATACATTTCTAAGCATTCATTCATAGCAATTAGTATATTGTATACGAAACCCTAACTTTGGCAGTAATCAATGATCAGTCTCCAAGTGAATTCAAAATCGCTTTTCTGTTGATGTAACTTGACTTTCGATCAAATAAAGTGAAGCTACGTTATGGAAAACTCAATTTTCCGGGTCTTTCGATTTCGCTATAATGAGGTTTCACTTTACAATTGATGTTTACTTAAGATCAAACACTATTTTGCCCATAAAAATGACTTTTCGATGGATAAACACTGGATTTGAATCAGAATACAAGTAAAATCCTGTTACAACGAAGTGAATTCTCGGTATTATCGAACTTGGTTATAGCGAGATTTTACTGTATTTAAGCGATTCCTCTAATGTAAGAATGATTTTTTATTGCTTTCAAACCAGTAAACTGAAGCTTATTTGAAAGAAAAACTTTTTCTTACCATTTTATCGACCCCACGACACTGAAGATTTTGATTATATTTATGACGATTGTCAGAATAATCGACATCGTAGTAATCAACATTACGGGAGCAGAAAGTTTCATAAAAATACTGATTAATAAGAGTGCCGTTGACTGGTATCCGCTGAACAATAGTTAGTTTATTTCCGTACGGGTCTAGAGCTTCAGATTCGGCCACCCAATCGGATACTGATGGACATACGTCTTGAGCCAATTCAGGCAATTGGTTCTCATTAGAATCAGATTTTCTTTTACTCCTTTTCACGGTTTGAGGTCGTGGTAATGGATGAGGTTTTTTCGATGAGAACCTAACCATTCCGGAACGTATTGGCAGTTTGAGAATCGCTTCTAACAGATGTGGCTCTGGTCTTAAAGTATGATTAATCTTGCGATTCTTATGGCCCAATAGCAGGTATGGTCGAATCCTATCTGAACTCAGTTCTCCTCCCGTAAGAATGTCATCGAATTCTTCGATAGCTATGCTGATTCTTACGTAGCAAATAATTAATTGTAAGATTAGCGTTAAATAAATATTTGATGCCTTCTGAGATATAATATTCTTAATTAAAAACTTCATATTTAATACTCATTTAGTTTTTGAAACAAATAATAACTTTCTCTGCAACAGTTATAGATCTTTGACTGACTTAAACTGCATTCGATGACTAGATCTGAAGAGAAGATTTTTAGGATTTATATTAAAACTTTGAGCAGTGCTTACAACGAATTTTTCGCTTAGGAGTAAGTCATGTAAGAGTGTGTGCAAGAGATGGGATGGAATTCACGGCTTATACGCAGTTCATTCATAGGTATAGCCAACCAAAAAGGTAAAAATGAGAGAATACGAGCGTAGGTGTTGTTAACATATCTACACTACAGCTAAATTACAATATGACTTCTCAATGAAGATAATTAGTCAGTGCAGCATAAATTTGAGCTAAATTTAGTGTTTTTTCGGGACATTTAATGATCTATTAAGTTGTGGTTTGATATATAAAATGCTTTGAATAATTACTGGACTTCTGGATCTGGTATTGGCTTCACGTATTTAAATAAAAATATTTGATTAACACTTAATGAGTTGGGTTGAGGTTTCGATAAAATAGGAAATAGGAGTTCAGTAAATATGCATAACTTATATTTATATGAAGTCATTATAGATTCAAGTGAGCGAATCGTATGTCGATCTAATGTCGGGTGTAATTACTAGTGATGTATTTATTCAAATTTTCTAATTGCAAATGTCATAACAGAATGGGGTTGACCATCTGTCCAAAAATTTTATCTTTAAAGCTAAGATTTTCAGTCGAATAAATACAATAACCAAGATCCCCGAAAAATTAGTCTGAGCACTTAGTGCCCAAGCTTTAAGTTTTACAAATTGCTTTTGTCCAAAAGATATACACTTATTGTAAATAATAATTAACTGCTACGGATTAAGGCAATTTTCAAAGTTTGCTAACGAACCGAAAATTGGACAAACTTCACTAATACAGTAGTTTTTCAGTTGTTTTTAGCAAATTTACAGTTTAAACATTCGTAGTTGAATAAAATTAGATTTTAGTCAGCTTTGGAATGAAAAATTGACTGAGTTAATATATAAATCTACGATTATCGGTGTGCCAACAAGTATGCTTGCAAACTTATGGATGCTCGAGGCCAAAAATAAGCTAACATATGAGTGAAAATTTTAAAAAATGTAGTGTTCAGTTCTGTCTTTGCATCTTTCATGAAATGTTTGGTCGAGCAAAAAATGGTGAAGTAGTCACCCTATACCACGCTATATATATTACCTCATCTGAAAAATTCAATATAATCTAAAACTAGGAATAAATTTGAATATTAATCATAATAATATTAGAGAAGATTAATCTATAATCATTAATTTATGGACAGACTTATTTATCTAAAGTCAAATTAGACTATAGAAGAATTCCATGTTTTCCAAAGTAATATCTATTTTTGGCAATAATTCGAGTTATAATTAAGTTTTCTTTTCATTATCCTTAAATTTTTCATTGTTTATTTAACATTTTCAGTTCCGAAGCAATTTTATTGTATTTTTCTAGTACTATTTGCTGATCTCAAAACAAGTTATACTGTATTGAAAATGAATCCTTCATTACGTGAATGTGAACCTACCACTGTATGATATTAATGTTTCAAACTCACTTAAATATATGATGCATTTGCAAAATGAAAAACTTGTAATTGAACTAAAACTTCTAGAACTAAATTTATAATTTTTCAATCGATATCAGACTGAAATTCATTCCTTAATATGAGATCTGAGACGCTAAGTCTCTTCAATTTCTCGAATTTCTTAAGGTCAAAATCTTTGACGTTTTTAGATAATGCATTCAAGTATTATCTTGCATTCAAACTTTGAGATTGCTATTTTACTATATTAATGCTTTGATATTCATCGAATAAGTTTAAGATGCACTTACACCGGATGTCTTTGTCGAAACAAACTACAAAATTGCATACAAACTCTTTTTTGCTTTAGCCTTTTGATAAAAAAATATGAATAATGTATTGATAAATGAGAATCTGGCTTTGAATTTTTTATCAATAGGACTCATCGAAAAGATGGATAAACAAGAAAGTAATGTTTAGTAATGCTATGAATGCTTTGATTGTTAGTAAATGTTCAGTTTACAAAAATAATCTTGTTATTTAAACATTAATTTTTAAGATTATCATAAATAAAATAAGCAAAAGTCAATATTGCTAAAGGTTACTCGTAAACCAGTGCAGATACATAGTTCTTAAGAAAATGTTCTCATTTAACTGAAAAAGTTTCAGTGAGTTTTAGTGAGAACGCCCAATATTAACTTTGGTATTTCGTAAATAAACATTTATTGTTTTGTCAGGCAATACAATGCAAGAGAAAAGTGGATTACCTCTATTGATGAGAGAGTAGATGCGTCTTTACTCTGTCATATAACTTAACAGTTGGTCTAATTGCATTGATTCTAGGAATATTATGGAAAAATTAGTTATACGCGTAGTTTTTTAACGGCAAGCTTGCGAGAAAGATCAGAGTTGCATTTAAAAATTAAGAGAAAATTTTGCACATAAGTTTTTCTCTTCGTTGATTTAGTTATTAAATTTTCGTTAATAAGCCCGACAATTTTGTTTTCTCTGACTACTAATTTCTAACTACTAACAACCAACTACAGTAAAACTTATCTATCTTTGAAATGCACTTCTTAAAAAGCAACATAAAAATCTCATAGAAAATATGGTTGTTGTACATTTTAAAAACCATTTAATTGCATTTATAGAGAGCCTTTCCTGCATTAACATTTCGACAAAATTGATTAGATGACTAAAAAACGTTAAAGTGGTTCAAATTAGATTTCATGAGACCTTTAAATTAGCCATGAAATCTCATTTGAACCCTTTAGACATCTCTGAATTGCCTGATCAATTTTATTAAAATACTGCTAAATAATGTAAAGGTGTTGAAGTGAGTGGGCACAGACCCACATAATTCAAGTTTAAAGCAAGCTCTTAAGAATAATGTTGCAGAAGTAGAATCATTTTTACGGCAAACTTTTTTGTTTCATTAAATTTTATGAAATTTTTCAATTTTGAACACGATAATTCTATCAAAAATTACAATAATTTATTAAATTAGATCAGATCATTTCATCAAAAATGGTTTATCACTGGTGTTTATCGAGAAAAGTGTGACATTGATTTAGACAAAATAATAAACTATTTTTCACTTTGTAGCAATAAATAAGAGTAGTATAGGTACTTAATCAAGTTGATACTATATTGTCATCCCCGTGTCCACCTGCGCGAGACTTTCTGGCTTTACCACTAGTAAAATGTATGAAACAAAATGTATTAAAAGCTCAGAAAATATTAGTTCATGACTAACAAGAATCATTATGATAATAGTTACTATATCTTGTGAAAAATGATTATAGGGATATATATTAAGGATAACAAAAGCTTGGGTGCAACAAAATAAAACTTTATTATTCTTTTCGAGTTAAAAAATAATTCGCTTTAGGCTTTAGGTTAGATTAGATTCAAAATTATAGGACTCAAACCTGAATGAAGAAAGTGAATCCGCATCTGATTTAATAAACCATAAAGGGTCGATAATATGCAAGAGTATATGGTATTTTATGCAAAATTCTGACAATTACAGTAATTAATTCTAAATTAAATAATTAAGATCATTTTGATTTTAAGCCTTTTTCTATGACAAGTTTTAATAATGTTTTCGAAGATAAAGTAAATAAAGTAAATCAATTTTTAATGACATTGATTTTTTGAGAGTTTCAAGTTGATCACTTCATTGTTTACAACTGTAAAAACAGTATAAAATATAGAAATAATCTCATACAATAATCTAATTGATCGATTATGGTTAGATACCTGCAAACTTTTTTAATCAATCCATTCAATATCAATGTATAAGAACTTAAAGAGTGAGGCTCTAGTTTGAAAAATTAATAATTAGACAAATCAAAGCTACAAAAACCTTCGAATTACAACAAAGCTTTTCGTTTTCGTTATCTAAACTACAGTTACTCTAACTGCAAGAAAGAGCTACCAAAAACCAGTTTTAGGTTAGGTTTAATAAACTTTAATCTATTTGTCAATATTTTGATGTAGTTTTTAGTGCGTGTCAGGTTAAAAGAGGTGCTCATAAGTCAGTAGTTCTCTATTAATGCGTTCCTACAGCTATAACAGATATTGTATGCATTGATTCCGGAAAATAAATGCTTTGAGGGAATAGTCTATTAAATGAGTCGTGGAATACACTGTACAAGTCATGGCTTATTTTCATAGCTTATAAAAATTTCATTACTTTATTTATAGTGCGAAAACCAATAATGTTTTTGCCTCTAATTTTCTGCAAATCTTTTATTT
Source organism: Archegozetes longisetosus (assembly GCA_018873245.2). Lineage (NCBI taxonomy): Eukaryota > Metazoa > Arthropoda > Arachnida > Sarcoptiformes > Trhypochthoniidae > Archegozetes > Archegozetes longisetosus. Next base: position 2,656,667 of record JAEMBT020000006.1, read on the forward strand.
TGACAACTCTTAATGAAAATAATTTGATTTTTCTTATCGATTCTTCGAATTCTTTCGCGCGAATCAAATGTTCTTTCTCTTTCCCTATTTTGGACTATCTTTTTGAGCAATAAAAATCTTATCAACACTAGATTTGTTGTGCATATGAAGTTCATTATCATTGGTTTGTAGATAATAAAGACAGAAAATTAAATTAATCGTAGTTTTAATCAACTATTTAGCTATGGATTTACAAAATACTGAATTCTCTGGAAAATGTTTTTTGGTTGAGTTGGGGGCTAAAGGCAAAACTGATTTTCGTTCAGCAACTAAGCCTCGGAAAGTAATACAACTTTATTAAGATTTCAACAGGCAGTCAAGTTTTCAGATTCGTCGAAAAAATTTTCTGAATCTATTTAAACTGAATTGGTTGAAGAATTTTCTAAAATGAAATTCTTTATCTTAAGTAAAAGTGATTTGCATGTTTATGAAATACCCAGAAAATAAAGTTACAATGAGAAACTTGGGTATAAAATCGAATTTCGAAATCATTTTGCAGGTTCTTTTGTGAGGAATTGAGCTGAAAATGATATTATTCAAAGCTTAATCCGAAAAAATCCAATTTCTATTACATCATCTTTATTGATAGTGCAGTGATTTTTTCAACATTTATGCTTAAGTGGAATTACATTTAATCATGTAAGTATCAAAGTTATATTCAAACAAGTCAAGAATAAAAGTTCCGCAAATAAGCTAAACTTGTACTAAATTGGACTCAAATTTGATTGCCTTTGACATTTTATAAAATGTGAAGTGCTATTTCCACTCATAAGATTAGCCCTAAATATAAAACAATAAAAGAGTATTTCACTTTACAGACAAAAGGTTTAACTTGGGTCTTTTTCACGCTTCAAATCCAAGGTTTTCAATAAAGACCTTTAGCTTTTTTACAGAAAGAGTTCAATGATTTTGGAAAATTTGATAATTTGATTATGAAAATGTTTCATTGAATGTATAATTTTCTGAAGCATAGCGTGACAATAAAAAATGTTGGTATTAATCTTAAGTACTTGGGTTTGAAATAAATGTTATTGGAATTGTCGCTAAAGCCATATAACTTTCTAAAGAGAGAAAAACTAAATTTAATGTGATAGAAAAGGGTGGAGCGCATAATATTTAAACTTTTGCTTTTTTGAATAAATCAAAATTTTATAATAGGTATTAAAAACAATGAGATAATTAGTATACGTAGAGGTATAAAGAATATAACTTTAGATTTAAAGAAACACTCTATTTTGTCACTTAAAGCTTGATTGAGTTTAGGAACTGGTAGAGTACAGATTAAGATCCTTATGTTTATTATTCGAATAAAGCTAATAATTTAAAATAGAATTATTCAGTCAATCAAAAATTCAAAATTACTTTATTTATAAAGCTGTTTTCAATTGCTCGACACAAAAAGTTCAATGTTTATTACATTATTATTTTTAAAAACTGTTTTGCTTGGCTTTGAAAATTTGGTTAACCCTAAAAAGAATATTAATTATTAAGAGCTAAATAATAAATTTTTGATTTAAGTTGTAACACTTCAATTTTTTACAGTCGTGTTATGCATTACGTTTCTCGTCAATTCGAAATACTATAACAGATAGTGCTAATGGGGTAAAGAAAAGAGTCTCATCACAAGGTTTTGTTTCAGACCTTCCGTGTTAAACAATTTACTGTGACCTGTAGTGGAGATTCCTAGACTAAAAATGCCTAAAGTGTGCTCTACTTCTGAGTTGTAAATCCCTTAATTCTCAATATTTTGAGTCAAAGCATCGTCTACTTTGATTTGAAACTGAAAATTATTTCAAAAATTATTTAGAAATTTTGTCAAATAGAAATCATATTTGACTATTAATTATTGACTTAGTTACTAAATTATCTGTATTTTTACCTGAAAATGCAACATCAATTTTGATAAAGATCCAAATGAAGCCAAACTTTTGATCTAATATAGTTTACTTAGACATATATTTAATTGGCTGAGAGCCCGAGATTGACGTTGATGAAGGAAATTAACTTTTGCGAACGTAAGATCTCAGAAGGATAACAATTGAACAGTGCGCACGAAAGTGTTTCTCACGCACCGCAACAGCCTTTACTCTAATAGTGCACACATTGTTGAAGAATTAACTTTTACTTTCGTCTAACTACAAAATATGCATTCGATCATATTTTGTATGAGTTGATGGCTAAATGGATAAGTTAATAGCTATTGATGAGACTTTAGTTTCAGCGGGGGTTTTTTACATCCTAATAGAAAAGTAGACCTAAATATAATTTTCTTAACTAATGCTATGCTGTTGTCCTTTAGGTACTTTTCCATAAATGATTCTCAATTAGCTTGAAGTACAAGATTTTGGGCTCAAAACATGATTTTGTTACATAAATTAATAATGAAATAGAAAGCATTTCATACGTTGCTATTGAAGTGATCAATTTTCAAGAATGTATTTACTGCTGTATTTTGATTCTATTCTAAATTTGTTATTGAGCGTTTTGATCCACATTTTGAGTGAAAAGTAATTTTCGAGACTAAATGATGATTTTTAGATCTTTATTATATAAATTATAAATTGTATTTATAGCGATAGCTTTTGGCCTTCAAATCTAAGGCAAACGCTTACTGATGAATGAATTTCTTTTTCTACTCAAGTTGTGTATCGGCTCCTCAAAGAAAATTCAAGTCGATGTTGGAGTCCAAAATCGATTCAATTATACCTGTAGCAAAAGCAGAATAAAAGTTGACTCAAAATTCTAGTCGACAATATTTGACATTTTAATCGAAAGCTTTTGTTGCTTAAAATCTGATTGAAGTTCATTGTTGTTCGAGTTTTAGAATAGTTCAGGTGCAATACTATATGAATGTGCCAGCACTAGAAGCTACCGGATGCGTTCACAAAGGCTATTATGTCACAGTAACTGTAATTAATTATTATACAAAGAATAGATTTTCACCTAAATAGCTGTTTGACAATCACTTTTATTTTTCAATCTTGACTCTAATGTTATTTAATGTTATTTAATGTTATTTACTCTAGCGTAAAGTTCGATTTATCTAAATCATAATTATTTACAACTAAGTTCAGTAGCATTTCTTAGATTGTTAACTTGTGAAAAGCAAAGTATCTAGAGCCCAAATTTTAGTTATTCTACGGGAAAACACGTAAATAATGAAAGGATGTTAGAGAGGCCATAGTTTTAGCATTAATTTGTTATGATTAAGTGTTACCAATGGGAAAAGAAACAGTAAATCTAAACCCAATTTCAAGAGTGTATACGTGATAGGATGGACTTGAGCAAGTTTTCATGTATGGCAATAGGTATCAGATAATAGATTATAATTAACACAATTCTATAGAAGAGTGGATCGAGAAAGCATAGATTTGAAAACTGAGCATTTTTTTGATAACCTTTACGTGCATTTGCTTGAGTCTTGTAGAAGGTCGCAATTAAGCGATTCATAGTTTTCAAAGTATTCAAACCGTTGTTAGATATCAAGAGCGGAAATAGTGTGAAACAATTTCAAGTACGACAAAAACGACAATTTCTTAATCTGAACTTATTAGCTAGAAAGTAATTTCTAGTAAAATATTTGCAAAGGATGTAGATTTTGATATGGTTTTTCAAACAAATAAAATTTTTTCGCATAACCACAACTCACTGATCCCTATATGAAGGATAAAATTGTTGATAAAACTATTCATATTTATACAAATATTAATATTATATCAATCAATTATAACAAAACTATGTTTCGATTAATATTAATGAGTGGTTCAAATATAGGGCAATTTTCATATGGAGTAGTAGCACTTTCTGTATAAATATGTATTAATAAGTTTGAAACTCCGAGAGACAGATCGAGCATTATAATCTATCCTGATCAATATTATTGGAACTTCATATTTATTTACTCATATAATATGGTAAAAAATGATTCTTTTATGACGTGTTAGAGATGTAAGGTGTTTTTATTCAGTTAAATCTTTTGTTATAAAATATATAATGAAATCAAGTTTTGACTCAATAGCTGTTGAGATTAATAAAAGATAAAAACTGATCTTCGATTTTATCAAAATATGTCAGAATAAGAAAAAACGAATATTTTTTTAAGAATGTATCAAATTATTAGTAGTTTACTGAGTATCTAGATATAGAATTTTTTTAGATTTCAATTGCAGCTGAAGTGTTTGTGAAACTTGAAAATCAGATAGTTGTCTCACCGAGAAAAAAAACTATTTCTCGATTTCTAGAAAGAATTTTCTTCTCTACGGATTGTTTAAAAAGTGCCAATTATGAGAATTCAAGGATTGTTGTCGATGACTAGCCATGCATTACACAATATATAACGGATATGTGTCGACTATAGACTCGAACCTACATTTTGCTAAGTTTTATAATGCCTTCAGAAAACCTAATATTCAATACCTTTAAAAAGTTAGTGCACTGTCGATAACAAAAATAGTAGAGAACTTGTTGTGCTTTAACAATAAGGTTGTGCTTTAGAATGTCTCACCTGAGAGTTTGCACAATTTGTTTGTTGTTAAAAATCTATTACTAGAAAAGTCTTTCTTATTGTGATTTTGTTTAAAAGTTAATAATCATTTCTTCATCAACTTATGTATTTTGTGCTGTGTTTTTGCAAACATTTTACAATTTGCTATCAAAAAAGTTCTAACAATTAACTGTCAAAAGTTTTTAGTAGAAAATGAAAACTTTTTAATGAAAAAACTTCGCATCTCAACAAGAGCTCAACTTAAGTTTAAGCCTGTTCAACCTGTATTAAGTTTCATAAAATTGTCAACTATTTGCAACTATTCGTACTGTACGTAAACTTTCAAAATTGTTGTATCCTATGAGTACTGTTTTTATCTCTCCAAAAAGTTGATTAATTTATGTATCTATGTGTTTAAAGGTGAACTTATTCAACTAAAGTCTAAAATAATAATCAAACAAACCGTACTCAAAGGCCTCGATCACAATCGAGTGTGACTCAAATACAGTTTAGGAGTAATTTTTCATTGAAACACATTGTATTGACTCCTCCTTTTGATATTTACTGTAGAAACAAAGCCCTAATAGTATTGCCAGAAGGGAAAGACTGGTTCTCAAAGTAAAAAAAGTTTAGTTTGAAGTTTGAAAGTCTGTCGGTCAAGTTCAGGGACTTTTTGAATTAAAGTTTTACTATAAATCCATTGAACTGTTAGACTCTATCTCATCGTAGTTTCATATATGATATGTTGATAACAGTTTTGAAGCATGACTTCAAGTTTAGATAAAGGTTTTCTCTCATCCAAACGAGTTGATACCCTTTTGCGATTAATCATATCATGATAACTATTCAATGCAATGACAGACATTTAAAGCCAATGACACCTGATTTTTGTGACTTATTGTGCCTTAAAGCGATCCCGGACCAAAGGATTGGATCTATTATTGGGTCATTATATTGATTATTAAATGTGAACGTGATTTGTCGATAATTTCAAGTTTTATAGAAAAGTATTTGTGATTCACTTTTCTTTCACTCGCATTTCAATAAGTGTCAATTAGTTACTGTTGAAAACATGACAAATATAGTGCCGGCACTATTGCCAGCATTGGTACCGTTGGCCACCTTGTTATGGATACGCGCGGCCGACCACTCAATTTCAATTTCTAGAAATAATTGGGACCAGGAATATGACTATATAGTTGGTGAGTTTAAATCTTTACTCTCTATTAGACTTTTTTGCCTAAAAGTTACCCGTAAGAAAAATATCTATTGAGGTAAAAATGATTTGATTCAAGTTTTACTTATTATCTAGCTGATGAAACGCAATTTGAATTTTTCGTCAAGTTTGACGAAACCAATAGTAATTATGTCAGAACATTGTAATAAATTGTTTTCGACGAGCGTAACACTTTTTAGAAGGTTCTAGGCAAAATATCTATTTGTAGAGATTGGGGATAAATTTGTTAGAAATTATTTTGCCTATTATGTCAAATAATACTACGATTTTTATAAGCAAAGATTAGCACAGATAAATAATTGTAGAAGTGATAAAAATGAATTAATGTATTATTTTTTACCTGTATTACAAACAAGAATAAAGTGGTTTTTGTTCTAAAGAGATTGCATCAACAGTAGAAAGTCATTGAGCATAAAATTCCATCCTATGTTAGCTTTAATAATGATTAGAAACGAACCCCCAATTTGGGTCATTAAATCTGCATATAGTACATATTTCCGCAGCATTGAAATCGAAGTGGTGTCAGCCCTAGATTTGGCGACCTCATTACCAAATCAGGGGTTTACAGAAGAAGAATCTCCTAATTATTGATCTCTTTATAAAATTTAATAATCCTTTTAATATCCGTTTAACACATGAAAAAAGCCTCTAATTTTTTGTCTAAATTTTTTCTCATCAAAATGATGATTCACTTACCTTAAAACTAATAATCTGGGTCACTATGTGAGCCATAATTAATTAGCTCATCAAATGCCAACTTTGATATTAGACAAAAGAAATTAGTCGATTTATAAATAGTAGATTTTTAATATAAGTTATAAGAAAAAAATAAATGACCAGTTTAATGGCTGTTGAAGAAGTTGCTTAAAAGTCATACTGTTTTCTCTGTGCAGTTAACACATGTTATGCGCTGTTTTTATTAAGTAAAATCTAAAAATAACAACCTTGACCTTTATTTTACCAAATTTATTGTATAGTTATGTCACTCAATTTTTTCCTTATTCTTTAACTAATTTTTCACCCGTTTGTTAAACAGTTGGCGGCGGATCTGCTGGTGCTGTAATGGCAAATCGATTATCAGAAGATTCATCAATAAAAGTACTACTTTTAGAAGCGGGTGGTTCTGAAAATTTGTTCAGTGATATACCGGTAGCTGCGGCAACTCTTCAGATGACACCAATCGATTGGGCTTATCAAACTGAACCACAAGAAGCATCTTGTTTTGGGCTTATTAATCGAGTAAGAATTTTAGCATAAGTCACATTAAACACTGATTGCAGTGCGTAACTCAATCTTAATAAACCCATCACTTATCCCGTTCTTAAAGCCAATTATTCAATTCTTCTCTAGTGAGCTATGGTTGCAGTTAACAATAGATATTAAAGCCCTTAATAATCACACGAATGCACAACAAAACTTTACAAGAACTTTATCATTGAATTGCATGCTTTCATCGAATACATCCATTAGAGAACTATTCAATTTTCTTACTCAATAAGATTTAATTGAATAAAAAAGAAAAATAACATTTATTACTATAACTAGCAGTTAATATGCATTTTCATATTGAAAACTTGTTTTAGTCAAGCTAAGAATAAGTAATTGTATCCCATTTTTCTACAATCACTATTTATTTGTTCCCGCTCAATATCTAACTTTGATAAAAGGGTCACATAACAATTTTATATTGGTTTTTTACTTATCAGTAACTCAATCTGATTACTTTCAATAGCGAAGCCGATGGCCTCGTGGACGAGTACTCGGAGGATCATCTGTTCTTAATTACATGCTTTATATTCGCGGCAATAGTCGTGATTACGATGGCTGGGCTCAAAACGGTGCTTACGGATGGTCTTGGGAAGAAGTGTTACCTTATTTTATTAAATCAGAAGATAATCGCGACCCAAGTATAGCGTATAATGGTAAGAGTTATCTTAATTATAAAGGGATAAACTTAATGAACAATTCTACTTCTCAACTTGCATACAATTGAAGTTTCGAATATTTATTCGAAAATCACTATCAGTAATACTTTAAGCCTTTGAAAAGTTTCCCTAAAAGTGAACTGATACAACTTTACAACTTTAAACAGATTGAATTTCTGCAGAGCTATTGTGCAGTTGAAAAAACTTGACGTTAGCTAAATGTTGTACATATCAATTTTAGTACTTCCAAGTATACAAAAGCTGAAAATAGACGAATCATTTTTGTATAGTATTGAAAAAAATACTATTTATAACGTGTTTCAAAAAAATCCTATTGAACGTTACGAAAAATAGAAATGATTAGAAACTATGTGAATGAGAACAGATCTCTTTAATAAAGAGCACATATTAGTGTAGGTGTCTATCAGTTATTGGGAGAGCCCACCATTGACTCGATTTGTTGCCATTGAATGGCTTCTATTTTCTCATTGACGGTCATCAATGAGAGAAAAATGGTTTTTCAATAGTTGCGATAATGCTTTCTTAAAGACTTTTTCATTGTTATGTTCCGCTGTTTTAAGGCTATTGTTTTTCGTTCCGCTGATCCAATTTTTAAGTTCAATAGCAAGTAGTCAGCAGTTTTCATAGCTCTAAACCCGTGCTCTACTCTCTATTTATAGTCCAAGTAAAAGACTATTCATCAAAATTTTTGCTATCAAATCGATTTTAAAACTAAGTGTGACAAATACTTCTGAAATAACACCCAGATTCTTATGAGGCTTTTCTCAAATAATGAACTCATTAAAGTTTCTAAATATAAAGCCAAAGGTAATGATCACTTGGGACTACAAAGCGCATTCTTGCCACTCAAACTAAAAAATTGCACATACTTCAAGATAACAAGTAATTTTCTCGCTAATAAAACTTTCAGACAAATGTCACTTAAGAATTAAATTAAAATATCAATTTTTCATTTTGAGTGCAAACTCTCGAGGCCTTTACTCATCAGTACTACTTATAGTACTGCAAATGCAAATAATAACTAACTAATTGAGTATTGATTGCAAAACCTTTTAAAGAAACATTTAATCAGCTGAAAAATCTTAAGTTTATTGTTCAATTTGTTGAACCATTTTTTAAATTCTAGTAATAACTGTTGAAAATACTAAAAATAATTAATAAAATTAATAAATTAAGCTCGACTTTTAGAGAAGCTTTTATTCAAATACGAACTATGCTAAATTTCAAATTTTATATTAACCAAACTTAGTGACTTTCCAATTAACAAAGTATTAATGATTACAATAATTCTTAAAATATAAACAATAATTATCTAGTTAAATGTCACTTTTTAGGTAATTTTTTCGCTACTTCAAAATAGAGTAGAACTTATTTTTCTAACTTCAATATAATTGTATTTTATTAAAGGATATCACGGAGTGGGCGGCTTGTTGACAGTGTCTAGTCCTCCGGACGCGAGTCCGATCGCAACCGCATTTACCGAAGCTGGTAAATACCTGGGCTATCCAAACATTGATCTGAACGGGCCTTTAAATACGGGCTTCGCCATACCTCAGGGAACAGTCCGAAGAGGAGCCCGTTGTTCGACATCGAAAGCCTTTCTGCAAAGCGCTAGAAATCGACCGAATCTACATGTAGTGACTTTCGCCTATGTCACGAAAGTCATATTCAACGAATTCAAAAGAGCAGTTGCCGTACAGTTCGATCGGTTCTCCTTGTCTCACATCGTATACGCCAGAAAAGAGATAATACTATCTGGAGGTTCGATAAATTCTGCACAACTGCTAATGTTATCAGGGGTTGGACCTAAACATCATTTGGAATCCCACGGAATACCAGTAGTGGCCGATTTGCCAGTAGGTCTCAATCTTCAAGATCACATATATCCGGGGGAGTACATTTTTCTTGCGAAGGAAAATATTCACTAATCCAGAGACGTATTGTATCGCTGCCTAATATTATCTCATATTTTTCTGCTGGAAGAGGTAAAGAAAACTTAATACGTTTGCATTTATTTTTCCAAAACTGAATGCATTAAAGATTTGGGTTATAGAAAGGGATCCTATTCATGATTTAACAAAAAAGATTGATAACGATACTAAAAGTGCTTTTACTTTAGAAAATATTCTTTAGTTTTTGTAAGTATACAAAACCATAGTGCTTCTTTCGTACTTAACAGTCTATCAAATTGTATGGTTTAGTACTGGCATAATAGTCAATGTGTAATAGACTGAGCGTCTTGCATCGATTATTGTCAATAGGTTGCATATCTTGCCCACGAATTTGGAGTAATTTTATAACCATTATACGAACTACTCTTCCATTTACGTGCAAAAGCTTTGTTTCAAATTTACTAAAAATGCCTTATTTCGTATTCATTTTAGCTTATTTAATTGGCTCTAAGATATTTGCTTAAAGTTGAAAAAATTCAATTTTACCTTAAAAAATCATTTTATTGATCTCAAATCAAGTTTTGCTAAAGAACATGTTTCGGAACAAATAGAGCATTCGTTTCAGTCGAGTAACTATTAGAATTTAATTTAAACACTTGAGTGAATCTTTATTTTTAAGTCTTTGAAGGGATGGCACTATAGATAATGAACTTAAATGAGAGAACAAAATAATACAAGAAATGACTGACGCATCAAATTATCAGTAGAAAAAGCTCTAATAGCAATCCGTTTCTATCTGTCTATAAATCCATTTAAGTTGACGTTTACTAAACCAAAACTTTTATAAACTTTAATTTTCAGGTCCCTTAACAGCCTTTGGCGGTGTTGAAGGTCTCGGATTTATCAAAACTAAATACACCAATCGATCAGATGACTACCCGGACTTCGAAATACATATGCTGTCAGGTAGTCCGACTTCAGATGACGGCCAAACTTTTCGTCGGGTTCAGGGTTTCAATAGAGAAATGTGGGAAAAAGTATATGTCCCTTATTTGCCATATGACACCTTCAGTATGTATCCGGTCTTATTGAGGCCAAAAAGTGTGGGTTATATCAAATTGCGTTCCTCTAATCCATACGATCCGCCAATAATTGATCCAAAATACTTGACACATCCCGACGACATCTTAGGAGTTGTTGATGCCATGAAGATATCAATAGCTGTAGGTCTGGCTCCGGCCTACAAGAAAATGAATGCTAAACTATTCGAAACTGTATATCCCGGGTGCGAAATCTACAAGATGTGGTCTGACGAGTACTTGGCGTGTGTGGCCCGAACTTATACGGCCACTATCTATCATCCGGTCGGAACTGCCAAAATGGGTCCGCCGTGGGATCCGACAGCCGTAGTCGATCCGGAACTGAAGGTTCTCGGAGGTATCAAAGGTCTTCGGGTAGTCGACGGTTCAATTATGCCAAAAATTGTTTCCGGCAATACGAATGCACCCATTATTATGATAGCTGAGAAAGCTGCAGACATGATCAAAGGCGTACAATTACCGTCAATCAGGATAGCAGATATTCAAGATAAAACTAACAATCACGATAATGTCGAAGGTTTTTTCAACAATTTATTAGGAAAGAAGAAGAGGAAGCGGTGATTCTTAGGATAACTTAGTGAAATGAATTGAAAAGTTATTTCGTTGTTAAACTTTGAACTTAAGAAAGCTTATCATTCTAGTGAATATTTCATTGTTTTCCTCCTAATTAAGATTTTTCTTGTTCAACTTCAACTCAGATTAATCGTTAACTTTTGAGTGAAGTGATTCTTATTTATTTCAGAAGTTAGTTTTTTCAAAGTGAATCTTCGACTGAATATACTTTGCTTTAAAGTTAATGGTTAGATATTTGTACTAATATCTGAAGAGAAACGGTAAATCCTTTTCAATATTGTTGAAGTAATATTTGCTCAATAATTGATTTTATATTATTTCATAATTTCTACTTTTAATCGTATTCGACGTTTACTTAATTTTCAAAAAGAAGTTTTAGATTTTTAAAGATTTTATAAAAGCCATTCTCAAAAATTTGAACTTTCATTATCCGGAATGTTATAAATTTTGATTGAAACGTTTCTATTATATAAATACAGATCTATATTATAAATAGTATGTTATGTAAATCAATTTTCTATACTTAAAACGAACTCATTGTAATAATTGTCATATTGGACGAGAACATGAAATGCCACTGAATCTATAAAATGATTGCCTTTTTGTGCCATTTATATAAAATATATTGTAATTATAATAATATACTTTTGAATTAATGTTCAACTTGTATCATATATAAGATTTGAAGTAAACGAATATTAATAAAATAGTTTCAAAGCATTCATTGAGATAATACCTAATTTAGTGAAAACTTCGCTTTATCGAACGTTCAGGGAACTTAAAACCAAATTTATTTCATATAAAGTTTATATCAAAAATTCATTTTATCCAAGTCATATCTAAAGTTAGTTATATCTAAAGTCAATCAAATTGAAACTTCACTTTACCGAAAGTTGATTGTGTGCAAACTTCTTTATAACAGGGCTTTGTGACAGCACATTTTACTGTTTTATTATGATAACAAATATGTTGCTACGAAAAAGACGTGATTTGACTTTTAGTTCGTAACATAGATCGCATTTTTATATACAATCAATTTTAAAAGTTATACACATTTATTATATTGATTTATGCTAATGTTTCAAACATACGATTCGGTACAAAATCATTTTTACGACGAGTAAAATAAGTTTATATTTAATTGTTTAGTTAATTGTTTGCTTTTACTAGTTTTCTGTTTGAAACAAAATAGCTTTGTAATAGCCAAATAAACAGCAGCGCAGTTTGAAGATAATAAAAATAAAACGAATTAACTAGTTATGGGTCGTGTAAAAATTAGGTTTCTTTACCCATTCAACAATACCAATGCCAAGGATTTTGTGTTTTAAGAGCGCAAAACCCCTGTTGTTCACTCTAAATTCATGATAAGTCTATCAACATCTGTCAATTTCTTAAATAATTCGTCAGTCAATTTGAATATTAAGTTATGTTTTACTAGAAACCCAATCATAGGTCCAGACAAAGGCGTTGCGCAAAAAATATCTCATACAGTATTTAAGCGTAAAAAATAGACTTTTAATTGAGTAGCTGAGGTCACCATTTTTAATCAATTTCCATCAATAACCCATTATTTTCCAATTGAAAGGTGTACTAAAATTGAAACTTGAGATAAGCCTCAGAAGACTTGTTTTGTTTTTTCCTAATCTATTCTTTTCCGATCAGTTTGAAATTTTTCAACTTTTCATTTATTAATAACTTTTGATTTAACTTGAAATCCATTAGAAATTTGATGATTGTTTGAAAGTTTAGATTGAAATCCTGAAACAGGACTTCACAAGAAGAGGAACTTTAATCACTTATATTGTGAGGAACTAATCGATAGTCTATAGAGATTAGAACTAGATTCAAAAGAGTTGACATACTTTTGATTAAATTTAGGATCTGCCGGCCAAAGCTTTCATTTCCTGATAGCTGTTTCTGTGACTGAATCGCATTTTCTTAATGGTTACATAAGTAAAAAAAAGCATTTACTTAATGAAATAACAATTTTTTGTATGAGACTTACTATTTCTTCATGAAGTTATTCTCATATTTCTGGTGACCTACAAACGAGTGGGTGTCAAATGAGGAATTGTCAAAATATCAATATGACATAATCAAAATTTTATTAAATTTGTTACTCATGGCAACAATTCTTTATATAAGCAATTATTCTCGGAAAAAGATGTTTTTATGCTAACTTAGTGAGAAAGATTCACAGTTTGTGCCAATCAACATAAGCTTAGGCTCATTCAAATCCAGAGTTTATTAATGAAAGGATCAAAAGTAATAGATCGGAATAATAATAGAAGTATAAAATGTTTTTTTAGTCACAATATAATTAGATCCTCGCCATAAGGGATACTACAGAGTAGTTTACTATTCTATAGAAAACAACAGAAGGCGCATATTATATTCCTTAGGCGCATAATTAAGCAACGGTATAAGAAATAGATCTCAAATGACGAGCTTCTTTGCAATTAAAAAACGTTTCTTTTTTAAAATAATCAACTTATTTGTAGCTTTGACTGCTTCCAACAAATAGTTCAATAATCTTAGTCATAAAACGAATGACTATCAATGAACTTCTGATTAATTACATGGCAAAAATTCGTTAAGAGGTTATTGTTTCAACTGCAATCATAGACCGCATATCTTATAGCTATTCCTTTTAGTCTATTGCCCGTATCCTCAAAATGAAAGCCTGTTACAGTTGTTCCTCAAATTAAAATGAATTTCGAACGCTTAAGGGGCTCGTAATTAAAGGCTTCTCCTACGTAAAACATGACAAAACTTGTCGCAAACAAACGTAAACACTATTTTACTATAATTTCTGAAATTAGGTAAAGCGCCTGAAAAAATATAAGTTATTGGATAAGAAGCAAAGGAGCAACCATAAAAGTGAGCAAAAGTTGACTTTCTGTTGGAGCAAGTTACTTTTGCTATAAGATCAATTTTACTGTTACTTTCATAGCTTACAAAAGCAAAGTTCTTTTATTAGACTAGTAAATACTATCGAAGATAATTAGCTGAATCTTACTGAAGCGGCGATAAAAATTTTATTGTTTCTCCTTTAAGTATTTTGGTTAAACAGTAAATGTCTATTACAATTGTAATTCACATTTTCTCATATGGACTCAGCCAATAAGTATTATAGTGTATAAGAAAATTCAAACTAAGTTTTAATTTGAATCCATTTTGTCGCTTAAAATCGATTGGTAAAATGACGCTGAGCATTTATTCTTAAACATATTAAAGTTTTGACCATGTTTCAGTCATTAGTTTAATGTTGTTCATTTGAAGTTCATATTATGCCGAGTATTTTCAAAGCAATTACATAAGTTTTAGATAATGCTATAAAACTAACTTAATTTTCATTGACAACAGTACTATTACTATAATTAGAAAATGAGAGTTGCAAGTAATTTAGCCTTTTCCGTAGAGCACATGTAGTTGACTGTATATCAAATTAAATCAATTATTGAAGTTTAAAATTTATTGACAAAAATAATCAATCATCATCTAATAGGTTATCGAATTTTAAGGTTTACTTAAATAAAGAGTCTGACGAGTTCCACATAATAGTATACATTTCTAAACTCTCGGTTTCTAATTATAGTAACAGTATATGTTAGCATAGAATGATCAATATTTAATTTGAATTCTTTAGTTTAAAAATGAATCTAAACTTTTAATTTTTCATTATTATGAATTTGGTCTGATGATTACCAGTTGGAACAATTTTAAAAATTCATTTAGGCCCGAGAAGAAGAAAACTTTCCAATCTTTAGCTGATAATAAAAGTTCAACTTAGACAAAACGTGCTGAGGGAGACATCCTTTGGACAAAATCTTAGCAATGCATTTAGATATAGACTCTTTTAAATCTATTGCAATAGATGCCACTGTCTAGAGATTAGGCCTTTAAAGCTTAACTATTTTCTAGTCTAACTCATAGTAAAACAACCATTTGATCATAGCGTTAAGAATCTGTTTATACTGTTTTTCAATAAGTTCTAAACTTTATTAAATGAGTCCTGAATCGACAGGTCTTAAGAATAAAATTATGTAAAATATAGGAAAAAGGGTAGAAATTGAATGAAAGAAATTCTTTTGCTTTCTCAGAGTAGGTTCTCATTTCTTTTTCTCTACTTTTAATAATATATTCTATGCTTCTCTATGAAATGTTCGGAATTCAGAGCTTCTCAGCTTCAGTGTAATCCTATTTAATTTAAATATTTATTGTGTCGCTCAATAACTTCGTTGAAAATGAAGGCTTTTAGCTCGCATAACAAACAAGTCCGTAAATTAAGTTTTCGTTCTAGCTCTATTTTGGTTTGTTTCCCCAACTATTTTACAATCATATAAATGAAAATAACATTAATTTGAAGAAAAAACATCAGTTTGTTTCATTTATAACTGCTATTGAAAACAATAAACCAATTTTTTAAAAATGCAGTTTGTCCCCGACTGGCAATTCTGTATTGCCACTAAACCTTATTGAGATAGTCAAAATTTAGATCAAGTTTATCCTAGATTCAACTATTGAAAAATTTTCCACCGATCACCAAGGCTTTTAGATACTAACATTAACTATTTTTGAATGAAATTTCTACTAATTTACTTAATAAATGCATGTTTTCTCCTAAATATGGTTAAAATTGAGAAGTATTTTACTTCAATCTTAGCATCTTAATCTATATTTTCCATAATTTGGACCATTAGGCATTATATCCACCATTGGAGTTGTCAGTGCTTACCAAATCAGTTGCTAAGGTCGAAATTTGCTATTAAAAAGGGGCAGACTGTACTCAGCTTTCAGCCCAGAACTATTCTAAACAACTATATGAATAAATACACGACATTGTTGGTACAGCTGATTAAGAGTTCTTTCCAAAAAAATATTCTAAAATTTTAAGTTAGTTATAAATACTAAAATCAATGAGCAACCAAATGATTTGAGCAAAAATTTAAATTGGGCTAGCGTTGTGTTTACTGTTCGAACTTATAGCGAAGCTTTTAGCTCAAGATGATTTGAAGCAGTAGGAAAATAAATTAAAAAATTCATCGTAGACCTGTCAAAATGATATTCTAAACAACTAAATAAAGATATTTTTGAATCTTGGATTTAAAAAACAAAGCCAACGGAATTGAGTCCAATAACCAAAATAAACAAAATATCAATATAATTATAATATGGAACTAGTATAGTACTTACAGCTTAGAATCAATCTGTTAAAAACTTGGACTAATCTCATCTTATTTTTATCAAATTTCTTCTCTCAAATAAACTCTCAAATACTTGAAATAAAAATATTTGTCTACAGTCTACGGTTTTTTACAGTGTTTAATATTAAGTTCAGAGTTAATCGTTATAGTTAATCAAATAAATTTCAAATTTATTAGTAGAACTGCTGAAATTGCTATTTGAAACAAATAACATTTAGAGAAAAAAACTTGTTCGTCAAAAGGGTGGGATGATGATAGGTGATCCAACTCTAAAAGTTTACAATTCTTTATCAATTCAATTAACGAACTAGTATTAAGTTTACAGCTTATAAGTTATTCAAAGCCATTAAACAGTAAATGGATCTATAAGAAAACAGTAGCATTGTGAGAAACTAGAGCTAAGCCAAATATAACATTACTTAAGTGTATAACTCTCCTACGCAAATAAACTTTAATGAATTTCAAAATGACAATTCTGCTCGCTCAAAATCGATCTTTACTTTTTGTAATAATATCTTCGTTTCAAACTTTTCCAAGAGCAAGATATGTAATACCTAAAACTACTTTTGAAACCGATCAAAGTATGATATGGAACAATTCAATAGGGTTTAGAAAACAAATGATGATCAAGTTTTTTAAGAATCGAGTTAAGGGTGATTCCAGTATTTTAGAGCTTAAAAATTTCAATCAATGTAATGCAGAATTAGAATTTTGTTCACAGCTTGAAATCGCTTTTTAAACACAGGAAATTAATTCACGAGAAGCGAAAACTAATCAAATCATTTATACTATCTCTAAGTATTTCACCATAAAAAGCATTCTTTTATGCTTCAGAATGGGATTTCTGGTCAATAAAACTTAAAGTTAATTTTTTGACTGTATTTAGCTTCCAGTTTTAAGCTTGTAATAACAATAAGCACTGATGGAAATTTCGTTCGACAAGATTTATTATTATTCCAAAAAATAAATACTTTGGTGAACGCTTCAGCAAGTTTGATACGAAATTCATTACATCTAAAACTGCTGTAAGTTTGATACTAACCAACAATTTTATTTACAGATTACAATTGAAGCTATATGGTAAATAAAAAAACATATGAGAAGCTAAAACTAATATAGTTCCTAATATGGTACTTAAAATGGTACTCAACAAGTTTTCTCACATACGAGTCGACACTTTAATGTTTTGAGATAAGAATCAAACTTTTATTTTTGAATAGTATTTAATTTAAAGCTCAAAGCTTACTAGATAAATAAATTCAAAATCAAAATATATTTTGATAAAACTGTCACTCAAAAAAAAATTTATAGTAAATTTTGTTTTGGTTAAATCCATCTTCAATTGATTCTGATATTCTAGAAACTAAAATTTGTTATAAATTGAATGCCAAACTTGTGCTGTGTATACAGTCTGGAATCAAAGCTCTATTGAAGGAAATTAATGTTTAGGAAACCAGAACTAATAAAACCCTATTTATCTTAAAGCATTGTTCAATGCGACTAAACTCTTGTGTAAACATGATATTTAGTATTTTGCTCAATATAAATCAAACTTAATAAAATGTCTAAACACACGCAAAATTGAAAGCAAAACTGATAACACGTTTTGAATTTGGACAAACGACGTGCATTCATGAAACGACAAATTTGCAATTATATGCCAATTCAATGAAGGCTAATGTCAAAAGCTTCTTTATTTACATCTTATAATTACGGATTTCTCATTGCACGAAGAGTTGTGAGCCTAAAAATAGAATTTTTCCGTTTGGTATTATTTATTTTCTTATGTATTTCAATCATACAATTTAAATAAAGTTATGTTATTAGTCACTCGACATTTGCCTTCATAATCAACCGTTGAATAAATAGACTCCTATTCAAATTTACATTACATGTAAGAGACTCAAAGTTTGTTCAATCACTTATCATTCAATTGAAGCTCTTTTCTATATGATAGAAGCAGTTCATTGATTCAAAACTTGTTAAAAACTTAGTTTTTTTCTATTTCAGTCATGATATCTGAGAAATCATATAGAAATTGAACAATAGCTTTCAAGTAGTTTTTAAGGCTATTTCTATTTGTATTGTATTTGATTTCTATGTCAATTGTAAGCAAATGAAGTTTGAATTCAATCTGAATTTCGAGAATAAGTGTCAAAAACTCGCTTATCATATCATAATTGACTTCTTATTGAAAACTAAATTAATTTTCATCTTCATAAACATGTTAGCGAACAGAAAAATTGACGCAAACATAAGAAGATTCATTTAAATGATAGTTGTTTATGGTTATGATCTCAATAATAGTCTATATTTTTAGTATTTTTGGCTGAAAAGTGAACAAAAATGCAAAGTTAGAAAATATTCGAACGTAAAAAAGTCACTAAACTTAACATCAATTTTTAAAGTATTGCCTTAGCTTTTCGTAGTCCACAAGTAATCAGTTATAAAGCTTTTCTAAGTGAGACACGAGTCTCACAACTAATTTACGGCTTGAAAACTTTCTAAGAAGTCGAAAGTTTAGCAAAAAACCAATTAGTAGTTCATTAATCTAGTTACAATGCATGCCTAATGAAGTTCTTACGCATCCCAAGCATAAGAAATGCATTTTCGCGCAAAAGGGCTCCAATATTATCGACTAGTTTAGAAGAAAAATTTGATCAAAAGTTGGATTTCTCATTCAAAACTTCATATGCGTCTTCGAACAAATAAAGCTTACTTCGCTCTCATATCTCTCAAGTTTATCATGCACTCTATACTCATCCTAAGGCTATTTACAGTGTGTTTATGTTTTCGTGAATGAGCGACAATTTGCGAATGCTTTGTCAGAATATTTTTCGATGAAATCTGAGCTTAAAAGATAATAACTGAATAATGAAGAAATAGGTTCTCATATTTTTGTCTGAAATTATTCAGCAGTTAAGGACTTTCTATAGTCTAATGCTTTATAACTGCAAATATTTTTTGGCAATTTTTGTCAAATTTATTTCTCAAATAACAGGACAAGAATTGATTTTTATGATGCTAGTTGTGAAATGCATTTTATGAGATTAAACATTTATGAGTTAGATGTGAAGTTATGTTAATCTTCTAGTGAAAGTTTTACCTAAAGTATTGATCTTTTTTCCTTTTGAGAAAACAGTTTTTCCTATATCTAATTACCGCATAAAATTAAGATATTATCCAAATTTTATTCTGACAGCACATCAATTTCGCTAGAATATTATCGCATTTATCACATAATGAGTTTCTCCTTCAAGATTAGTTGTTTAAACTATTTTGACTTCAAAGTAAAAACTGTTATTTTTGTGAATACTTCAAAAATTTCAGTAAACAGAAAAATAAAACCTTCACGTGGTCTCAGTAAACATCAATACCTGATTAAATAGAAGCTACTCAAAATATCTAAAAATTATTCAAATTTTGAGTTAGCGTGATCAAAATTATTTTCACTGTACCAACTTAATAATCTCCTTAAGCTTCTTAAAAATTAAAACTGGATAATTGTTAACACAAGACTGGCTATCAAACCATAAAGGCTTAATTTTCCTTAATCTAAGGAAAATCCTAAACTGTAAGTGATTAATTATTTTTTATTGGAAATACAAGTTAAAGTCGAGAAATATTTAGACGATATTACGTGCATCTCTAACATTTCCTATATAATTAGATGGACTTATTTAAAACGATCAATCTTAAAATCTTAGCTTATATGAAGTGATATCGCTTAAGATATTAGGGGAACAAAACAATGACCAACTAATAATAATTAAGTTTGACGCGAAGCTGTTTTTACCACACATAGTCAATATGCCTCCTCTAAAATTAGACTAATAATCAAAATTGAACAATTGACTCATTTCTGATAGCAAACATAGGTGAAAATTAAATTTTAAAGATATACTTCAGGAAAGATAAATTGATTCCTATGAAACAAATTTAGGCAAGTTTAAGATTTATTCATTTTTTCTTTACCATCAAAATTACTGTTTTAACGAGCTTTGGGAAATAAATTAAAAATACTGAACAATTACAGTTGTAACGACTAAACATTAAGTTGATTTAAGCAATATTTATTTATCGACTACAATTGAAATAGGTTATTGATAACCCCATAAAAACCTCAATTGATAGCATTATTGATATAAAGGGCACATAACAAGTGGCAACATTTAATGTCTTTGCGTAGCAAACATTAGGCTATCATTAAAACTAAATTACAATGAAAGCTAATACTTCTTATATCGAGAGCACAGCAAAAAGTAGTAAAAATAATTCGCGGTAAGACTTAATAGTTTTCATTCACGACTAGAGAGAATAATCGAAAGCATTGGAGTCTTTGAGAGTCGGCGTACACTTCAATACCTGACTCGATATATTTTCCTCTGGACCAAAGACATTACTAGAAGCTTAACAGTACAGTATAGTATAGTATCTGAAAGTAGCGTCAAATCTACATCCGAAGCATGTGCTCCACTCTCGATATTGACTTCTTAGGAGAAAGAGAGAAATTCTAGGTTTTAGGCTCAATGTGTACTAGTATTAGCTTTCAGTATACTATTTAAGTAGAGAGTAAAAAGTTTGTAGTTTTGTTTTTTGGTATTATATGTATTATGTGAAAACTACTGTGCATTGGGTTGTCATCTCCCCTATGTTTTATTTGGATTGTTAAGACTCTCGGATTCTATAAACTGAATATTGATAGTGTGTATTAAATGTGAACTTCAAGAATTTTGTCTTTCAACTTACTTTCTATATATTATTCACGATTCGAAATTAAAAATTTGAATAATATATGATTTCTTGAACTTGACTCTGAAATTGACAACTCTATTAAATTGTTTCTCAAGAGACTCAATACTAGTAACATAGAATTTTGCCTAATAGACTGCTTGGAAAATGAACTCTCAAAGTTTGGCACCTTTAGAATGATGAAAGAATGTGAACCTAATCTAACCTCTCTGTGAATTTTCCAGAACAAAAGGTGTCAACCCTACTTGTGAACAGTGCCAGAAGCCAAACATGAATAATTCACAGCCCAAGCAAAAGCAATTTAATAGCACACCATCACATCCGAAATGGTAACTTAGAAATAGAGCTTAAGCTCCTTCCTTAAAGAGTGTGCCGACGACTATAACGTAGCGAAAAATTTTCTGGTCTAGTCTTATATTTCTTGGTCACGTCCAGCAAATTTGCATTAACTGTAAAATATTGGGCGGTTTTCATACTAGGAAAAACTTATTTTTATTTGCAGTTAAGGTGTTTTCTGCATCTACCTAGACTACCATCTATAGCGTGGGTGTCATTAATGCTATTTTTCTATGCAATTAATACAAAATATATTTCGTTTTCGTTACAAGTGCCGCTCGATTTTCGCCTCATCTGAACTTTTTTATGCTTCACTTTTTAATGAAGTCATGCAATGATCATTTACCTCTATTATTGTTTTCATTGTATGAATTATACTATTTTGAAACATGGAATATACCAGTCTTTCGACCAGATGTGCCGTCAATAATAAACAAACTCAGCTCAAAGTAAGACTACGTTTAGTAACATTACTTCTTTATTCAACTATTATATAAATTTCTATCTAGTTATAAGTTTTTGACCTCAAATAATGGATATTATTTTATTTGAAGATTTATGAGATTTTTCTGTTTTATTGTCTTAATTATGTTCATAAGTTATATATGTTTTACATCTATTCTTAATTTGATTAAATACTAAGAACTTTTCAAGCATTTTTAATTATTTGTCTATAATAATTGTTTATTAGGAGGGTTTATTAAACTTTTTAATTATTTAACTAAGTGACTGATTAGGAGAATAATTTAAATTTTAAGCAATTTTTATAAAATAATTAACGTTAATTCTTATCGAATTTTTAAAAAATCCTTTGATAATCAAGCGTTCAAAACATTAAATAGCAAAAAGTTTTCAAAAATATTTAAAATTGCCATCTTAAATTATGTTGACTATTTTTCATTCAATCATAATGTTTTATTGCTAGTTATTGAATGAGCACTTTGTGGTTCTATTTTGAGGCTCACATTATGACAATAAACCGTAACAAATAACATCCATGAACAGCTATTACACTATGAGAGGTTTAGGCTCATTAAGGGATATAGATGATCAAAATCTTAGTTTAAAAATGCAATCACTTCTATCAAACTCATCTCACAATTGTACTTTTGGTTTTAGTGATTGAATATGGAAGAGCTCTTATTTGGGAATAAGCGGTTATTCAATAAAAGTAATATAAAAATCACAATTTCACTTTTTTATCTAAAATATTTTCTGCCAAAAGTTTGTAAATCTTGTGAAAAATTACAATGTTTGATCATATCGTAAAGATCAAAATAGCAACCTGGAACTGCAGTTCCAGTCTAAAGCAGGCTCAAACTTATTCTTACCTCCAATAAAATAATTATCAATTATTTACAGTTTTCTACTTCTAAAGATTTATTGAAATTTATGACTATGACTGAAAGACTGACGCATTGGATTATTAAATATATTTTTTCATTTTTCAAGAAATGTTCAATTTTTAATGCCTTCAAAATGACTGAACAGTTAATAGAGTCTTATCTTTCAACTAACTTAACAATAAATGACACTTTGAATGTTGAAAATTGGCTAAAAATATGATTTGAAATGATCCATTCATAATGTTATTGAGAAAAGTCAAATCTTACATAATTGCTTAAACTTTTATCTTCACAAAGTCAATGGTTGACAGCTATAAAAAAATGATGTAAGAAAATAAATAAAATATTCAAATTTAACGACCTATATCCAGTCTGGAGCTTAACAGAAAATGTTGCTCGAGGTATAAACTTTGCATGTTCATAATGAAGGTTAATATGAAATCGAAACCACAGCCCGTATGCGTTCGTGAAGGTTTAAACTTTTTTAAAGTTGAGTGATATTTTTCCATTTATATTTGGAAACTTCATCCATAAATGTTTCGCCCAGTGTTTCCAAGCCATTTATTTTGTAGCGTCGCATCGTTTGACACTTTTTTCTCGCATTCTCTCATTCATTCCATACATTTTATGCTCGAGTTTTTTCATTGTTGCTCAGATGTGAACACAATATGTGTTTTATGGCTCTTGTTTAGTGTAAAAACGTTATAAAATTGTTTTAAAAGAATGTAATTTTACCAGTGGATAGCTCATTGAATAGGTTGCAATTAATATTGAAATAATGAGGTTCCAGGCATTGATTATAAGCATTAATTATTTATAGCGAAATAAAAAATTCCTTTACCATTACTAATAAAGAATTGATTTGCCAATTCTCAGGAAAGTCATTGAGAAAAAGCTAGATTCGCAATCATTTATTCAAAACTTCTATTTATATAACTCCTGAGGTGTTTGTGATAAACATTGAAAATAAAGAGATTCTCAGAATCGATTTTCAAAATATACTTATCTAAATAAAGAAATTTTATTTCTATTGCCTTTATTTTGAAATTCTAAGAAAATCATTAGTAGAAGGTTGAGTTGAAATAAGATATTCAAAATATCTATTAATATAACTCTATCGATAGGCAGAAAAGAAACTCGTACAACTTATCAATCAATAAGATTCTTCTAAAGTGTATATTTGCAAAAGCATCGCATAGACGAATGGGTAAAACGAGTCGTTGTCAATATATAGTATGTCAATAAAAAACCCACATTTTATTTCTTGTTGGGTTCTAAACAGAACCAGAATCTACTGAATAACGTAATTGCCCGGTGGGTGTGATTTTATTGTTGCTTCTTTTTAAAAAGTGTCTCATTTATCTTTATTTAACCTCTAAATGCTAGCAATGATAGAGAAATAGGCTTTACTTACGATCCATTCATTACTAGATAGAAAAGGAATCCATACGTGAAAAACCTTTTGCTGCAAATAAGAGTAAACATAAAGCTGAAAATACATGAAAAAACTTCTGTTTTTGATATCCTTCTCAGTCTAAACGCAATTAATGTTATTCTCGTTGTACTGAAAATTCTGTTAACTTAATATTGACTTTTTTCTCCTACCGCTCAATCTATCCCTTGCTCTTAAGTGCTTCTACTAATTTTCAGAATCCATTCTCAAAGAGAGTTAAGATCCAAAGGAGAAACTAATTAAGTGCTAAAATCTAGTTAAGAAGCCTTTTGGCGTTAGTGCCAAACCAGTACTAACTCTCAGGATAAATAAGAAGCGCTTCTGTGCTCTGGTTTCAACCATACTAACAACTTCTATGAAAACAGAGGCAGAAATCAATTTGATCTGATATTTATTCTGTATATAAACACTAGACATGAGGTAACAAAAATATTCCTCTTTAGCACTCATTTCTAACAACTTCCTCTTCTCAACTATTTTCCGCTCTCTTCATATCTCTAACAACTTCTATATTATCTAATATAAAGTTTTTGCCAACTTATATTTTCTCGCCTCTAGTTTGATATACATTCAAAGTGAGATTTATTATATCAAACTTTGTGTTAAGGTTAGTGTTGAGAAAACAAGTTCAGGCAAAATGAGGCAAGGGATGCGTTCTTGTAGCATCGTAATCTCTCATTCAAAGAATATTAGAAATTCTTGAAATTGAATACTTAAGGTGAATATTTTTAGAAAATTAATTAAATTTTCTAAAATTGGAAAATTTTACTAATTTGAGCAATATTTTTATTTGACTCACTGTACAATATTAATTTAAGAAAATATTAGTTTAAGAATTATTTTAACTGAACTGTTTTCATTTTGAAAATTCAGTAGTTTTCATTTTGAGTTATGTGTAATTTCCGTTCGGTTTCGTAATTATTTTGTGTATAATTCATCTTCGATTTTACCGTAGCCACTTAGTGCTACTTTGATCTATAGTGATTAACCCACTAATTATTAACTCAATATTACAGTTTCTGTTTTGAAATTTGTGCAGTTTTAAGCATATATTCTTTGAGGAAAATTTGCCCAAGTCATGATATTGAGTCAAATTGATGTCATGTTAAAGTAGGTTTGAATAATTAAATATGAAACCTTTTCGACTAAAGTCAAGTCTTAAAAGCAATTCAAGTCATTTAATAGGATATTATTTTTACAATGTGATCAAATACACTTCTAATTGAAACAAAACATTTTTTGTCAAATATTCTAAAAATTTGATTTTACGAATGATCGTGTCTGAAAGCCAGGGTTTTAGAGCCCCCCTAAGATTGGAAGATTCTGAAAATCGAACTCCCCTGAGTTTTACATTTTGCTCATCTCAGGGTTTAGGTCAATATGAAAGCCTGTTATTGTCTAAATCAAACTCGACATTGACATTGTATAGGCCTAGTATTGAAAGTATTGTAAACAGTTGTGATACTCCTAGAAGATGGACTTGATTTCCCCTCAGATTTAACTTTCTCTCAAAGTTGTAAGCGAAAAGACTACTTCTCTGCCCAACTTCTCGTTGACCAGAGAGACAATTACATTACAGGGGTAACTAATGCTAATAATAGACAACAATATGCTGTGCCTTATGAGACAGTGTAAATAATTGATTAGGCCTTAATTTACTATTCATTATCACAATTGAAAACACTTGAAGTCATTTTTCTTGGAGTTTCTATTTTTGAATAATTTATATGAAGTAAAAATAGTAATTCATAATATCTGTGATATTTATGTAGTAAAAGACATTTAAAATAAATGATTTGGTTCAATTATTTAAAGTTTCAAAAAATTAGTTTTATTTGTGAAAAGGTTTTATTTTTATTAAACTTTACTTAGATAAGTTTGAAACATATCTCATAATTATAACGATAATTATGATTTGAAAAATTATTTCGAAACATTTAATCAAAATTTAATTGGCATATAATATATTGAAAGTTTTGCAGCGTATAAAAATTGAACTTTCAAACATAAAATTAAAAACAGGACTTCTATTAATCTAATTAGAAAAAGGACATTAAAGAAATGGAAGAGTTAGTTAAGTATTAATCACAATAAGGAAATAATACTCTGCAATTATAGGAGAAGTAAACGAACAACTATTTGTTGCACTCTTCACCACATCATTATTAAGTATGCGTAACATAGCATCAAATGCTTTATTATAAGGAAGTTTTTAAGACTTAATAAACTTGAGTGCAAACTATATTAAATATATTATACTTGAATAACAAGCAATTTTCATGCTGCTCTCTCTCTCTCTCTCTCTCTCTCTCTCTCTCTCTCTCTCCTAATTGAAAGTATTTCTCTTACGACCTAATCTGACCCCAAATAGTATCATAAGTCATATTTGTTAAGATTAGACTCATATGTCTTATGGCAAAAATCCGTTATTATAATTAAAATCTTAAAGAGTCTATAGCATGGTAGTTAGATATTTATTGATGGGTGTTATGCATGAAAGGGTGCATCAAAAGGGATGCGATTTAAGGAAAAGCGTCAAACATGTTATTTCTGATAATCAACTTAATTGACGATATCATGGCTTAACGAATACCTTTAAGGCTAACTTTTTTACATCTAATTAAGAAAAATGTACCTCAAGTGTATATTAAACTTGATATTGAATGCCATCGTAATTTTCTCACACTTCAAATTCAATGTTATTCATTTGTAAGTCAAGGATTGGGTTGAAAACAATACGAATTTCCCTAACTTTTATTCTTATGACTTGCTCTCTAATAAGGCTTATATTGATGTGAAGCGAAGCGTTCAAAGCGAGACGAATGACAGATGAGATGTGCCTAAACTTATAGATACCGGTTATATATAAGAGAATAACATATTTTTCTACTTCTATTGATCTTATTTTCTCTTATGTTGTTGTCGGTTATCATCGAGCATGTCCTTGTCTTTTGGCGGTAATAATCTAACAATAGAATTCCCGAATGGCTAATATTTCAGACCCCACGAAGAATAAGAATATGACATATATTCACTATCTGATAGAACTGATGCATAAATAAAATCTCAAAATAACAAATACTGACAGCAAAACTCTAGAGTTATAGGAATAAAAAAGAATCATGTTTTCTGGTCCATGAAAATTGTCAATTTTCAACCAATTAAAGACCCATCAAATAATCTCCTTCTCCTCTCGGTTTTTCTCTCCGTTTCCCTCATTTCACTACTGACTCAGTCTTACATATCTCTCCCCTTAACTGAATCTAAATATTTTCTCTATTTATTACTAGAAAGGGGCTTATTTGGACCACTATTAGACAGAGCTCTTGCGTCATTTTACCTAACATTTTAGGTTGGACTCTGTCTTCCCGAGTCAACGAACTTATTACTAGAAAAAGGGCGTGTGCTGCATACTGAATGAGTTAGTACTTACGCCCTTTTTCCAATAGGTTAGGTTAGGTTAAACTGCCTTTCTCTCACTCTCTTACCACTCTTTCTCCGCACTCTCTCCTAAACTCTCTGCATCTCTATCTACATCCACCCAACCATCCCATCGCTCTCTAGTTGAGTCATTCAATTTCATTTCTCCCGTTTGGCTTTGAATTATTTGATACAATGCTCTAGTAGTGCACTTCAATTCGCATTCATATACATGAGCCTCACTTTTCATAGTGTAGTAGTGACTCACAACACAAACTTATTTGAAGGAATTTGACCAGAAAATGGTTTTCCATCTACTGCCTATCCAGAAGCCAATTCCATCACTTGAGGCTTATATTTATGCACAATTCACTCGCAGTTATACCCTAAGGATTAGATAATACGCACTATAATGCCTAACAATCTATCGGAATTTTGGGAATTTAGTTAGAATTTTTTACACTTGGAATAAAAGAGTTATTGATGCTAGATAGACATTAATTTATAGCACAGATGTTACGATGCGCTATCAATGAATTATAGGATATAAAAAAGCTTCTTCTACTTATTGTATGATTGCATGTGTGAAAAAATTGTCATTTTTAAAGCTTTTCATGTGATATAAAAATATATTTTTTTATTTTTTGTATTTTATAACCGTTTCATTCATCTATTGATCAAATTGGAGGCTTATTGAAAAAATGTTGATCTAGCGTTGAGTTTTGCTGAGGAAAAAGTTTTTCTCTTCTATTAGGATTGCACTTAAAATGATTTTTTCTTACTTATATAGACCGTTGAATGGGTGAATCTCCTTATCAATAGGAAAATAGTCCATTTGTTAATCAATCAAAAGCATTAATAGTTATTAGAAATGCTTTTGACATAATAAATGATTGCATTTTTGACTAAAAAATGTAGATATAAACGTGATTTAGAAGTTGTTCCATTATTTAGTAAATGATGATTTTGGAAAGTTCTTTACCCTTTCCTAAAATAAGTCCTAAACGAAAAACCAAAACTAACCTTACAAACATACAAAGCAATAAATTAAAGCAAATGTTACACTAATTTATCTGATATTCACATTTTTAGAGCGCATAAAATACCCTATATATTAACGATTTATCATATTAGTGAGGAATATTCCTATTTTAATAGTACAAGTATTAGACGGCATTAACATTTCTATCGATACAATTAAATGTGTGTTTAAGAGTTAGATACAAAAGAGAGCTAGACTTAGAGACTCAGACTCTCCCCTTAGTAGTAATAGTATTGGATTTCCTCATCATTTGATTCCAATTCTCGACATCTGTAGTCATTCACATTGGCTCAAAACGAGAAACTACTTCTAACACAACAATGAAGATGATTCTCAATGAAGACGCTTTTGTTGTCTCCTTCATAGGCATTACTTATTACTACTGCACAGATTCTTCGACCCTCATGTTCAATGAGTTGTGATTCTTCGTTAATATCTATCACAATCGGTCTCTCTCTCTCTCTCTCTCTCTCTCTCTCTCTCTCTCTCCTTCTTTCTTTCTTTGTTTCTTCTTCAAATTTTTTAAATCCATATTGTGATAACTTTCGAGTTTATAGTTTTATTTTACATAACATGCTTTCATTCGTAACTTATGAATCATAACATATCACAACAAAACTTCAGCTCTCTCTCTCCTCGCCTTCTCTCCCATCTCTCTCTTCTCTCTCATACAACTCACACGCAATGATTAGGTCAAAGAAGAATTTATTATATGGAAAAAAATCTCTTTAGTTGTTAACTCGACGTAATTCTCGCCAAGTCTTGTTTCTCTGAACAGAACTCCTCCTCCAAAACCTTCTCCAACTTCTTTAGCCTGTTGTATAACAAGTTAGACCTGAGCCATAATTTTCAATAGTAAATTGCTATGAAAAGCCCTTATAATATACAATAGAGTAATGAGTTAGAGCTCGCACTCACTAACATTGAGACCCATTCATAAAGAAATAGAGAGGCTCATCATTTCACTTAACTGTACAGAAAAAGTATACAAAACTTTATCAATAGTTAGTTCACTTCCTCTCATCAGTTCCGCGTTGTCGTTGTTTTTGTTATTGTGAAAAAGTGTTACGCCTCTTATGCTATTGTGTTTATCATTATCTCCAAAGGACTGCTGAGTTTGTCCTTTGGGTTGATTACTATCTTATTGACTACTATTACGGTTGTGCTTCAAGTTTATCTTTAGTTAACCACAAATCTTAACTGTTTTACCACTCTTTGTTGACTTTGGATTTGAAGAAAGTTTTTTTGAACTTGACTTAAATTTGATTCAGTCATGACTTTACTGTTAGGACGTGTGGCAGTAGGTCTGTCTAATGTTAGTCCGTGTAAAAACCGTAGTTTCAATGAAGAAAATAAAGTTAGGACTAGAACTACATTAGAGGTGAGTAATTAATTAGTTCTATTTATTTTGGGTTACGTTCAGAGAAAACTACAAATAAATGAATCGATTTCTCACAAATCCTAGTAAAAAACAAAGTTTTGTTTGAGAAAAAAATATACTGTCTTAAATTTGTCTATCTATTTACTATTTATTGTGTTTTACTGAGATAAAATCCAGTTTAATCAATAGATGCCTCGTAAATCCTACTGAAAAAAATAGTTTTCTTAGAAAAGGTTGACTATTTTTCAAATATTTTCCTATTAATTTTAGTTGGATCGAGAGGAAAGTGAATATACATCAATAAAGTTCTCATAAATGAACCGAAAAAATGTTTGCTCTCTCAAAAAAGATATACTAGCTCTAAATTTTTGTTTCTTCTGTCAGTTTGCATGCGTTCACATCATTAAACAGTTTATATTAGCCTAAAGTACGTTTATATCAATTTGTTTGGGGTCTGAAGACCATAAGAAGCCAGTACTCAATATGACTGCCAACTATTGGGTCTTCAGATGCCAAACACTCAATCCATAAAACGATGCTTTTGTTTACTTCAATTTACAAGTAGAGAGAAATTTGTTTCTCCTTTTTCTTGTTCTGCCTCCCATTTAAGCTCTCCTGATCCCAACGTTGATGGTCTCCCGTCTGATCCCATAGTGATCCTACACGTGCAAAAACTTACTTAAACTTTATATATCAAAAATTTGGTGCACCTCTAGTACACATGTCCCGAATTAAGACAAATATAGCATCACTAGAGAGTGAGAGCGAGACCAAAATGAGACGCGATCTTAAGCGTCAGTCATCGTATCCTTCAGTTTGCCGTCTCTTTTAAAACCTATTTACCAAAAAGTTCTAGTTTTTATTCAATATATGATTAAAAACTAAATTTTACCTTAGAATGTGTGCTCTGTTTGAAAATTTTCAGTATTAACAATTTGGTTTCTTTGCTCATTTTATTTCAATTTTGATTTGATTTATAAGAAGTTTCTTAACGTTTGAAATAAATAATTCATCAGTTTGTTTGTTACAATTTTTTACGTTGTGCTCAATCTTTGAAATTGTAGTGAAGAAACCAATGGATTATAAATCACTTCAATGTTCACTCGATATTTTGAAACAAAAACAGTCTATAATAAAGGTTTCTATGCTTTTCAAAAGTTTTCCGAAAAACTTTTTCATTATTCAAGATATTTTGTAATACTTCTATACTTTTTGTAATTTTAAGTGTTTTATAAGATTTCTAAAAATGAAAAATTTTATTTCAAATTTTATATCATATTTGAAAAATTTTTATTAAATTGTTTGAAAATGTTTTCCAAGTATTGATTCATATATTTTCAAAAATAGATTCGAGGAAATGAAAATTTAAAGAGAGAGAGAGAGAGAGAGAGAGAGAGAAACTACTAAAACTTTCGCCTTGAATAGTAACACAAAGCTAATGTTTTATTTTAAGCACTTCTCTTAATGCTGTAAATTAATATGATTTTGAGTACTGGAAATAAAAAGTTGGCTCTAATTCATGCAGATTTAAATTTAACTGTTTAGCTGAAGTGCTGCTCATTTAAGCATTAAATGTAACTTTTGTTGCTCTAAAAATAGCTCTTATTGTGAGATGATATTACTTCATATAAAACTAACTCTAATTTTATTTCATAATAGATTTATACGGATTGGGCGAATCACTATCTAGAAAGAAGAGCAGGCAATACAACTAATGGCACAATAACTAAATCGATATCGTTGGCAAATTCAAAGCAAAATTTCAGTCCTCATCGGTCTATTGTTGACCTGACGACTGACTTACAAGACGGAGTATTGCTAATTGAAATTGTCGAGTCTGTCAGTAAGTGCCAAATGCATTAAATCTGTTATTTTTTCGTCTTTCCTACAGAACAAAAACCCTTAATCTCTATTCTTTATATCTCTTACTAATAGCTAGTTCGAAGATTACTTCAGCCAAGGTCTGCAGGAAGCCCAAGAATTCATCTCAAATGGTAATAATGTGCAAATTCTCTAAGTTATTTTAAATACAGAAAACTTCTTTTCCTGTTTTTGTCTCATATAAAGGACTGTCAAAACTTCAAAACTGTTTGCCTACAATTTGCTCAAATAATGCTATTTTGCTAGTGGTTAAAACCCACAGAAACCCTTATTTTTCACAAATTTTGTATACAAAAACTATTGTTTTTGATTTCATGCATTTTAAAGTGATTTTACACACAAATCATATTATTTTTTGTTCCATTCAAGTGTCAAAACTCAAAACTCTTTACCCACACTTTTTAATATATGCTATTTTAAGACTAGTATTAACTCGATAAAAATCATTCTTTACTGTTATTAATGTTGGGCTCCTTTTTCAAAATTATTTTATATACAGAAGACTTTTTTATCTTTTGGGTTTTACGGTGTTCTTAGTTTTTGATAAAACAGAAACCTTCATTTTTCCACTGATTTCATAGTTCTTAAGTCAGTTTTTATACAGAAAACTCCTTTCTGTTTGCGTTTCATTCGACTGTCAAAAACTCTTTGCCTACACTTTTCTGCAATATATGCAACTATTTCACTACAAGTGCAAAACACCAATAGAGAGATAAATCCCTTATAGTTTTTTTGCAACTCTCACATCAGTGACTCCGTTAGGTTTAGATTATGTATGAGAATGTTCTTTCTGATGGAGAGGTGAATGGTTTGCAATAATGGTAATGCCTGTATGAGTAATATATCGATAGTACTCGTAGTAGGAACAGAGGGACCACCAGAGGAGAGGGGCTTCAATTGAACGTAAACTTTATATAGAAAATAGTAGTTCGGAGTTCAGAGCTTGCCTTCTAGATATCGAGAACCTATGGAAACATTTGCTGATTCATTGAATACCGTCACTCTTTGGTCCGTGAAATTTCAGGCGCGTATCGGAATCGATGTTGTATTTGGTGTATTAGTACTGTATGTGCTGGAATATAAAGTGAGTTGTGAGTAACAAGTGGAGAGTGAGTGCTAGTCATGCCTTAACTTATTATAAGAGTTAACTCGAGTGATAAAATCCATATTGCGATCAACGATATTAGTGACCAGTTATCTGACAAATGCTATTTCAAGAGACTTATCAAGCCTTGTGTGATACGAGACCTTATGTTTCTAAAGACATACAGTTTGATTTATGGAGAAATTTGATGCTGAAAACTTTTTTCTTCTGAACCGTTGTGCTCCCAAACTCTCTTATACTAGTAATCAAGTGGAATATAATTAACATGAATATTGAATTTCTAAGAAAATCTTTAAGCTTGTATTCCGGTTATGCAACTCTTGTCTATATTATTTGACATTGAATTTAATGCTTCTTTGCAGAAGACCTTCTATTGATATTATGATGTAATTTAGCGATAGTGGTGTCTGTCAGTCTATGATGTCATGTTTGAGTCACCTTTTTATGCAGCGGATGTTGCGCCTAATGTTTTAAACAAAAACATAGCTGCGAATCAATGGCATCTCTTTCTACAGAATGTGCAAAAAATTTTTCCATTCATTCCTGAAGAATTAGCCTTTTGTAGACAATAGAAAGAGGGGTCACTTAAAACAATGTTTGCGGAACGTGAGACGGAATATATTTAACTTAAAAGGAGAAAAAATAAGTTATTTTTACAGTCTATCAACTGAGGAGAAAGACCTGCCTTCAAAATCAACTTTTCGCAAACCATATATTGGACTTAACCTTATATTTGCAGTTATACTGAATATTAAGACTTTTTCCTGACCATAAATTATTCTTAACCTTAAAAGCTATATATTTGCGTTATACTGAACTAGTACTGAGTTGTAATATTAAGTTAGTCTACATTTTGTGGTTTACAATGAGATAACTGTAACCTAATATGGCTTTGACTGAAAGACAGTTATAATCTTCAATCTCTCATATCTCATCCACATCTCAAACATATTGTGGACCAAGAATAGCATAGTTTTTCTCATTTGGCATTTCCTTTTGCTGACCATTCCCTCAGCGATCAGTCTTTGACAGTCAAACTCCCCATTCATTACTCTCCTTATCTTCACTTTCCATTCACTTTCTTATTCTTAGGCCTCTGCAAAATATTCTTTCGTCCCTATTGACTATTGTTTATATTCTATGCCATTGTTCCTAAATTTTAGTCTATTTTTTATTCATTGTATTTCTTATTTACGATCGGTTTTTGTCACTTTCTGAGCAATTTCAAGACAGAATATTTTGTATAACAATGGAATCGTAAGAAATGACTAACATTTTATCTTTTGAATAATTAACTTTTCTTTTATATATATGAAAATATTTATCTTAATTATTCTCAAGCTATTAAATAATTCATTAAGTATGGATTTTTCTCCACTTTCTAGATCGATAACATTGACGCTTGTCTTCAATTTCTCGTACAATTGGGTGTGAATATAGACGGGATCAATGCTAACGGTATATAATTTAATAATTAAGTAAATTAATTCAGATGTTAACCTTAAAATTATTCAAATATCGAGCCAGATAAAGCAAATGTTTTTTATTTTCCTATTCTTACGCTTAACCCAACTTTCATTTGAAACGTCTAATTACGAGAAAAGCTCGTTCATTAAAACAAGCATTTATTTAGAAAAGAATGTTTTGTAAAGTATGGCAACAATTCTAATTGTAAGAAATGTTTTGTATGTGTCTTATCCTAGAACTGAGCCCAACTTTCATTAAGAAAATTAATAGTAACTTAAAATTCAAAAATATAGCTATTACAAAGTTTTTCGTTCATTAAGAACTAGTATTCATTTGAGAAAATGAGTTGCACAAAGTATGCAAAACAGATACTCAAATCTGTGAATATTTCATGTTTATATTATGCTTCCTTTTCTTCAGAAGTATTAGACAAAAAAATTGATTCTCCAAACACGTACTGAGTGCCAAGTTTTCCACAAGACAGGAAAATGTTAAGCTGCCATTGACATTAGATTTCTCTCTTAAGAA